>OX402561.1:13620284-14870284 GCA_948098915.1 Lampropteryx suffumata
AGTAAACGAAATAATATGGAAATAACGAATCAATTAGTTCCAAATATTACTTGATTAATTTGATTGGGTTAATGAAACTAAATTTATTTTTGTTGATTTTTGAAATGTATTAAGTACTAAGATGTTCATTTGATTTCTAATCTTAATCTTTAAAATTGCGAGATTATTTCCGGTTAGCCATTTCCGTTTAATTATTTTTGTAGTCATTTGTTTGATTTCTGAGAGTGTTGGTACTATTGTAAGTTCATTTCCGTTTCCATTCAAATTAGTTGGGATTTGACTTGGTATTTTAAAATGTCATGAAAGCGAAAACGCAGACGTTGCCAAAGATTTCCGGGGCATCTGGACAAAGCTTTTGTAGTACATCTTGCTTGTGAATTCAGTCACTTGTTTTGGAGAGTTGGTAATAGCATGACGTGGACAAAAGACTTGTCTGTTACCGCGTAATAAAGGCATAGTTTTTAAGAATAATCTGTGTGCAAATTCGTATAAAACTGTGAGCATTACGTGTTTCGTTTACTTCGTCGCCTGGAGAACCTAATAGCACCCACAATAATGGAAGGTGAAGAAAATGACCACCTGATGTCGCACCCTGCCATGCCTGACGCGACATATATTATAATATGGGTAGGCGAACTAAAAGCACTGCTCTGCACTCTACGTAAAAAAATATCATCGATGTATACAATTTTTAGATTTTTGATGATAGTTTAAAAACCGCTCGACTGATTTCGATAAAATTTAAATGGGAAGATGACCACCTGGGAAGTATACCCTTTAAAACAAAAAACATTTTCCAATCGGTTCAGGCGTCTTTGAGTAATCTGTAAACATACATAAAAAAAAGACCATTGCGAACCTCCTCCTTTTTGATGAAGTCGGTTAAAAATAACGCAAACTCAAGAGCAAACCTGCTTTTGTACGAATACCTACTCTGTTCACTATAAGAAGTTCCGTGCGGCGGCATTTGTGTCAATGACTTAATAAACTAATCTGGCAAGAAAGTACCAGGAAACGAACAATAATATACAAAAGTTAGTTATTCATCCAAATTTTATTTTATAGCCTTTAAAGTATGCTCCTTCAGAAACGATACACTTACGCCAACGAATAATCCAATCATCAAAACATTTTTAAACGCTTTTACGAATTTTGTTCACGAGTTTTGTTTTGTTTTTGTTCTCGCCGCGAATTCTTCTTTGTCTTCTACCGAATGAAAACGGGTGCGACGAAGTGCTAATTTAAGTTTAGGAAAAAGAATGAAGTTGGCTAGAGCCATATCTGGTGAATAAGGTGGTTGCCCGATGGTATTTGTTGAGTTTTTGGTTAAAAATTCATTCACAATAACGGCCCTGTGCGAAAGTGCATTATCGTGGTGCAAAATCCAAGAACTTTCTTTCCACAGATCTGGCCTTTTTCGTAGAATTTTCTTCTCTTAAACGCCGCATAACGCTCAAATAATATTCTTTCTTTACTGTTTGACCTTCCGGCAAGAATTCCGAGCGCACAACACTGCGATAGTCAAAGAAAACAGTCAGCATGACTTTGACTTTTGATCGACTATGGCGTGGTTTTTTCGGTTTTGATTAAGTTGGAAGGCGCCGCCGCCGTTCGGAAGCTTGTTGACTAAGAGTCGCTTGTTAAACTCGTAAACCCACGTCTCGTCACCAGTAACAATGCGTTTCATGAATGTTAGAATTGACTCGCTCTATCATGTCCTCAGAGATTCTTATGCTTTTTATAGAAAATTCAGGTCTTTTTTTGGTCTGGGTGTTTCTATGTATAATATGTAGGTATGTATTTACAAAAAAAAAGTATTGGTATAAGTGTATATCAGTCATGTGGTACCCATAACACAAGCTATGCTTACTTTGGGGGCAGATGATGCTGTGTGAAATGTCGGAGATTATTTATTTATTATTTATTTATTTATTTGGGACTAGCCGAATGGCAACATGTTTAATACCCAAGTGATTATTTAAAATGGTACGGATCAACTCGTGAGACAAAGAAAGTTCAGCGGCTATCTCTCTCACACTTGAATGAGGATTTTCAAACACTTTTGCGTTGTTAACTTCAGTTGAGGACGATAATCACGTACCAGAGCGAGGCAAATCTTCAATAACATCTCGACCGCTTTTGAACGCTTTGTACTACTTATAAGCACGTGTTTTTGATAAAGTCAACCGTAAACATTCACCGTAAGCCTTCTGTAACATTTTCAGGGACTCCGAATACAAAATTTCATCGGCGATGCAAAATTTAAGACTAACTCTTTGTTCGATGTTTTTGTCCATTATGAAATTCGCAATACAGACTAGATATGATCTAATTAAGAACAGCACTGTATACATAATTATTACGTTATTATAACATATACATATGTGAAAGTAGCTATGAAAACATTTGCTTTCTAAGGACCGCTCAAAACGATCTATAAATAGCCCAACTGATCCAGTTCACTGCCAAAGGGCAGCGACCCCAAGACACCGGCGGCATTGCATCGTTAAATGGCAATGCTAATACGGTGGGCCAGATAAGAGCCAGCTCTTGGGTCACGCGACGTTTCTACCGGACGCCACGAAATAATATTGAAAAACAGTAAAATCATATTAGGTCAAGAGAGCAAGGTGAGCGAGTTAGATGTTCAAAGCGAGTGAGCGCTTCAAAGTGTTCATACTCGTAAGACCGAGAACTCGGCTAAAGACATTGTCTATTATATTTATGTGCAATCGGCCAAAACAACGTGCGTGTAAGGTACTCAGATTAATAACAAAAGATAATGTAAAATTATTTGTATTAGGAAGCCAGAATCAAAGTAATGTTAATATCTGTTGTCTTATCATTTATCGCCAATATCGACATTGCGCATTGATAGCTAATTGCAAAAACTTGTATGTCTTATAATTAAATCGAATTAAAACAAGTAGCACGCCAATAAAATGTTTCTTATCTCTTAAATGTTTCCGCCTATTGCCAAAAATCTAGTACTATTAAAAAATACTTTTTTAGGGTTACAAAGTCTACAAGGAACCCTTGTGGTTTCTTGTGGAGCTCTTGCTCGCACACTGTTAACTAATCAGAGCTCTTGTTCGCACACTGTTAATTAATCAGAGCTCTTGTTCGCACACTGTTAACTAATCAGAGCTCTTGTTCGCACACTGTTAATTAATCAGAGCTCTTGTTCGCACACTGTTAACTAATCAGAGCTCTTGTTCGCACACTGTTAATTAATCAGAGCTCTTGTTCGCACACTGTTAATTAATCAGAGCTCTTGTTCGCACACTGTTAATTAATCAGAGCTCTTGTTCGCACACTGTTAATTAATCAGAGCTCTTGTTCGCACACTGTTAATTAATCGTGATGAAATTTTAAATAGTATAATGTATTAGTGTCCCTTACAAAGATATGATATCTTTATATATATAATTCTACTATACGTGTGTATGTCACTGAACTCCTCCTAAACGGCTGGACCGATTTGAATGAATTTTTTTGTATGTGTTTAAATGGATTCGAGAATGGTTTAGATTTACAATTATTATACTATGGGTTAACGCAAGCAGTGACAACACCAACACACTTTACATCAACTGCTGATACACTTTTAGATCTAGTATGCACGGACTGTCGCTTTCGGGATGTTGGGGTAATATAAAGGGATCATGGGGACATGCTTTTATCACTGTGGTTCTTAATATAAAGCACGAGGGTATTGCTCCAAAAACCATAGAACTCCGTTCTATTAAGGATGTTTGTCATAAACGATTTGACGAAGATATGTTGGGAATGGACTGGAGTACTGTAACAGATGCAATCACTGTTGACACAATGGTGGACTCTTTTACGAACATTATTACGTGCTTGTTAGACGAACACGCTCCGTCTAAAACAATTAAATTAAAACATAAACCTGCTCCATGGTTAACGGACACAGTAAAAAAAAATATATCATGTAGAAAAGAGGCACACGATAAATTTAGACGAACCAAATTAGAGAAAGATAAATTGCAATATAAGGAACTAAAATCATTTGTGAAGGAAAGTATTTATAGGGAAACGCGTGCCTACTATGACTATTGTAAAATTCACAGGTAAAAAATGAAAAAAAAACTCAGGAAAAATCTAAAAATGGAGGTTTTATCGAGTGCTAAAGATGACGATTGTCTACCGCATATTTTTGACAACCCTAATGATATTAATGATCACTTCTTAATTATCACAGGTACCAATATCGTACCTTTTTCACAAATAACACTTTTTTATTTTAATAAACATAAAGAAAATGTATCTCTGCCGTCAGACAGTTAACCGACACACTTGAAATGTATAAACTCTCTTGTATTAGTATTTCGTAGTTAAGGTAGTTATAAGATGGATCATTATAAAAAAGCGCTAGGACCAAGATGAGTTTCTTGCCAATTCTTCTCGAGCTTGGGTTAGGATGAATTGGCACCTAAATTCACCTAGTATGTAAGACGTTTCAAAGTGATCTTTGTGATTATATGAGTATAAATTTGAACATTACCGGTCAGCGCATTGAACGAGTTGACGAAGCTAGGAACCTAGGATTAACATTTGCCAGCTCTCTCCGTTTTGAAAGTCACATTATAGGATTAGTCAAGTGTTGTTTCTTTAGGCTAAAACTGCTATATAAGATCAAAGCTTTCTTGAATGAGGATATTAGAATAAAAGTCTGTGAAGCTCTAATACTCTCAAAGCTTAACTACGGAGATCTTGTGTACGGATCACGATTGACGGCGAGAACTTCCCGTCTTGTACAGAAGATCCAGAATGCCTGTTGTCGATTCTGCTATGATGTACCTCCGCGAACCCACATCACACCCTATTTAAATAATTCCTCTACCCTCAATATGGCTTCACGGAGGGCTATGCATCTGGCAGTGTTGGTTCATGGCGTTATGACATTTGAAACCCCGGAGTACCTGTATGCTAAGCTCAATCATCGACGGAGTAAGTACAGCACAAGGCCCACGAGAGACTTACTGCACTAGTCTAAACATAAAACTGTGGCCTTTAGGGGCAGTTTCCGGTACCAGGCGACCAAGTCTTGGAATAACATACCGCCACCACTTCGTCTGCTTAAATCTAAGTATTCTTTCAAAAAGAGATACAAAAAGTATTTATTGAAGCAGCAGAAAACTGGGTTGTCTGGTAGCCACACTTATGATGCACCCTTTGCTTGTTGATGACCATTTGTTGATTATATTATTAGTATAGTGGTTATTGCGTATGTATATTGTATTGTTGTTTTTTGTGTATACGTATAAGGCCAGCATAATAACCATTTTGTTTATGCACATATTTGTTTATTTATTTCTTTTATTTATGGCGTTTCGTAAGGTTGAGTGACTGGATCGAAGGTCTCGGCAGAATAACAGCGCTGACCTGTCATCTGACAGGGAAGCATAACGCTGAGTCGAGATCTTTTTGCTGCTGTGGCACACAGCACTGTTAGGTAGGCAAGTACGCAGAATCATTTTAAGTTTTTTAAATGTCTTTTCTCCTTTTAATTTTTGACATGTGTCACTTCCTTTTTACCTCATTTTGTTTGTACTCATTGTTATTATTGATGTGTATGTGTGCTTATTCAGTAAATAAACAAGTGCCTGTCTATGTCTATAAACAACATTACACTTCACATTTGCAAAACTGACATTATTATAACATATGCCATGACGAAGAAGAAGAATGAATTTACTAAAGACGTACGTACGTTTGTCATTTCATAAAGTAACAAGCACTTCTAAATTAATTATTTTTCTCGAGCTTCTGCATGGTTTATTCAGTAATCTTAGCGGAGTTTTTATCAATAAAATGTGACTGCATAGCTCAAGTATGGGCTATTTAATTATAAGTGTATTATGGTGCAATGTGATTTGAACGACGAGGAATCCCTGGAACGTTCTAGACGGCCATTCCGCGATGACGTTTAGAAAAGACAAATGATCGATATTCGAATAACACTTTACAATCAAGCAATCACTTGACATTGGCAAAATTGACATTATTATGAATATATGACACATGCCATTAACCAAGAAGAAGAAACATTTATTAAAAAATGATACTACTATAATTTATAAGCTAATAGTAATCTCATTATTCTTAGTAGTGTGTATTGTCTTATAGCTAAAATGTCGATAAAATCTGTTGGACTCTTTATCATCCATCTCTGACGTTTGGATGACATACCGAATGTTTTAAATTGCAAAGTGATTATAAATAAGAGGGTATAAGAACATTAGTAGTCCAGTGGTAGTATAACCCGTATTCTGTACTTAAGGTAGTGGGAACGAATCCGGTCGTTCATCAATGAATTTTTCTGTTCGAAGAATTTATGTACGCTTTACCAGTACTCTAACGGTACTGAAAACATCGACGAAGGAAAACCTTGGTACTTGGTATTACCTACTTGGTCCCAATAAAGGCTCCAACGGAAGACCAGCGCTGGGTACCAACCTGCTGAGTTGGAACCATATTGCAACTAAGCCAACGTTTAGGTTATTTCATTGTTTTTTTATGTACTTACTTCATTGTTTTGTTATTTGTTTTTGTAGTTGCAAATAAATGTTGCAAGTTGCATCTGGAGCGGTCTTTCATCTTTTCATCACACTGGTTCGTGACACAAAAAGAATATCAATAATAATTGGTGGACAATGCACACTACACCATCTAGCCACAAACTAAGCTTAGCTTGTATTATGGTACATCAAAATACCAAGACACAAAACAAACATTACGCTCATCACAAAAATGTTTGTCCTGGGAGGGAATCGAACCCTCAACCTACAGCGCAGAAGGCAGACCTACTACCAACTGAGCTGACAGATTAGTCAAAGGATACTAACAATGCTATAATCAAACGAGTAAGTGTCTGGCGGCTGCAGTTTGGGCGTGGCGATCTCCTCAGCCTTCCGCATAATCTGCTCAGCAGCATGGACCCTCCGCAACAGCAGTTCCTCCAAACGCCTAGCGGTCCGATCCACGATCGCTGCCCCGTTTCGTACTTCCATCTTCACGTCACTGAAGCCTTTTAGTAGTTCCTTTGGGCGTACCACCTTGGCCTCTATATCGTGTAGGGTTTTTGATATGTCCTCCGCCCATTTTTGGACTCTGATAAGAAACAATTGCTTTATTAACTGAAGCGTTCGTGGTTTGTTAAGCAACGCTCTGCGAGGTTAGTAATCGCAGTGGCATTTTTATCAGGGTGATTCATTGATTCAGAGCATATTATGATGTCGGTCCCGGCTTTTTATGTCAGGAAGGAGGCCGTTTGGTGACCTAGTAACTACGTCACTAGAGATGGTCACTGACAAGTACACCAATAATAGTGGTACAAAACTGACGCGCCTTCATCCAGACTGTCTGAAGTCTTTAGAGACATAACTAAACGCGGACTTACGCTACAGTCTGTAAAAGCTTTTTGAAGTTAGAAGACATGTCCCAAGTGCACGAAAGCCTCTGAGGCGCACTTAATCCTTTCACCACCCTGATTCCAAATAACTAGAGACACGATAAGAAGAAGACGGAATCTCAGCCTAAGAACCAAAGCAGAGCTTGTGTTATGGGTACAACAGTATTTAAATAGTATATCAGTTAAATACTTTATGTTGTAAATACATACATTATATAAATAAAAAACGCCCAGATCGGCGGGAATCGAAACCGCAACCTTCTGCGTCTCAGGCGGGCCTTCGCCCTCTATGTCACAGAGGTCGGTAATTAAAATTAATTATAGTTTAGTTTATATATTTTTTATGTTAGGTTCTCGTATATTATTAACACGATATTTCTGTAATGTATCTTTATTGTATGGGAATTATTGGGAATATTATGATTTTCAGAGATTTTTTTTTATGAGAATCAGATATTAGGTATGATTCTGTTGTAAAATACGAATACAATTCATCTTATTTTGTTTGCACCAAGGTCTAAAGTGGAGTAACGTTTTTTTTTATTACACTTAGCTAAATGACGTGTTTCAATCAATTCAATTAAGGAATAATATATTTATTTTTCTCAAGTTATTTTCGATTTATTAGTGATTTGTTTTTCTTTGTGATTCAAGCAAGAATAATCCCTAGTTATTTTATATAAAAGGCACCATTTTATATAAAACTAGCGACCCGCCCCGGCTTCGCACGGTGCACCCGTGCTGATGCTGATACTAAATATACTACAGAATGTCAAATCGTAAAGAGATAGACATATACCATCGCGGACTTTTGTGTAGACCTTTTTAAGGTGTACAATACTGTAGTACATTATTTTGATCTATCTCGTAGGGTTCAGCCAGCGCAAAGCGCAATGTAAGCGCAAAAAAATATGTTTATTTACGACACCACATAAGAAACCTCTAAAATTATCAGTGTTTCTCTACTATATTATGCATGTTTTATACATATAACCTTCCTCTTGAATTACTGTATTTATTAAAAAAAACCGCATCAAAATCCGTTGCATAGTTTTTAAGATCTAAGCATACATCGGAACAGACAGACAGAGGGAGGCGACTTTGTTTTATACTATGTAATGATAATGATCATGATAACAATTGACTAACGACAAGATACGACTTTGTGGCATACTATAAAAAATATAAGCACATGACACTAAGCAAAATTTTCATTATAATGACACATTTAACGAAGAAGAAGAAGAAGAAAATGTTACGAACAAAATGTTTTTAATTATTTACCTATTTTAATACTGTCATTTAAAAATGTTAATCTAATTTAGACTTTGGCGAAACAACTGAATCCCAATCATTGTCCTCAACTGTATTATTGTAATTAAAGCGTATTACTTACGAATACGGCGATATAATTTTCGGCACCTCTTCAGGTTTTTCAGGAGGCGGAGCCGGCGTTATTTTGGCATTAGAATAATTCGTGATTTTCGCTGGCGAGCTCTTAGCCTTGATCAGTTTGGACAGAGCCTGCTCATGCTCCTCTAATACCTTTTTGATATCAGCAGTTGTTATGTTTGAAGGCACTTTGGATTTACTCGACGAAGTCAGTGAAATAATTGATACCAATATGTATATATTTATAAATATGTTCATAACTTAAAACAGTATTTGTTGTAAATTTAAATTATTTCGTTATTTGATTTCTTTTTATGAAGTCAACGCGGATCGTGCGTGTGTTCTGGGCGGGCGGATGAGACTGCAGACTCGCGCTAGGGCGGCTGGCTGGCACCGACGCCCGACATCCTGGCGCCAACACCCCATCTAAACGAGACACCATTCTTATATTCAGCTATTGACTTTCCTTCCCATCATTCATTGACTACGTAGATTAAAAACTGTTTTAAACCGTAATACTTGTTAATATTGTAAATTCGAAAGTGTCTGTCTGTCTGTCTGTTTGTTTGCTTGTTACCTTTTTAAGACTAAACGTCTGAACGGATCTTGATGTATGTTCGTGAGGAGTATTTTATAGTAATATTTAAAAGTAAGATTTACCTACCTACTTTTCCCTGTATTTTTTTTATTAATCTTATTTTTTTCTCCTACTGTTCTGTTTTCCTATTTTTACGCATTAGATAATATCTGTAATGTTAAAATAAGGTGTCAATAAACTGAATTTAATTAAACGAGATAAATTGTATCATAGGACATTGGCTACTTTTTATTTGGGTACAACGCGAGCGAATACGCGGGCAGCAGCCAGTGTAATTTTAATGTGGTAATGTAATGTGTAATGTATATTATAATATAATGATAATAATAATAACTAGTGGTCGCCCACTGGTCGAAATTCGACCATGATTAATTAATTAATAACTAATGTAATGTACTAATTTTAATAAATAATTTTGCATATTTTTAACGAAATATTTGCGTTCTGCACTCTTTCTTTATATAAACTATAAGTGTGCGAGATTTCATACTCCTCCGTCCGCGCAATTGTCGTAAAAAGAAGTACAATGTTTTTGCTTCATGTAATGTATAGATAATACCGGATCTCTCACACAGCATCATCCCCCAAAGTAAGCAGAGCTTTAGTTACGCTTACCACATAACTGATATACCACTTATATACTTCTTTTTTTGAATAAATACATAATAATAATACCGGACATTTCACACAGCATCATCTGGCCCCAAAGTAAGCAGAGCTTGTGTTATGGGTACCATGTGACTGATATAGAATAGAATAGAATAGAATAGAATAATAGTTTATTTGACACACAACACGAAAAAGGTTACAAACATAGAGAAACAAATAGGAGAATGATTAGAGTAGGTAGGCCAAATTACACACTATAAAAGAGTACATTTTTGCTTGTGGTACCAAACAGGTCCAGTCTCAGCTTTAATGCCACTCCTATTGGAGACAGCGCTGGTTTTCAGACTGGGCCTTTCAGGGTGACATCACGGGCGGGACATTTATACATAAATAAACAAAAAATACAAACAGTTAAAACAAAAAAAAAGTTACAGTTACAAACATTCAATTAAAGAGATACTTATTTGGTAGAATACGAACTAAATACATTCATACAATAATAAAATGACAATGTTTTTAAGGTGACAATGACAGAAGACAGATTTAAAAAATGGATTAATTAATAGAGTTGGTTGAATTGTTTATAAAATGAACATAGGCACTACATATACATACTAATTACATATTATCAAATTAGCTTTATGCCCTTCCAAGAGTTTATCGTGGTAAATGAGTAGACAAACTGAGCATTGCAAGAGAGAACACTACCATGCATGCACTGTGAGTCGAGCCTTGAGAGGTGTTGTCAAAGAATGATCCCTCAAGCAGAACCTGCACACACGGTATGTAAATAGGGCAAAGACATCTACTCATGGCTAGATCTCCCTAGGTATCTACTCAGCAGCGGTTTTGAATATTCAAGAAATGTGCTTTAAATTTTAACCTAAAAGTATCTATCGATATATACTACTTATATACTTTTTTTTTGTAAATACATACATATTCTACATAGAAACACCCAGACCCGAGACAAATACTTGCAGATCATACAAACATTTGTCCCGCAGCAGGAATCGAACCCGCAACCTTCTGACTCTCAGCCAGACCTTACCCACTGCGCCCCAGAGGTCGTCATTATAATGTTGATGACATTAGCATTGCCATTCAACGTGGTAATGCCGCCAGTATCTTGGGAACGCTGCCCTCTGGCAGTGATCTGGATCAGTTGAGCTATCTATAGATCGTTTTAAACGGTCCTTAAATAGCTTAACTGTTTTACGTGTATTTTATATTATTGTATATTATTTTGTACATTTATGTTGTTGTAATGTTGTTCATACATGCAATTCGGTAGCTAGTGGCTATCTACGCGGATAAAATAAAGTCATGTTTGATTGATAAGTAATATTTAATAAGATTATTAGATTGAGCTGTTAAGCTGATTATTATTATTTATTTAATGTTCCGTATCATTTAATTTCACCTGCTGTAAAACGGTATATTTTTATCACGATAAAAAATCATTAACACAAAATATCAATAAATAATGCTGGATACTTCACAGGACCTTGTACTCTAAAACTAAATTAGCGAAACCACTTTGACTTAGAGAATACTTAAAGTATATATATATATATATTTTAATATAAAATACTTAAAAAAAAGGCTTGTAATTACATACTTATGATATTATAGTATCATCATCATGAGCATGTGTCACTGCAAAACCAAAATCTAAGACAAAAAATATTTTATTCAATAAACTCACAAGGATCACTTTGAAACGTCTTACATACTAGATTAATTTAGTTGCTCATTCCTCCTAACCCAAGTCCGAGAAGAACTATCAAGAAACTCGTCCTGGTCCTAGCGCTTTTTTGTGTGATCCATCTAGCTTATCCATAACTAGCTTAACGGTGAAAAACTAATACAAGAGAGTTTATACGTTTGAAATGTGTCAGTTAACTGTCTGAGGGCAGAGCAACATGAGGCCGTGCATTATTATCAATAATATAGTCATTTTAATATAATATGTGGCAATTCGGTTGGTTCATTTCTAAAATTAGGAATGGTCTAAAATATATTTAAGTAAGTCATAGCATTTGTAAAACCTATTCGGTTGGTACCATCTAACTGAATAAAGAACGCTTAATTAAATTAGGATAAGTTGGTAACAATAGAATACCAAAGTTTCATTTGACAGTCTAAACCTAATTTTAGCTAAAATTAGTTAGGTTGGTGCCAACATAATTGAGGGCACTTTCTTTAAAAGTCTACCCTTTATGTAAGCTTTAAATTTAATAACCAACGCAGCTGTGATGCCAGTCTAAAACTAAAGTTTTTTTCACTAACCCAAGTGTTTGTATTATTTATCACGTTCTCGGCTTTGCACTGGAACTGAAATTTGAGCCTCATATATGAGCATAAATCATAACAACAACGACTTGTCCTTTAGTATTGTAAAATTATAAGCAAACAGAAAATACTACGATTGATCTCATCCTTTCCACGGAAAAGATAAATATCCTTTAAATCAAAAATTAAAGAAACATACTTTATTGGCAACGATTTTGTAAGTTTAAGATTTGATTGTGGAACGCTTAAATCCGAATTTATAAAAAAGTTTTTTTTAAAACATTATCTTAATTAATTATTACTAAAAATCTGTGATTGCTATTAATGTAGATAACGTGCCAAGTGCCTTCTTATATAAAAATCGTTTTTTTGCAACAAAAACCCAACAGTTTACAAGAAGATCACTATGAGAGGTACGTGTGCTGTGCATGTACATGGTACTAGTGACGTGTTTATTTTATGCTATTTAGTGTTTAATTTAAAAAGGAGAGACAAGATATATAATATCAAAAACAGGAATTGCTGACGTAACATAGCTACGTCAGCTGTTTTCAATTGGAAGTGGGATCAAGAATATTATAGAATGGTACCTACCCAACAGAAGGAAAAAGGCCAAGAGATGGACCTCGTATTTGGAGATGGGAAAACAACATAAAAGCTAAAGCAAGAGCATTTTCGACGAGAAAAGCCCGTGACATGGAACATTGGAAGAACTCCCAACCTATCTGAAAAGCAAAATGTTCTTTAGCAATATCAAATCTATATTTAGAATATTTAATATAACTAGTTTAAAGGTTATTAATAATTGCTTCTTGAAATTTTAAATTTGATGTATTGCGTTACAGGTATATCAGTACTGTTATTTGTGATCGGGGTGGCGGTAGTTTGCGGCCAGGTGGAAAGGTGCCCCACTGAGCAGGAGGAGGATTGGTCCATCGAGTGGCTAATGCGCCATGACGACTGTCACAAGTTTTACAAGTGCACTTTCGGTCAGCCCGTGGAGTACACATGCCCCGCAAATCTATACTTCAACCTGGATCTGTGGGAGTGTGACTGGCAAGAAAACGTGGACTGTGAAGGCAGGAACGACCCTGCTCTTACCACAATTGAACCGTCTACCCCTGAGCCAACGACCCCTAAAACGACCACACCTAAACCAACCACCCCTAAACCGACCACACCTAAACCAACTACCCCTAAACCAACCACTGCTAAACCAACAACCCCTGAACCAACCACCCTTAAATCAACTACCCCTAAACCAACTACCCCTAAACCGACCACTGCTAAACCAACAACCCCTGAACCAACCACCCCTAAACCAACTACCCCTAAACCGACCACTGCTAAACCAACAACACCTGAACCAACCACCCCTAAACCGACCACTGCTAAACCAACAACCCCTGAACCAACCACCCCTAAACCAACTACCCCTAAACCTACTACCCCTAAACCAACCACACCTAAACCAACTACCCCTGAACCAACTACCCCAAAAACAACTACCCCTAAACCAACTACTCCTAAACCCACTACCCCTAAACCAACTACCCCTAAACCAACTACCCCTAAACCGACCACTGCTAAACCAACAACCCCCGAGCCAACAACCCCTAAACCCACTGCTGCTCCTACCACCAAAGAGCCCGGATGCGAGGTCGAAGTCTGGCCTGAGCCTGAACATGAGCGTCCCGTAGAGAGCCTCCCTAACGGCTGCCCGGTCGACCCTCACGTCCACAGGTTGCTGCCTCACGACGGGGACTGCAGCCTTTTCTACTACTGCGTCTGGGGAAAGCTGGTGTTGAGCGAGTGTCCCAGCAATCTTTACTTCAACCCTTCCATTGAGGTATTTATACATTCACTCCCTTTTTAACTATAAATAACAAAAAGCATTTAGCTCTCTGAAATCATAATTTCCCCGCTCTACATGCTATATTTTCGCTAGAAAACCATTATAGAAATTATAATCGGGAATTATATTTTTTGTCAGCGAAGTTTCGTCAACTTGTATCATCTAATTAATAGATCTATCGCGAAACGAAACGAAATCTTTTCATTCTCAGATAAATAAAAAGTGTCGCCAGGTATGAATTACCAAATTAATGTCATTATGTATCTAAAATATAAGATGGATTATCAATAAAATCGTAGTTTATTCATGAATAAAAACATCTGTACATTTTGGCGACAGATTTTGCGGAGAAATCCTATTATTTAAGAAATGTTATACCAATTAATAATATAACCAATTGGCAATGCTTACCAATATGTAATGTCGTTTGAAAAATTGGGATGGCATCCTGTTTGCTTATTTTCTTCCTGCAAAGATTTACATTACGCCAGGAAAACTTCCTCGTTCCGCCATCTTTACTAACATCAATATTTATTTTATTTATTTATAGGATGTTCATTTTCATGGTAATATGGTAACCGTCTGTCTCATAATGATGTAATTAGCGAATGTGCCGTTAAAGTATTGTTTGTCTTTATTATTTTGACAGATTTTGTCCCTTTCCCTAATATGTGAATACAATATAGACCCCTTATCATAAGACCCCTAGAGAAGCATATAGAACCTCTATAGATGGTTTATATTTTGTATATAAAAAAAAAAGGTTGTGAACATTATTTTTAGAACGAAGTACCTTATCGCACGGTACGGACTTGGCGGATGGGGGCTCGCCGGAAAAAAATAAACCGTCACGAATTTCCGCCACGTTCGTTTCTTTAGTGTAGACGGTTATCCATAGGGTGACACGATTCTTCATCCCCGGACAAGATATCAACTGACAAAATACCACCAGACAAAATATAATATATTTTGTCTGGTGATATTTTGTCGGAGATATTTTGTATATTGTAGGAAATTTCGTAATTAATATATTTTTTCGAGTTGATATTGTATATCATTCAATTCATCTACCTAATTCATTAGTGATTTCTGAGTTTCATTTATTTGTCCATTTATTTGTATTTGTTAATCCATAATACAATACGTTTATCAATTATTATACTACGATAGGAACTTCGTTCCAATCGAGTGTTCCGCTACACATACGCATTTTTATTTTTGTAATACCCAAATCCACAGGTAGACACCTCAGATCTCTTACACTGATATATAATATTCTTACAGGTGTGCGACTGGCCAACAGACGCAGGGTGCAAGGTCTCCATGAACAAGCATTCTGAAGCCAGACGTCATCTCCTGGACCAGATTCTAGATTAACACGTCTACATTCATTTAGAACCTACGTGAACCTACCAATAAACGCTTGTTTTCGTGTTCGTGTGAGGTCTGTGATGCCTTATGTTTTTTAAACAGAAGACTAGCTTTTTTTTTTAAAACACTACGGGATTAGTATTGTTACTAAATGTGGTTAAAAATACCAGTTATATACTGCTAAATAAACGCTTTTTAGCGTTCTTGTGAGTTGATCATTCGAGAAACTGTTATAAAAATAATTTAAGGACGCGTGGCATATTGTATTGTATATACAAACCCGCTAATACTCACTAATAAACGCTATTTAGTGTTGTAGTGAGTGGATTTTAAATAAACTGTCCTTTGAATCGTCATTATTATTTATTATATTTCCTTTATTACTTAGTGGAATTCTTCTTAACTTTGTATACGAAATCATTATTTTTAAACAAGAGACGGTTGATAGAAACATTGGTGAGGGAGTTAGCTACTGATCAAGTCAGACACACTGATTAAAAATATGTGTCATGTTTCAATACCTACCTAATACTCAATAAGTTTACTGTTTCCCATAGGCAGACCTAAAAAATAAATAAATAAATAATGTCGGACATTTCACACAACATCATCTGGCCCCAAAGTAAGCAGAGCTTGTGTTAAGAGGTGGTTGGGTTTTCAAAATGGTCCATATGGAAGGGTCCACTATTGTAGTGCCCAACAGGGGTTGGACTACGACGACGACCTCTGTGGCGCAGTAGGCTAAGGTCTGGCTGAGATGCAGAAGGTTGCGGGTTCGATTCCCGCCGCGGGACAAATGTTTATATGATCTGCAAGTATTTGTCTCGATTCTGGGTGTTTTCTAGTATGATATATATGTATTTACAAAAAAAAAGTATTGAAGTATTACATCAATCATGTGGTATCCATAACACAAGCTTTGTTTACTTTGGGGCTAGATGATGCTGTGTGAAATGTCCGGCATTATTATTATTATTATGATTACCTACTTATGATGCTATACACTCCGACACAGAACAAACACCGTTGTTCATCACACAAAGGTTTATCCTGGGAGAGAATTGAACCATCAACCAGAAGGCACAGAAGGCAGATCTACTACTAACTGACCTGGGGTAATTCTGTTAATTTACAACGGTTATCGTTCTATTCCAATCTAACTAGGTTTTGGCTCCAATTACGGTTCGACTGTTCCCCAAAAACCTATTCTGTTATTTCTTTGACAAATCGTTATCAAACCTACGGTTCAGTTGCAGGTGCAGCTCATTTACACAGGCTCATTTATACAAAGAGAGATTTGGGTGAATTTGGAAATAGATAGATAGATAGATAACGCTTTATTGTTATACCACACAGAAAAATACAAAAACAATTATTTTACAATAAAAGGCAATACAATGGGCGGCCTTATCGCTAACAGCGATCTCTGCCAGGCAACCTTTGAATGGATTGGACTATAAATAAACAGAGAAGGAAATATGACGATCGGCGGCGGCGATCCGGTGGCGATCCCGTATAGTCCATTGAAATGTTACAATTTAAGGACCGAATATAGCATTGCATGTGTGGGGGATCAATAGAAGCTTAACCTCAAGTTTGTGGGGTCGCCACCCTTGTCCCCCGGCCGCCATCTTGGAAAAAGGGGTGAAAACACTTTTTTTACGATATCTCCGAAACTATGCGTCTTACAAAAAAATTGTTAAATCATAATTTGTAACAAATTGTTTTGCCTACAAATATGTGTATATAACTTTTTGCCTTAAATTAAAGAATTATAAGCAAAAAAGTGAGAATTTTTTTATAAAAATTTTCTTTTTTGCTTTATAACTTTTTTTTATACATTTTACAAAAAAATTACCTCAGACTGTAAGTAGACGATCTTTTGAGGAAAATTTTTCCCTAGAATTTTTTTTAATTTCATTCATTCAAAATGCTGTTACAGCGCTCCAAAGTTGACCGGGTTCGTCAATGCTCATGAGAATCCGGTCGAAACGAAATGTTTAACTTATTTTTTATGGACTATCGCAACAATAATATTTGATGGTTACTCCGAAAATCCTGATATAGCAGGAATAAAGTCATGGGAACGTAGGTATGCGTCGCACGAAAAAACATCAATGTACTGAAATTAAGTTTGATAAGAGTACCGTACTAACAATATCTCAAGAAAAATTTCTTGGTAATGAAAAAAACAAATCAAACTTGATAGATCTTCTCAAAACTGCTCTTTCAGAGGTTGGTTTTTCTGTCGACCAAGCTGAATCAGATGCAGATTTAATCATCGTCTCTGCTGCGCTTACTGCATCCCGATCTCATGATTCTGTTATTATTGTAGCAGAGGACATTGACATTCTTGTATTGCTCACGGCATTAGGTACAAGACAGCTAAAGAATGGGACAGATTGCTGGTGTCTGTTTTGTCCCGATATTTTTAACTAAAAAGTTATGTTTAAACATTATAAACAACTTATGCCTTTCAAGCAACGGGACAACGAGGTATCAGAGCTCGTAGAGAAAATACTTACTTTTCACATAAGAACTATACGAAGGAGTGGTGGTCAAACGCTCAAAAGAAGTAGTCTGTAGTTTTGTTTTTTATTGGAACGAAGTTCCTTATCTCGGGTTGGCGAGGGGACCTAACCTAGCCGAGAAAAAATATAACGCATTACGTTACGAAAACGCGTTACGAAAAACCGTAAGAGAAAGAGAGAATGAATTAGACCGATACCTAACTAGTCTGCCACATACATATATAACTATATATTTATATATATATATATATGTATACACAAATATCACACAGCCTCTCATTCTCTCTACCCACTCCTCTCTTTAAATTAAATAGTTATGCACACATATATATAGTAGGATGCATCACGAAATCGTAGAAATAAGTATCATATCATTTAACTATTATTAGCATGTTTGTAAACTAGTTATGTAGTAAAATAATGTAGGTTTGTCTTAAATGTATACATACCTTCCCATACAATACCAACATTTTGAAATACATTGATTATCAGGCACATCACTAATGTACTGCGACACGTAAGTGCGGGTACCCGCAATTAATCGCACTTTTTTCGCTACGATTGTCTGTATCTAATAAATATAATGCTATGTTTTGTACGTGCCTCGAGTCTTGTTATTGTACTAACATGGTCAATGATATTTCAATTTCATTTCATTTCATTTATTCATTTAAGAATATACATTGTATTTGAATATAGTCTTACATTAAATTGGCCTAAAATTACACATAGTTAAAACAATAGATATTAAAAAACAAACAATAAAATACAATGAAATTAAAGAAAATAAAAATAAATATTAGTGTTATATAATTCAATTTCAATAACAACTACAGTTAGAGTTCGTCCACGGTATAGAAGCACCCTTCTAGCAAGAGCTTTTTAAGCTTATTTTAAATATATTTGGGCTATCAATAGTTTTCAATTCAACAGGCAAAGAGTTGTATAATCTAACAGCTTGAAATTGACACCCATGCTTAACAACTTCTAACCTCGGACAATGAGGGTCCTCTAAATCTTTTCTTCTTGTTTCTAACCTTAGTGCTCTTTGTTCTGGCGATTCATATTTAGAGGGATGCCGTACAATATCCATGACAGTTACTAAGATGTAGAGGCTAGGAAGAGTCAAAATGTTTAGCTCCTTATAATACTTTTTACACGATTCCCATGGCGGAATCCGCACCATGGTGCGAATGGCTCGTTTTTGGATAACAAAAGCTCTATTTATGTTATAGGCGTAACTGCGTCCCCAGAATTTAATGCTATACCTTAATTTTGACTCAACCAAGGCGTAATATACAGTTTTGAGTTGTTTGAGATTTACCTCATCTCTCAGACTTGTTAAGGCATAGCAGGCAGAACTTACAGAGTTCTCTATAGACTCTAATTCTTTTTTCCAGTTTAGGAACTGATCAATATGGACGCCTAGAAATTTTACGCTATCAGTGAGTTTAATCTTAACTCCCCTGTTTATTATGTCAAAAGTTTCATGCCTGCGGGCGGTCATTCTAAATAATATAGCATTCGTTTTATTAATATTTAATTTTAAATTATTTACATGAAACCATTCATTAAAAGCCACAAGCGCATTATTTATTTTGAGCTGAAGTTCTTGTAAACTACATGCTGGAACTATTGCATTTGTATCATCAGCATAAATAATTAATTTAATGTCAGGTATAGTATTAGAAATAAAATTAATAAGGTCATTCAAAAAAATTATAAAGAAAATAGGTCCTAGTATAGAGCCCTGTGGAACTCCACGTGTTATATTAGTTAGTTTGGATTTGGTCGCTACCTCTTGGCATTTAACAATATTATGAAGTTCAACAAACTGGTATCTACTGCTAAAATATGATTTAACAATGCTCAGGACATTATCCCACAATCGATAAAACTCTAATTTAGCAAGTAAGATGTCATGGTCAATTGTATCGAATGCAGAAGATAGGACCAAAAATATACCTGCAACTTTCATTTTTTTATTTAGATTACATAACACTTCATTTATTAGCAATTCAATCGCATCGACAGTTCCTATGTTCATTTGGTAGCCGAACTGGCGTTTGTTTAAAATCTTGTTCAAGTGTGCTATTATCCTATCTTTTAACAGTTTTTCATAGATTTTAGAGAGTATAGGCAGCAACGAAATAGGTCTAAACCTCTTAGGGTCGTTCCTAACACCTTTTTTTATAACTGTGACCAGTATTCCATCATATCCAAAGGAGTTTTTAGGTTCCATCCTCTTTACAATAAATTTGATTTCATTCCTGTTTGTAAAGCTTAATTCCATGTCCGTATCAACTCTATTAGAGTGTTCTGTTAAAAAATTCATTGCTAATTGTTTTTTGTCATTGGAATGGAATTTTGTCATTCATTTCATAGGTATTAAAGTTAAAATTATTCGCAAAAATGTCAGCTATTTCTTGTGTGTTATTAATAACCATGTCATTAACTTTAAGCAGATAGTTATCATTAGTCCTAATATTACTCTTATTACTATGTCTGTTAACTATTTTCCATATGTGTTTTGTCCTGTTTTTTGCTTTATCGACTTCTATTTTAACTGCCTTTTTTTTTAACTGAGCTATGATCTTTTTGTGCAGTTTTATGTATGATTTTCGGTAAGCAACTATTGATTCATGCCCTGAATTCTTGTTCATTGTATTCAGGAATCTTTACATTTTGCTAGACGTTCTGTTTCCCTTTGAGATCCAGTTAAATTTATTTTTAGACCACATATTAACTTTTATATTTTTCTTTTTAAAGGATGATTTAAATATATCATTAAATTTGTTGAGGAACCCATTCACATAATAATCTAATAAATTACACTCTTCTAAAGTTATCCTGAAGGATAACCTATTTCGTTCCGAGAAAATTCTACGTTTCCTTGTATAAAACTCACTTTCATTTTTGGAATTAATCCTTTTTAGAGTGAGACTGCAGAAAATACCCGCATGGCCATCTCTAAGACCATTGTGGTCAACTTTCAAACAACCTATATTTTCCTCGGGCAAATTAGTTAGAATGTTGTCGATGCAAGATTCTTGATTGTTTCGCATGAAGGTAAAAAAATTTACTAAACTTTTAAAATTGTAGCTTTACTAGATATTTAGTTTGTTTTAGAACATTAACATTAAAGTCTCCAAGTATAATACATCTCTTGTTTGTTGAAAAAGTGCTCTAGTAAAATTTCAAGTCGGCACATAAAATCGTCAAAATATATATATATATATATATATATATATATATATAATTAATCAATATTTGAGTAATTGCATTATTATGTGTAGTTTATGGTTAAGTAAATGTTACATAATGGAAGCATTAGCAGCTGTAACACAGGTGAAACCTAGCACGGCTGCTAAACGATATTGCTATTTGACACTGTTACTGAAACTGAAAAAAAAAAAAATGTATTTATAACTATTTATAACGCTCTAGTGCGTAGCTCTTTAGAATACTGCAGTGTTGTGTAGAACCCACATCACTACATTTACAATAAACGTTTGGAAGTGTGCAAAAAAGGTTTTTATGGCCCTTGTCTTACAGTTGTAATCTAAACTAAAAAATTACCAAGCTATGAGGAACAACAGAGATACTTCAATATGGATTCTCTAGTTTGTCGTCGGAAATTGCTTGACAACATGTTTGTATATAAGCTGGTTACCAATTATAGTGATAGTTCTTCCCACCTATCAAAATTAATTATGTCTTTTCCGAGAGGATTACCCAGAGCGATGAGTTACAGACCTTTTGTCCAAAAATCAGCACGTTCCAACTTGGGTCTTTATTCACCTATAAATAGAATAACTAAAGCATACAACGCTATCCATAATAAGAAAACTATTTTATCTGTGAGGGACAAATCTATGAGGACGGGTAATGTGGATAAGCATACGGAAATTGATATTTTTTCTAACAGCCTGTATAGCTTTAACATTTTGGAGAGTTTTCTTAAATCTTGATGTTTATAAATGTTTCTTTTTTTGTTGTGTATTTAAATTTATATATTTTTAATATTAATTTTATCTTAGGTATTTTTATTCAGCGTAAAATTATCTACTTTTCAAGCTTTTGTCTGCATGTAAACTATTATTTTTTGAATTTTTAGGCATTGATGTTTTATGCGGTTTGTACCTGTGATTAAGGTAGCAATTAACTCTTTTTGGAACTGGTATGTTTTTTTTCGTGTATGTTTCGGTGTATACTTTGCTAGTACAACTAAATAAATAAATAAATATAAATATATATATATATATATATATATATATATATATATATATATATATATTTATATATATATATTTATATATATATATTTCTATATATTTATGAATTTAGTTATTTATTGCGTCAATAATCAAAATTAAGGAGAGGGGTGGGTAGAGAGAATGAGAGCCTGGCACGTTAATGATGAATTATACCAACCCTGCATATGAAAGGGACTTCGTACCAAACGCGTGTCCCGCGACACGTTCATTTTTTATGAAAGAAGAGAGAGAGAAGAATAGAGTTATCTCTAAAATTACTAAACCGATGCGAAATTTGTGATTGTGTTATATTTGGATGTTTTAATACGGACAAAGTCGCGAGCGGGATAGCTAGTACATAGTAGTAATAAATAGTGCCGGACATTACTCACAGCATCATTTACCCTCAAAGTAAACAGAGCTTGTGTTATGGCCACATTTGTCAGTCAATATTGACCTCAGCGGAAGACCAGCGCTGCAGCATGGCAACATGCAGTAGCATTATGCTGAGCTGTGGGCCATTTTAACACCACACAGTCCTATTCTAACTCATTTATTTTAGTCATTAGTGATAATTTTGTGAATATGAATAGCATGATCTTAAGATTAAAAGAGACATTAGGTAGATGTCGTTGACTTAACTTATAAAATAGGTAGATTATTATAAAGCTTTGCGCCTTAGAAGGTAATAATTTGTTTGCCATAGTTTGTCCGCGGTCTAGGTAAAACAAGATAGCTGGCTCTTCGCATACTTTGCTTTGTTGTTTCTGATTTTTTTTACAAATGATATGTTACTATGTATTATTTTATTAATTATTTTTCTTACTTTTTTTTTTCCTTTATTATCATATAAACAATATGTACGTTCTTAAAATTAAAAAATAGCATCTTAAACCACTAAGGTTTGTCCCGACACTATTTGAGTTTACCATTATTTAATAATTGTAATAAACAAACTAGATAGGTACAAACTTTAAACTAACATAGAACATGAGTATCCAGGTAGTACTTATATGCATGTATTGTATTTGTACAGCTGGTTAAGTTCATTAGTTTTGTCTCTTTGTATATTTTAGAAGTTGGTGTTAAGTCCCGTACTTAACACTTCTAAAACATACAAAGAATATAGAATAATAATAAGAATATATATTTGAAAAGTTATTTAACGATTTTATTTTGTAAAGTAATTTAATGAAGTCGGTTTTCTTTTTAGTTTTTAAAACGTAATTACTGATTTTTAAAACGTTATTTTTACTTTTTTTTTCACTGCTATTCCGGTTCCATAAAATAATGCCAAGAATAATCTTTGTAGAAATTACAGAAATTACTACTGGCTCTTATCATTTCCGTTGCTCTTTCAATACGAAAACATTGTATGTTATGCGTTCCGAGTTGAATGGTTCCGTGTTACTGTGTCACATTATCAAGTGGCATTTTAGAAATAAATTTTGTGATTTAAAACTTATAAAATAACAGACATATAACATGACATAGACATGACAACGTTTCCAACTCTACCCGCACGCACGACTCGCGCCGCAAGATACCTCACCCGCAGTGCGAACCCTGAACTCGAGCGGCAACGAGCGGATCGCGGATCAAACTCACCCTGATGAAGATTCTCTAGATGAATCGAAACATTGTCGGTGCCTCCATCGACAAAATAATACGTAAGTAAAGCCCGTGTTTATCAAAATGTATAGTACAACTCAAGAAAGGTTTGAAAGTGAAATAACAGACATACATTAAGGTATATCCTATAATGCTATATAGTTTCGTTAAAGAATTATGGTTGACGCCGCATTCACTTACAAGAGAAAGGTGCGGGGCGAGAGGCAGAGGCTTCCGCCCCCCGCGCCCGCGCAGCCCGCGAGAAACAATGCCTCTCTGCCGCTGGACGTTTTCGCACGTGCTTACCTACTTACACCATTTTTAACTGCGTAGCGAGCACTCTGTTAATATTAATTATTTGCAATAACATTGTACCTACTTCTATCTAATAAATATATAAAACAATACAAAACAAATTGGCGACCGTGACAGGACAATTAGCGCATAACTTGTATTTTAATTAACAATTTTTACATTTTTAAATGAAAATCGAATAATTATGTTTTAAAAACTAAAAAGAAACCTGACTTCATGTATAAAAAATATATAAAGCATTGCCATTCAACGTGGTAATGCCGCCAGTATCTTGGGAATGCTGCCCTCTGGCAGTGATCTGGATCAGTTGAGCTGTCTATAGATCGTTTTAAACGGTCCTTAGATATCTCAACTGTTTCACGTGTATTTTTTATTATTGTATATTATTCTGTACATTTCTGTAATTATTTCTGTAAATAAACATTTATTTTTACTATGATAATAAAATAATATATCTTATAATAATACAGTATATACTAAGTTAAATACAGTGAATTTAAGATTACAGATTCATTTTATACCTATCTAGATATGTACATAACATATTTACAGAAGGGGTAACCATAAAACAAAAACTAGACGGAGTAGACATTTAAAAGAGAAAGGACGAGGATACAATGAAAATAAATGAATTGTGATCACTGAAACACATTTAACCAAGTTTGGACGAAACTCCATCAATATCATATTACTGAAGCTATAGGTAATAAGCTATAAGAATTAGCAAAGTATGATCGAATGAGGATACAGAGAACTTGTTAAAAGTTGTCGAATAGTTAAATTTATTTCTTAAAACACAAACACTCCCTACACACACATCCCCCTTCTTAGCCCAAATAACAAGCACAAACATGAACACATACACGAACACACACATCTACTTTGGCAACTATTCAGAACACTTAAAATCTCGTAAGTAAAAACAAACAAAAGTTTCATTACATACTACTGAATTATTTCTGGGGTCACAGAAATCATTGAGTAAACCTTAACCGACTTTAGCCCTAGTGTGGGCACAGAGCTACTTAAGGTACATCATTTATGTATCAATTAGTTCCTCAATTTAAGGAATGAATGAAGTCATGGAAGTTCTTGTGTCTCCAATACAGGTTCTTCAGTCCTGGTGTGGGGAACAGGTCTACCCTAGCCTTTTTTTATGCGACTGCAGCGGAAATAATTGAATCTAGTCCATAAGTTATATTGTACCAGAACACAAACTTTGAATAAAAACATTTTATCTTTTTTATCTTTTAGAAACAGTTTGTATTCTCAAAGCGCGGTGGAATAGCATTTCCTTGTAGTTTGCGTCACAGATAACTCTCTTGGTTACGTCGAGACAAGCTCTAAGTATTCTTAAAGAGCTGTCGTAAGCTCAGTGCTCCGCTCCCATCATAGACATCGACGGTGAGGTATCTATAGGGTTTGCTTAGCATCATTTTTAGGACAGATCTTTGCGCTCTTTCAGTCTGTATCATCGTGAATTTGAGTGTGCCATCCCCAACAGTTAATACAGTATAACAAGATTGAAGGGCAGAAAGGAAATAAAGACTTATAACGTTAAAATATATTTGATGCTGTCGCTGAACAGATTTTGGAGTTGATCTCCAATATCTTGTCAGTGTTAGATAAACTATCGAACTATTTTATGTCTATAACGACTAGTACTGCTCTCACTACATGTGGCAAATAGGCTTGCCACAGTAAGTATGTACAGAGTTTCATCCGACACTTTTCCTTGAACTAAATCTCGCATGCGTCTGAAAAGTTGTGAGGGTTTTTGCTTACCTAACTAACTCAATATCTCTAATTAGTTTTTGGAGCTGATGCTTCTCGAACTCCTCCAAAATTACCAGGAGTCGCGTGTGTCATACTTCCCTTAATCTGGCGGGTTCACGAGGATGTCGGTAACTTGTTGTGTAGCCTCTTTGCTAAGCTTTCATACGACGATCTTGAATTTCGTCTCATTGCGACGACGACCACTGGCGCAGTGGGCTAAGACCCGGCTGAGACGCAGAAGATTGCGGGTTCGATTCCCGCCACGGGACAAATGTTTGTACGATCTGCAAGTATTTGTCTCGGGTCTGGGTGTTTCTATGTATAATATGTATGTATTTACAAAAAAAAGTATATAAGTAGTATATCAGTCATGTGGTACCCATAACACAAGCTCTGCTTACTTTGGAGCCAGATGATGCTGTGTAAAATGCCCGGGATTATTTATTTATTATTATTATTATTATTGCCTATCTTTTGCGTATCAAAATCGCCTTCATCCGTATAAACCAGACCATCGGTTGATCGGGTTAAAAATCTGGTATTTTAGAACATCAGCGACGGAAAGTAAAGCCTGTAGATAATCTTTTACTTGGACTACCTTAAACCTCTGGTTAGTCACTTCCAATTTTCAATTCCAATTTGTCTCGCGACGATAATCGAACTCGCGACTTTCTGCATCTCAGCCGGGTCTTTGCCCCCTACGTCATAGCTTTTCACTGATGAATCTGTTCTCATGCGTTGAGGAGTTTCCGATTTTAATAATGTTCTCCATCATCAGATCCTCACCTAACTTACCTAACATATAAATAGGACCATTTAGAAAGTACACCACCAGTATATACATGCACCCTACATACATACACCCTACATAAGAGTACATACACAACCTCTGTACAGGTCGTCATTCTTTTTTCATTCTGCAAAGTTAGATGACCGCGCTTAAATTTATTACGCTAACGGTAGATGGTTGCTTTAGAAGGGCCTTCATTCATAAATGGCATTAGAAAACGATCAAACGACTCATCCGGTTTCAGGCCAAATTTGAAATCGAACGAAATTATCGCACGAAAATGTCCCCGACGCAGATCCATTTAAATAGTTCATCACACAAATGTATATCCTCCTAGGGAATCTACCCTTAACCTACAACGCAGAAAGCAGAACTACTAACGATTTATTGTTATATATTTAATGTTACATGTCTATAATCATCTTAGCAGCTCGACTCGTACAGCATGGTGATCACTCCATAGGATGGCATCGCGGTCGCACACGCAGTTCCACTCTGCACTCGCTTACCACTTACATAGGCATGTTCTAAGCAAGTACTCTCGTAGGTAAGTGTATGATATAACAGTAGTTACGCGTGTTAAGGATATCGTACAGCTATTTCTGGTCACTGTACAACGGGCATATGCAGTCTACATACATGTCACCACCTACAACGCAATCCTTTCCGCTATCCACTAGTCTATCGAGCAAGCGCCTGTGAAGATAGGCCTGATAAGTATTAGGATAAGTAGGTACTAACTAGGAGAACCACGATAGCAAAACACTAGCGTGGAACAATTACGATCTGGACTCTAAAGTTCTAGAATTCAAGTTCTATCGTTAATTGTTTTATATAAAGTACGAATTATTTGAAAAAAAATGTCGGGCGTAGATACTGTTGATGTTTTAATTTATTACTAACTGCAGCCCGTGGCTTTACGCGCGTGGTATTTACATAAAAAGAAATAAAAAGAAGCCTATGTCCGACCCCAACATACAATCTATCTCCGTGCCAAATTTCATCAATATCCGTTAAGCTGTTTAGCCTAGAAAAACAAACAGACAAACATATTTTCGAATTTATAATATCAGTATCGAAGTATGGATAAGAGTATCACAGTTTACTATTATTATAATTATACAAGTAATAAATGATCACTTCTTAAATATCCCAGGTATCAATATCGTACCTTTTTCACAAATATTTTTTTTTATATTTAATAAACATAAAGAAAATGTATCGCTTTTGCTTGAACAAGTGTCGAAACAAGAAGTTGATAAGATACTTATATCTATTAAAACAAATGCGCGAGGTATTGTCGAGTTGTCAATGGATATGGTACTTCTAACGCTTCCCTTTATCTTGCCCTTAATAACCACTATTGTAAATAAGTCCATTCAAACGTCTACATTTCACAGTCAGCGGAAGGTCGCGACGGCGAATCCTATACCAAAAATCCAATACCAAAAGGACATCAAGGATCTGAGACCTATCAGCATTCTGCCAGTTTTCTCTAAAGTAGTTGAGAAAGTCGTTTATAACCAACTGAGTAGATATGTTGAACTGAACAGCTTACTACCTGATGTTCAGTCCGGTTTTCGTAAGGGAAGAGGGACCACTACGGCTTTATTGGATGTAGTTGTCTTGTACTAACTGAGGAGGATCAAGGATCTGGGACTGTCTTGGTTCTGCTTGACTTCTCTCGAGCATTTGACTTATTTAACATATCTTTATTACTCTCTATGTTATCATATTATGGTGTACTAGGTGCTCCGTTGGTTAAAAGGTTTGATAGTTATTTAAGTAATGGATCCCAACTTGTGAAAATTAATCGGTCAGACGGGTCTCAGCTCTCATCATTCACCGGGACTATGAATCGAGGAGTTCCCCAGGGCTCTATCTTAGGTTCTTTACTTTTCATCATTCATAGTTTAGATATTTCCTGGCAAATTCAAAATTGAAAATTCCATCTTTATGCAGATGACGTGCTGTTATAAATTATCTGTCTATGAGTCCAAAAGATGTTACTGCGCACTTAATAAGCTAAATGATAAGTATAAGAATAGGAAATAATATAAAATCATCAGACTCTTCCACGAAAGGACTTCCCAGAGTAACAGAAAGCCACAGTTAATCTTCGGCTAGTTGTTCGTAATCTACAGTCTGTGAAGCTCTAATACTCTCTAAGATTAACTACGGAGATCTTGTGTACGGGCCACGATTGACAACGAGAACTTCCCGTCTTGTACAGATTATCCAGAATGCCTGTTGTCGATTCTGCTATGATGTACCTCCGCGAACCCACATCACACCTCACTACCCTCAATATGGCTTCACGGAAGGCTATGCATCTGGCAGTGTTGGTTCATGGCGTTATGACATCTGAAACCCCAAAATACCTCTATGCTGAGCTCAATTGTCGACGGAGTAAGTACAGCACAATAGTACAGGAATTGTTGCTTCGACAAACAGTCTCAGCCTGACGTTTGTCGAAGCAACAAGTCTGGAGAGCAGAGTGTTTTTTCGTCGGAGTGCGGAGTGAGTCATGTGTTCCTGAGAATGCCTCGTGGAGTGGCGAAACACGTGTCGAATTTCTTTTGGAGGTTGCATGTGTGGATAGTGTGTGGTTACCTTTTACTAACGCTTTGCATGGCTTTTCAATTGCGGGCTGCGTGCATGCGTCTGCATCGTGTCTAACTCTTTGGGAATAGATTGGCGGAATAGTACTAAATATTTGTCCATCTATTTAATGTTTTGTAATGGATTTCCGCAAAGTCACGCCTGAATCAACTATCTATCTAAGTATTCTTTCAAAAATAATTACAAAAAGTATTTATTGAAGCAGCAGAAAACTGGGGTGTCTAGTACCCACACTTATGATGCACCTTTTGCTTGTTGATGACCATTTGTATGATACGCGTTAGTTGAAAAATTATAGATATTGTAGATATTGCGTATGTATATTGTATTGTTATTTTTTTGTGTATGTGTATAAGGCAGGCATAATAACCATTTCGTTTATGTACATATTTGTTTATTTATTTCTTTTATTTATGGCGTTTCGTAAGGTTGAGTGACTGGGTCGAAGGTCTCGGCAGAATAACAGCGCTGATCTGTCATCTGACAAGGAAGCATAACGTTGAGTTGAGATCTTTTTGCTGCTGTAGCACACGTGCTGTGTGTTAGGTAGGTAAGTACGCAGAATAATTTTAAGCTTTTTAAATGTCTTTTCTTTTTAAGCTTTTAGAAATGTCACTTCCGTTTTACCTAATTTTGTTTAGTACTCTTTGTTATTATTGATGTGTGTGTGTGCTTATTCAGTAAATAAGCAAATGTTTATGTCTCTGTCTATGTCTAATGCTCTAATGAGATTGTTTAACATATTTAGATATCTACGCCGTAGTAGCGTAGAGCGCCGTAGCACTGGCGTAGCGCAGCGTAGAACAAACCACTGAACTACTACCATACCTACCTACGCTCTAAATTTCACAACGTGGTCATCATCTCCACTTCACTTTTCCCTATCATTAGTCAGTCATCAGTCATCTCAGTAGAAATCCTTCGCTCGTGACCGTACCTAGGTACCTACCGACATTTTACACCATCATGGTTCTTTTACCCTTCGGTTACTATTTCTAGACCAATTATACCGTCAAACTATAAAACCACCGAACGCTGCTCTAACTAAAGGATAAGTCGGATTGACGGAACAAGTTTAACTTGAAAAATGTTCCTGCTAATTATCTTTGCAAGTTTGTAATCCAAATCCAAGAAATTTTTATTTATGAGTTATAATTGTTACAAATTACCGGCTTTTCAGATTTATTTTTATCTTGCTTCTTAGCAAAATTCATGTTTCTTAGTCTACGGAAAGTACCCATAGATATTGATTTATTGGCGAGTGTCGGCATAAATTGACCAGATTTTGGCCGTATAGCGTTGTCATCGATGTTCGATTTTTTAGAGCTACAAGGGATCGAAGACCTAAGTAATTGATAATAATTTCAAGTGGGATGCTACCTGCGTAGACGTAATGCCGCCAGTATCTTGGGAACGCTGCCCTCTGGCAGTGATCTGGATCAGTAGAGCTTTCGAACGAACAGACAGACGGACATATAAGTGAGCATGTAAGGGTCCTTTTTTCGTTTTGAAAAAACGGAACTCTAAACAGCATAAAAAAATATTTAATAATGATGATTATGATTATTTATTTATTTAATTATTAATATATTAAAAACAGAAGCAGAATTTGTTTTTTAAAAGTTAAGCCGCTTAAATCCAGGTATATTTCTCTAGAATATTCCTTTCCTGGCTTGCATGTGCTTGTTGAGAGAGTAATATGTGGTGACGCCACGTCCTTCACAGTTGACAGCCGCAGGCCAGTTGCACTGCTTTGTGTGCGGCTCGTAGAACAGGCTGGAAGGGCAGCTGCGCGCTATGGGCTGCCCGTTGAAGCATACGTAGAACTGGTTGCACATCTCGTGAGTGATCACTCAGAATTTCCGGTCGCACAGATTGCCGGTGCTTCTCCAGGGTTGCAATTGCAAGGTTTTTCATTTCCACTTTCGTTGTCACCGTCGCCATTACCATTACCATTCCCATTGTCACCATTTCCATAATCAGTTTCTGGATTTGGCCTGTCTCCGCACTTGACCTTGTCAGCCCAGTCGCATAGTTCAATGTAAGGGTTGTAAAGGAGGCCTGATGGGCAATAAAATGCTACTGAAACTCCGTTAGCGCACTTATAAAATTGGTTGCAGTTTTCATGTGCTACAAAGGTTCCATCGGAACCTTTTGCGGCACAGATATCTACGGCTTCAGTAGGGTTGCAATTGCAAGGACCTTCATTACCACTTCCACCGCCTCCGTTGTCACCATCTCCATTGCCGTTTCCATTATCACCATTTCCGTTGTCGGGTTTCACAATAGGCCGGTCTCCGCACTTGACTTTGTCAGCCTAGTCACACAGTTCAGTGTAAGGGTTGTAAAGAAGGGCTGCTGGGCAGTTAAATGCTACGGGAATTCCGTTAGCGCACTTGTAAAATTGGTTGCAGTTTTCATGTGCTACAAAGGTTCCATCGGATCCGTTTGCGGCACTTATACCTACGGTTCGGCAGGATTGCAATTGCAAGGACCTTCATTACCACTTCCGCCATCTCCGTTGTCACCATCTCCATTGCCGTTTCCATTATCACCATTTCCATTGTCGGGTTTCACAATAGGCCGGTCTCCGCACTTGACTTTGTCAGCCTAGTCACACAGTTCAATGTAAGGGTTGTAAAGAAGGCCTGCTGGGCAGTTAAATGCTACGGGAACTCCGTTAGCGCGCTTGTAAAATTGGTTGCAGTTTTCATGTGCTACAAAGGTTCCGTCGGAACCTTTTGCGGCACAGATATCTACGGCTTTAGCAGGGTTGCAATTGCAAGGACCTTCATAACCACTTCCACCGCCTCCGTTGTCACCATCTCCATTGCCGTTTCCATTATCTATTTCTACAATAGGCCTGTCTCCACACTTGACTTTGTCAACCCAGTTACACAGTTAAATGTAATGATTGTAAAGAAGACCTGATGGACAGGTAAATGCTACAGGGACCCCGTTAGCACACTTGTAGAACCGATTGCAGTTTTCATGTGCTGTTAGGGTTCCATCAGAACCTTCTACAGTACAGATGCCCGGGGCTTCAGCAGGGTCGCAGTTGCAAGGGCCTGTCGTTTCATTGTCTTCACCTCCGTTATCAGCGTTTCCATTATGCCTGTCTCCACAATCGACTTTGGTACCCCAGTCACACATTTGGATGAGAGGATTATAGAGTAGACCTACTGGGCATGTAAGCACTACAGGGACACCAAGCTCGCACCTGTAAAACTGGTTGCAATTCTGATGCTCGACAAAGACTCCGTTAGACCCATGTGCACTACAGATCTCATGTACCCCATCAGGTTTTCCATGGCCACCTTGCTACTGCTGTCCTCTACATTGACGATCCTATCGCCGCACTTGACTTGTTCAGGCCAGTCGCATATTTGAGTGTATGGGTTGTACAACAGGTTTGCATTGCAGGTAAGAGTCACAGGGACCCCATTAGCGCACTTGTAAAACTGGTTGCATTTTTCATGAGCGACGAGGACTCCTTCGGAACCGTCAGCTGCGCAGAGGTTTGATGCTTCTGCAGGGTTGCAGTTACAAGTACCGTCATTACCATTTTCTTCAGTGTCATCATCCTTTAATTCTGACTCGGATTCAGATTCTGACGGATTCAAATTCCTCTTCGGAGCAGTCAGCTTCGCTCTCCTCAACGATAGGCCTGGATCCGCAACTAACGTTGGTAGACCAGTCACAGATCTTAGCTTTGGGATCGTAGACTAGGCTGTTGGGACAGAAGTATGGTATAGCCTGACCGTTAGCGCATTTATATAACTGATTGCAGTTCTCATGTACAATCAGTTTACCATCGGAGTTATAACGTGCGCAGATGTTTTTTGCCTCCTCGGAGTCACATATACAGGTCTTGCCGCCGCGAGAAAGCTGGGGCCTGTCAGCCTGTGACAGAGCCACTGCACAAAGCAGTAGAAGTGCAACACCTATAACAATAAAATTAATTTTAACCCTATTTTGTGGTCTGATCTATTCCGTCAACTGATGTGGAAAATATAGACCCCTCATAGCACGCTTTTCGCACGCAAGCGATCATTTGCCCGTATCCAGTGAGTACCCATCGCCTTCATGACTGATGATCTATGAACATGAATGAATGCTACTCCAAGGCTGCAGCCCTACTGTCGTCATACAAATATAAAATAATGTTCATACAGCTCATTCTGTATTATAATATTATAATAATCATATTAATAATTATTTCTTTTATTTTAACATTGCACACAACACTATCTAAGTAAGCATATCCTATATTATGGTTATTATTATTAATATTACCTAATAACATATACCTTAATACTTTGAGATTCTCAACATAAAATCTTAAAATTGTATTGCACATTAGCACAATACAATGCATTACGGTAGCTACCTACTGATATCTCACCCTGGACATTTCACACAGCATCATCTGGCCAAAAGAAAGCAGAGCTTGTGTTATGAGTACCACATGACCGATATACTACTTACATATATTTTTTTGTAAATATACACCCACAACCGAGACAAATACTTCCAGATCATACAAACATTTTTCCGCGGCGGGAATCAAACCCGCAACCTACTGCGTTTCAGCCAGACCTAAGCCCACTGCGCCACAGAGGTTGTCATAATTATAAGGAAAGATATGGGACGTCAAAGTTTATAAGTATGAAAATAAAAATATATAATAACTAAAGCGAACGAAGTCACAGGGCATTTAACACGTAACTGATTGTTTTTTTAATATAAACGCCAGGACCTGGGAACTGTCAATCCTATTCGTTTCCCTTTATAAAATAATATAGACTACCCTTACCTATAATTTTTAGGCACTATTGTGTCTTATTTTGAAAGAGTGCATTTAAACTGATAGGTTTGTAATCTTCTACACGTTATTTATATTAATGTATGCAGTGTCTTTTTTAAATTTAACTGCGATTATCTTTTAGATTAAATAAAACACTCATCAGTCGATTACTAAGAATTAAAGATAAATTACACAATCACAAATCAATATTTGCACTCTCCATTATCTCTATTTCTCATCAGCTAACTTCTTCCTACCACCTTAATGCAGACGATCTTAATTTTTTTTAAAGAAGCTCCACGTAATACACTGCATTATACTATTGCCAACATTAATAATAACTTGGCTTGCATCAGTATATTCATATTCATATTCATTTATTGTTTGTGAATTCAGGTGTTACAAAAGACAGGTGTTTCTTAAAATTAGGTATTTCAAAATCCTGCATATAGCATAGAAACATTTAGTAGGTAGGTAGGTAAAACATTATCAAAATCATTTAAACAAAAATAAAAATATTACATGGTCCAAAATATACAAATATTGTCACAAAGTTACATACTAAAAACGGTCATTAAATTCTAAATAATATTGCGGTCATTAAAAAATTTATTAAGATTATAGTACGCTTTTCTCAAAAGTATTTCATTTAGCACCCTTTTGAAAGCATTTTTTGGTAATGATCGAGTAATGATCGACAGTAACTATGGACTATAAGTTAATCCAGTCAAGACTGAGCCTTGAAAAAAACAGTAATGGTGACTCGTCATCATTATAGGAAGCTCTCGAACAGTATTTTAAAATTGATTGGTCAACACTTCCTTTTATTGCTTTTAATAATGTTCCTTTTTCTATTAGTGTTAAAAACCTAGGTGTGTTAATGGATAGTTGTTTGTGGAGCCCAAAGTTCAAACTCGTGAGCCGAAAACTGTTTTCGCTGGTTCGCTCAGGAGGTTATGTAATTTTCTTCCCACAGCTACTTAAATCGTATTGAATAATTTATCTTTCTCCCGGTCTTAGATTATGCTGACTCTGGCTATCTCGACCTCACAGAGTACTAGTTCAACAAACTTGAACCACTCCAAAATGTCGGTATTAGGTTTATTTAAATTACCACACGGACTCTGTTAAATATCACCACATATCTGAGTTTCCAGGGAAACTGAAGTGGCTCCCTATCTGCCTTCGCGCGAATACCCTCATTCTTCGCCTACTGTTAAACACTTTTCACAGTGTAGATATTATGTGTATCACTGAACATTGGATGGTACAATCTGAGGTACTTCCTTTAAATAAACGCAAGAGCGCAATACGTGGTGGCTCGTTAATTATTGTAAAAAATAACTTAAAATGCAAGGAGCGTAAGGATATTAGAAATCTTTCTATTGAAAGAATTATTGAGGTGTCGTGTGTCGAGCTGGAGCGGCATGTCGTCGTGAGCGTTTACCGTCCTCCCAATGCTGATTTTGGGTTATATGAATGCACTATGGAAGAAGTATTGCAAAAAATAGTTTGTGATAAGATCATAATAGTTTGTGGTGATATTAATATAAATATTCCGATTGATCCATTATCTGAAAGACTTTTAAACTTATTTAAGTGTTTCAATTTAAGTCCTCTTTTTGATGAACCTACAAGAGTGACACTAACAACAGCCACTTGTCTAGATAACATTTATTGCAGTTGCACACCAGTTCATAAGTTTGTACTAAAACATTTTAGTTCTGACCATTACGGTCACTGCGCCACCTTTTCTTGTGATCGTATAGTTGAAGCTCAGAACTTTACTCACCGACCTATTACAGAGAGCCGCATCAAAACATTTCTGTCTGTCATTTGGGTCTGGGTGTTTCTATGTATAATTTGTATGTATTTACAAAAAAAAGTATATAAGTAGTATATCAGCCATGTGGTACCCATAACACAAGCTCTGCTTACTTTGGGGCCAGATGATGCTGTGTGGAATGTCCATTATTATTATTATTATTATTTCAAAGTAGAATTGAACACAAAGTTTCCCTTGTACCATGCATCGATGATCCAAATGATCTTTTCACCACATTGTCTAATTTAATAATTAAAGAACATGCTGATATATTTACAGTAAAACCATGCAAAACTAAAAATTGTGCTAGATTTGTCGACTGGGCTACACCGGGTATTTATAGAAGTAGGAATACATTGTATGAATTATATGCTACCAGAGAGACAATGTTAGATGATCCAGTTTTTATCTTATATGTTAGGAATTACTCAAAAGTCTTCAAAAAAGTTTGTCATGCGGCTAAGTCACTGTTTTTGAGAAAAATAATTGAAAATTCAACAAATAAAATAAAAGCAACTTGGAAATTAATTAATAATGAAACAGGTAAATCAAGGGCTCGCAATATACAGTTCAAATTAAATATAAATGGTACAATTTTGACAAAGGAACAGGATGTTGCGAATGCATTTGATAGTTTTTTCTCAGATATACCAAAAATAGTGACCAAATCGTTAAACTCTTCAGCCTCCAGAGCTTCCGTTCTATTAGAATCTAGTGTTGCAAAATGTAAGAATGAGTTTAGTTTTAGCTACATTAACGAGGCTAGTATTGTAAAAGCATTCAAGTTAATTAATATAAAAAATACAGAAGATCTTTGGGGAATGTCTACAAAGGTGCTGGGTGTCATTATCTTAGTTATTGCACCATGTTTAGTTTATATTTTTAATAGATGTATCGACGAGGGAGTTTTTCCCGATCTCATGAAACACAGTAAACTCATTCCTATGTTTAAGTCTGGAAGTGAAAGTGATCTCGCTAATTATAGACCGATATCGATATTACCTGCTTTAAGTAAAATCTTTGAAAAAATAATTCTTAATCAGTTATTATACCACTTTAACGTTAACGGCCTGCTACATAGTAATCAATACGGATTTACTAAAGGTCGATCAACAGCTGATGCAGGTATAGCGCTCTTAAAGCATATATTTGAGGCCTGGGAGAAGTCACAGGATGCAGTTGGGGTATTCTGCGATCTATCTAAGGCCTTTGACTGTGTGAGTCATGCAACCCTAATCACAAAGTTAAAATATTATGGCATTAAAAACCGGGCGATTGACCTCATACAGTCTTATCTATCCAATAGAGTCCAGAAAGTAGACGTGGGTGGTGAGAGGTCTTTGGGATCAATTATTGATATAGGGGTACCTCAGGAATCGATACTAGGCCCTTTTTTATTCCTAGTATACGTTAATGATTTACCTTTTTTTGTAAAAAATATTTGTGATATAGTTTTATTTGCAGACGATACGTCTTTAATTTTTAAAGTTGATAGAGGTAAAACCAGTATATGCGATAACGTAAATGAATCCTTATCGTTAGTTCTTAACTGGTTCACTGTAAATAATCTTTTGCTTAATTCCGAAAAAACTAAATGTATCAAATTCACTTTGCCAAATGTTATTCATAGCCCGTCCAACATTGAAATAAATGGAGAGGCAATGAATCTTGTAAATTCCACGATCTTCCTAGGTCTTAATATTGATACAAAACTACAGTGGGGACCACAAATTGAAACGCTTGCTGGTAGGCTTAGTTCCGCTGCATATGCAGTTCGTGCGATACGGTGGCTTACTGATGAAGCTACAGCTAGACTAGTTTATTTCAGTTACTTCCATAGTGTTATGTCATACGGCATCATTCTCTGGGGGAAAGCAGCTGATATTGGTAAAATAATTGTAATTCAAAAAAGGGCAATACGTGCCATTTATAAAATGAAACCACGAGAATCTTTGAGAGAAATATTCAAAGAAATTAATATTCTCACAATAGCTTCACAATATATATATGAAAATTTGTTATATACACATAAAAATAGAGATGGGATTCAGCAAAATAGTGACCTTCATAAAATCAACACTAGGAATAAACATAAATTATACATCCCTAGGTTTCGACTAGAAAAAGTTAATAAGTCATTTATGGGGAACACGGTGCGCATCTATAATAAGCTTCCTGAAAATGCTACTAAACTACCTATTAAGAAATTTAAAGCATACATTAAAGGTAGTCTTTTGAAGAAAGCTTATTATAATATAGATGACTATATTATTGATAAGAATGCATGGCCTCATGTCGCTCTGCCGTCAGACAGTTAACCGACACACTTGAAATGTATAAACTCTCTTGTATTTGTATTTCGTAGTTAAGGTAGTTATAAGATGGATCATATAAAAAAGCGCTTGGACCAAGACGAGTTTCTTGCCAATTCTTCTCGAGCTTGGGTTAGGATGAATTGGCACCTAAATTCACCTAGTATGTAAGACGTTTCAAAGTGATCCTTGTGATTGTATTGAATAAATCATCTTTTGACTTGACTTGACTTGACACAATCCCTCTACTCCTAAAGGAACTTTCGGGGTTTTGAGTTCTCCATGAGAATACTCGAAATCTTCAGTCCTCTGAAAATCTCCTTATAACCTTATAACAATGCATAGCTTCTAAGGTAATTCCATCTCTGTCCTAGCTTTCACCGTGTAGCTGCGCCGTGTTCAAAAGTATTACCTATAATATTCATTATTATTTTTATGTATTTTGTATGTATTATTTGTATTTGTGTCTATCGTTTATGTAAAAATATTTTAATATCAATAATATAGTGTATGTTTATTGCGTTTATTTAAATTATAAAATATATAAATACGATATTATTTATATATTTTATAATATAGTGTATACCGACCAATCTTCCATTCAAGTTCCTCCTTTCCATCAGAAGGTTGTCTGGAAAAACTCGCTCCCTTAGCGATAGACCCTTGAACATAATGATCAAAGGGCTGCTTACCTCGGACAAAGGATTTGTATGGCTATTCAACGAGGTAGCGTTGCCAGCCTTTTGGGCACTTTACTTGCAGTCAGTGAACTAAACTATTTTTTATCGAATTACGGCAAGCAGAAAATTGCGTTCATTGTTGTAAATAGTTTTAGGGTTTTTGGTTTTAAGGTGTAAAATAAAGGTTTTTCTTTCATTCATTAACAGAGGTACATGCTTGAATAGGTACGTAGCTAAGTTCTAAGCATTCCCTGTACCGTTCGTAAGCTCAGTAGGCAGCTCCTGTGACGTAGATACCTACTCTTAATTAGCCTAGACGCTTCATGGAACAAAAATCATAATATGTGTTGTATACATCCGAGTTGCATAGACATTAAAATCTAGTACCAACTTTTAGTAAGAACTATTGAACCTTAAAATGACTTAATCAGCTAACTTTATGAATAATCATTTTAATAATGTTGGGAAAATACTCGCTGAAATTATTAAGTCACTATATTATAAAATATATAAATAATATCTTATTTATATATTTTATAATTTAAATAAACGCAATAAACATACACTATATTATTGATATTAAATTATAAAGTTTTTTTAATTAGCTGTAGATTGTACTCCTTACTCATCAGATTTTTGCCCATGAACGAGAAGATATTACGTGTCTTGAGCTTCGCGCGTCGTTTCGGGATACTTAAGTGTGTGTGAGATCTACCAAATGTCAATTCAATGACAATAAAAACCTGAGACAGACAGAATCATTAATTCAACCAACCATTCCCCCATGTAGTATTTCTCTACGGACAGAATTATCGTGGAGAACAATTTCTTCTCGGATGATTTGTTCAAAGTAATTATGTTATTTAGAGCTGGAACTCAATACACACACCTGGGTTACGATTATATGTTTATACGGGACTATAACTATATATGACAAATCTACAATTGTTATCTTTTAAATCGAATTCTGTATATTCATTAAATTGTTTTGTAAAAACCAGTTGCAACTATCAGTAAAAGCTTTTAAAATTATCCAAATCTACAGTAAAAATCTTTATTACCTAGTATCTGTTTGGAATTATGCTACTACTGCATTTTTACCTACCTACAACATGCCTCATTATAATTACTTTGTTTCATTTGTTTGCATTACTCATCATCATTACTCTGCCAAACTCTCAAAGTCGCGATATCGTGTCAAGAACAATAATCTTATTTTTGAGATTTTCTAAGAATCTTATTAAGAGCTACACAAAATTAAAAAAAAACAACCCTAGTTTACATGTAGGTAGATATTTAGTAAAATCTGCAAATTACATTGTTATGTCATATGAAGAAGACCTGTTCTAGCAGGAGTTATCGTATTTACCGGGTTTTACTATCTTTTTTTGTGCAGCATTGTTTTGAGAATATGCCTTTGAGCTCCTTCTATACTTATAAAATTCGATTTCTATGTATAAGGGAGTGTAAATATAGTTTACATGGTTATTATATGCAATATCGCGTAGATATTTAATAGCCCAGATAAATTTCCTAGTACGATTTGAGATTATTTCCTCTACACATCAATGATGTTTTTAATGATCGGTGCCACCTTTCTACTAGGCCATTGGATTGCGGGTGGTAAGCCGTGGTTCTTATTTTTTTGAAACCCATTGTTCTGGTCAAATGCATAAATAAATTTAATTCAACTTGACGTCCTTGATCTGTGGTAGATAATGGTGGCAATTCGGTTGGTTCATTTCTAAATTTAGGAATGTCTAAAATATATTTTAGTTAGTCATATCATTTGTAAAACCTATTCGGTTGGTACCATCTAACTAAATAAGGAACACTTAATTAAATTAGATAAAATTAAATTAGGATAAGTTGTTAACAGCAGAATAAAAAGTAAAGTAAAGTAAAGCCCCAAAGTAAGCAGAGCTTGTGTTATGGGTACCACATAACTGATATACTACTTATATACTTTTTTTTTGTAAATACATACATATTATACATAGAAACACCCAGACCCAAGACAAATACTTGCAGATCGTACTACATTTGTACCGCGGCGTGAATCGAACCCGCAACCTTCTGCGTCTCAGCCGTTTCCTAGCCAACTGCGCCACAGAGTTCGTCAAATATGCGATAATGCGTCGGCTACTACATTGTCTGTACCTTGTATGTGTTCGATCGAGGTACAAAATTGCATTATAAAATCTATGTGTCGAATTCTTCTTGGCGCGTCATTTTTACCTACCGTATTCCTCTTCAATGAATAAACTATTGGTTTATGGTCCGTATATACCGTGAGCGATCTGCCTTCGATTAGGGATCTAAAATGTTTTATAGCATAACAATCTACATGATTGTTAATAATTCTCGATCGTATGTACTGCAACGCTGTTGGGCATCACTTAGCTTGTTAGAAAAAAATCCCAAAGGTGTCCACTTGGACACCTTTGGGATTTTTTCTCCTTCTTTCTGCTGTAGTGCCTGCGCAAGTATTTATAATAATAATAATAATAATCTTTTATTTGGCAGAAATAACTTACAGAAGTACAGTATACCTAATTCTAACTTAATTTACTTATAAATATAACTTTGAATACATTTTGACACTACTTAAAACAAAAAAAACAGAAATTGGTAGTAGGCATACAGTACAAGAAACTTTACCTCCCGTGCTAGTTTTTTGATTTGAACAGTCTGTTATTAATGCAATGGGAGCATCAGCTGATGACAATGTAATTGGGCTTTGTATGCTCTGTTTACATTGTTCGAATGCCGCTATGGAATCGTCTGTCCATGCTATCAAACTTTTATCTTTCTTTATGGCATTGTGTAGAAATATATTTAATCTAGCATGTAGATTCGCTGCTTTTGGAAGAAAAAAAAAGTCTGTAAAAGTTTATTATTCCAAGAAATCTGCGTAATTCGTCTGCGGTTTTCGGTTGTGGGTACTTAGGTATGACCTTTACTTGTTCCTCTAAGGGTCTCTAACCGTCTTTTGAGACGTGGATTCCAAGATTTCGCCATGTTTATAGTTATGCCATGTTTGTCAAGTCGCGCCAGTACGTCTCTCACGTGTTTTTTATGCTTTGACGTGCTAGTCGACGCTATGATGACGTCATCGTTGTATATGTAGATATTGTTCAGTCCTCTTAAAACTTCGTTATTTTAGAATCGCTGGAATGTTTGAGCTGCATTTTTTAAAACAAATGTCATTTTCGTAAACTCATATAGCCCAAAAGGTGTAGTAATCGCTGTTTTCGGAATATCTGTTTCATTAATTCCAATATGATACGCTCTTTGCATGTCGGTCCTTGTAAATATAGTTTTAGCGTGTAATAGATATGTACAATCTTGTATTCGCGGTATAGGATACCTATCTGGCTTTGTAAGCGCGTTAAGTTGCCTATAGTCTCCGCAGGGCCTAAGTTCACAATTTTTTTTCGTCACTACGTGTAAAGGACTTGCCCAGTTACTCTTCGATGGACGACATATTTCCATATCTTGCATGCGCTGGAATTCGACTTTTGCCTTATTATATTTGTCAGGCGGTAAGGCTCTCGGGCGCGCGTAGACAGCTGCGAATGCGATAGTGTTTCTTTGAAGCACATGGGTTTTGTAACGTTCGGAAACTCCAATAAAATGTCGCTGTATTCGCTTTGATAGTCTATGGTCCGGACTGTAGGTTGTTCTTGTAAAGTCACTGATGCAATCTTATGTAAACTCGTAAGTGAATCGATGAGCTTTCTGCTGTTCACATCTACTAACAGTTTATGATGGCTTAGAAAGTCAGCACCGAGAATAGATTGCTTGACCTCCGCCATTACGAATGACCAACGATACGGTCGTCGTAATCTGAAGTTTAAATCGAGAGTTTTAACACCATAAGTTTTAATTTCAGTCCCATTCGCCGCATAAAGTTTATAGTCCTCACATTTTCTATAAAAACGATTCTTGGTCAATGGTATTACCGAAATGTTCGCACCGGTGTCCACTAAAAATTTTAATCCACTATTATTGTCCGTAACACATAAGCGGTGTACTGGAGCGATGGTGCAAATCTCCGCCTGCGACTGCACCACCACTCGTTTTCCGTACTCTCTTATTTCTTCCAGGCACACGGCCCTTCACATTTTCTAGCTCTATGGCGATATCTAAAATGGTAGGTACATAGCCAATCTGGATGCTCCGGTGACCGACGCCGACGGGTCGAGTTACGACCGCGTGATGCAGAGCGCGATCGTGATCCATGGCGATTAAAATTTCTGTAATGTTTTCGACTATTTTCCATGTCTCTCCATGTAACTTTTGTCCATGTCACTTTTAGGCTTAATATCGTTATTTCAGCCAAAATGAATGCCGTATCCGTGCTGGTACTTGGCGTTGCCTGTACTTCCACTAACTGCAAAGTTCTCAAGATCCTTCACCTCGCTGACCGCCAATACCACTCTCACTGAAGAAAGCAGGAGTCCTTGCCATATGATTCGAAGTGTCTCATCTGGTATCTTTACGCGGGCTAGATCTCTCATCCGCCGGAGCAGCTTTTGATCACCAAGATCCATTTCACTCAAAATTTTCTGGAATTGCCTTATTTCTGATTCCTCGTACACCTTCAACAGACGTTCCCGCAGGGTGTCAATTTTTTTTTATTCTGGTGGTTTCAATACAATATCGCTGACTTGCTGGATTACTTCTTTACCCAATTTCGTCACCGCTAGGTTGAACTTTGCTTCATCACTCAATTTTTGAGGTGCCAGAATTGCTTCGTACTGAACAAACCACAGTCTAGACTGGTCACATCAAAATTCTGAAATTCTTGATGATACCGTCACAACAGCTACTTCTGTTCCGTTTTTTTGTTCATCGTAGGTATTACTTCCTTTTGTGAAATTTTGCTATGATCCCGTCAACAGGGCAAACAAAGCATAAAATGTATTTAAATCAAGTCGGAGGTGTTCGATTCACCACTGTGCCATTATATGGCATGTTCTCTATTAAGTATTGAACGTGTTTATAAATGAAAAGTAGAATCACGAGACACGTCCGTTTTTTAGGTGTTCATTACAATACTGCCTATAATTATGTAGGCACAAGTGAAGTATATGTGGGAGGCGATCAAGCATGTTCGTGACTGGCTGGTGAGTGGAATTTTCACCATCCTTTCCTACCTTTTGTAATTTGTGTTCGTTATTATTCGGAATCGAACTTCTTCCAATATAACGTATTCTGGTTTCCTGACATAGGGAATTGTGAAATAGCATAAGTAGAGTTAAGTAAACAGTGCGTATCTAAATTTAGGTCATTGTTAGTTCTTGGTATTATTTATTAAATAATAAATAACCAGGATATAAATTAGTTACTTCGTTAAAATATAAGTCAAATAGTGATTAATTCTTTTTCAGTTTAATATACATTTTTAGTAAGTAGAGACGAATAGAGTAGATATAGAGTATTAAAAATTACTACAGTAAATATAATACCTAGGGAAATAGTATGTATTATACCAATTTTTGACGGTAGTAAACGTCATTAAAACTTATTTATAAGAAAATGTGAGTATGTCATTAAAAAATATCGTGGAAATGCAGAACAAGATCTATGTGTTTTACACAGTGACAAGTAGGTTAACTGCAGAGGCCGCTGCATTAGTCAGTGAGTGAAATGATGTACAATCATGGGGTCAACTTAAGACCTTACTAAACAAACACTTTGGTGATCCTAGAAGCGAAGAATGTAAGCGATAGAATAGAAGGAAACTTTAAAAATAAAACAAGGGGAAAGCTATTTAGATTTTTGTATTAGTTCAAAAATTCAAATTCAAAATCACTTTATTCAATAAAATCACAAAGACCACTTTGAATCGTCTTCTTACATGCTAGTGAATCTAGGTGCCGGTTCCTCCTAACCCCAGTTCAAGAAGAATCCAAGTATCAAGAAGAATAGGGTACAGTTAGTTCTATCAGTATCCAAAGTGAACCAACTAGTAGACGCAAACACTAAAACTAGCATGCTTAGCATTTATAACAACACAGCGCTAAATGTATTTTTATACTGCCCGAAAACCTTATTCGGTCAGTACGTATAAAAATGCCGGATACATGCCGGAAAAAGCGGCCAAGTGCAAGTCGGACTCGCCCATGAAAGGTTCCGTAGCAGCAAATAACATAATATAAATGTTCTTGTTGTTCGTTCTAACCTTGATCGATGTTTTAATAATAGTGTATTTTTTTAATTAAGTTATTGATGTATTCGATTTATAACGTATTAAAAAAAAACTACTTAATAGATCTCGTTCAAACCAATTTTCGGTGGAAGTTTGCATGGTAATGTACATCATATATTTTTTTTAGTTTTATCATTCTCTTATTTTAGAAGTTACAGGGGGGGGGACACATTTTACCACTTTGGAAGTATATCTCGCACAAACTATTCAGTTAAGAAAAAAATTATATTAGAAACCTCAATATCATTTTTGAAGACCTATCATATATAACCCACACGTACGGGTTTGATGAAAAAAAAACAATAAGTTTCAGTTCTAAGTATGGGGAACCCCCAAAATTTATTGTTTTTTTTTTCTATTTTTGTGTGAAAATCTTAATGCGGTTTACATAATACATCTACTTACCAAGTTTAAACAGTATAGTTCTTATAGTTTCAGAAAAAAGTTACTGTGACATACGGACGGACAGACATACAGACAGACAGACAGATATGACGAATCCATAAGGGTTCCGTTTTTTTGCCATTTGGCTACGGAACCCTAAAATGCACTAGAGTTCATACTGGAGAAAAATAATTTTTATGAGCAGTATAGCATGAAACATCGCTGACTGACGATAACGTTAATAGAACGGAAATTGGAAACTTTCACATTTTAGCCTCAATTAAGAAACGGAAGTAATAAATCTAAATTGTAATATAAAATTGAAATTACCGTATATCTATCTACCAGAAATTAATGGAAAATTTATGATTGATACGGGAAGTACGCGATCTTTTATAAGTCCAAGAAAAGCTCAGTAATTTTTCCGCGAGTTTACTTTATCTGAGCTATTCACGGTAATAAGTACGCATGCATCGAGCAGTCATAATGTGGTTGTGGAAATTCCACTAATGCCTTCTTTTCAATGTAATGAATGTCATAAGTTCTTCGTTTACGATGTGGACGCTCAATATGACGGACTTATAGGAAACTACCTATTAATACAGTTAGAGGCAGTAATTGACTTATAACACAATAAGCTCAGAACAAAAACCACGACTCTTCCTGTAATACAATGTATAACGAACCATGTGATAGAGTTAACCCCACACTCAGAACAACGAGTACAACGAGTACCTACGGACTTGTATTCTGGGAATGTACTAATTCCAACAATTCTGCAATGGCGTTAGAATGTCTGCTGCTATTGTTAGATGCGAAAATGGATATGCTACTACCATTATCCAGAACGCGCTAGAGACGGAAATTACTTTAACTATCACTGCTCCGTTTAAGGTAACGGAATTTAATAACGATAGAGTTATAAACGTAAACTGTTATAATGACCTTGAACGTCCGGGTAATAAAATCGACCGAAAACTTTGTTGCGTAGAACGTTCGGGTGACTTTTTCTACCCATCGGACCTCCATGACTTTTGTGTGAAGTACTGTTAGCTGGCGTCTGAAAGTTGCTGTTTAATGTCACTAGATGACTCTTTAATAAAATTTGCGTTTTGTGAAGTGAGTGCGTGTGGGTGTTGTTTTATTAGTCTTATATATATTAGTGTTATATATCAAAATAATCCTCAAGATTATTGCTATTAAAATACTTACAAATATTCTTGGCCTAACGACTGATGGCAAAAAAATCGACATTAAAAAAAATGCCAAGTTTATTGAAATTTAACCTATATTGTCAAGTTTAAATTTATATTTTCAGTATTTAAATTCATAGTTGAAATAATTTTTTCACCTAGTTTTAATCTGTATAGTTTTTCCTATTCATATGTATTTTTTATTTAAGTCTAGCAATAGTAGTTATCTAGTTATCACCCTCGAAGTTGAAAATGAACCAAGTGCTCGGCGCCGCAGAATTACGATCGAGCGGGCGGACGTTCTAGAGGGAGACAGCTGCCGCGCTCAGACGTTCAAGTGGTTATAAATGAAAGATATGGAAGTAGATGACATTTTCGAAAAACTTGACTTAAGCATTGCTTGGTATATATGAACGATATTAAAAAAAAAATCGGGTTGCACTCCGGGAATGCTGACAGAAGTGAAAACTTATTTTGGCGCGTTAGAGTTAAGTAATAAATCCCTTCAAAATCAGCAATTATGGCGACTGCCAATCAAATACTGAACGCACATAGATGATGCAATATTTTTTTTTCAGAATGTAGATAATATATCAAAGAACCTAACTCAGTAAACTTCTCCATACAAAAGTAGACTGTAAACATGTGAATTAAGGTTTATAATCAAATGGGGCGAGCGCGGCAGACGGCTGCGTCTCGCCCCAGACGGTAACGGTGTCGCGAATCCAGAGGTGGAATAGTACTAAATATTTGTCCATCTATTTAATTTTTGAAGTGAAAACTTCTTTTAGCGCGGTACGCATATTTTTAGATGTTTACCTCATCTGTATACTTGTTGAAACAAGTATCGTTGACCCTTTCCACTCAACCTTAATCGAAATCTATCGTTTAGAGAAATATCAACAAAAGTGTACAGATGCCGCTTCAGTGATGCCGTACTCTATAATGGCTTATAACAACACGATTAATTCAACAAAAGATTTGACTCCATTTGAAATGGTTTTTGGTCATACCGATACTAACAAACTATTTGACGGTAACTTTGAAAGAACTTACATGCAACAATTACTAAATGATCACGCACAACGAACAAAACGCCTTTATCAATATATTTCTGATAAAATGGTTGAAAAGAAGGAACATATTAGACAAAAAAGTCTAGGCGAAAACGTAGAGGTAAAACCAGTCGATATTGTTTACACAAAAGACAAATACAAGAAAAAGACAAACCGAGGTATAAGAATGCTAAAATAAAATCAGATGTAGAACGGAATATAGCATCAATACGAATGGGAATGAGAAATACGAAGGTAGCAATTAAAAGTATAAAACGCCCTCCACAGGTGGTGCTTGGTCGTAGTGACCTTACTTCCCCTGTCCCAGGCCCTTCATCTTCAAAGAATTGAAAATAATCCTGGAATCTTACCTGTTAAGCAAGGACGAGCATTCAAAGAGGAGGACAAATGGCTGATAGTTAAGATTTTAGACCTTAGCGTTATTTAGCAGTGATTTAGAGTTTTACATTGTAAAGTTATATGAGTTAATTAGTTTAGTTGATAGACATAATCCCCTTGTCAATGAATTTAATGACAAAAGGACTCAAGTAGAGTATGTACGTAACATAAATGTAAGGAAATTGGGGCTGTTGGTTCCGTTATATCGATATAAGAGAGGGTTAGTTCCCCTGAGATCATGAATTAAGGCAGTATCAAGAAATCTAGATAATGATGACGTGTTTCGATATGATTTTTTCATCACACAAACAGGTTCCAAAGAAATGGTTATTGATAAAAAGATAACATTGATCACCAGAATGTTGGATAATTTTGTGAATAGTACAGAAACCTAACACGAAAATACATTAATATTGGACAAACGAACGACAAAGTTATTGAAGAATTGATTAAATATAAAAAAATTCAAGAAAATACCTGCCTCTATTTGACATACGTATTAAGCATGTTTGATATGTTTATGAGTATGTTTAGGACCATCTATGTGAAATTAAATGAAATAGATACAGCTTTGCCATCTAGTAAGGTATCTGTACTACATTAGTTGATTGTAAACCCTACCGAACTGTTAAACCTATTGAAAAATATAGAGCTAGTAAATAATTTAGTGTACGAAGTAAATGAGAGTATCCTGTTAAAGTTAGAAAGGCTTATTAAGGTTAAGGCTTATATAAAAGAAAACCAGATGACGTTCATATTGGAAGTGCCACTCACAGATAAAAATACTTACAATTATTTTAAAATCTATGCATTGCCGATATACAAAGATTCCATAAGCAGAACTGTGGTAGTTTTTCCCGAATTACCCTACCTATTGGTGAATGATTCTTAATACCTACCAGTTACTAAGCCATGTGAGAGAATTGCTGCGGATAAAACTTTTCTCTGCAATAGCGACAACGTGGCTCAGTTTCCAACACTGACTTGTGCAGAGCAGCTTATGAAATTCCAGGCAGAACCGGCTTCATGTCTACCATACCATTGTTTTTACGAGAAAACAGATAAAAAATTGTTTGAAAAATGTGGCCATGACAACATCAGAGAGTCACTTTATGGTACTTATATATTAACAACTACAGAAGATTGTGAGGTTAACCTGGATGAGTATAAATTAAGCTATCGCAGAACGTTTGCAGAAAGCCTTCAGTTTAAAGTTACGTTAATATATAGTAACTCCAGCGGAATTTAAATCTATAAATACAACTTCATTACTAAATATCAAGAACATTAATCTAGAGGAAATGAAGCATCTTTAACATATTCTGAAACTAAAGGACGATAAATTCAGTGAAAACATAAGTGAAAATGAGATCAGTGGCGTTACGGTTAAGAGTGTTAGTTTAGGTAAGTACACTACTATTGTATATTAATTTTAATTTCTATTTTAATTTCATATCTTGTGTCATATCATCTTATCATGTCATATCTTGTTTCATGTTAATGCGAAATGATCGGATTTAAGCTCTCAATCCCAAAAAAAAAAATTTCAAAATTTTGGTAGCACTAGAGTCTAGACTAGACTAAAGTGGCGACAAAAATACTCAAAAATACTGCATTGTACAAAATATGTAATAACTCTACAACCAAACCATATTTTATCATTCTGTAAACAACAATGTACTAATTGATATATTACCTATCTATCAGGCATAAAAACAACGTGCTTAGTCAAATACTATATTTTATAATAAATAGTTTAGTAATAAATCACTTCGAAATCAGTAGCATGGCAACGAGTTATTACTATGTATTTCTTACAATCGATTATCTAAAAATACTTATAATGAGCAGAATAAACAGTTTTTGCAATAATAAACACCATCGATAAATCCAGTAAATCCACTATCAAATGACAGTCGAATCACAATCAAAGGTCACTGCACTCACACAGACCGGGCGCGAAACGCGAATACACATAAAATACTAAACGAACACTGATGATGCTATGTTTGTTGTTCAGAATGTAGATAATATATCAAAGAACGTAACTCGGTAAACTTCTCCATACAAAAGTAGACTGTAAACATGTAAATTAGGTTTATAATCAAATGGGGCGAGCGCGGCAGCCCGTTACCGCTCGGGAGTTTACGCGCCATATCTAAAAGTTATTACTATTTATATACTATGTATTTTATTATCCAAAAATACTTATAATGAGCATAATAAACAGTTTTTGTAATAATAAACACCCCTTACTATCGATAAATCCAGTAAAACTCAATATTTCTCTCACACACGGTTCACTAAACTGCCGCCGAGCAACACGAAATTTAACTGCCAATGAAATACTAAACGATGACAGATTACGCAATATTTATTGTTCAGAATGTAGATAATATATCAAAGAACGTAACTCAGTAAACTTCTCCATCCAAAAGTAGACTGTAAACATGTGAATTAAGGTTTATAATCAAATGGGCGAGCGCGGTAGCCGGCTACCTCTTAGAGTTAGACAGGTGCTTCCGCGAGAACCGATAATTTCGCACTTGAGGAGGGAGGAGTCTTGCAACCGACTAGTAGACTAATCACAACTTTGAATGTGTGAGAATGCAAGCTAGCATATTAGCAGGTGCAGCCGGAAGCCTCATCTCTGCCACCTACGTATTCTGTGCCGTGTGGCCCATAGTTTGTAAGCTTCAATTAATCAGTCGTTTAGAGAATATAACTTGTCTCAGATGTCTCGTCATAAATTGTCGGATTTTATTTAGAATTTCCTTAATTTAATCTTAAAGTTAGTTTATAAAAACAAAGTTGACGTTCCCGCAATTTTAACTAAAAGGTAATCAAGGTAAAAGGTAATGTTTGACATTGGCTCCTTCTATAATATTTATATTTATATATCCCGCTAGTGCGATATTTATTTTGCAGTGTGGTGCTTTTAGGTAGTTATCGACGGAGTGAATAAATTTTGTTGGATCTTTTCTAGATGTAGGGCGATAAATATAATTGTGCTTATCGGAGTTGTTACTTTTGCATGCATTTAATTGTTGCATGCTGCTCGAAAAATGGGTATTTCCTTAATTTTTGTTTATTATTTTAATAACTTATTCGTTATAACCATCATTTTGATTGGTCTTTTTTGATGTGAAATATTTCCGTGCTGGTTATGGCATAGAATAGGACCCATTAAACCTTAACGTAAAGCTGGGAAAACCCGTCTGATGAAATCTACTCTTCGCCCAAGTCCTGCTCGAATCCAAAACCCCGAGTGGTTTCAAGTGATCTTGGTTAGAAATATATACTTATACTAGAACTCCAACATCGCTTCCAATGCCTCGCCGAATGCGGATCCGTGAACTTCTAGTATAAAAAACGCAATAGAGTTCAACTAAGGCCCCTAAGTGTTTGCAAGAGATCTGTCTATTGGGCAAAACCTGTTGACGAAGCTGAAGATCGACAGTGGATCATTTTCTCGAAGCTAGAGGTTTTAGGAGAGCTCGATAATTATATACGCTCCGGCGGGTTATACAGAAGAGCGAAGAAAATAAGTGTCCACTATGTTTAGCGTTTGTGGACTTTGAGAAAACCTTTGATTCGGTCGAAGCCTGGGCAGTGTTGTGGTCACTCCAGCGGTGCCAAATCGACTATTGGTATATCTAAGTGTTAAAATGTCGGTACAGTAGCGCCACCAAGTCTATCCGACTCCAGGACCAAAGCACGAATCCAATCCCATTGCAAAAAGGGTTGAGACAGGGAGATGTTATTTCTCCGAAACTGTTCGCCCCTGCATTGGAGGATGTTTTCAAGCTCTTGTACTGGCATAGACATGGTATCAACATCAACGGCGTACGCATCACTCACCTTCGATTTGCCGACGATATAGTTATCATGGCAGAATCGCTGGAAGACCTAGGCTCACAATCGTCTCACAACAAGTGGGTCTTAAAAAGAACATGACCAAGATAAAAATCTTGTCAAATGCTCATATTGCACTCGTACCGGTACATGTTGAGAGCGATATAATAGAAGTTGTAGACCATTATGTCTATTTGGGTCAGACAATTCAACTAGGCAAGTTCAACTTCGACAAAGGGCAGCGTTCGGGTAAATACGGCACATCTTCTCGTCACAGGTACGGCAGAGCCTCAAGATGAAAGTCTACAATCAGTGCGTGTTGCCAGTAATGATATATGGAACTGAGACTTGGTCGCTAACTATTGGCCTCATACATAATCTTATAGTCGCGCAACGTGCTATGGAGAGAGCTTTGTTGGGTATTTCATTCATTACCCGAAACACTACGTTGAAACACTAGTCGTATCATTTCCAATTTTCAATTTCACTCCGCTAAGGCGAAGTGTTAAGACGTTCGAGTTATATAAAAACTGAACAGTAAACTAAACTAAAAAAATACCTATGTATATTTTGAACTTTTAAACATCACCGTGCACTTTTTTATAATTGCTAAATGTTTTTTTAATCATAAATCTAATAATGTACCTACATATTTTTTTACCGGCTTCGAAGACGGAGGTTCTCAATTCAGTTGTTGATTTTTTTTATAATAATAATAATTCACACAGCATTTCTCATTTCATCGTTTCACATTTCACACTGCATCATCATCTGTCCCTAAAATTAACCAGAACTTGTATTATGGGTTGACTGATATTCTGCTTATATACTTTTTTTGTAAATACTTACGTATTATACATAGAAACACCCAGATTGATTTTCACAATTGGGTTTACTTTTGAAGTAGTCTCATATAAGTTTGTTGAGGTTTGAGGATCTGATAATGGAAAACATCATTAAAATCCGAAACTCTTCAACGCATGAGAACAAGTTCATCGTATAACGCCCACCCACAAACAGACCAAGCCGCGCCGGCGACGACACATCCAATACCTCGTCACCGACGCGTACCACTAGCGCTATCTCACGGGAAGCGCGTGAGCGAAGGTGGCCCGCGCGTTTTCGCGAGTGAACAAGTGCGGCTAACAAATCTTGATTGTTATATTGTTATAATTCTTTTAATAACATCCGAACCCTAAAGAGCCAGTCGGGCAACGTTAAACTAGCAGCCCAAAACAGGGCCTGTGAACAGTGGACAGTGTACACAGGTTATAGTGAACCCAAAAGACAATTTTATTACAATGCCATGTACACGGCGTCAATCGCGTCGTCAATCAGACTTCGAAGGTACCATCGATTCAGATTTCGCCGCGGCGCCCACGCCGCCACGGTCATTGCCACCGCCTCCAACAACGCCAGGCGTTGATGATGACGTAATGGCGTCCATCATGGAATCGCTACAGCAAACTCAAACCGCAGCATTTGAACGCATACTCGACCGAGTACTCACACACGAGTCTCGTCGCGAGTCGTCATCGACGCCAGCGGCGGCGCCTTCACCCGCTGCCATAGCGTTCGCGCCCGCTCTTGACGGAACCTTCACGCTTTGTACCGTACGGTTCAGCGGAGCGCCCGGCGACTCGCTCGATGAATTTATCGATGCTGTGGAAGCATTCAAGGAGTGCGCCTGCGTAGGAGACGTTAACGCCCTACGAGGATTATCTATGCTGGTTAACAGGAGATGCAGCTGTGTGGTGGCAGGGCATTAAGTCCACCATCATCTCCTGGAGCGAGGCTGTGACTACATGGATGACTGACTGATCACTACAAAGTACCTTTGGAGATAGTCGACCACCACATCGAATCTACATGGAATTATTCAGCATGTCTCAGGGACCCTTTGAGAAAACGGAGATTTTTATTGCTAAAGCGCGAGTTTTGCTGGCTCGTCTTCCACCTGGTGATGTCAACGAAAAAGTACAACTGGAATTGCTCTACGGCCTTTTACACCGTCACATTCGTGAACGGCTTCGTCGAGACAAAATAAGTACGTACGACACGTTACTACGCAAGGGAGACACATCGAAGTTGCGACCTGCCAACGAGTTCCAACAGCAACGTCGAACAGCGATCGTCGTCTACGCAGGGCGAAGCCCCAGCCAGAAAACCAGCGCCGCCGCATCTGCAACGGGTCGCGCCAGCAACTCCGCGGGATACCCGCAGACTTCATACGTCGAGCGCTACGGCAGGCGCCTGCATAGTTAAAGATGAATGATGTCTAAAATTATGTTTTTCGGTACTAGATTATAAATTCAATAGGCCCTAAACTTAAACCCAAAGCTAACAATTATGATGATGATGTTATACCTATAGAACAAGAAGCTAGAAATTTGGGTCTAATCATTGATGGCGAATCAAGATTTGTTAAACATGTTAATGAGAAAATAAGGAATGCCGTCTACAAACTCAAAGTCCTCTATACTATTAGAAGTTACATATCAGTGGACGTGAGATCGCTGCTATGTGATCTACTTATTCTCTCTCAATTTAATTATTGCAGTGCAGTGTATGGACCCAGGCTAAGGGCTAAGACAGAGAGCTCCATCCAACGTGTGCAGAATGCATGCATTAGGTTTTGTTATGACATTCCTCGAAGAGAGTACATCAGTACATACTTGGTAGAGAAGTGTACACTTAACATGAAGGTCAGGCGAGAAATCATTTTTTGGGTAGTTCATTTAGCCTGAACTACCCAAAAAAATCTCTAGAATAAGAAACCTGAATATTTATTTGAGAAACTAACATGGTTTAAGGACATACATATCATAAATACCCGTTCAAAACTTAACAACACTCTAGTTATACCCAAACACAAAACGGCAGGGTTTAAGGGTTGTTTCAACTACCGGGCTTCTAAAATTTGAAATGTACCACCTCCTTTAAGGAAAAAAATCTGCCCAATATCATTTAAACAATAACTAAAAAACATCTTGCTATTGAGGCAAAAACACAGTGTAGAAACAGCCCATAAACACTGTAGTAAATACACATTTCATAAAATGTATCAACATACCATAATGCGATATGACAACATCACAAACCCACACGCACTCACACACCCTCACACACACACGCACTCACACGCAACACAGACACACACCCTAATTAAATGTAATTTAATAGATCTGATTACAACACACATAAATGAACCTTTTTAAATCTGTAACCCCGCTTGTTCTTAACTCTCGGTGAAGAACTATCCGAGTGGAGCAAATTGAATAACAGCGCTGTAGGTAGGTATACCTATCTACTACCTACCTATTAACAGCAGATGCTGAATTGCACCCATTGACCTTAGTAAGCCTAGCGTTTTTAAGATATTTAGAATATTTACCAATTTTGTACCTATTTACTAAGGCAATAAACGATTTTTTATTATTTTATTTTTATTTATTTTAAAGAAAGCTTTTTTTATTAAGTTAAAATAAAAAAAGCTTATTAATTTTTGCTTTTCAGTTTTTTCGGCGGTGTAATTTTTTTTAATTCTAGTCACTGTTCAAGGGTTATATGCAGTATATACCATGTCGCCAATTATAACGCAATCCTTTCCTCTATCCACTAGCCTATCGAGCAAGGGCCTGTCTAGATAGGCCTGTCAAGTATAAGGATAAGTAGGTAGCCACGATATACGCAATACACTAGCGTGGAACAATAACGATTTAGACTTCAAAGTTCTAGAATTCAAGTTCTATCGGCAATTGTTTTATGTTATGGTCGAGTTGTTCGGAAAAATGTCGGTCATAGATACTGTTGAAGTTTTTTTTTATACTTAATTCTGCTCGCGGCTTCACGCGCGTGGTATTTACATAAAAGAAGCCTATGTCCATCCCCAAAAATCAATCTATCTCTGTAGCAATTTAATCAAGATCCGTTCAGCTGTTTAGCCTAGAAAATGTAACAAACAAACAGACAAACACATTTTAGAATTAACAAGTAATGCACTAATGAGATTGTTGTACATATTTAGATATCTACGCCGTAGTAGCGTAGAGCGCTGTAGCACTGGCGTAGCTCAGCGTAGCCCACTGAACTACATACCTACCTACGATCTAAATTTCACTACGTGGTCATCATCTCCACTTCACTCTCCCCTATCATTAGTCAGTCATCAGTGATCTCAGTAGAAATCCTTCGCACGTGACCGTATCTACCGACTTTTTTCAGCATCATGGTTGTTTTACCATCGGTTATTATTAATACTCCAATTATAACGGCAAACTATAAAATTAAATTTTAAATTAAATTAAATCTTTATTTCAGACTACATTAGGTCCATAATATACATGAAATTATCATAAACATTAGAAATCATCTACATACATAATAATCAATTACAAAATAATAAGTACAACAGTCAAAACATGAAAAAATACATTAAAAGACTTACACAAATTTATTTGGAATAATTATACTTTATGTTATTATTATTAGTGAAAACGTGCATCCTCGAGTAGTGATACATATAAATGCAGTCGAACCTATTTGCGAACACGCTCAGAATGCTATTGGAGCTGGCTCGGACCCTGCGCACCAGAGATGCTCCCCGCTTACGCATGGTGGTGTAGAAGCAGTCCACACGCGCCTCGGCGAACATCCCTGACGCGCTACAGAATCGAGGCAGCCCCATCAACACCCTGAACGCGTTATTGTGTTGAACACGTAAAGCGCTATACTGCTTTTGCGTATGATTCACCCACAGGCTGCATGTGTAAAAACTAGAACAGTAGGCTTTGAAAAGAGTTGTTTTTACTTCTCTAGAGCAGCGAGCGAACCTGCGGGCTATCATGTTCGCTCTTACAGACAGCGCCCTCCGTTCCCTCTCAATGTCAACATTATCCTTCAAGTCAGAGGTAAGGTAATGGCCCAGGTACTTAAACTCTCTTACTCTCTTTAGAGGAGCTCCATATAATTTGATGGGTGGTAAATTAGATACTGGACAACTTCCTCTAGCTTGAAAAATCATGCATTCACTTTTATTAACATTGTATCTTAATCCATGTTTCTCAGCGTACCTCTCGCAAATTTGTAACAGTTTACTTAGACCGCACGTGGATGCGCTCAACAGCACCATGTCGTCTGCATAGCTAATGTTGTTGATGCAGACACCGTCAATGTGACAGCCGACACGCGTGCTGCTGAGCTCACCCATGAGCGCGTCCACATACAAGTTGAAGAGCTTTGGAGATGTCAGCCCCCCTTGCCTCACTCCACACTCCAACCTGTATGCCTCCGAGTAAACGCCTGACCATCTCACCACATTGACTTGGTTTTGATACCAGAACTTAAATATGTCATTAAGCTCTGGTGGCATTTCCAGTTCATTTAGCTTCTGCCACAGTAATTCATAGCTAACCAAATCGAATGCTTTAGATAGGTCGAGGAAACATGCATGAATGGGAGTTTTGCGATCGGTATAGTACTTGACAGTCTGCTTCAAACTCAAAATAGCCGTATCTGTGGACAAACCTGGTCTGAAACCAAATTGATTATCATTAAGTTTCAGATAACGACCAAGTTGAGCATCAAGCAGACTATCCAGCACCTTTGCTACAATAGTGGCTAACGAGATCGGTCTATAATTGTTCTTATCACTAATGTTACCGGTCTTATTCTTCACGATAGGTACTACCACAGTTTTCATCATTTCAGCTGGTAGATATGAGTGTCCCATACATAAGGTATAGAACATGCCTAGTACTCTGGGCATATGAGGGCCCGCATGCTTAAGGTGTTCTATGCTGAGACCATCGTGGCCAGGAGATTTACCTCGTGACATAACCGTTATAACTTTATTAACCTCTTTCGCTGTAAATCTAGTTTGCAATTCCTGGCCATTTGATCCCGCATTGACTACCGACTGTGATGGTCCTAAGGGTGAACGCACGGTAAAATGATCCCTGAACATTTCTGCTATGGCTTTATCATCTGTGATACCAGCGACACTCGCAGGGAGACCGGGTTTACTGTTGAGTTTATTAGTTGCTTTCCAAAAACTACGAAAGTCTTGTTTTAGGTGTTGAGCGGTAATGTTATCCATTTTTATTTGTTCGCTATTATTTTGACACCACTTTAACTGCGCTTTAAATATCTTTCTACTTTCATTCATATCGCTGTAAGAGCTGCCAGAATTAGGTTTTCCAGCGTTAAGCCAGATCCGATACTTCAACCTAGCCTCCCGATGCACATCACTAACGTACCTATTCCATCCCGCAATAGGTTTTATTTTACATTTTCGAGTCGCTTTTATAACATTACTACATTTCGCCGCTTGACTAAGGACATTCACAATTCTATCATACAATTTGTCAATAATACACCTATGTTCTAATTTATTGCATTTAAAATCACAGCACTTTGTCAATTCATTAGGGAAATCTATTAATCTTAAACTATTACAACACATTTTACTATACATTTCTATTTGGTCCAACTTTCTTTCCCCCCATATTATTTTACTAATATTATTATTTTGTTCTACCACTATTTTTGGTTTTGTAACATTAAAATTACATTCTAATATAACAGGAAAATGGTCTGACCATAAGACATCATATTGTACATATACATTCAATACTGACGGAACAGCTGATTGGGAAACAATACAATGATCCAGCCATCTTCTGGACCCGTTCGCGTCACTTATAAATGTATAAGTGTCTGAGTGTAAACCTAATTTGTCTACATCTACACATATCCAGTCTTGTTCAGTGCAGAAACTAGTCAGTTCTTTAAAAAATGTTGTATAGGGATGCGCGTTAAAGTCTCCAAGTATATAAACCGACTCAGTGTTCTCAATAGTTATTATAGCACTCACCAGGCTCAAGCATTCCGTAAATTCAATTAAGTTCGTCACTTTCTCCGTAGGCATATACACATTAATCACCAAAAATGACTTTTGCCCTAAGACAATTTTAATAGCACACACACGCGGGTGACCACACTGTATCACTGAAACATTTTGGAACACACTTTTATTCCATAGCAACGCTACTCCTCCATAGGGCCGCCCGACAATCATGCCGGCCGACGTATCAATCGCCGACGTCCCGGTGTAGGCGAAGTCAGGATGAATGGTGCTGAGGAATGGAATGTCCTCAGGCAGCAGCCAGGTTTCTTGCAGTCCAATTATGTGCGCTGTTTGGCACATCTCTCGTATGTGATCAACTGATCGCTTTACATTTTTACAATTAAAACTGATAAGCTTAGACGCTGATGATGATGATGAGTTATCACACATTGTTTTTAGAAAAACCGGCTACAGTGTCACCACCGTTCACATTTCTTGGCTTGAAATGTACAAAACGACGAAAAATTATTCCTTGAGGCCACAGCTTGTCATCCAAAAATAATGATAACTTTTGTTCTGACACGAAGAACTTGTATGCCCTGTGATCCTTTTCTCGCCGAAAAACAATCTTCTCCAATGAAATACGTTCTTTTGTTTTGTTCAACACATAATCGGTTATGTCCTTTTCAGACGCGTCTTTATGCACCTTCGTAATAAATATTGGTATTTTATTTTCTGCAGCTTTAAATTTTCCACCGCTATTATCTTGTGAAGAGCCAGTCGAACCGAGATAACGATAATTTAACCTAGGCTTACGGCGATGTACCGTTTTCCATTCACCTTCGTTTCTCATTGTTTCTGAAAACAACTTTTTACGTGGAGAGCATTCCTTATTCATCGACATCGTATTTACAGTCGGTAACGGACAGTTTGTTAACTCGTCACTCAGCTGGCGAGTAATATACACCCGCTCGGGTTGCATACAAGTTTGTCTACCGCTCCGTTTAAACTGAGCCTCCGCGCTCCCCCTCTCCGCATATGTCCCCTCTTGTCCCAGAGATACCAGCTGTGTAGGTAACGGGTTTTGCGACGACGGCGGCGAAGCGATCGCAGTCTGTGTGTCAATATTTTTTGCCGAATCGGGTTTTTGCGGGTAGTTCCGTAGCATGCATGTATTTTCGTTCGTTGAACTCAATGTATTACTTGCATTGTCTAATAATAATGTTGAATTCAAACACGGTGAGAGTCCCATGGGCCCACTGTCCAAACATGCACCTCTTTTAGTGTTAATGCGAATATTCCGATACTTGGTCTGGGGCGTTGCAAGCGTTGAGGAGGAAGTCTTATTTTCCATTTCTGATCTCATTTCATCCAGCTGTTGGCAAGTGACATAATTAGATTTTATGTCCTTTAGCTCTTTTTGTAGAATAAGCAGGTCTTTTAGGAGCTTAGTCAAATCCACATGATCAAATAGAATAGGCGGTAGTTTCTCCAAATCACGCGCAACAAAAATGGGCATTACTTCTGGATCCGTCCCCTTGAACAAGGAGATGATGTCCTCAACGTCCCGGTTTTCTTTGCCTTGTCGTTTACGATAAATCTTCCTCCTCTCCTTAGGCAAGGAATCATACAGTAAATCCTTAGACCGCTTGATTTCGTCACTTTTGAAAGAGGAGACACATATTCGTGTCAAACTGTCCTCATCAATAATCGAGATTTTATTTTGCACGAACGATAACAATTCGTCTATCACAATATTGCACGAGTTGCACTTAACGGTTCCAGCCATCATAGCGCTTGACATAATACGCTCGAATAGCACAACCGTTTGCGAACGATGCGCGCGCGCGACTATGAAACCACCGAACATTGCTCTAACAAAAAGATAAGTCGGATTGACGAATCAAGTTTTAAGTTGAAAAGGGTTCCTGCTAATTATGTTTGCAAGTTTGTAATCACAAAAAATGATTATTTATGAATTATATGCACAAATTAATGGGTTTCAGATTTATTTGTATCTTGCTTCATACCAAATTTATATATTTCATTCCATATTTATATATTTCATATTTCATATATTTCATATATCATGGTCAACGGAAAGTATTATGGTATACTTTCCGTTGATCATGATATATGAATGACGGTTTTGATTTACTGGCGAGTGTCGGCATAAATTGGCCAGATTTAGGCCGTGTAGCGTTGTCATAGAAATTTGATTTTTTAGAGCTACAAAGGACCGCAGACCTAAGTAATTGATATTAATTTCAAATGGATGCCTACCTCCACGCGTTCCTGAGATAAAGGGTTTTGACATACACACATAAACAGACAGAAGTACTAATAAGTTAACCTTTAAGGGTCCTTTTTTCGTTTTGAAAAAGGGAACCCTAAAAGGCAAAAAAGTTTATTTTTATTTAATGATGATTATTTATTTATTTATTAAGATATTTCAAACAGGAGCAGAATGAGTTTTCTAAGAGATATGATGCTTAAATCCATGTAAAATTATCTAGAATATTCCTTTCCTGGCTTGCATGTGCTTGTTGAGAGAGTAATATGTGGTGACGCCACGTCCTTCACAGTTGACAGCCGCAGGCCAGTTGCACTGCTTTGTGTGCGGCTCGTAGAACAGGCTGGAAGGGCAGCTGCGCGCTATGGGCTGCCCATTGAAGCATACGTAGAACTGGTCGCACATCTCGTGAGCGATCATCATACCGTTGGAGTTGCTCTCAGAGCATATGTTAGGAGCTTGCCTAGGGTAGCACAAGCAGGTACCACCTTCGCCTTCGGTAACTGGCTCCGGTACGACCCTGTCGCCGCAGTCAACGTTCCTGGGCCAGTCGCACTGCTCGATTTTGGGGTTGTAAAGCAGATTCGCAGGGCAACTCAGTGCCTCGGGTAAACCGAAAGAGCACACGTAGAATTTGTCGCAGTTCTCATGCGCTACGAGGACGCCGTTTGAGTCGGCGGTCGCGCAAATAGCGGGAGCTTGACTAGGATCGCAGTTACCAGTTTCATTGTTACCACCATTGTCGCCACCGTCATTGTCACCACCATTATTGTCACCGCTGGCGCCGTTGTCACTACCACTGTTGTTATCAGGGACCACCCTGTCGCCGCACTCTACATTTTCCGGCCAATCGCAAACTTCGATATATGGGTTGTAAAGCAGTTTCTCTGGGCATTTGATCATAACTGGGCTACCGAACGAGCATTTGTAGAACTTATTACATTTTTCGTGAGCAATAAGGACACCTTCAGAATTTCCGGTCGCACAGATTGCCGGTGCTTCTCCAGGGTTGCAATTGCAAGGTTTTTCATTTCCACTTTCGTTGTCACCGTCGCCATTACCATTACCATTCCCATTGTCACCATTTCCATTATCAGTTTCTGGATTTGGCCTGTCTCCGCACTTGACCTTGTCAGCCCAGTCGCACAGTTCAATGTAAGGGTTGTAAAGGAGGCCTGATGGGCAATTAAATGCTACTGGAACTCCGTTAGCGCACTTATAAAATTGGTTGCAGCTTTCATGTGCTACAAAGGTTCCATCGGAACCTTTTGCGGCACAGATATCTACGGCTTCAGCAGGGTTGCAATTGCAAGGACCTTCATTACCACTTCCACCGCCTCCGTTGTCACCATCTCCATTGCCGTTTCCATTATCACCATTTCCGTTGTCGGGTTTTACAATAGGCCGGTCTCCGCATTTGACTTTGTCAGCCCAGTCACACAGTTCAATGTAAGGGTTGTAAAGAAGGCCTGCTGGGCAGTTAAATGCTACGGGAACTCCGTTAGCGCACTTGTAAAATTGGTTGCAGTGTTCATGTGCTACAAAAGTTCCATCTGAACCGTTTGCGGCACAGATATCTAAGGCTTCAGCAGGATTGCAATTGCAAGGACCTTCATTACCACTTCCACCATCTCCGTTGTCAGGTTTTACAATAGGCCGGTCTCCGCACTTGACTTTGTCAGCCCAGTCACACAGTTCAATGTAAGGGTTGTAAAGAAGGCCTGCTGGGCAGTTAAATGCTACGGGAACTCCGTTAGCGCACTTGTAAAATTGGTTGCAGTGTTCATGTGCTACAAAGGTTCCATCGGAACCTTTTGTGGCACAGATATCTACGGCTTCGGCAGGATTGCAATTGCAAGGACCTTCATTACCACTTCCGCCATCTCCGTTGTCACCATCTCCATTGCCGTTTCCATTATCGCCATTTCCGTTGTCGGGTTTTACAATAGGCCGGTCTCCGCACTTGACTTTGTCAGCCCAGTCACACAGTTCAATGTAAGGGTTGTAAAGAAGGCCTGCTGGGCAGTTAAATGCTACGGGAACTCCGTTAGCGCACTTGTAAAATTGGTTGCAGTGTTCATGTGCTACAAAGGTTCCATCGGAACCTTTTGTGGCACATATATCTACGGCTTCGGCAGGATTGCAATTGCAAGGACCTTCATTACCACTTCCGCCATCTCCGTTGTCACCATCTCCATTGCCGTTTCCATTATCGCCATTTCCGTTGTCGGGTTTTACAATAGGCCGGTCTCCGCACTTGACTTTGTCAGCCCAGTCACACAGTTCAATGTAAGGGTTGTAAAGAAGGCCTGCTGGGCAGTTGAATGCCACGGGAACTCCGTTAGCGCACTTGTAAAATTGGTTGCAGTGTTCATGTGCTACAAAAGTTCCATCTGAACCGTTTGCGGCACAGATATCTACGGCTTCCGCAGGATTGCAATTGCAAGGACCTTCATTACCACTTCCACTATCTCCGTTGTCAGGTTTTACAATAGGCCGGTCTCCGCACTTGACTTTGTCAGCCCAGTCACACAGTTCAGTGTAAGGGTTGTAAAGAAGGCCTGATGGGCAGTTAAATGCTACAGGAACTCCGTTAGCGCACTTATAAAATTGGTTGCAGTTTTCATGTGCTACAAAGATTCCATCGGAACCTTTTGCGGCACAGATATCTACGGCTTCAGCAGGGTTACAATTGCAAGGTCCTTCATTACCACTTCCACCGCCTCCGTTGTCACCATCTCCATTGCCATTTCCATTATCACCATTTCCGTTGTCGGGTTTCCCAATAGGCCGGTCTCCGCACTTGACTTTGTCAGCCCAGTCACACAGTTCAATGTAAGGGTTGTAAAGAAGGCCTGCTGGGCAGTTGAATGCCACGGGAACTCCGTTAGCACACTTGTAAAATTGGTTGCAGTTTTCATGTGCTACAAAAGTTCCATCTGAACCTTTTGCGGCACAGATATCTACGGCTTCAGCAGGATTGCAATTGCAAGGACCTTCATTACCACTTCCACTATCTCCGTTGTCAGGTTTTATAATAGGCCGGTCTCCGCACTTGACTTTGTCAGCCCAGTCACACAGTTCAGTGTAAGGGTTGTAAAGAAGGCCTGATGGGCAGTTAAATGCTACAGGAACTCCGTTAGCGCACTTGTAAAATTGGTTGCAGTTTTCATGTGCTACAAAGGTTCCATCGGAACCTTTTGCGGCACAGATATCTACGGCTTCAGCAGGATTGCAATTGCAAGGACCTTCATTACCACTTCCACCGTCTCCGTTGTCACCATCTCCATTTCCGTTTCCATTATCGCCATTTCCGTTGTCGGGTTTCACAATAGGCCGGTCTCCGCACTTGACTTTGTCAGCCCAATCACACATTTCAATGTAAGGGTTGTAAAGAAGGCCTGCTGGGCAGTTAAATGCTACGGGAACTCCGTTAGCGCACTTGTAAAATTGGTTGCAGTTTTCATGTACTACAAAGGTACCATCGGAACCTTCTACAGCACAGATGCCCGGGGCTTCAGAAGGGTCGCAGTTGCAAGGACCTGTCGTTTCATTGTCTTCACCTCCGTTATCACCGTTTCCATTATGCCTGTCTCCACAATCGACTTTGGTACCCCAGTCACACATTTGGATGAGAGGATTATAGAGTAGACCTACTGGGCATGTAAGCACTACAGGGACACCAAGCTCGCACCTGTAAAACTGGTTGCAATTCTGATGCTCGACAAAGACTCCGTTAGACCCATGTGCACTACAGATCTCATGTACCCCATCAGGTTTTCCATGGCCACCTTCGTTGCTACTGCTGTCCTCTACATTGACGATCCTATCGCCGCACTTGACTTGTTCAGGCCAGTCGCATATTTGAGTGTATGGGTTGTACAACAGGTTTGCATTGCAGGTAAGAGTCACAGGGACCCCATTAGCGCACTTGTAAAACTGGTTGCATCTTTCATGAGCGACGAGGACTCCTTCGGAACCGTCAGCTGCGCAGATGTTTGGTGCTTCAGCAGGGTTGCAGTTACAAGTACCGTCATTACCATTTTCTTCAGTGTCATCTTCTTTTGATTTTGACTCGGATTCAGATTCTGACTCGGATTCAAATTCCTCTTCGGAGCAGTCAGCTTCGCTCTCCTCAACGATAGGCCTAGATCCGCAACTAACGTTGGTAGGCCAGTCACAGATCTTAGCTTTGGGATCGTAGACTAGGCTGTTGGGACAGAAGTATGGTATAGCCTGGCCGTTAGCGCATTTATAGAACTGATTGCAGTTCTCATGTACAATCAGTTTACCATCGGAGTTATAACGCGCGCAGACGCTTTTTGCCTCCTCGGATTCACATATACAGGTCTTGCCGCCGCGAGAAAGCTGGGGCCTGTCAGCCTGTGACAGAGCCACTGCACAGAGCAGTAGAAGTGCAATACCTATAACAATAAAATTAATTTTAAACCTATTTTGTAGTCTAATCTATTCCGTCAATTGATGCGGAAAATATAGACCTCTTAGCACGCTATTTTCGATCATGTGCCCGTATCCAGTGAGTTCCCATCGCCTTTATGACTGATGAAGATGATCTATGAACATGAACGAATGCCATGCCAAAGGCTGCAGCCCCACTATCATCATACAAATATAAAATAATGTTCATACAGCTTTTATAGTATTATTATTAATAATAATAATAATAAACATATGAAGAAATTTCACACAACACCATCTAGCCTTAAACTAAGCATAGCTCATATTATGATTATTATTATTTATATTAATACCTACATATTTTGAGATTGTCAATCTAAAAATTGTAATGCACATATACAATGCATTACGGTGGCTACCTACTGATATCTCATACAGCATCTTCTAGCCCCAAAGTAGCAGAGCTTGTGTTATGAGAACCATATGACTGATTTACTACTTATATATTAAAAAACACATACCTACATATTAATGAAACACATTGAATATGATATAGGATACTTGGAAACAAGATATAAATAAATAAATAATGCTGAACATTTCACAAAGCATCATCTAGCCCCAAAGTAGAGTTTATGTTATTAGATATGGTTCTAATAACATAAACTCTACTTTGGACTAATTTGCTGTACTTATACATGTATATAATTGAAAATACATAAATATTATAGATAGAAAAACACCCAAACCCCAGGACAAATATTTGAATATCAAACAAACATTAGTAAATAAAAAAATAATCCTGGACATTTCACACAGCATCATCTGGCCCCAAAGTAAGCAGAGCTTGTGTTATGGGTACCACATGACTGATATACTACTTATATACTTTTTTTTGTACACCCACACCCGAGACAAATACTTGCAGATCATACAAACATTTGTCCGCGGCGGGAATCAAGACCTTTCAGCGTTTCAGCCAGACCTTAGCCCACTGCGCTACAGAGGTTGTCAAACTTTTTAGGAAATATATGGTACGTCAAAGTTTATAAGTATAATAATAAAAATACAATAACTAAAGCGAACGAAGTCACAGAGCATTTAACACGTAACTGATTGTTTTTTTAATATAAACGCTAAGACCTGTCAACGTCAATCCTATTCGATTCCTTTTATCTAACAATATAGACTACCCTTACCTTTCATTTTTAGGCACTATTGTGTCTTATTTTGAAAGAGTGCACTTAAACTGATAGGTTTGCAATCTTCTGCACATTATTTATACTGTATGCAGTGTCTTTTTTTAAATTTAACTGCGATTATCTGTTAGATTAAATAAAACACTCATCAGTCGATTACTAAGTATTAAAGATAAATTACACAATCACAAATCACGAATCAATATTTGCACTCTCTATTATCTCTATCTCTCATCAGCTAACTTCTTCCTACCACCATTATGCAGACGATCTTGCAATTTAATACACAAACTCTTCTTAATGAACTACATTATACTATTGTCAGCATCAATTATAACTTGGCTTGCATCAGTAACTGCCTATGAACTAAATGTTAATCCAATCAAGACTCCTCTATTGTGAGAATACTCGAAATCTACGGTCCTCTGAATATCTCCTTAGAATCCCAATGCATAGTTTCTGAGGTAATTCCATCTCTGTCTGAGCTTTCACCGTGTAGCTGTGCCGTGTTCAAAATTAGGATCAAAGAACTGTTTCCTGCTGAAACATCGTGAATCATTTATCGATCTGTTTGTATCTGCCTATAATATTCAGTATTATTTTATTGTACTTATTACATATTACTATTTAGTTTTTGAATGACCGAGCTTTGCTCGGTACAAAACACGGATGAAAACGAGGTTTTCTATAAACGAAAGCTAGTTAAATCGATTTATAGCCCCCGAAACACCCGCATACTAAATTTCATGAAAACCCGTTGGAGCCGTTTTCGATATTCAGATTATATATATACATATATACAAGAATTGCCCGTTTAAAAAGGAATTAGAATACTACTATTGCTATGTATTATTTGTATCTGTGTATATCGTTTATGTAAATATATTTAACTATCAACAATATTGTGTAAGTTTATTACGTTTAGTACAATATTATTTAAGTAATATTTTATAATTTAGTGTACCCCAACCAACCTTCCATTTAAGTTAGGCTCCTTTCCATCAAAAGCTTTTCTGGAAGAACTTGCTACCTTAGCGATAGACCATTGTACATAATTTTCTTAGGTACACTTAATTGTGGACAAGACCAATGATCAAAGGGCTGCTTACCTCGGACAAAGGATTAATATGGCTATTCAATAGGTACCATACTAGGTTCTAAGCATTCCGTGTACCATTCGTAAGCTCAGTAGGCAGCCCTTGTGTCGTAGATACTCCTATGTGTAGTATACATCCGAGTTGACATAGACATTAAAATCTAGTACCAACTTTTTGTAGAATCTACAGCTAATTAAGAACACTTTTAAAAAAGAAAAAATATCTATAGCTCCTTACTCACCAGATTTTTGCCCATGAACAAGAAGATATTACGTGTCTTGAGCCTAGCGCGTGTGTTCGGGATAACTACGTGTGTGTGATCTACCTAGTCAATTCATTGACAATAAAAACTTGAACCAGACAGAATCATTAATTCAACCAACCATTCCCCCATGTAGTATTTCTCTTTGGACAGAACTATCGTGGAGATCATGAATATTTGTTTTCGGGTGATTCTTCATAGTAATTATGTTATTCAGAGCTGGAACCCAATACACATACCTAGGTCACGATTATCTCTTTATACGGAACCATAACTTTACATGACAAATCTACCATAGTTATCTTTTTAATCGAATACTGTTAGGTATATTATTTAATTGTTTTGTAAAAATCAGTTGCAACTATCAGTAAAAGCTTTTAAGATTAATCAAATCTAAAGTAAAAATCTTTACTTCCAGTGTTTTTTTGGAATTCTGTTACTACCTTTGTTTACCTACCTACAACATGCCTCATTATCATGACCTAGTACCTTCGCTGTTAAAACTCTGTAAAAACTGTTAAAGAAACCTCTTAACCCCTTAAGTACCCCATTATTGTGTCAAGAACAATAGAAAAACAATTGTCTTATTTTTGTGATTTTCAAAGAATAAGACCTACCCAACAATATGTTACACGATGGGGTAGTAAATTAAAAAAAAAACAACCAAAGGTTACATGTAGGGGGACTAAATATTTTTTTTAAAGTTTTTATTATATAACTTCGTAAGGGACACTATATTATCACAATACATATTATTAGCGTTCAAATTACATTTTCTTTTCATATCATTAAGACTAATTAGACTGTGAGCATAAGGTCTGATTAGAGTCGGATAGTAGGAAGACAGACAAATATAGCGAATCTTTAGAATACAATATTATAATATTACTCTTAATATATCGTCTCCCACAGCTGGGCAAAGGTTTACCTTCCACTCGTTGCGCTCCAAGGCCACAGTTTGCCAGTTTAGCTCGAATGCATACAGATCGTCTCGCTATCTTTTCCTGGGTCTGCCATGTCGTCTTTGACTATCGGGTAAAGACTCGAGTCATGTAAAGTAATACAATACGTCGATGAATATATTTACTTAGGCCAAGTAGTCTCTTTCAAACTCAGACAAGACGGAAAAAATTGTCGCTGCATTGAGAACACATGGTAGAGCTACTGGGCCATGAAGCAGCATATGAAGGGCAACCTCCCAATATCACTAAAGCGCAAACTCATCGACACCTGTAACTTGCTTATACTGACATACGGGCTCAGCCATGATATTCGACAGAGTCACAAAATCAGACTTAAAAATTTGCCAGAGAGCTATGGAGCGCAGTGTTTTGGGGATCAACAATCTCGGTCACCCAAAAGGAGAATGCCCTCATAACTTTAGGATCTATGTTTTGTTCTTGGCATAAATTTGTCAGATCCACAGTCATCGTGCTCCGATTTTCATAGTTAATTCCTCGCGATTATGTCATAACTGCTGAGGATCTAGCTGAGGATTATTCAAGCTGTTCAGCACAGCTGCTTCGCTAGTGATTTAAAAAATATTCTTAGGTACAAATCTTGTTCTCCGCTTTACGGAAGTTATCTCCATTTATTTTGATGAAATTGTACGAGTTGAAGGGCGACTCTCATATTCAACTCTTGTTGAAGTGAAAACATCTTTTAGCGCGGTACGCATATTTTTAGATGAGGTAAAACCTCTGGATTCGCGACACCGTAACCGTCTGGGGCGAGACGCAGCCGGCTGCCGCGCTCGCCCCATTTGATTATAAACCTTAATTCACATGTTTACAGTCTACTTTTGTATGGAGAAGTTTACTGAGTTCTGTTCTTTGATATATTATCTACATTCTGAACAAAAAATATTGCATCATCTGTGTTCGTTCAGTATATTATTTGGCAGTCGCCATAATTACTGATTATGGCGACTGCCAATCAGTGATTTGATTTGAAGTGATTTATTACTAAACTCTAACGCGCCAAAATAAGTTTTCACTTCTGTCGGCAATCCCGGAGTGCAACCCGATTTTTTTTTTATAGTCAGAAATATCTCGCTGTCATGCCTGAAATGGGCAAATCGCTCACCTTATGGTCGAGTGGTAGGTAGTACCGTAAAAATAGTTACGCTGGACCACAATCAACAAAACCTCTCGCTTTCTTATCCGCGTCTGACGTCAGTAGAGAACGGTCCACCCTTTTATATCGACATTCATTAATGTTGTTTACAATTGATTCAAGAATGAATACCTCCATAATTTGCAAATACGCAAAAAGTGGAATACTGCCAGTAATCCACTCGCGGCATACACTATACCGCCATGGCCAAAAGTACTGAGCACCCTAAACATTTTTCAACTGTACGGAAAGTATAGTATAAACCAAATCTATTGTTTACGTATCCTTTTGTCGGCATCTGAAAAGATTTAAAATAATGACCTAAAGACCTAGAAAACTCTTTAATGACTACCACAAGTAATATTACAATAACATTAACTAAATTATTGTTATTGTAATTAATTGTATCTTATTTAAGGCAAAACAATGGGTGGGCTTATCGCTAAAGCGATCTCTACCAGGCAACCGTTGGATAGACTGGACTATGAATAAACAGAGAAGGGGCATATAGGTGTGGTGTATTTATATAATTACATACTTACATATATGTATAAACTAAACAAATATGCCGCCAGTATCTTGGGAACGCTGCCCTCTGGCAGTGATCTGGATCAGTTGAGCTATCTATAGATCGTTTAAAACGGTCCTTAGATAGCTCAAATACAAATACAAATACAAAATATTTATTTCTTAAAACTTAATATATGATACATTTCATGGGTGTGGGATCCTCTTTTAAGTATATTATATACCTGTGTTAGAGGGTCTCGCTCTTCCGTAGTACAGTTATATACATTAAATTAAGTTAAGCAAATAAATGAGATAAAACAAAATGTAGGTTAAATTAAATTAATGTTCGTTACATTGATTAGTAGTACTTTAGATAATATAATAAAGTAAGTTAAGTTAAGTTATGTATGTACATTTACATTGATTGTGTGTACATACATATATGTGTGTAGTGTTTAGGCGCTCCTGAGCACCGGTCTGCCACGAGCATGGGTAATTCAGGAGAGCCCAAGTGTGTGTGTGTGTGTGAATATGTGTGTGGGAGTGTGTATATGTTTGTGTGTGTGTGTTGATTTTACGAAACAATTTCTAGGAGTTTTTCAGTTTCCTCGTAGTTTAGTGTTAGTAGCCATTTACTTAGGGAAGTTTTGCATTTATAATTATTTATAGGGTAAATATTTATTTTTTTAGTAATAGTATTGTAGAGGTAGGCAGATTGCGTGGCATATTGTCGCGACGCAAATTGAGACCGAGCCGTAACTTGAATAGCTACTCTAACTTTCCTCCGCTTATTCAGTATTCCGGGGTTGTATTCAAGAGTTCTGTGTAACTTCAGAACTGCGTTTAAAATGTAGAGTTTCCTGACTGATAGAAGACTAGCATCTTGATAGAGCATATCTGTAGGGTATCGGTAGGGCTTAAAATATATAACTTTTAATAGAGACCTCTGTAAAAAAAACTTGGAAATTAATTAATAATGAAACAGGTAAATCAAGGGCTCGCAATATACAGTTCAAATTAAATATAAATGGTACAATTTTGACAAAGGAACAGGATGTTGCGAATGCATTTGATAGTTTTTTCTCAGATATACCAAAAATAGTGACCAAATCGTTAAACTCTTCAGCCTCCAGAGCTTCCGTTCTATTAGAATCTAGTGTTGCAAAATGTAAGAATGAGTTTAGTTTTAGCTACATTAACGAGGCTAGTATTGTAAAAGCATTCAAGTTAATTAATATAAAAAATACAGAAGATCTTTGGGGAATGTCTACAAAGGTGCTGGGTGTCATTATCTTAGATATTGCACCATGTTTAGCTTATATTTTTAATAGATGTATCGACGAGGGAGTTTTTCCCGATCTCATGAAACACAGTAAACTCATTCCTATGTTTAAGTCTGGAAGTGAAAGTGATCTCGCTAATTATAGACCGATATCGATATTACCTGCTTTAAGTAAAATCTTTGAAAAAATAATTCTTAATCAGTTATTATACCACTTTAACGTTAACGGCCTGCTACATAGTAATCAATACGGATTTACTAAAGGTCGATCAACAGCTGATGCAGGTATAGCGCTCTTAAAGCATATATTTGAGGCCTGGGAGAAGTCACAGGATGCAGTTGGGGTATTCTGCGATCTATCTAAGGCCTTTGACTGTGTGAGTCATGCAACCCTAATCACAAAGTTAAAATATTATGGCATTAAAAACCGGGCGATTGACCTCATACAGTCTTATCTATCCAATAGAGTCCAGAAAGTAGACGTGGGTGGTGAGAGGTCTTTGGGATCAATTATTGATATAGGGGTACCTCAGGGATCGATACTAGGCCCTTTTTTATTCCTAGTATACGTTAATGATTTACCTTTTTTTGTAAAAAATATTTGTGATATAGTTTTATTTGCAGACGATACGTCTTTAATTTTTAAAGTTGATAGAGGTAAAACCAGTATATGCGATAACGTAAATGAATCCTTATCGTTAGTTCTTAACTGGTTCACTGTAAATAATCTTTTGCTTAATTCCAAAAAAACTAAATGTATCAAATTCACTTTGCCAAATGTTATTCATAGCCCGTCCAACATTGAAATAAATGGAGAGGCAATGAATCTTGTAAATTCCACGATCTTCCTAGGTCTTAATATTGATTCAAAACTACAGTGGGGACCACAAATTGAAACGCTTGCTGGTAGGCTTAGTTCCGCTGCATATGCAGTTCGTGCGATACGGTGGCTTACTGATGAAGCTACAGCTAGACTAGTTTATTTCAGTTACTTCCATAGTGTTATGTCATACGGCATCATTCTCTGGGGGAAAGCAGCTGATATTGGTAAAATATTTGTAATTCAAAAAAGGGCAATACGTGCCATTTATAAAATGAAACCACGAGAATCTTTGAGAGAAATATTCAAAGAAATTAATATTCTCACAATAGCTTCACAATATATATATGAAAATTTGTTATATACACATAAAAATAGAGATGGGATTCAGCAAAATAGTGACCTTCATAAAATGAACACTAGGAATAAACATAAATTATACATCCCTAGGTTTCGACTAGAAAAAGTTAATAAGTCATTTATGGGGAACACGGTGCGCTTCTATAATAAGCTTCCTGAAAATGCTACTAAACTACCTATTAAGAAATTTAAAGCATACATTAAAGGTAGTCTTTTGAAGAAAGCTTATTATAATATAGATGACTATATTATTGATAAGAATGCATGGCCTCATGTCGCTCTGCCGTCAGACAGTTAACCGACACACTTGAAATGTATAAACTCTCTTGTATTTGTATTTCGTAGTTAAGGTAGTTATAAGATGGATCATTATAAAAAAGCGCTAGGACCAAGACGAGTTTCTTGCCAATTCTTCTCGAGCTTGGGTTAGGATGAATTGGCACCTAAATTCACCTAGTATGTAAGACGTTTCAAAGTGATCCTTGTGATTGTATTGAATAAATCATCTTTTGACTTTTGACTTTTTGTGCTCTTTCTAGTTCCAAAAACTTTGTCTTAGTATACTCAGACTGGTATACAATAACATTGAATCGATTCTGCTAGAGATCTGTAGATTTCGTTTATTAGGTTTCGTGATGCTACATGACGTAAAATTTTAAAAATCCAGATTAATTTACGTACTCTATTCATCAGCAGTTCAATGTGAGCATGCCAGGACAAACGTTGATCAATCATGATTCCTAGGTATTTTGTTGTTGTTACCTTAATGATGTTAGGGCAGTCACATGAAGCTTGGATAGAGTTACATTTGTGTATTTTTAGGCTAAAATCGAGATTGGGTTGGCTGTTATTATATTTCGTAAAAGTCATAAAGTTAGTTTTGGAGACATTTAAGGTAAGTAAATTTAGGCTAAGCCATTTAGATATTTTAGAGAGTCACATGATTTGCAAACTTTATTATACACATGGATTTTCACAAAACTAACTAAGCATTGAGCTAATTTTGAATTGACGGATGAGGTCATTACACTGTAGACCCTACGGCATAGTAGAGACTCGTACTTAGAAAATGAAATAATTGATTTATGTATCAAGAGGGAAGCCTTTAAAATAAAGAGCTTGCGTACACTAAGAACTCCAGCCTCCTCGTAGAGTTCTCAGTGGGATACTGAAATGGTTTACGGAGCATTACCTTCAGAACTGACCTCTGCACTCTTTCAGCTTGAATAATAAAGGTTTTGGTGGCACTACCCCAAATTGAAATGAAGTATACTGTAATAGACTGACAGAGCGCGAAGTAAATCGATTTAAGTGTTTTGAAGCAAGCTGCGTACCGAAGGTGGCGCATTACATTAATTATTTTTCTTATTCTAGCTGAGAGGGCTCTGATATGTTCTTTGAAGTTGAGATTCTCGTCAATATAGAGCCCCAGGTACTTTAGAGTTCCTGCGCGGGTCAACAACTCACAAGAACAGGAAAAACCAGAATAGGAGTCATCATGCACAGAAATTTTATTTTTTTTATCTAGAGCTGATACGGATGTCTTGTGAAAACACAAATACATCGGTTTTTTTGTATTGAGTGTCAGAAGATTTTTCTGTAGCCATTTCAACAAAATACCCATACCACATTCCGCCGAGTAACGCACATCTGACCAAGACTTTCCGTGAAAGATAACCGCAGTATCATCAGCATAACGAGAATGAGAGTTTTGCGATTGGTATAGTACTTGACAGTCTGCTTCAAACTCAAAATAGCCGTATCTGTGGATAAAACTACTCTGAAACCAAATTGATTATCATTAAGTTTCAGATAACGATTACTGGACAGGAAGGAACAAAGTTGCTGGTGGACTAAACGTTCTCAAACTTTAGACAGGAATAGAAGAATGGAAATGGGACGCAATAAAACACCTGGGTGCAATAAAGTATGCCATTTTAACGCTTTTTGGAATTATTCATCAGTTCGCTACTACATGACGAGACTTGAACATATCAAATGATCTAGTGCGGTTTTAGTTAGATTTTGTTTTTCGTTAGGTTTCTGTGATATCGAAATAGAAATATTTATTGCACTTATGTTGTTACAGTAAGATGATGATACATTATTTTAGTCTCAAACATAAACCCTGTTAGGGCACAGCAATACTTAAATAGGGGCGCTATTACTATACCTTAATAACTAATTAACTACTATCTTAACTAATAATGGTTACAATTACAATTACAACTATTAGTGTAAATACAACAACTTTGATAAGTTGATCTCGTAAGATGCCCAAAAAAAGACATTCTTTAATGCAACGTCTGCATAGGCAAGAGGAATCACAAGTAGAGATATCCAAAGCAGTGAAATGTTCGCGCCGATCAGTGCAATATGCTATTGAGCGATTCGCTGCTACCGGATTACATCGAAATTGACCCAGAACTAGACGCAAACGCATCACCACCAACCGTCAGTTGCTAAGAGCCTTTGAAAAATAGGAGAGAAAACCTCTTTCGAGCTCGCTGCTGAGTTGTCAGCTTAACTTGATAAAACAATTTATGGACAAACTACTCGTCGAATACTTCTAGAAGCTGATAGATAATTGATTCAGGCGTGACTTTGCGGAAATCCATTACAAAACATTAAACAGATGGACAAATATTTAGTACAATTCCGCTAATCTATTCCTATAGAGTTACCTCCAAAAGAAATTCGACTCGTGTTTCACCTCTCCACGAGGCATCCTCAGGAACACTTGACTCACTCCGCACCCCGACGAAAAACACTCTGCTCTGCAGACTTGTTGCTTCGACCAACGTCAGAATGAGATTGGGCCATTCGCGCTCCAACTTTACTATTTATACACTCAGTCAGACCAGACCGCCACGCCACCCGTATGAATCAGCGCCAGCCGTTGTAAACAAACGTAATAGCGGTGATCTTGGAAAACTTGTATTTAATTCGTTCAACGGTGCAAAATCTAATGAATTATATCTTGTTATTTCTAAAGTTTCTAGTACAGACATTCTAAAACCTTTTTTGCAGGTATGTAAAATTTCAAAAGTATTATTATTACTCAATGAATGTCCTGAATCTATCAAATGTTTGGCAAAATTAGACCTTTCTGGACAATTATTTCTATAAGCTGCGATATGTTGTTTGTACCTAGTTTCAAAATTAGGACCGGTTTGACCCACATAAACACCATTCATCGCAAGTTAATTTATAAACCCCTGATTTTTTATGGTTCTCTAATCTGTCTTTTCCATTACAAATCCGTTTTAAAGTGTTGTTGGTTTTAAAGGCCACTCTTACCTTGCTTCTCAAAAAAGTGTTTGAAATCCTATCACTAATGGATCCCATGTAGGTCAGGCTACCTAAATATCTTTCTGGTCTATCAGGACGCACTGGGTACAAAAGAGAACGAACAATACTAGAACGTTTGCTCCTAATTAGACTGTCGACTATATTTCTTTTGTAGCCGTTACTCTCAGCTATGTGATAAAGTATGGTAAGCTCTGTATTATAATTCTCTTGAGAAAGTGGTACTGTCATCAATCTATGAACAAAACTACGGTAAGCTGCCAGTTTATGTTGACGAGGGTGACAAGATGTCTCCGGAATAGTAACGTCTGTATACGTAGGTTTCCTATAAATACATTTTGAAATCATGTTTCTCGCCCATTCTTGTAACAGTTAAATCCAAAAAGTTGAGGGAACTATCAACTTCTACTTCTAATTTGAAATTAATTTTGGGATGTAATCTATTAATTTTATTAACAAACATATCGATTTGTCGAAGATATGTTTGTTAATAAAACTAATAGATTACATCCCAAAAATAATTTCAAATTAGAAGTAGAAGTTGATAGTTCCCTCAAAATTTTTTGAAAGATAATCGACTTGTTCACTCTTAAGACATGCTCGTCCTGGTAGTGTCGCTCGGTAGTGATGCACCCGCTAGATAGCTCAATCATTTGTCGTACGGACGCATAATGAATCAGAACAGCGCCATCTAGTAACGAGTAGATACACTAAAACGTCAAATATCCTATACCTATAAACATAAACATAATCTAAAAATGTAATTGTAAAAAATTGTAGAAGGTGGCAATAATTTAACAGCCTATATTTGAGAAATTTATAAATCTGCCACTGATGTGGTCTGTGGTCACTAATTTTGATGATAAGCGTTATGTTTATCATCGAAATTACTGATACCGCCGATACCACCGGCAAGATACACTGATAGCACAGACCACTTAGCAGGCTATTAAGTAGGATTGATTTTGTAAGTAATAGCTAAGATTGTGCAAACAAAGAAGGTGTTTTCACATCCTGTTTGCCTAAATACCATGCTTAGACCTATCTAGAACGTTCGTTTTGGGCATCAAGAGCAGCTGCCAGAACCAATGCAGGCTGGTAAGTACCTTCAGGAAAATGGTTTTACGAGACTTACCCTAAATTTTGAAATTCTTCAGTAAAAACTTTAAAGCGAATTTTAAAGAGAATGTTCCTAATCCAGTGTCCCTAACATTTGCAATATCGGTTCTGTCTTATATATTTTTCTTCTCCTATATTCTGCATAACTAAATACTACTACTAGAACTATAAAAATCAGTTGACGTTATTGGCACTGGCAAAACTAATTTAATGATTTGACCGATTTAACATTATTTTTGTATTGTTCGCCTTAGTACAGAGGTGGTTTAGGAAATAACTTTACGAAAAACCCAAACCCAAAAAATCTAAAATCGAACTTGTATGGCAATTGCCACTTCGGATTACTTTCAATAGATGGCGTTCGTGGCGGACATATTGTTCGAGAAAGTCAAATCAATTTTAGGTGGTACGAAGTTAACCGGGTCATCTATTTAATAAATTTATTAAATAAAAAAAAACGAATCAGTTTTATGTCTCAGTTAGAAGATGTTTTGATTTCCTTCGACTTATTCCTCACCTAAGAATGAACGTGGTGTAACGGAACGTATTGGGCATCAAGAAAACTGATCAGCTTGCATGAGTCAGCGAGCGGGGCAAATCGAACGAAGCGCGGGATCTCCACGTCAGTCACGTCACGTTAGTGCGTCGCGTTGCGTCGCACCGCCTCCGGTCGCCTTGCGCGGCCGCGTTTTACGTTTCTGTTCCGTCCACCCGCGCAGTTACAAACAAACATCGCCGGCAGGCACTATGCCTGTTAGATGCCTCTTCTGACTCCCCGCTCGGAATACTTCAGCTTCATGCCTACAAAGAATTACAAGTAAGAAACCACAGGTCAAAACAGTACCTATCCGGAGCTAAGCAAACTGATCACATGACCTCGGTGGCCTATTGTTGCAGATGTCAGCCGCCGCACGGACAACGGCGGTTCTATCATATATTGGAAAATGACTGAAGGCCCTCTGTTACATCATGATAAGTCGGTGAGCGAAACTGTTTTTTCAGAAAATAGCTAACACTATTTTTATCGCAAGTCAAAAAAATACAAGCAATTTTAAACATAATTGCGTGTTAGTAAAGGCCGTTATTGGTTGAATTGTTTATCAAGTGTTGTAAATACAAATATTTGGTTGACGTGTAACTAGTACCTACCTAGTATGTATTAAGTATTCCGTGGAGTGGATAACTTTGGCTGGTTTAGGTTTTCACGTATGTTATCGCTAGACAATGATTCTCTGGTAAATTCCCACAGTAAGTAATTCACTACACAATATTACCGCAGGCTCTTACAATATTAGGTAATAATAACCAAGGTTCGAAACCATATCAAAAATTTGGTAGGTATTAACTGTAAGGACGAGTCAGAATTAAACTCATACTTACCTACTGTAATGAATGATTGAAGTAAGTATGCCAATTATAACTTTCGTACTTAACAGATTCGACCTTCATCATGCATCCGCCCGCGTCTTCGCTCGCGTGGAAACATTGACATTTGATTGATATGGAGCTATGCACCCTATTGGGTAAAAAGCTGCCTATATACATATTAACCTACTTGTCACACTGAAGTCTCTTTAATAGTTACAGCATATGCCATGAAAGAGCAGTAATCGACGAACAAACTTTGTATGAAACTTCTTATTCCATAGCTCCAGGAATTTGAAACTTCGTATGGCTATGACACTCTTCAAAAACGATGAATTAACTACGTCAGAACTTGTAACTGAGTGAGTGCCAACAGATAGAAGATATTTTTAAGACGATATAGGATATTTTTAAGACGAGAAATAAATAAATTTAGGGATTTCACATTCAAAACTTTCGTGAGTTGTACTATAGGTACATTTTGATAAACACGGGCTTTACTAACGTATTATTTTGTCGATGAAGGCACCGACACGGTTTCGATTCATCTAGAGGATCTTCATCAGTGTGATTTTGATCCGCGGTCCGCTCGTTGCCGCTCGAGTTCACAGTTCGCACTCACTCTAGATGAATCGAAACAGTGTCGGTGCCTCCATCGACAAAATAATACGTGAGTAAAGCCCGTGTTTATCAAAATGTAATGTTTAGGAATGTCTTACAGTAGTCGCGAGGTCAACATGTACATGTAATAGGTACATGCTAAAATTAACTTAATTTAAAAACTATTAGCGTAAATAAATAAATAATGCTGGCAAAGCGACAAAACTTTTAGTACTGACTGACTTTAAGTTTTGTCGTGGTATGATTTTGCTCTGATTAGGGGCAGACAGACAAAGAAATATTTAAAATTTTTCAAAAAATACTTTAATCAATACAATCAAAAGGATCACCTTGAAACGTCTTACATACTAGGTGAATTTAAGTGCCAATTCCTCCTAACCCAAGCTCGAGAAGAACTGGCTAGAAACTCGTCCTGGTCATAGCGCTTTTTTACATGATCCATTTTATAACTAGGTACCTACCTACCTTAACTACGAAAAAGTAATACAAGAGAGTTTATACATTTCAAATGTGGCGGTTAACTGTCTGAGGGCAGAGCGACATGAGGCCATGCATTCTTATCAATAATATATCTAGTAATTTATATTACCAATAATACGCTTTCTTGAAAAGGCTACCCTTTATGTACCTATGATTTAAATTTCATTTCTTAACTGGTAGTTTAGGTGAATTTTCAGGAAGCTTATTATAGAAGCGCACACAGACGGACGCGGAACCGTTAAAAGAGCTTTTCAAAATTACTTATGTAGCTGGACGCCTGTATTATGTGTAGTCCACCAACTTAACTGAATTCCTGCGGTGCCAATAAATGCGGCAGCCACTCCCAAAGCACTGTAGGTACGCGTCAAAACATATTACAAGCAATGGGCGAAGACTCGCACGTGACGCAGATGTTGAGGGGTTCAAATCCTCCGCGGGCCAAATGTTTGTATGATCTGCAAATATTGTCTCTGGTTTAGGTATTTCTATGTATAATACCTATGTATGTATTTACAAAAAATAAGTATATCAATCATGTGGTTCCCATAACAAAAGCTCTGCTTACTTTAGGGCCAGATGGTGCTGCGTAAAATAACCGGCATTATTTATTATTTTTTGTCACGACTTGAATATATCTTACTTACTTACTTATAAAATTAACTAGGCTCCTACTTTACGCGTATTTAATAAGTTTTTACATAAATAACTACCTACCTAACAATGGGCATTCCCCCGATACAAGTTTGGGTACCAATGTTCGTCCAATCACTAACAAAAAACCAATAATTATAGAAATATATTAATGAGGTTAAGTTATAATTGTACATTGATTACTAATAATATTTATAATAATAATGCCGGACATTTCACACAGCACCATCTGGCCCCAAAGTAAGCAGAGCTTGTGTTATGGGTACCACATGATTGATATACCTACTACATTATATAATTTTTTTTGTAAATACATACATATATTATACATAGAAACACCCAGACCCGACACAAATATTTGCAGATCATAGTTTGTCCCTAGGCGAGAGTCGAAGCCGCAACCATCTACGTCTCACCCGGCCCTTGGCCCACTGCGCCACAGAGGTCGTCTAATGTTTGTTATTCTCAATTTCATTAAATTTCAACAAAGACAAACATCTACACGTGGCGTAAAAACGTGGTCTATCCATTAGCAGATACATCATTGTTATCTGGTTACTTAACTATATCCTTATCAATAAACCATTATCATTGAACTAGTCATTGCCGAAGAATAATTAGGTAGAGAGAGAGAGAGAGAGAGAGAGAGAGAGAGATAGCCGTGGCTATGGAGAGTGCTATGTTGTGTGTTCCATCCACTACGTGATCAAATCCGCAACTAGGGAATCCGTAGAAGAACCAAAGTCAACGACATAGCACTCAAAATGTGCATGTTGAAGTACCAATGGGCAGGCCATAGGTATAGCTTGCAGAACTGTTCTGGAATGGCGACCAAGGACAGGAAAACGAAGCGTATGACGACCCCCCACCCGATGGACTGACAACATTGTAAAGATCGCGGGAAGTCGGTGGATGGAGAGGGCTCAAAATTGTTCTTACTCGAAATCGATTTGGGAGGCCTATGTTCAGCAGCGGACTTCTAAGGGCTGATATGATGATGAGGTAGGTAGGTACTTACTACTATTGAATTCTTAGATTTCTAAGCCCAACTAACTGTTCTCGTATGAAATACATAGATACTATTGTAAAATTGTCTCTGTCTGTCTGTTTTTCTTACCTTTTCACGGCTAAAAAGAATTTGGTGTAATTTGGTAAGGATTTAGATTGTAGCTATTCAACGTGGTAATGCCAGTGTCTTGGGAACGCTGCCCTCTGGCAGTGATCTAGATCAGTTGAGCTATCTATAGATTTAAACGGTTCTTAGTATCTCAACTGTTTCACATGCATTTTATACTATCTGCTCCCCGCGGCTTCGCACGCATGGACATAGGCTACTTTTTATGTAATATAAAAAGTAGCCTATGTCCTTCTCCAAGGTCCCAACATCTCTATACCAAAATTCATCTAAATCGGCTGTTTAGGCGTGAAAACGTAACAGACAGACAGACAGAGTTACTTTCGCATTTATAATATTAGTATAGATTATCGTATATTATTCTGTACATTTCTGTTATTATTTCTGTAAATAATCTTGGGACGTACATAGGTAGGTACCACGTGCTTAACCGCAGACAATGGCCTCAATTCTGTTGACACCAACCTAACTAATTTTAGCTAAAATTGGGTTTTGAACTGTCAAATTAACCTTTGGTATTCTGCTGCTACCAACTTATCCTAATTTAATTTAATTTAATTTAACTTAATTAAGCGTTTCTTATTTAGTTAGATGGTACCAACTGAATAAGCTTTACAAATGCTATGACTAACAAAATATATTTTAGACAATTCCTAATTTTAGAAATGAACCAAACGAATTGCCACCAATATTGCTTTAAATAGTTTCGTACCTATTATACTTAGGTATTTACTCTACAGTATAGATAGATAGATAGATAGAAAATACTTTATTGCACACCACAAAATACATTAGACGATATATTAGCGATCTCTGCCAGACAACCTTAGGATGGATAGAAATCAATATAGCTGAATATGGGGTGATGAAAATAATATAAGTGATTTATGATAAAAATAATGTGTACATACATGTTTACAGGATAACAAAAAGTGAATACAATGTATACTACAATGTAAAATGTGTTGTTAATTATTTTTGCGTTAAATTTACAAATCTAAAATAACAATAAGTGTGTATTTAAATTTATGACGTAATTTGTTCGTAAACAAGGAAAACTATGATAACCTCGGTTATTTCATAATAATATACCTATTCATATATTATGCTACCGTTAAAACCTCAACTACAGCGGCCTTAGAAACGTTTCTCAACGTCTGTCAAAAATTTATCACATCAATAGTACTATCGAGATTATTTTTGGCCATTTTGCAGAGTAAACATTGTGCTCATAAATTATTTAGAGATTTCGCGTTTTATTTGTAACTAGCTGACCCGGCCACGCGTTGCTGCAGTTCAGTAGTTCTAATACGTTGAACCCATATACGCTAACCTCTAAAATTATCAGTGTTTCTCTACTATATTATGTATGTATTATACATATAAGCCTTCCTCTTGAATTACTCTATCTATTAAAAAACCGCATCAAAATCCGTTTTGAGTTTTGAAGATCTAAGCATACATAGGGACAGACAGACAGCGGGAAGCGACTTTGTTTTATACTATGTAATGATTTTGGTGATTTTATTCAAATAAAGCTACAACTTCATTCGCTTTGGTGTGAATAATTGGAATTAATGTTTTGTGTTTGTTTGTAATTCAAGCAAAAATAATTTGGTGCAAAAACAACTATTTTGGTGTCTCTTACACCAATTTTTATAAAATAACAAACGACGCACGACATCATACGTCTTTGTGACGTCTTACCATAAACAATCTAAACACTTGACATTTGCAAAATTGTCATCATACACATGCCATTAACGAAAAAGAAGAAGAAAATTAGTACTATCTCTTTTTGTAAGGTAGTACACACAATAGTGACGTCGAATTTTAAGCAATTTAGGCAGTGTTGCGTTGAGAGGCGTTTATAAGTAAGATTACATGCTATTTTCGAAAAGTAAAATCTGTTGTTGTGACTGGATTCGAGCTCCCAACTTTAGATCGGTAGGCGAGTCTACTACCACTATACCACCAGTGCTCTCAACACGGCTTAATGTATGTCGATATAACATGGGCGCCAGAGAATCACTTAGAAATAAACTTAATTAAAAAAATATCATGACAGTGCCTTGTCAGTATATATGCGAAAATCTAATGTATCTTCACAAAAATGTACATTTGATTAAATAAAAAACCGGCCAAGTGCGAGTCGGACTCGCGCACTGAGGGTTCCGTACAAGCCTGTAGTAAAAGTTCACCCATCACGACAATCGAGTCATAGTTTTAGTATTTTTATTGCAAAATGCATCAAATCCATCAAAAAATTTACGGTTTTCGCAATTTTTCCTTTATCTGTGCTATGAGACGTTGCTTCGTACCAAATTTCAAGTTTCTGAGTTCACGGAAAGTACCCTGTAGGTTTTGATTCCCTTGCGAGTGTCGAAAATTTGCGGAAATTTGTGGCATAAACGGCTATCTTTTGATTGCGTTGGCTTAGAAGTTTGATTTATTTACAGATTTAAGGGACAGTAGACCAGAGTATTTGATATAAATTTCAGCTTGATACCTCCACACGTTCCTGTCTGTCAAGACCCTTTTGTCTTGACAGACAGACGGACGGACGGACGGACAACAAAGTGATCCTGTAAGGGTTCCGTTTTTTCCTTTCGAGGTACAGAACCCTAAAAAATAGCGATAATCATAGTAGAAATACTAGAAATAAAGATAAACTCGCTATTCCTACAGTTAGGCTCGCTAAAGTTAATAAGTCTTTTATAGGGCAAAGTGTACGCTTCTCTAACAAGGTCCCAAGCGACGTGTTAGATTTGTCGATTAGCAAATTTAAAAACTTAATAAAACAAAAACTCTCTATTAAAGCATTATAAAATATCAGATTATTTAAATGACAAACAAGCTTAGGATGAACCTGCTCAAACTTGACTCGGCATCCGTAACAAAATTGGCAAGGATCATACAAAAAAGTGTTAAGAGCAGATGAGTTTCTTGCCGGATTCTTCTTGAACTGGGGATTAGGAGCAACCGGCACCTAGATTCACTAGCTTGTAAGAAGACGATTCAAAGTGATCCTTGTGATTTTATTGAATAAATAATGTTTTGACTTTGACTTTGACACTACACTCCTCACAATGAGGTAGCAAAATTAAAAAATCAATCCCACTTTACATGTAGAGGGCTAAAAAACATTTTTTCATAACATTTGTAGGAGTCACTAATCCATGTTTCTCTCCAAATCCATCCATTTTATCACAAGGCTAATATGGTCTATTTTGTAAACACATACTACACTACATATTGTTTAAAACTGTTACATATTGTTTATCTCTATTCTTTGTCATTAGAATGACAAGGACTGAGCATACTTAAGCGCCAACTCAGCTAAATATTTCATTGTATTGTGCAAAGTAAGCAGGCCTTGTATTATGGGTACCACGTGACTGATATACTACTTATTTACTTTTTTGACGTGATAACGTCTTATAAATCGATGAACGCCGGCTGCACGCACGAAAAATTGTCACGTTCCGCCTGAGCCGAGCGTGCAAGCGAGAGCGCAATAGAGAGGCACGATCGTCCTAAGCGTTCGGCTTGTGACGCATCTTAATAGGTTAAAAGTATGCAATTTTTCATCAATGTTTTCTTATGACGTTATCACGTAAAATTATCGTCCGTAAACCGACTTTACAGACAACCATTTTTTTTACATAAAAACACCCAGACCCGAGACAAATACTTGCAGATCATACAAACATTTGTCCCGCGGCAGGAATCTAACCAGTAACCGTCTACGTCACAGCTGGACCTTAGCCCGTAGCGCCACAGAGTTCGTCTATAGGGTCTGAGGGTACCTTGATGGCTTCGGAACACTAAAAAGATTATGACGTAATTAGAAAAGTGTGAGATAGATGTTAAGTTATATTTGTTATATCATTATTATTTTAACCATCACTAATTTAATTTGAACACGGTATTTCCCTTGCTACTTGTAATTGTTTTCTCATTTGTGATGCTGTGAGTTACTACGCAATTACTCTGAAACCAGTGTGACCAGTGCCGGTCAAGTACCAAATATTGAAACAGGTTCCAATACCGGCTATCTTCCTCGTTAATCAGACTTGGCTCGCATTTTTGTCAATAACTCGTTGCTGTTGGAAACTAGAACGAATATACATAGAGACTTTTTTTTTTTTTTTTTCTTCTTCTTCTTTTTATCGTGCCACTTGTTATTTCGAACGAGTTTGAAAAAGATTATTTTAGGCCGTTTTGCGAAGTAAACATTGAGCTCCTATATTTTTTTTCCTCGAGTTATTTTGGATTTTATGTGTAATTTTGGTGATTTTATTCAAATATAGCTAGAATTATTGACTCGGGTGTGAATAATTGAAATGAAAGTTATTTGTTTCTTTGTGATTCGAGCAAAAATAATCCGTATAAATGTATAATGGCCTCAATTCTGCTGGCACCAACCTAACTTATTTTAGCTAAAATTAGGTTTAGAAGTGTCAAATGAAACTTGGTATTCTGCTGTTACCAACTTATCCTAGTTGATTTTATCTAATTTAATTAAGCTAATTTAGTTAGATGGTACCAACCGAATAGGTTTTACAAATGCTATGACTAACTAAAATATATTTTAGACAATTCCTAATTTTAGAAATGAACCAACCGAATTGCTACCAATATGTATGTATTTACAAAAAAAATTAAGTAGTATAAGTATCAGTTATGTTGTACGGCTAAGCGTAACATCATTTTACCTTGACTATAACAGCAAAAATAAATTAGTGCCAAGAAGCCACTCGGCCGGTTCTGTTGTTTTCTTTCCTTCATTCCCGTCTATTCTATCATTATCAATTATCACTATCAGTAAAGGTAGTTTACCCCTACACATGTGCTACCCATAACACAAGCTCTGCTTTCTTTGGGGCCAGATGATGCTGTGTGAAATGTCCGGGATTATTATTATTATTATTTTATAAAGAGACACCAATTTTTATAAAATGACATACGACAACGGCTTTGTGACGTCTTACTATTGTCATCATATGCTATTAACGATAAAGAAGAAGAAAAGTTTGAATGGATTGAACACATTAATCCATTGCGTTAAGCGCATATTGAGTTGAGCCGTGCGTAGATCGGACATGTAAAAATGTGATCTTTCAATAATAGGTGACCACATAATTGCACAGAAAAAAGTTAGTAGGTAAGTGCAGATACATATATTTAGAAAGTCATAGGAATACGTTCTTTTATGTCACAAAGGTCTCGGTAGAACAGCGCTGACCTGTCATCTGACAGGAAAGCATAACGCTGAGTCGAGATCTTTTTGCTGCTGCACACAGCACTGTTAGGTAGGTAAATAGGCAGAATAATTTTAACCTTTTTAAATGTCTTTTCTCTTTTACTTTTAAATATCTTTTCTTATCTAATATTGTTAAGTCTTCTTTTTTATTATTGATGTGTATGTGTGCTTATTCAGTAAATAAACAAATGCCGGACATTTCACACAGCGTTATCTAATTCCGAAGTAAGCAGTGCTTGTGTACAACATTACCGATATACTACTAATATATATTTATTTAAATACATAAGTACATATTATACATAGAAAAACACCCAGACCCGGGACAAATACTTGCAGATCATACAAACATTTGACCCACGGCGGGAATTTTACTCACAACCTGAGGCAGGCCTTCACCCACTGCGCCACAGAATGCTTCAATAATACCAGTTACCATAATACCGGTTGTTTGACTGCGGAACTCTAATAATTATGTAAAATAACATTTAGGACAGCAAGCAGCAGCAGCAAGTTAGGACTAGTACACACTAGCGAATTAATCCGCAAGACTTAAAACGCGCTGTTCTAAAGGAAGTCTATTATGTAGTATGTTATTTAAAACACAGTTTTTCCGATAGTGCATGCGCCTACGTATTAGGCATATTTTCAGGCTATCTCGAACATGAAATCACGCATGTTAGCCTGAAAATATCCCTGATTCATCCACAATACGCACTGGGCCTTATACTGAGTAAAAGTCGTTCTCGTTATTTGTTCTATGATAATTAGAACGGATAGTTTCTTCTCTCATAGAAAAACCAATAGTTGATACTAGCTTATGTTTGCATAGTGTAAAAATAATGGAAGAGAAGCTTAAGCATGTCATGGGTCCGGATGTATATAATAGACTTCCGAACACTATCACATGCTCCAAACTTAAACATTTTTAAAAAGAAATTGAGGTGCTGGCTTATCGAGCTTACTTTTTACACTTACGACGAGTTCATGGACAGTAATATACCTTACCCAAAGTAGTAATCATTATCCAATATTACATTTTTATGTTGTAATTAAATCTAATTGAAATCTAATATGTGATTGTCACGTTGTGATTTAGTTAATAGTTAAGTAGCTATTTATTTACTCATTGCTATGTTATTTTTTTATTTCCGACCTGCATTGTATCATTATCAATAAATTACTATTATGACTATCAGCTGATAAATAAATAAATTCATATTCATGCATAATTCACACAGTACCTACTATCTATGATAGGGAAAGCATAACTTATAATACCTACTTATACATTACTAGCGACCCGCCCCGGCTTCGCACGGGTGCAATACTGGTACTAATTATTCTACAGAATAGTTATCCCTAAGAGATAGACATATACCATCGCGGACTTTTTTGTAGACCTTTTGAGGGTGTACAATACTGTAGTACATTATTTTGTTCTATCTCGTAGAGTTCAGCCAGCGTTTGCAATGTAAGCGCAAAATAATGTGTTTATTTACGACACCACATAAGAAACCTCTAAAATCTTCAGTGTTTCTCTACTATATTATGCATGTTTTATACATATAAACCTTCCTCTTGAATTATTCAATTTATTAAAAAAAACAGCATCAAAATCCGTTGCATAGTTTTAAAGATCTAAGCATACAACGGGACAGACAGACAGCGGAAAGCGACTTTGTTTTATACTATGTAATGATTAAATACCTATGATAATGGATTTTATTATTTACAGGATCAGGCCTTAGAACTCACCTAATTCATTAGTTAATTACATATAAAAAAATACAAGAATATTATAGAAGATAGTGTTTGCTATGAGAAGAGTCGTGAAACAAGTACGGGTACTCGTATTAGACCTAACTCCGCACGGTTTAAACCGCGCTATTCCGTAGTATTTATCAGTAAGTGCGTGCGCCTATGTTTAATTACAGACGACATCTGTAGCGCAGTGGGCTTAGGTCCACCTGAGTCTCAGAAGGTTGCGGGTCCGATTCCCGCCGCGGGACAAATGATTGTATGATCTGCAAGTATTTGTCTCGGGTCTGGGTGTTTCTATGTATAATATGTATGTGTTTACAAAAAAAAAAGTATATAAGTAGTATATTAGTCATCTGGTACCCATAACACAAGCTCTGCTTACTTTGGGGCCAGATGATGTTGTGTGAATTGTCCGGGATTATTTATTATTATTATCTATTAATTTCATGTTCCACAGAATAGCGCAAAAAATTCGCTAGGTCGGTAAGGTACTTAATTAATATATCACGTTTCTACTCGCATGTTGATCTAGGCTCTAGGTACGTGTATATTATTAGAAGCCAAGATAATCGCGATTATTACGGCAGATTTTTCTCGATTCGATGATAAGAACAACAGTACTATACTCATAGGTACAATACTCATAGGTATACTTACAAGAAAACGCGTTTTGTCAAAGAATTGATTTCTTAATAATCTTCGAGGTCCCTTGGGAACCATGGTAAGTAGGTGTTATAGTAGGTTTTTTTCTTATCATAGATAGACCTACGTTTTACCACAAACTCGCCTAAGCGACGATGTGGCCGACGACGGGGCACGCAGGTCTAGGAGATACCTATTCACTCTTGACTTGAAGAGACACAAATTGTGGTTTTCAGGAAAGACAGACGACGGTAAATCATTCCAATCCTTGGCTGTACGCATTATTTTTTTTTTTAACCCCGACTTTTGTATATAACTGATTCTTCGTTTGATATATCACGAAGGAACAACTCTTTTGAACCAATAAGTTTCTCTCGATTTATTTCATATTTTATTGGGTAATTTTAGCGGAATTTTAATATAAGTAAATAATTATGAAATAACTCAAGAGAAACTAATTGGTTTAGAAGAGTTATGTTTCTTCGTGTTATGTCAAACGAAGAATCAGTGTTACCTACTTAGCAGTTTGCTTCTTCTCCTTCATTAATGTCATGGGTCATAATAATATAAATTTTGCCAACACCAAGTGTTTACATTGTTTATTGTATATTGTCGTTTGTCATTTGTTCTGCATATTTGTATATGGTATCTTTCATATAAAATAAGTACCTGGATGAACGAGCTTTGCTCGGTATAAACCTAGCGAGATCGATTTATTGCCCCCGAAACACCCTGCATATAAAATATCATGAAAATCGTTGGAGCCGTTTCCGAGATTCAAATTTTATAATATATATATAAAATCGCTAGTATATATTATACACAAGCGATCCGCCCCGGCTTCGCCCGGGTGCGATGCTGATACTAAATATACTATAGAATGTCTAATGTGATTACAAACCTCTGAAATTATCAGTGTTTCTCTACTATATTATACATGTATTATACATTTAAACCTTCCTCTTGAATCACTCTATCTATTAAAAAAACCGCATCAAAATCCGTTGCATAGTTTTAAAGATTTACGCATACATAGGGACAGACAGACAGCGGGAAGCGACTTTATTTTATACTATGTAGTGAAGAATTGCTCCTTTAAAGGTAATAGTTTATGCGGACTATTTTTGCTCGAATCACAAAGAAACACAAAGATCTTATTCCAATTATTTACACCCGAGTCAATAACTGTAGCTCTATTTAAATAAAAACACCAACATTACTAATAAAACCGGAAATAACTCGCTAAAATAAATAAAATAGAAGTGCAATGTTTGCATCGCAAGACAACTAAAAATAATCGATAAACTAATTGACCTAGAAGAGTTAGGTATGTTTCTTTGTGATACCTATGTCAAACGTAGAATCAGTGTAACCTACTTAGCACTTTGCTATGAAGGTAACAATGTTGTCACTTGACATTGGCAAGATTTTCTTAATTGTCATCGTAAGAATACAGATGGATTCTTCGTCTGTCATTTCATGGAGTAACATACCTAGCTCTGCTAATTTAATATTTTTTACCCGTTTTATTGCATGTAATATTCAGTAATCTTGGCGGAATTTTAATGAATAAATTGTGACTACAGGACGGGTATGGATAATTGAATTATATGTGTATTGTGGTGCAATGTGATTTGAACGACGAGGAATCCCAAGAAAATTCTAGACGCCATTCCGCGTGACGTCTAGAATTGACAATTGACCATCGACTGAGACTCTAATAACAAACAAACTGACTATAAACTATAAACGCTTGACACTGGCAAAATTGACATTAGTATGTCACAGGCCATTAACAAAGAAGATTTAAAATCTTTGAAGAAAGATTTATTTTGCTCTGTCCTAAAATTTCTCAGACCTCGAACCCTATTTTATAGTTATATTTTAAGTAGAGTATAAATTGTGTGTTATTAACAGGATTTTCTTCAAATGTAAGTGGATAATTTATGAAATGGAATTTAAATTATTTTATTGCACAAAATGAAATGCTAACCATATGTAGAGTATCTATAAACCTTTCATAAAAATACATAAAATACACCATCTAGCCCAAACTAAGCATAGCTTGTAATATGGCAAACAGATGACTGATATAATACTTATTTATTTTTAAATACATACATACTTATGATACTTTATAACACCCGGACACAGAACAAACACCTGTGTTCATCGCACAACTGTTTATCCTGGAAGGGAATCGAATGCTCAAACTACAGCGCATAAGGCAGAGCTACTTACTGAGGTGACAGGCCAGTCTACATCCAGCCATCATCCTGTAAGTCGCAAGAAGTGGTTGGAACTGCCCCGCACCCAACGCATCAAGGACGATGTTCTTTTACGGATTATCGCGTAAAAGTCATCGACGCGTGCTTCTGCAAACCCGACGCATTACAGAAGCGTGGCAGCCCCATCAGCATCCTAAACCAATTATATATTGGACACGCAGGGCATCCCACTTTCCCCATTGAGTAAACAAATGAATATCCCCGTGTTTGTTTATTTTATTATAAAATCCGCAGTCACTCCCCGGATTATAAAATGCCTGGTGACCTGTATTACGGGCTTCTTAAAACTATCTCTGGCACCAGTATCTTACAAAACTAAAAGCGACAGACTTAGATATGCATATGCACCCTTGTAAGTAACCTTTGTTGTTTTATAACTGGCCTACCAGCTCAGTCGGTAGTAGCTCTGCCTTCTGCGTAGGTTGAAGATTCGATTCCCTCCCAGAATAACCATTTGTGTGATAACCAGGTGTTTGTTCTGTATCTGGGTGTTTTATAGAATCATAAGTTGGAATGTATTTTAAAATATTTAAGTATTCTATCGGTCATCTGGTCACCATAATACAAGCTATGCTTAGTTTAGAGCTAGATGGTGTTGTGTACAATATCTACCAGTATTTAATATTATTAGAGATATAAAATTATATAACACTAGCTGGTGCCCGCGACTTCGTCTGCGCAGGATTAGTACTTCGTGTAAATCTAACATATATTGCAGCGCACGCCAGAATAGCTCGCAGATGGCAGATTGTTTTTCTACTTTCTAGACTCTTATCGTTATATTTTGGACAATTCACACAATATCTTTAAAAATTACAGCATTATGTGTTATTCTGATGTATAAGCTATATCATTGTAAAGTTTCATTAAAATTCATTCAGTAGTTTTTGCGTGAAAAAGTAACAAACATACGTACAAACTTTCGCGTTTATACTATTAGTAAGAGTAAGATTAGAATTAGTAAGATTAAGAATAGATATCTACCTATGAAATATCGAAATATAAATAGATAAATACCTGTATGGTATGGCTAATCTTATTTTTTTTATATATACAACGTAGCCATAAAATGAGCATACGGCTGGATGCCTGATGGTAAGTGATTAGATTACCTAACCTATGACATATATTAATTAAAGTAAGCAGAGCTTGTGTTATAGAAACCACATGACTGATATACTACTTATAGTACCTATAGATAGATATATTTATTTTCTTAAAATTTTTAACAAACATTGGTTAATAGTCTCTCTGAGCCTATGGTTAGGTATGTCTAAACACTAGGTACTCGTTTAAAAAAAAATTTACTTATGCGAGTATAAAAAACACGTCCAATATAATCGAAGTAGGTAACAATAAATAATTAAAATAAATAACAACAATTAATTACGTTTTAAAAACAAAAAAGACAACCGACTTCATTTTTTTGATTTTTATTGGTTTTTAAAAAACCGTTAGACCGATTTATATAAAATTTAAATGGGAAGTATATCTTTTAAAAGAAAAAAAAAATTCCATCGAATTGAGAACCTTCTTCTTTTGAAGTCGGTTAATAAGTTTGAATGATGAGCGACCGATTGGTATAGTATTGTCAGTTTGCCCAGTAATTTCGCTTGCTCCAGTGTCCTTCCATACTAATATAAGTAGGTATTGACATTGTAGCTCATTCACCTCACTTTTATTGGGTTTTATCTTAGAACATTATCTGTGGGATTTATATAATTTACTAGAAGCAAACATCAAAAGCCGAGTATTATACAGAACCTACAATAGTTTAGGTACAATTTAAAGCCTTTGAAGTTTGGAACGAAGTTCCTTTTCGGACGGTACGGACTTGGCGGATGGCGAAGGCTAGGCGAAAAAAAGGTGTATAATGTTTCCGTCACGAATTTCCGTCACAACCCTTTCTTTAGTGTAGACTGTTATCCATAAGGTGACACAAATGAATAATTTGATGAACGAATGAATTATATGAATTGAATTATGTACAATAACATTATTTTCACAACTCGAAAAAATATATTAATTACGAAATTTCCTACCATTCCTTCAATTAATTAGTTATTTCTGCGTTTCATTTAATTGCTCTCAGACGCTAGTAATTCATTCATTTGTATTTGCTTATTATAATACGTTTATCGATAATAATATACTACTGTACGAACTTCGTTCCAACCGAGTGGTTCACGACACTTACGCATTTTTATATGTATTTGTAAGTATTAGGATGTATTGATACTTTTTTAACAGCTCACTTCTTTATAAGAGCTGTTCAACTGTAACTCATAATGCCGTTCTGCGGCCGATGTATCGCATTATGTAATACTAGCTGCTGCCCGCGGCTTCGCACGCTTGGTACATATATAAAAAGTAGACTATGTCCTTTTCCAAGGTCCCACCTATTTCTATATCAAAATCAGTTCAGCGGTTTAGGTGTGAAAACGTAACAAACAGACAGAGTTACTTTCACATTTATAATATTAGTATGGATAATGTAGCATTTCGTGCAGTTGTAATAACGTTTATATAAAGTTGTATTATTCAATAAGAAGTGGTAAATGTCATTTCTTATGAATTAACGTTCATTCTTTTATAAATTTTACTTAATAATATTAATGTAGAAGTTTACAGCTAGCTCATTCTGACCGTTATTAGCAGTTTTACGGTTTTGAATGACAAAAAAACGCTGAATTCTCAGGCCGCTTTAAACTCAACCATTATTAAAAAGATATTATTTTAAATCTTTCATTCGTTTGCCAAATGCAGTACATATACATTGTGATAAACACGGGCTTTACTCACGTATTATTTTGTCGATGGAGGCACCGACAACACGGTTCATGGTTCAGTGCGAACCGTGAACTCGAGCGGCAACGAGCGGGCCGCGGTTCAAACTCACCCTGATGACGATTCTCTAGATAAATCGAAACAGTGTCGGTGCCTCCATCGACATACGTGAGTAAAGCCCTTGTTTATCAAAATGTATAGTACAACTCACGAAAGTTTTGTAAGTGAAATACAGTACAGTTCAATGCAGAGCTTAACAAAACCTGCCGTCGCGCATTGTTAAACTTACTTCGGAGTTTTATAGATAGGAAAAAATTGCCTTCTATACGAATAACTATTATCCACCATACAATAAGTCAAAACTGTCGTTGAGTTTCAGTTTCTTTGAACAGGAACGTCAAAGACGAATCACGATCGTAAAAGCTTTTATCCAAATATTATAGGACTCTTATTGCGATGTAGCCAAAATATTATGTCTCTCGAACCTCACGACGACGCTTACAACTGACAAGTAAAAGTAATTATTATTGTATCTAAGCACGTTCTACACCAGCGAATATTCAGCTTCATGGTCAAGGCCGCAGTAGTACCTGCAGTGATGTAATCTTTGTTATCGTGTTGTTTTTGGCAATTCGTTACCTACATAGTATAATATACGGAACTGGTTTAACGCGTGTCGTATTTTCCTTATTGTTAATTAATTGGTTGTTTTTAGCTTCGTACAATTTTATTAAGACACGTTTTTGGAGGTTTTAGAGCTTATTACGGCCTGACTTTGAATAGAATAGAATAGGAAATACATATTGCACACCACACAATGTTTTGCTAGTCGGTTGTACAATAGGCGGTCTTATCGCTATGTAGCGATCTCTGCCAGATAACCATAGGATGGATTGAACTAAATGTAGCTGAAAAAATAGTGTGAATAATAAGTGGTTAACAATGAAATTTATATACAAATCTACGGGATCAGAAAAAGATAAATACGTCGATACTTATACAATAATATTTACAATACATGAATTACAATATATTAAATACAACCTTATAAGATAAACTAAATAAACCAATACATACATAAGCATACCTAAATCCAAAATTACATAAAGAATCAAGCAACAGTTAACCACAGGACAAAAAGTGTTCCCTGACCCATAGCTTTAAACCAGTCATGTGATTTGGCCCGTCTAATAGCCTTAGGCAGTGTGTTCCATAGTTGAACAGCTTGTACTGTGAATAAGGCATGCAATTATCGAAACTTTTCAATAAACGATAATTCGATTTTTATCGGGTTTTTTTCGATAAAAACCGATAATTACCGATTTATATAAGAAAAATAACTGTCTCGTAGAATTGCTTTCTTTGTCAATATCCATAGTATACAAGAACATTTTACTTCTTGTATACTATTAATTATTTTTTCGATAATATGGATTTATTTCCATTAAACTACAAATGTTTACATAAAAATCAAGTCTGAATCTAAATAGCACTAATCATGGTTACCTACCATTAAAAACTAAACGAATAAATTATTTTTTCTGAAATAATTACAGTAAAATATACTAAGTAGGTATAATTTTCACTCAAAACGGGTTATTTACCATGATATATGAGTTTTTCTGCTTCTCGATATTTCGGCATGCGCCATGATCACGAGATAAACTGACGTAGGTAGTAAAACAGTCCAAGGTAGTAAAGCTACTTATTAGTTCGTACTTTCGTATCTATTTGGAATTAACAATTTTACCAATCAAATCAGTCATTTTGAAGACGACATGTCTATAAAGCCAATTTTGCGAATTTGTTGGTTCATCAATTCTTTATTTGATAATCTCAGACCGAGGGAAATATATATACGCTTCGCCGCTATCAACCATAGTGAAGCCATAAAACCGTGCTACTTTATGTTAATACAAGAACGCACGCACAGTCATACCCATAACATGCGCCATGCTCTTAGTACACGTACATCGCCATACAGTTAATATCGTAGCGTATCGTAAAAGCTAGCTTAAAAGCTAGCGTAAAAGCTAGCTTCAGCGGTTTCGGCTCGGCAATGATGAATCAGTCAGTCAGTCAGTCAGGTTAAGCTCTTATATAGGTATAGATTATTTTGATATAAAATAAAATTACCAAAGTTTTAAGTTCTCAAGCAGCAACAGTGAAACAAAAATAAAATGAATCACTGCTATAAGAAACTGTTGAATTAATCCACAATGGCTACCATCGAAAACAAGCGTGGTTTGTTAAATAATTTTGAATGCTATGACTTGTGCATAACATTGCATTAATGATGTGGTGCATGAAGTCTATATTTTTTAATTTCTTTGTTTTATTTATGTTCTGTATGTTTTAAATTATTATTATGATAAATATTGCTCAAATTTGTACATATACTTATGAAGGCTGAAATAAATGAAATTGAATTGAATTGAATTGAATAACTAGTTTTGGACTTTATCGTGTGATCAAAAGCGAATATCCATTATCGGATATCTCGAAAAGCATATATAAAATAATCAACTTTAAATAGCTCAATAAATGGCGATGTAATAAACATACATAACCGAAATATTAGGCATAAATTATAATACGCGGTAACACGCGATAAATACCCGTTAACTAGTAAAACAAAATAAACCCTGATCGTGAATGTTACAAAAAAATACACCGTTATTAGTTGTAGTACTGCAAAACATAATAATTGATTTGTAAATGAATTAACCATCACAACTTTTTACGCATTCATACAAATTTACCTAAATATAGGGAACCATTTAACAAATGGTGACCTAACTTTGGTTAATAGCGGCGAGGCGTGAATATATTTACCTCGGTCTGAATTGAAAATCGGGTTTATTTGACTCGCGGTAGTGATAAGAATGATTACATATAACCTTTATGAAATTATCGTTTATCGGTATTTTTATCGATATTTTTCGATAATTATCGATGACAAAAATTTACTGATTACCGATAAATTATCGGTTATCGATTATCGGTTTGCATGCCCTAACTGTGAAGGAATTAGCATAGTATGAGGAAGTGTGGACAGGTATTGCGAGTAGAAGAGTGTCAGAGGATCGCAATCGCAAGGATCGAGAGTGGGAGAGGTGTAGAAATTGGAATCGTTCTTTGAGATAGGTATATGTATTGCTTGACCACAAATTCCACTGGATCGGTTAACACAAACGGATTACTAGTTTTTGACAGTTTGTCATCGAGGTGGACACTTCGATCGCTCAAAATCAACTTCGTTTTTTTGTGTTACTACCTAGTTTTTTCGAACCAGTGAGGTCCTCGCTCGATCGACAACATGTAATTTGATGAATCGCTAGGGGCGCTTATCCTGTTATACCCGTATCAATAAACGCCTCTAGCAAATCGACTTGTAAACTCAAAATTCATGTTGACGATCGAGACGTTTACCTCGATTGCGAAAATGATAAACTCGTAATTAGCCTCTACGCATAATTTATAGATTATGTAGGTATAGGTACACAGCAAACCAAAGTAGATACCTAGGTGTTATCCAAATTGGCAGCATAAATGGAAGTCAATTGTTAATTATTTCTAGATCAAAGTCCGAAATACCTACCTACCTAATTGAAATGACATCGACCAGTAAACAAATGTAACGTATCGAGCGTACCTACTGCGCCACTTGAATGGTGTAATAAATATTTATTCAGAACAATGTACAAGATTACAAGATACATGCAACGATTAAACAACAAAAGTTGTGGAAACTTTGTAGCATCCTCAATGCCTACCTAATGATGTGGAGTATATAGAGTTCAGAATTGAACGATTAATGTAATAAGATTTTGATAGAAAAAAAAAAGAATATAATATCTGAAGAAGAAACTAAAGCTATGAAAACTGTGAGTGTATTGAGTGAGTAAATTGTAAGTGTGGTGTCAAAATGTGTGTTGAGTTGAGTGATGTATTGATGTAATACCTACCACTTTCTTTGTAATCGCTATGGCGCTATTTTATAGCATTTTTTTATGGCGCTGCTGCCCGCGGCTTCGTACGCATGGTACCTACATAAAAGTACATATAGCCTATGACCTTCTCCAAGGGCCCATCTATCTCTATACCAAAATACATCAAAATCGGTTCAGCGGTTTAGATGTGAAAACGTAACAGACAGAGTTACTTTCACTTTTATAATATTAGTAGGGAACAGCCTAAAGTTTTATGCTTCTAGTTCTGAAAATGACAATACTGTCATACAACCTTCCCCCTTTTCAACCCTTTACAACACTTTTTTCCAATTAAAAAGTAGCCTATGTCCTTTATCAGGCTTTAGGCATTTCATTTAAATCGGTTCAGTAGTTTTGGCGTGAAAGCGAGAAAGACAGACGGACAGACAGAGTTACTTTCGCATTTATAATATTAGTAAGGATACAACGTAACTAGCAATAGGCGTGAATTAAGCGATCACAAACACTTGCTTGCTGCTGTTTAAACACTTTTATAAAATAATTTATAATTAAACGAATTTTCGGGCTAAAGGCGGCTGGTATCCATTTTTTTTTACAGTTTACGGCGACTGATTTCTCAGCACTGTCGAGCTGATTTTGACAAGACTTTAATGGAAACACCTCGATCGATCAAAGTGAGATCACTACGTTCTATCGAAAGAGACTGTCAAAAACTCACAATCAGCCCTCTTGTGCTGCCTTGTCTTTATTCTATACATAATTTGGCTGATGCTTGCTTGATTTGTGACAGCATCGGCAAAGTTATTGCAAAACTGCTTAAAGTGCTTACCGTTGTAAAAATATTGACACAATGATTGTGTCATTTCATTTTATTGTTATTTATACAATCATAGTGCTCGAAGAACAGTAATGTTTTAAGAATAAATTACCTTATACATACTACAATAAGTATAATTATATACTAATCAAGTTACTTAATTTGAATACATTCAAGAAAGGTTCGTGCATCAGATATTTTAATACATTAGTACCAAGGTTGTTGTTTATTTGCGTTTTCATTATTTGTAATTGGCACAAACATAAAATCAATCGTCTTAATGTGTTATTCCATCAAGCTCTTGTTCGTGTCAATAAAAAATAAAGGTCGGCTTCATCAAACTTCATTGTATTGTATTCGTTGTGGCGGTGAAGTCTCGCCTCTCTTGCATACATACTAACACTACGTATTTCTTCTTTAGCTATCGTGACCCCTATGTATGTAGGGCCTCTAGGGCCGTAGGTGCTCGCTAAGTAAGGTATTCAAAAAATTCACTCGGGATCATGGTAAAACCGTGATTATGCTTTTTAATTTTTCCGAAACATTAATTCGTTTAATTATTATCGAGCTACTTTAATCTACCATGCGGGCAAAGCCGCGGGAAACAGCTAGTATAAAGATAATTGAACTGCACAATTGGTGTGTTCTGTCCCAATACTTGCATAAGGGTAGACCTTAACGCGGCCACAAATAGTGCGATTGAGATCGCCACTCGCCACCTACTACTCAAAAACCAGCATCAAAAAGCATCGACACGAAAAGAAAAAGAAGAAGCACAATAAGTAATGTTGTTTCGAAATCGGTTACCATCGTTATTTCTAGGACTTGTGTTAGGAGAAATTGACACCTAAATTCACCTAGTATATCAGTTTCAAAGTTTACATTGTCATTGTATTGAATAAAAATAAATTTGAGTTTGACTAACTGACATTAAAATATCAAAGACAGACCATACCTAAACCCCACGCTAACTAATTATGTGAATATAAGATTCTTATAAACACGCACAAGCTAATGATTTTTTAAATCTTCTTTGTTAATGGCATGTGCCATAATAATGTCAATGTTGTCAGTGTCAAGTGTTTATAGTTTGTCACTAAGTCGTATCTTGTTGTACGTCATTTGTTATCTTTATATATAACAACGTTAACAATACGACTATATTATAGTCTTATTGTTTAAACGTTGTTGACGATGAAGCCTGCTGCTATTATTGCTTCTAACCGTATAATTTTATTTCCAGATGTGCGTACGCATATGGCTAGAAGTGGGCCACGCTTGCGAACCCCGGCACTCGGCTTACGGACGCGCGTTAGCGTTAGATTGGCGGGTCTGGGTCCGCGGCGTCAGCGGCCGAGACATCAGCTCGTTCGTGCACAAAGTGGTCTTCTATCTGCGACCCTCTTCGGCGTTTGTTTACCCTAAACGAGGTAATACATCTAGTACCCTGAATCACCTTGAGTGCTTGGCCTGACTGGCAGCGCGGTGCGGACAACGGCGAGGGTGCGGCAACGCACGCGTTTGTGCCTTTCCGCAGTGGAGCGCGCTTCGTTCTGAGTGTTGTCGTGTCCAGTGTTTGTCAATATATAATATGGATGAAGACCTATTTTTACTGGAGAATTCTTACACTCTTCTTCTAAAATTGCCATTTAAGGCAATTTTTTAATGAAATTTGTGATAGCAACCTCTAAAGTTTTATGGTGTTATTTTATTCTACAATCTTAAATTAAGTTTTATGTTTTTGTATTGACACAGTGCAGATCGTGCTTGAATAGCACTTATTATTATTATTAATAAATTACATTAATTTGTGAAGAAGCCATCACAAGAACGCGCGCGGTTAGCTCGAACCAGTTTGAGATCCCCGTGATATGTAGGGAGATGCACAAAACGCTGTCATTTCAATTAGTATTTAACTTACATAATATTATCATGCCTACTTAACCCATCTACCTAGTTATTATTGTTATCCTCTAATATACTTGGTAACTGTCAAACTGTCAAAAACTCATAATACCCAGAGGGCTATTATGAGGCTTCGATCGATCGAGGTGCCTCGCTCAAAATCAGCTGTGCTTTAGGTTTTTGTATGAAAGTTTAATAAGTACCTACCAGTGATGAAACGTATATTCCCATTCGCATTCGAGAATATTCCCATATTTTTTAATATTCGTATTCGCAATCGCATTCTATGCGAATATGAACGTTCAAAAAAAATTATGACATTAGGTAAATTAGACAATGAAATAGGTATGTTTTCTTATGGTTTTTATTATAAAACCACAATCGTTTTAACTTAACAGTCTTGCAATAGTTCATAGTTGTTTATTCCATTGACAAATTACATTGTATGCGGAAATATCAATTATAAAACATAAAACTAATATTGATAAATTATGGTAATCATGCAATGTATTATAATGTCAAAACCTAACTTAACTATAAATAATCAAAACATTTTAATGTGATCAATCAAGACAATCAATAATTATAAAACGGTTCATAGTTCATCCACCGAATAGAGACATATCTCCAGAAGAAAAGACTTCAACTCAACCTTTAGTTTTTTTCTTTGGTGAATAATAGATTTCAGTTCTATTGGCAGTCTGTTAAAAATTTCAACTGCTTGATATCTTAAACAGTGTTTCATGATGTTGCACTCAACATCATGAAACACTGTTGAGATGTGAGATGTATCTTATTCTTAAAAAAATTTTTCCTACTATTTGTCCGCACATTATTTTCACCAAATGTCTCATACTCATGTATGTTTTTGGCTAGAAAGCTAATATGTAATTACATGTACATAAATACTTGGGACCGTTAAAATACCCAGTCGACTAAAATGCTCTCTGCATGATTCTCTCTGAGAGATTCTAACTAAAGTTCTTATACTTCGTTTTTGCATAATGAATGCTTTTTCCAAATTATACCTGTAACTGTTTCCCCAGAACTGAATGCTATACCTTATTTTAGATTCTACTAGTGCATAATATACTATTTTTGATTGATCGATGCTGATTTTATCGCGTAAGGTACGTAATGCATAACAAGCAGAAGCAATGGAGTTTTCTATCCCTTCCAATTCATTTTCCAATTTAGGAGAGAGTCAATCTGTACTCCAAGGAACTTCACACAGTTAACGCTTTCAATTCTCTCACTACTTACCCTGGTTTCAATCAGATCGTTATTTCTAACCGTAGATTTGAACAACATGATGTTTGTTTTCTTAATATTGATAATAAGTTTGTTTGCAGAAAACCATTTTTGAAAAGCAACCAGTGCTTCGTCTATCCTAGTGTTAAGAGATGTCATGTCATCCGAGCTGATAATCGCATTCGTATCTTCAGCGTAAACAATTAGAAGTATTTGTAATCAGTTTTTTCCTTAAAATTTGGAACTGGTTTTGTATTATATTTAATGAACTTTTAATTAGACATTCCAAAAACATAAACTAACAAAAACTAATTCTTCTATTAAACATTTACCAGTCTTCACATAAATCTTTTTATTTTTACTTTAAAACAATATGCGTCTTAGATAGAAAAATATATATTATCAAAAGAATATACTTATTCTCAATAAAACTTCTTATAGAACAAAAAGCAAATTTTCATACAACAACGATAGATAATTGGCCATAGATAACTAGCACCTAATTCGAAATTGGATACTCCCATTCGCGAATATCGGCGGTACATATTCGCATCCGCATTCACATTCGCGCATAAAAAAATGAATGCTTGTAAAATTATATTCGTTACCATCACTAATACCTACCCCTAGCGAGCACTCAGGTAAACTATTATCGCGACAGTTCAGTGTGACTTCCGCTAGGGGCGCTTATTGACTCACCACCTTTGAGAATGGGTACCACATGACTGATATACTATTTATATAGTTTTTTTGTAAATACATTCATATTGTACATAGAAACTCCAGATCCGAGACAAATACTTGCAGATCATACAAACATTTGTCCCGCGGCGGGAATCGAACCCGCAACCTTCTGTGTCCAGATCTTAGCCCACTGCGCCACAGAGGTCGTCGTCATATTACAAGTATAATAAAATAAAAATAAAATAAATTAAAAATTCATAGCCCACGAAATAATATTCATCGATTCATAATCTATGCATTGAGACGATGCAGATAAGCCCAAGTACGATACCTGTGCTATAAGTAGGTGAGGAGTTGGGTATCCTGCAGATTCCAGTTGATATTACAGCATTCGATCAAGCTTACCATATCCTTGTAATAACATTGAAGTAACAGCAGGATATTAAATTTCCAATCAATGAGACCTTTAGACTGTAGACCTCATACCTCGTCATCAACTAGAAAAAACGGATGATCTTCAAATGGTTAAACAGATTTTCTTGAATCATAGCTAATAAAACGTTCGAACAAGTTACCTCTCAAAAAATACAATATCAAAATCGGTTCATCCGTTCGGGAGCTACGAATCCACAAACACAAATACGAAAGTGAAACGTTTAAGGGATTAGAAATTAAAGTCAATAGGTTTTATCCACTAGTGAAACACTGTCTATAGAAATTTAATGAGTTTCGACATTGACATTGAAAATAACGTTGCGTAATTATTAATTTTCACCGATGTAATGACTGCCTGTTATACTCTCATCATCGTTATCTACGGCGCTGATAGCCTTCAGTCAACTTCGAACCGCGTAGCTCGCATCGAGACTTACCTATCAATCGACTCTTTATTTAATACACAACTACATATACCTACATATTTAATTAGGTAAGTATAAGCAATAATTTTTGTATTGTTTAATATTCGCAGTTCTCCAAGCGCCGCCTTACGAGGTCCAAGAATCGGGTTGCGCATCGATCGATATTCCGATACACGTGTACTTGAAGTTTACGAAAAAGCCGACGAAGATCCGTCTGCGGTACAGTCTGCAGATCGAGAACAATACAGTGATCAGCTCTGAGTCGCGGTGTGTCTACTACGACTTCGAGAATCCTCCCGAGGAACTGTGCGAGGCTCTCATGAGCAGCGGTGGCGAAGTGGTCTCACGGGCTGCGAAACGGCTCGTCGTTGTACTATCGGACAAAGACCACAGCAACATGAAACCGAAGAAGTACAAGTTTATTGAACCTCTCCTCTGTAAGCACGTCCCGAAGAAACGCGCCAAGGCTTTAGAGGAGATATGCGCCAAGTGTGGGGAGTCCACGACCGCGGATCTGAAGAAACAGCTACGCGCGGACATCGTCGCAATGTCAGAGGATGAAATCAACCGAGTATCTCAGCTCTATCTAGCCTATACGAGCTATGAGAAGTCCGTGGATGCGCTTGTGTTGCCACCTTTCTCGGATCCTATCTTTAGGGTGCCAGAGATTCCTGCTTCACTTAGAAAAGCGCTTGAAGCAGGGGATGTTAACTACCCTGCGCTGTGAACCCCTTTCCCTATTACAAGTGTATTGTGATAAATAATTCCACGGTGCCATGTGAGACTGCGTGTTTTAGTCTAGTGTGTAAAAATAGACTTTGTTATATTGTAAACAAGTTACGAAATAATTATTGAGAGACTTATTTACTAAGGTATTTAATTGTTAAAACTTTATAGTCTTAATTAATAAGTTGAATACATAAGTAGGTGTTTTCCTACATTAGCATAATTTTAACGAAGATACGTGCGCTGTGAGAAAAGATCTCATTAAATTAAAGTGGTATCTATTCAAATATATTTAAGAGTATTTTTATATAAATATAAATGTTAAAGATTAGGTTGTGAACCTGAATTTATTTATTTTAACTGAACTATTAAGTAGGTAGTTAAAGGATACCTACTTAAGTAATGAGCCGCTGCTGCTTACTTAATAATAAGTAAGTAATGTAATTTGGTTAAATAGCTACCTAGTTAGGTACTTAATCATCTACTTAGGTAGGTGGTAGGTTTAACGATAAGCTGGCAATTCTGTTGTTTCGCCGGAATAGCTAAAATTTTATAAAATATGGACCTTATTTTGCTACCAATAAAGTTCAAATTAGAGTATCCATTTTAAATCACTGTTCTAAAATAAGTTAAAATTATTTTTTGCTTTATTGCTATAATTTTTATTCCAATTAATTATTTTATTGAAAATAATGTATAGAGGTGTTGATAATAACTGCGGAAAATAACCGCAGTTTTAATCAACACCTTACATGGTGACTGAATTGAGCTTAAACACTTCAGTTATACGTTAAATTTAGAAAGGGTCACTAAAAATTTTTTATTCTAATTCAGACTTTAATGTAAACAAAATAAGATATTTTTACTCTGGAAATTATAGTTACTCTAGCGAAACAACTGAATTGGGATGCCTACCTTAAAATAAATATAATCTTAAATGCAAACAAAACTCAACTTACAGGGTATTAGAGTTACCTTATACCTAGATGTCTTTATATTATATAAGTATATAATTTGTTATATTTACTGTAGAATAGAATATTCTACATATCTTTACCTAGTTACTAATTCTATCTACGCAAGTCGATAGAATTGGTATTTTCTATGGTACTGGTTATGTAGTAATAGATAATAAAACAGTGTGGTGTTCAATATGTTTCGTTCTTGTCATTTTTATGACAAACAAAGATAGCACGTTTAAACAATACATTACCTAGTTTTTTAATATAAGATATAGAAGATCTTTGCGAGTAAATTTGGATTTAATCACCGTCAAGAGTAACATTTAAAGATAATACAGTGGTGCTAAGTACAATTTATATTACGTTGGCGGATACAGATGGTTTGAAATTATATTCCAGTTAAATAATTAAGTACAAGTAAATAAGGCGATGGCCTTGTCCAAATGTCTCAGCTCACTTATTTTGAATATAATCGATACAGACCAAACTCTGTATGTTTCTCTTTACAACCCGTAAGTGAATTAGCAATTCTTAAAATTCTGCAGAGCTTTAAATCAAATGCGCCAGGCATAGATGGCATATCCTTGGACATGGTACTAATGACTCTTCCTCATTCCCTTTCCACTATCACGGATATTATCAATTAGTCTGTATCTAGTGGCATCTTCCCTGAATCTTGGAAAGTGGCTGTCGTCAAACCTATTCCAAAAAATAACCAACCCTCTACTATGAGTGATCTTAGACCTATTAGATGAGAGATTGATAATGAAAAAATGAAAGGGAGCCTATGAGGGGCTCCCTTGCCTCTCTAAGTTATTGGAAAGAGTAGTGTGTATGCAATTAACCAAATATCTTGAGGAACATCTCATCTTACCCCAGTTTCAATCAGGTTTCCGCCGGGGATATAGTACCTCAACTGCACTGCTTGATGTGGTGGATAATTTGCTGGCTGCTCAGGATCAGGGTATGTGTAGTATCCTAGTCCTCCTTGATTACTCCCGAGCCTTTGATTGTATCAGCATTCCTCTGCTTCTTTCAAAACTAGCATTCTATGGACTTGATGCTAACTCCATAAATTGGTTCTCAAGCTACCTGGATCAAAGAAAGCAATGTGTGGAACTTAAACTGCCCAATGGGCAATCTCTCCGATCCTTGTTTAAATCAGTACCACGTGGGGTTCCGCAAGGTTCTATTCTAGGACCAATTCTTTTCATACTATTTAGTGCAGACATAACTCAGACCATTACACACTGTAAATTCCACCTTTATGCGGATGATGTGCAGTTGTATCATTCCTTCTTGCCACATGATTCTCCTGATGCTGTAAACAAAGTTAATAGTGATTTAGCCCAGGTCCTCCATTGGTCTGAATCAAATGCACTCGTACTCAATCCTAAAAAAACGAAATACATGCTGTTTGGTACGAAAGCTAGAATCGAAAAACCTGCTAATTCGCAACTCAATATCTGTGTCGGTGGAGAGGTTGTTGAGCGTGTTGCAGAGGCTAAAAGTCTTGGGCTGATTCTGGACGGACACCTCCGCTTCGAAAGCCACATTGCTGAATGTGTCCGCAATTGCTTTTATAGACTGAGATCCCTCTATAATATTCGTCCCTATCTCAGTGAAGAAGTCCGGATTATGTTATGCGAGTCCCTGATTTTGTCTAAATTAAATTATTGTGATGTGGTTTAAGGCACATGTTTGCTTGCAAAAACTCAAAAGTTGGTTCAGAGAGTGCAGAATGCATGTGCTCGTTTCTGTTTCCGTATCCCACCTCGCACTCACGTGACACCCTATCTAAACTCATCCAGTTTGCTAAAAATGAAAGCACGCATGAAACTTCACCTTGCCACCCTTTTGTTTAGAATTATCAAGAACAAAACGCCTACATACTTATTCCAAAAACTAAAATGGCTGCAGGAATACTCTCGCTACACAATCAGAAACTGTTCTCACGCTGTCCTTGTAACGCCACGTCATAAATTAGTTACTTTTCGTGGGTCTTTTAGATTTGCAGCATCTCGCTGCTGGAATGACCTGCCCCCACCAATCCGTGCTCTGAAAACGTTAAACACATTTAGAACCAGGTATAAAAAGCTGCTTTTAACATGTCAAATTAGCCAATAGACCACTCACCAGCAAAGCGCGAATTATTGTCCGAGGCAGGCCAAACCCATCCCGCACACTATACGCACTTATATTTTTTTTTTTTTTTTTTTTTTTCATTATCATTTAAAAATTTGTTTCAAATTGTTTACAAATTCTTTATATTTATAAATAAAAACACATATATATATATATTATTTTTTTATGTAGTTAGGCATATCATTTTACATCTTCTAATTTATTTATTTTCTTTTGTATGTTCGGACGTAATTGATTATAACGTAAGTATATTTATAATAAGTATCTATGTATTTGTGATGTCACCCTAATACCCATGACTGGGACTGGGCCAGGCCCTGACTGAAAACCAGCGTTGCTTTGCATGGTATCCTACACCTTGTAAGGCAGCAATATGCTGAGTTCAGGACCTGTTTGGCTGCACATGCGGAGCGGTATTAGTTGGGCCAATGAATGACCATCCCTAATTAGTTGGGGATAGGTAATCTGTTCTGGTTGTTTTGTTTTAGATTATTTTATGTGTACCTATTTTCAATGTAAAAAATTATGTTATCTTATCTTAGGTTATCATTGTACCTCTCTACTGTTTTGCTCTGTGCTGTCAAATAAACTCTATTCTTTCTTTCTTTCTTTTTACATAATTATGTAAGTACCTAGGATAATATTCATAGATGCATACTTACGGAAAGCATATGTTTGCGTAGGATTTTTTGACAATTTCTCAATCGAGGATAGCACTTCGATCGATCGAGATGCTCGCTCATCTATATATTAATACGTGAACCTAAAACTTTGTACCGCTTCTTACGAAAATTTCTCGGACGGAGGAGTATTAAATTTCGCACTCTTATAGTTTATATAGAGAAGGAGTGCAGAATGCTAATAAGTGCAGTGCAGATTGTTAGCAGTTTATATTGCAGAATGCTATATCTGCAATATAAACTGCTAACAATCTGCTAATTATTAATTAATTATGGATAATAATACTGGTAACAGTGGGCGACCACTAGTACTCATTATTAAGTGATATTTTAATTAAATATTTTGGGCGAGCATCTCGATCGACAACAAGAAATGCAAGTTTACTCGACGAATCGCTTATCCTGTTATCACACCCGTATTGATAAGCGCCTCTAGTGATTTGTCGAGGTGATTCGATTCGATTGAAAAACTGTCACAAAACTCGTAATCTACCCTCAAAATGTTGAAGCGTAAGCTCACGTTCAGTTTTATCTTTGAATCTTAACCTTAGTGTATATTTACCTATGTTACATTTGTTATTTTATTATAAATAAAAGTTACCTGTTTGCTATTCAATAATTTTTTTTCTATTATGTAAGTACCTATCGACCATCTAAGGGCTGATTATGAAATCACCTCGATAGATCCTGTAGTGTAGTGTCTCAACACGAGTTGAGACACGATCGGTAAACTAACTAACTAAACTAACTAACTTCAAATCGTCCAGCTAATCACGTGTAGGATGGAAGCAAGTAATGCTTACACGCAACGCTGATTTTCAGCTGCTTTAGGTGCCTCGAATGATCAAAATCAGCTGTGCTTCGAGATTTTGTAAAAAATAATGAAAATACAAAAAGCTTCTCTTGTAGCCTGTAGGAAGGTACTTTACTTATAATAGAAATCTGCATCGAGTAACTGACTCATGGATCAACCAAGTAGGCCGGAATAACAACCTCGAGAAATCTTAACCCTTATTCAAACGCGAGCTTGTGGAAGGGTAAATGGAAAACTAAGATCGGTTCTAGGGCAAGTTTGGGTCGCAGATTTCAAAAATCCATAAAAAAGGGGGGTAAATGAGGGGGAAGTTACCTTTTTTTTGGTGGGAAGTAGAGCTCCCGTTATCTGTTAATGCGCTCACCAAAATTGTGTAAGTGGGAACTATAACTCCCATTATACTGATACTGATATCATATTGATTTATTTTTTAACTAGCTAGTTGCCCTGGCTTTACTTCTGATTTAGTTTGTACGCAAATTTTTAAGTCAATAAAACAACTTTTTGTGAAACTAAAATTTTATTTTAAGAAATCTTTTTGTTTATAATACTAAACCTACTTAAATATTTGGTAACACCAGTAACTATATTATCACAAATTAAATTATTATAACATAACATGGGTAACAGAAGCTATAATATTAGAATATTTATTCATCACAACTTTTGCGGCGAGCTCGCTGCGCACTCATCTTGCTTTGGCCTCTCTTTCATATTATTATAGTGATCGCGTTCTAAGGCACGGCGCCCATAGCGCGCGCGTGCTTTCGGTTAGTTTCTAGCTCGTTTCTGCTGTATAGAAGTTTTTGAAACAAAAACTGGCCCGTACACCCCTTAGTAAATCGCTTCCTTTCCTTTTCTGTGCGAAGACAAACACTCATAATTTTATATAGATAAATTCACTCGTGATTTGCGTTCCACGGACATTGGGATCATATATTCCCACTTGATGACCCAACTTTAGGCGAGCCTGCCTAGCCAAATATCAAAGATTCTATGGAAACTTTGAGATCAAAACAACAGAAATATAGTCTAATTTCCATTTTTGGGACTCACTTCTACGTATTTTTTCGCAGCTTATCATACAAAACAGAACGTGTTTGTCGACTTTTGACCAAAAAATCGCCTCTTTGTCAACCTTTGACGTTGACTGACGATGACAAATGACATTTTATAGCATAAATAATAAATTTGTATTTTATGTCTGCGTTCAGAAATAAGTGGATTAATTTGGTGTAACCATTTACAAATAAAAGACGATTTGAGAGGTGGGAAGTCTTCCTCCCAATGTTTTAATAAGGGTTAATCGTGAATCACAAAACAGCAATAGGACAAAACTGAATAAAGCATTATTTTTCTATTCTACTTGTAAGTATGCGTAAAAGTTCAACTCCATCCATCGCAAAGAGAATATAGCGCAGAGTGTCCCCTCTGATCCGTTAGCATCCTAGTAGTCTGTGATATATCGTGACACAGACCCTGAATGTTCCCCAATGTATTGTTACGAGCCGGGTACTGATAAGTTATGAAACCGGTTGATTTTACCAAATAATAACTTTAATTTCAAAGTTACTTCACTGCAATGGATCCAGTAAAATCGCTCACGTATCTTCAACAGAGTTCTCTTTACCCCCATATGCTCCCCGGAGCATCCTTCATGGTAGAGTTTAAGCACTTCAGATACTTTAGCCTTTGGAACAACCATTTGCAGATGACAGTGATCATTTTCCCATTTACGGCACAATACTCCATCGTGGATAACCAGACTGTCCCATTGTGCCCAGTAACTTTTTGTTGTTGTGCTCATTCCAGCCACATCACTCCATACAGGTTTAGAAGTTCCAGCCCTTATCCATTCGATGATTACCTTAATATCTGAGTCATCTGTCTGCGCTTTCTGCAGAGTTTCCTTCCACTCATCACTTAGATCCGTGCTCAACATTCTGACGGGTATAACTTCTTTGGACTCTTGTTTTACACAATGTTTACATTTTTCAGGACAAGGTCTCCTTGACAATGCATCCGCATTACCGTGAGATTTTCCACTGCGATGCTCAGTTTCATAGTCAAACTCTTGTAGCCGTTGAATCCTCCATGTCGAATGAGATCGGTCGTCGCTTTCTTTATTTCTTTTCGGGCAACTAGATCTCAGATGACCCATTTCTCCACACCCGTAGCATTTCGGCCTGAATTTTGGACGAACGTCGCGGTTAGACTCCACCACTATGTGATGTGCTGGAGTGTCCATACGTACAGCTTCTACCTCCAAAGCATGGGCCAAGGCGTTCTTTAAGGACTCGTGATGCCCAAGTCTTACAGCAGCCCTGACTTCCAAATCACGTATCCCATCGACGAATGCCTGAACTAAGTTCCCATCGATAAGTGCAGGTGAAGATCGGAAAGCCTTCCGAACCAGCTTTTCTATTTCCAGGGCCCACTGCTGCAGGTTCTCCGAATTGCGCTGAGTCCTGTTCTTTAATTGAGCGCGGAAAACATGTTCCAGATGTGCGTCACCATATCGAGATTCGAGTGCCTCCAGCAGCTGCTCATAACTGACGTTACTTCCTAGGGCCTCCAAAACAGTGAGTGCTTGGTCACGCAAGGCTAATGTTAGTGCAGTCAAAGCCTGCGACTTCGTCCATCCGTTTGCGTTAAGGACAGCTTCGAACTGAATTTTATAGGCGGACCACGAAGAACCTCCATCAAATGGTGGCACCTTAAATCCTCGCGCTGACGATGAAGAGACCACAGGAGCAATTTCTCTATCTTTAGATTTCAGCAGATCCACAGCTTTTTTTATACTTGCAATCTAGGTTTCTGCTTCAGAAATTCTGCTATCATGGTGCTGGATTTGCTCCTTAACATCCTGAAGCTCCTTGCCAAAGGCTCCATGCAGGTCCTTTATAAGGCGAGTCTGTTCTTCTTGCCGGCGAAACAGTTCCTCCTGTTGCTGGCGAGCTTGGTCCTCCTGACGACGAGCCTGTTCGTCCTGCTGGTGAACCAGTTCCTCCTGCCAGCGTTTCTGTTCTTCCCGTTGCTGGCGAGCCTGTTCCTGTTGGTGGCGAGCCTGTTCCTGTTGCTGGCGAGCCTGTTTCTGAAGCATCGCCATTAAGGCAGCAAGGTCCCCTGCAGCAGGAGCCTGAGCCACAGATGATGATGGAACTCCCGATAACTCACCAGTTGACTCCATTGTTGGCTGAAGAACCAATTGAGATTCTTGTGATGGAGAGCCCCCAAACCGTCTCTCATCCATTTCCTGTTGACACTGACTCCTTGTCCGGATACCGTCTGTGTCGTCCTTTGGTAAAACCGGCATTTCTTTATCTCCGCTTCTGACACCAATTTGTTACGAGCCGGGTACTGATAAGTTATGAAACCGCTTGATTTTACCAAATAATAACTTTAATTTCAAAGTTACTTCACACAGAACTTAATCCACTGATTATACTAGTTAACTTCTCAATAGAACACAATAAGAGTCACAACACTACAAGACAACTGATAACACTTCAAAACTTTCGCACTTGTATCACTTGCTTAGCCGAATATAGACTGACTATATCCGCAAACCACCGCTGTATTTATACGAGCGTCGAATAAGTCGCGTAAAACCGCGATGCTACTGGAACGTTCGAGAACGAACCGGAACGCGCTCAAACGTTCGATTGCAATAGAGAGATATTGCTATCTCGTTCGTTCCTATGCATTCGATACGTGTACTTTGTAGTTTGCATCTACTCGATACCAGATGGCGTAGGTGAATATTTAATGTGTCTGCCTGCCAACAGATGGAGCTATGTATCGGGCGCAACAGTATTCATTAAATAAAACTACAGTCTGCTATCCCCAACTTAATAGTACCTACACTAGTCTAGGTACCTATAGGTAGGTAGGCTGTACCTGTAGGTAACCTGACTGACTGATTTATCATCGCCGAGCCGAAACCGCTGAACCTTTTACAACAAAAACACCTAATAAGGTGGGTTTTTTCGACATTCCACCTCTAAGAGAGTGAAAAGGGGTCAAAACGTGTGTATGAAACTTATTAACGCGTGGTGCGATGTGCTTGAAACTTAATATGAATAAATAAAATGCAAAATAAATGGACACGTGTTTCAGGATTTTTCAAAATAACTCTAACAAAGGGGTAATGATTTACCCCTTTGTTAGAGTTATAAAGTTCGTTAAAAAGTTAAAAAGTTCCTATACAAACTTTGACACTGGAGAGTCAAAGTTTGTATAGGAACTTTTTAACGGGTGATGTGATTTCTTAGAAACTTGGTTTGGATACTTAAAATGCAAAATATTAAAAAATAAAATAAAATATTCTAAGTAGGCAGATAGTCTGTGGTGTAAATTGATTAAAGAATATATTTATATTTATTTTGATGGAATAAACAAGCTATGGTTAATAGTTTGGTTTAACGATTTTTTTTAAATATTCGAAATATTACATGTACAAAGCACTCAGACCGAGTAAATATATTAGACGCCTGGCCGCTATCAACAATAGTGAAGCGTGCTACTTTCTGTAAATAGACGAACACTCGCACACTCATAACTCATATATATACCGTGCGCCTTGCTCTTAGACACGTCTATACATATACAGTAAACATCGTAGCAAAAAAACACTGCCTTCCTATTAAATTATTTGAAAATTATTTTGAAAAATCCTGAAACACGTGTACGTTGGTTTGGATACTTAAAATGCAAAATATTTATTTTGCATTTTAAGTTTATTAGCATTTAGGAAACCTGAATAAATTCACTTTGCAGTACTGTACAGTCTGCTGCGACTTGAAAAAAAGAAAACGAACTATGCTAAAGGGCTAAACTTGATGTAATGGAAGATATTAGCTTCTCCCTCTTTCCAGCACTGACATAAATTGGTCAGTCAGTCAGTCAGTTCAGCCTCAGTTGTCACTTTTAGCATTGTTTACATGTTGTTTACGAACTCAATAATCGTTTTAAATTGTAATAAATACTGATAGATAAGGTTTAAAAGGCTGCTAGCATGATAAACATGAGTGTGTTTCTTAGAAATTCCTGTTTTCCAGGAAAATTTAGAGGTGTATGGCGTGTAATGCGAGGTAACTATGTGGATTTCGTTCACAAAGAAAATATGGTAGTAATCGGTTTTTTATGGCCAGATTTCCCCTGGATGAGGGGCGGTGAGTAGAACTTAAACTAGTATATCAATTTATACCTAGTATACCTATATCACCTAGGCACCTATATCATTTTGAAACAAAATATTATTATAATAACGTAATCTCAGTAATAAAGGGGTGCATCGAAACATTTTACAAACATCGATATTTTTTCGATGCTATAATTTTTAGGTGTAAAAATGGGTGAAGATGGCAGGCAATGACTTATCAATTGAAAAACTTAATGAGTTAAATATTGTTTGCAGAAAGCATTTGATGATAAAACCTTCCAAAAAAGAACACAGTTAAACAGCCTAGCCATCGTAAAAAGAAGCATCAAAGGTTTGAAAAGCCGCAAGCGAATGGGTCAATTTTAAAAAGTATATATGTAATTTATTATCTGATCGTTTTTTATTACAGATATTATTATAAATCTGTTTGATTATTTTAATGACGTTTTATTATTGAACCCAAATCTATACTGAGCCTAGCACCTTGTTTTGTGGTTTTAAATGAAACTTCTGGAGTTTCATTTACCAGCACAAAATGATAGTTAAATTAATACTACTTAGGAATTGCAACCGTGGGTAGATCATTCATCATTCATCGATATCGATAAATTTTAAATGTTATTGCTGAACAGCCCTATTTCGTTTATGTTTGGTTGGCTATATAAGTTTATCTAATTTTTGACATTGACGTAAGGGTTAGTCTATATTAATCTATGGTGTCCCGTCTCTTCTTATAGGATATTGCATACTCTTTGGTACTGTAGCAAACGAAGAAAGACAAGCAAGACAAGACAGCAGTGATGCCAGATTAGGCGACTTATCGCCCTTTAGGCTATCTCGACGGGTGGCGGGGCGACCAAAAAATGCGATCGGCGACTGGTAGCCGTTTAGGCTATTTAAGAAATTAAAAACAAAATGCATAAACCGGAATGTTTGGTTCATTTCATTCAGTCAATGTCAGTTGATGAGAATGTCATTTATTTTTTAATAGAGTGAAAAGTGAATGAAATGGTGGTGGTAAGTAGGATGCATATTTCGCGGCATTTAATCATTCAATAAATGGAGGAATCCGTGATGATGTTATTTTTGTTTTTTTTTAAGTTTTTTATAATAAAAGATTTAAAGGAGATCTGCCACTATCTCTTAAATGTTAACTCATGGACGTCTGTATCCTCCCAATTCTAACCTATGGTGCTCAAACTTGGTCCCTCACTGGTGTTCAGAGGACTAAACTCGAGGTTTGTCAAAGGGCAATGGAGCGAAGCATCCTCGGCATTAAACTAACCGACCGAATCAAATATGCTACTATTCGCTCCAAAACAAAGGTCCTCGAAGTGGCTGAAAAAGCTGTGAAACTAAAGTGGTAGGTACTGGGCAGGGCACGTCTGCCGGACGAACTGTAGGCCAAAGCTACCACTGAGTGGAGCCCTGAGACAGTGAGACGGTGCGGTAGACCACGCAAACGTTGGCGTGACGAGCTAAACACCAAAGTCAAAGTCAAAGTCAAAAGATGATTTATTCAATACAATCACAAGGATCACTTTGAAACGTCTTACATACTAGGTGAATTTAGGTGCCAATTCATCCTAACCCAAGCTCGAGAAGAATTGGCAAGAAACTCGTCTTGGTCCTAGCGCTTTTTTATATGATCCATCTTATAACTACCTTAACTACGAAATACAAATACAAGAGAGTTTATACATTTCAAGTGTGTCGGTTAACTGTCTGACGGCAGAGCGACATGAGGCCATGCATTCTTATCAATAATATAGTCATCTATATTATAATAAGCTTTCTTCAAAAGACTACCTTTAATGTATGCTTTAAATTTCTTAATAGGTAGTTTAGTAGCATTTTCAGGAAGCTTATTATAGAAGCGCACCGTGTTCCCCATAAATGACTTATTAACTTTTTCTAGTCGAAACCTAGGGATGTATAATTTATGTTTATTCCTAGTGTTCATTTTATGAAGGTCACTATTTTGCTGAATCCCATCTCTATTTTTATGTGTATATAACAAATTTTCATATATATATTGTGAAGCTATTGTGAGAATATTAATTTCTTTGAATATTTCTCTCAAAGATTCTCGTGGTTTCATTTTATAAATGGCACGTATTGCCCTTTTTTGAATTACAAATATTTTACCAATATCAGCTGCTTTCCCCCAGAGAATGATGCCGTATGACATAACACTATGGAAGTAACTGAAATAAACTAGTCTAGCTGTAGCTTCATCAGTAAGCCACCTTATCGCACGAACTGCATATGCAGCGGAACTAAGCCTACCAGCAAGCGTTTCAATTTGTGGTCCCCACTGTAGTTTTGAATCAATATTAAGACCTAGGAAGATCGTGGAATTTACAAGATTCATTGCCTCTCCATTTATTTCAATGTTGGACGGGCTATGAATAACATTTGGCAAAGTGAATTTGATACATTTAGTTTTTTTGGAATTAAGCAAAAGATTATTTACAGTGAACCAGTTAAGAACTAACGATAAGGATTCATTTACGTTATCGCATATACTGGTTTTACCTCTATCAACTTTAAAAATTAAAGACGTATCGTCTGCAAATAAAACTATATCACAAATATTTTTTACAAAAAAAGGTAAATCATTAACGTATACTAGGAATAAAAAAGGGCCTAGTATCGATCCCTGAGGTACCCCTATATCAATAATTGATCCCAAAGACCTCTCACCACCCACGTCTACTTTCTGGACTCTATTGGATAGATAAGACTGTATGAGGTCAATCGCCCGGTTTTTAATGCCATAATATTTTAACTTTGTGATTAGGGTTGCATGACTCACACAGTCAAAGGCCTTAGATAGATCGCAGAATACCCCAACTGCATCCTGTGACTTCTCCCAGGCCTCAAATATATGCTTTAAGAGCGCTATACCTGCATCAGCTGTTGATCGACCTTTAGTAAATCCGTATTGATTACTATGTAGCAGGCCGTTAACGTTAAAGTGGTATAATAACTGATTAAGAATTATTTTTTCAAAGATTTTACTTAAAGCAGGTAATATCGATATCGGTCTATAATTAGCGAGATCACTTTCACTTCCAGACTTAAACATAGGAATGAGTTTACTGTGTTTCATGAGATCGGGAAAAACTCCCTCGTCGATACATCTATTAAAAATATAAGCTAAACATGGTGCAATATCTAAGATAATGACACCCAGCACCTTTGTAGACATTCCCCAAAGATCTTCTGTATTGTTTAATATTAATTAACTTGAATGCTTTTACAATACTAGCCTCGTTAATGTAGCTAAAACTAAACTCATTCTTACATTTTGCAACACTAGATTCTAATAGAACGGAAGCTCTGGAGGCTGAAGAGTTTAACGATTTGGTCACTATTTTTGGTATATCTGAGAAAAAACTATCAAATGCATTCGCAACATCCTGTTCCTTTGTCAAAATTGTACCATTTATATTTAATTTGAACTGTATATTGCGAGCCCTTGATTTACCTGTTTCATTATTAATTAATTTCCAAGTTGCTTTTATTTTATTTGTTGAATTTTCTATTATTTTTCTCAAAAACAGTGACTTAGCCGCATGACAAACTTTTTTGAATACTTTTGAGTAATTCCTAACATATAAGATAAAAACTGGATCATCTAACATTGTCTCTCTGGTAGCATATAATTCATACAATGTATTCCTACTTCTATAAATACCCGGTGTAGCCCAGTCGACAAATCTAGCACAATTTTTTGTTTTGCATGTTTTTAATGTAAATATATCAGCATGTTCTTTAATTATTAAATTAGACAGTGTGGTGAAAAGATCATTTGGATCATCGATGCATGGTACAAAGGAAACTTTGTGTTCAATTCTACTTTGAAATGTTTTGATGCGGCTCTCTGTAATAGGTCGGTGAGTAAAGTTCTGAGCTTCAACTATACGATCACAAGAAAAGGTGGCGCAGTGACCGTAATGGTCAGAACTAAAATGTTTTAGTACACACTTATGAACTGGTGTGCAACTGCAATAAATGTTATCTAGACAAGTGGCTGTTGTTAGTGTCACTCTTGTAGGTTCATCAAAAAGAGGACTTAAATTGAAACACTTAAATAAGTTTAAAAGTCTTTCAGATAATGGATCAATCGGAATATTTATATTAAAATCACCACAAACTATTATGATCTTATCACAAGCTATTTTTTGCAATACTTCTTCCATAGTGCATTCATATAACCCAAAATCAGCATTGGGAGGACGGTAAACGCTCACGACGACATGCCGCTCCAGCTCGACACACGACACCTCAATAATTCTTTCAATAGAAAGATTTCTAATATCCTTACGCTCCTTGCATTTTAAGTTATTTTTTACAATAATTAACGAGCCACCACGTATTGCGCTCTTGCGTTTATAGCTGCTGACAATATTGTAATTTTCGTAGAAAGGAAGTACCTCAGATTGTACCATCCAATGTTCAGTGATACACATAATATCTACACTGAAATGATTTAAAAATAATTCACATTCTAATACTTTGCTGGGCAGGCCTTGCATATTTTGGTGAACTACATGTAAACTGCCTGTTTTTCCCATTGTCGACTTGGTTAGTTTAAATGCTGATCAGTTGGCCCTACTACATTTTTTCCCCCAGTACTATTACTAAATATGGGGTTGTCATTACTCTGTGTTATAGTTCTAATAACAGAATCAGAAATATTAAATGCTAACAATTTAGCAATAATTAACTTACTACGTCTACTAAGGTATACATTACCTTTTGTCAAATAAAAATTACTAATAAAATTATTAGTGTCTAAATATAAAATGTCACTATGACGACATGTCAAATTGTATAGTATTAAATTCAAATTGAATATTTTGTCATTGTCTTTAACACTCAATGATTTTGAGTAAGGGAAAGCACATAAAATTAGTTTCCCTAGCCCAAGATCAAGCTTTTCTAACAGGGTCTCAATTAGTTTAATTAAGTCTAATCGCTTGACACCACTACTTTCACCTAATTGAACAATCAAGGTAGTGTCTTTATCTAAGAATTTATCATTTTTTATTCTATCGATAAAATAGTCCATGGAGACATCTGTGTAACAGTTATTTTTGACTGCCTGTTTCATTAGTCCACCAAGAAGTAATCCCATGCCAGTACCTATCTTGTCACCTTTAGCGACTGTCGGTGGCAGACAATGGCGTTGGACCGAAATCATTGGAAAACTCGGGGGAGACCTTTGCCCAGCAGTGGGACAGTACGGGCTAAAAAAAACAAACAAACAAATAAAAGTTTTAACCCTACATAATAAAACCATTAATGTTAAAACAATTAATAAGTCTAGCCGTTTTTACTATGTTGCTTTATTGTTGTTACTTTATTACTCTACAGGAAAAATAATATACTTACAGTATTCACCTTCAATAGTTTAAATTATCAAGGATTAGTTATGTATGTTTTATTTCCTGTTGAGTCTAACAAAAAAATAGGTTATCATAGTATTATTACCCGTATTAGGCGTATATTACATAACTTTGAATTAAGCAATGTAGGCTAATTTATTAAATAAACCTACATTTTGATATAAAAAAAATTGGGCGATTTTAGGCTACTTTTTGTATTTTTTTTTTTGGCGATTTGGACCGAGCTCCGTCTGGCAACACTGCAAGACAGTGCCATGCCAATAATTAAATGAAGAAGAAGAAAAGAACAACAAAACAAAAACGAAATTTTTTTCAAGGTCTTGCTCTCACTCAACCAACACACAAAGGGAATCAATCAAGGCAAATTGAGTAAAACGTAGGTTTCGTAACTAATTCAATTATAATAAAGTTATCTTTGCTAATTACCACGGAAATAAGAATCAGACGGATAGGTACAATTTGGAGTTCATCAAAAACAAAAATGGTTTGCGTTCCCTGCTTCATCATCCCTGCTCTCCTGTTTTTGTGGCACAGGTTCATTCAGCCTTACGTATTGCGATTTTGGAACCCATGGGCTGTAAAAGACGAACAAGGAAACGTGGTAAAGACTGAGTTTCCATTTGCATGTGAAGGAGGTGTCTGCGCGTTCTCAAAGAAACCAATTCAGAAGAAAAACTTATCAACCGAAACTAACTCTTCTGAGGAAAGTGATCCAACTCCTCATGAATCTAACACAACACCGGAGAGGGTAAAGGCAGATTAGCTCAAAAGCGAATTTATTTAAAGTTGATTATTTAATATAACATCATTTGTACCTAGGCACTGCATTTTCTAAGTCTGCTAAAATCAAATACTTACATACTACTTAAACTTGTTATTTGACATGAAATGTTAGAAACCATTCCATTATTTATATGATGAAATAAAACAATAATCTGGAGCTTCAGTTTTATTTCAATAAAAGAGCTTACCTATCCCCAAAACAATAATTTCTTTAGATGACAAAACATTGAAGTAAAAGAACTAACTTGTTAAATAATAGGGCATTATTTTATTCTTAAAAATAATAGTCGGAATCAAGATAAAACATTGAATCAAGTGGCACTTTCAATGGAACAACTAAAGTATTCTGGCAATCTTCGATACTCAATAGTAAGTTGCCATTTCAATTGTAGATAGCTGATACTAATATAAGTTTTGTAACTGGAGGTCAATTAAAATTAAAGAAATTGTTTCACTTTCAAATCTTGAAATGTACTATTCATTTTGATAACGGGTTTTACTCTCCTATTATTTTGTCGAGGCACTGAAACTGATGAATCGAAACAATTCATCTAGAGAATCTTAATCAGGTGGTCTGCTCATGTCGATGTTGGTGCTTCCATCAACAAAATAATATGTGAGTAAAACTCGTTATCAAAATGGAAAGAAATTTTTAATATTACACATTTAAACATTTAGGAAATTTATTCATTAAAGTAGGAAATTATCAGCATATAATTATTTATCTGGAATCTTTATCCAAATATAGCCCATACAGTCAGGTATTTATGATTGTCCAGTTCAATCCTTAGAACTAACTTATAGTATACTGAACTCATTAACTGCTTGTGATTATGACACACTACATTAAAAATAAAAACTTCTTGGAAATATTATCTTAGCTAAATTTCCCTGATTTCACAATGGTAAATTGAGATACACAACATAATATTTTAGCTAGTCAAAATAAACACATCATTTTACAATATATCAATACAATGTCATCATTATGATTTACAAGGAAACATTCATTATAATGATGTAAATGCATCATATTCACATAACAGAAACATGCTAACCAGCAATCCTCATTCAATGGCAACTTTCAATAACATTCATTTACAACAATGTCCCACAAACACATTAACAAATTATATATTCACTTGACATTCTTGAGCTCAACATCAAAGACTAGGGTTGAGTTTGGAGGGATGACTGGTGGTGAACCTTTGGCTCCATATCTGTGGACAAATTATTCTATACAGTAAAACTTAAATTTATACCAGATCAGAAGACATCTTTGGTTTCCTCAAAAGAACTAGTTTATTTATTTACTATACCTAAATCTAGTTATAACAGAATAAATAGTAGATAAAACTTACGCCATGGCTGGTGGACAGGTGATCCGTCTTTTGCCACCGACTTTCATTCCGTTGATGCCGACATCCCAGCCGCTGATCACTTCCTTGGCGCCCAGGCGGAACTTGAAACCGGGCCCTTTCATGCAGTTATCAAACATCTTGTTGTTTGCCTTGAGACGGCCTTCATAGTACACCTGATATAATAAAGTAATTCAGAGTTTGCAAGCTCATCTAAAACTTGTCCAGATCTATCGGCGAGCTGAACAAACTTCTATAGTTCATGAATTAACTAGGAAGGATATGAGCCACAGAACAACAGTTGATCCAACTGAAGCAATATGGTAGCATAAAATAATTTAATGCAATCTTGATATACTCACACAGAAACAATACCAAAGTTATAAGATTAAATTCATACCATTACAACATTTCCTGGTTTGGCCACTGCACCAGCTCCCACTTTGGTGTCCTCGACATTGACACCACCGCTTAGCGCCTTCTTTTCTTTCTTCTCAACTGAAGCTTCCTCTTTCTTAGTTTCTGGTTTCTGTTTCTTTTTCTCAGCCTTCTGTTGGGGCTCAACTTTCTACAATGAGAAAAATAAATTATTTTTGCCATTTAGCCTCTGGAAGTTAAGATTAATTATCAGCATTGAAATTATTAATTACTCAACACAAATATTGTATAGACTACAAGCTCACTTCAAAAACAACTGCAACAACTAAATTAGTTTGTGCAAAAATGCTATATTTAAGAAATTTGTAGTAACCTTTGCTTTGTCAACACCATTTACTTGTGGCTTGTCCTTTGCTTGTTGAGCCAGTTTCTTCTTGAGGCGTTTCTTCTGTGACTTTGTGAGTTTGGACATGTCAACCTTAGTTTCCTCCTTGCTCGTGTCCAGGGTGGTGTCTGCAGCTGAGGAGTCATTTTCTTCATTATCTTCATCTTCCTCCTCCTCTACCTCTTCTTCATCTTCTGCTTCTTCATCTGAATCTTCTTCATCACTAAAAAGTATGTCTGCATGAGTCAGTTGCCAACATTAGATGCCATCACGGCTAAACTACTTAAATAAAAGCCGGGTCAATCTCAGAAAATGTGTTATGCAACATTGCACTGAAATAAATGACACAAGAGATTAACCATTAAAGTACTGAGCAATGGATTGAAGACTTGGTTCATCCCTTCAAAATGTTACTAGGTTTAGCCATTGTATTGCTGTAATGTAGCTACAAGATCATTATATGCTATATTATACGCATTATATGCATTTGACGACCTCTGTGGCGCAGTGGGCTAAGTTCCGGCCGAGACGCAGAAGGCTATGGGTTTGATTCCCGCCGCGGGACAAATGTTTGTATGATCTGCAAGTATTTGTTTCGGGTCTGGGTGTTTCTATGTATAATATGTATGTATTTACAAAAAAATTATATAAGTAGTATATCAGTCATGTGCTACCCATAACACAAGCTCTGCTTAATTTGGGGCCAGATGATGCTGTGTGAAATGTCCGGGATTATTTATTTATTTATTTATTTATAGCCAGACACCAGACTAGCCTAGTATTCTCTGATAAAAAAATATAGTATTTTTATAGTAGGACATTGGCCTCAGTTCTATTGGCCTCAGTTAATTTTAGCTAAAATTAGGTTTTGACTGTCAAATTAACCTTTGGTATTCTGCTGCTACCAAGTTATCCTGTAAAATTAGGATTTATCTAACTTAATTAAGCGTTCCTAATTTAGTTAGATGGTACCAACCGAATAGGGTTTACAAATGCTATGACCAACTTAATATATTTTAGACATATCATAATTTTAGAAATGAACCAACCGAATTGCCCCATTGTTTCCTTATTTTAGAACTATTACCTGTCTGCTTCATTAGTTTCATTCGCTTTGAAGGACTCATCATTATCATCAGTGTCCATCTCATCTGCTTCAAGGAACTTCTGTAACTGGTCTGCATCATCATCATCATCTGAGCTGTCTTCAGGTTTCGGCTTCTTGGCTTTTATTTCTTTCTGTAAAAATATCATTTATTTCAAATACAAAACATTCATATTATTTTGTCAATGAGGGCACCAATACTGTTTCAATTCATCTAGAGAATCTTCATCAGGGTGAGTTTGATCTGTAGTTGACTTGTTGCCGCTCAATTTCACGGTTCGCACTGACCGGTACGGTAGTCCGAACCGTGAACTGAATGGTACGGTAGTCTGAACCGTGAACTGAATGGTACAGTAGTCTGAACCATGAACTTGAGCGGCAACGAGCCAACAGTGGATCAAACTCACCCTGATGAAGACCCCTAGATGAATCAAAACAGTGTCAGTGCCACTAAGCCTTCATCATGGCATAAGATGCTTTTCAGAGCCCGTGCTTTGAAAGTATTGTTATTAGACCAGATAAATTAAACAATGATATTCAAGAGCTTTCTATAGCAATGTCTTGCATTTCCTGTAAATACTGTGAAAAGACATTAAAATAATCCTTTGTAAGAGAAAATTACTATGTCTGGTTTCCATATCATGAGTAAGAAAGCTTATAGTGTATGATTTACGATAGGTTAATAGAATTTAGATTGCATCCAATCTACTTTGTCCTTTAGCTCCAGATTCAAATGTTTGCAGTTGATCTCAGGGGTCAATGACCTAATGACGTAGATCAACTACCTAAAAATCAACTCTTTTTCTCTTTGGTGACCTGAAAGTAAACTCTCATCATTATAATTCCTTGCCTTAGACTTCTTGTTAGTGACAGCATCATTGCTGTCGTTGAGTTTCCTCTTGTTCTTCACTGGTGCCAGCTCTGGAACCTCTTCCTCTTCTTCCTCCTCAACCTCTTCATCTTCATCTTCATTCCCATCCTCTTCAAAATCAGGGTCCAGGTACCCAGTCAAGTGCACATTACATTTGCCTATAAATTTATTGGTGAAGTTAAGACAGGTACGATTTGCCATTTTTTTATTTATTCAATAATGGTTTTTTTTTATATACCACAATGGTGGCAAGCAAGCTTGATGGTAAGCGGTCATCCAAGCCTTTGCACGCTGCAACACTAGGAGCATCACATGCGCGATGCCTTTTAAGAAACCTATTAACTCCCCTCTTGCAGTACTCCATATTGTTTCAACAGGTTATGTAAATTTTCTCTACATGAGCTGGTTAAAAATAGCTTCTAAATATTAGAGTTCACTTCCAAGTCAGCAAAATAAAACATATTTATCTTTCTGTCTTTATTACACTAGGTAGGGTCGGCAGCACAGTTTCGTCTCCAATTCCCTCTATTAACCATCACTCTATTCATACATATTAATCTTATTATCACATAATTAACAGTTTCCATTTTGTCGTAAATAAAATACTCATCTCTACTTTTATATCCATACTGGAAGATATATCAATATACATACTTTTTATATCTTGAAAACAAGTCTTGGAACAGGTACAATTTGTTCCTGAAAGTAGTTGGTTAAAAGAAGTAACTAACCATTGGTTAAGAAGGAGATAGAATCCCCCGTCTTGAAATACAGATCAAGAGGAACCTGGATCTGTTTGCTCTTCTGCAGTGTACACACGAGGAAGTTTTTCCCATCAACCACAACCATGACCTGACACGAGTCATTGTCGCCAGTGGATGTGTCCATAGCTGCCTGTGAGATGTGGAATGGCTTCTCTACCACTTGGGTGTACCGCTTGTTCGGCTCCATTATTAATCCTGGAAAACATATGGTTAGACACTATGTTGCTATCAATCTGATCTAGCTAGTTTATGGAGCTATTCAACTTGCAACTTCTTGGTCTTAGCATTTGCTATTGTGAATTGTATATATTTTAGAAACTAGCTGCCTGTTGATATTATATATCAAGCTTGTTGATATTATAATCTTTGTTCTTGCACCGGCACTAAAGTCTGGAGTAGCAAATTCTTGACAGTAGGTGCATAATAAAATGTTCGTATTTAGTTAGAATTTCTGCCTATCTGCTTTGCATATATCGTTACGCCGTAAGAACATCATTGGATGGAATCATTAAAGCAATGCAAGCAGGGACGGTCGTTACAACACGTGGTGGTTCGCAAGCCATTGCGGCTCCGACCGGCTGAGCTGACTTACCCCAAAACATTTTGAAGAGTGTTTAAATACTTCAACGAGAACAATTAAGTGATAACAAGTCTCACGATCGACCAGTTTAGGTAATGCACAGCAAATCACTAGTTTTAATTAGACAGTTTTCTTTCTGTTTTAATCAAACAGCAACGTGCACGACCACCGGCATAAACGCGCGCGGCAAGCAAATATTCCTAGTAAAATGGTGTTGCCAACTCGAGTGTCACAAACTCGAGAGCGGAGAGATCGAGCGGTTTTTAAAAAGTCAACAAAAATCAAAAAAATTGTATACTTGGATGATATATTTCGCTGTATCATTGAAGTATGTAGTGCGTTTAGTTGTCCTACCTATAATATAAATAAACAAAATACATAAGTTTCTAAAACGTAATAATCCTGATAAGTATCGCCCGCATCTCTATTACCTTACTATGACTTGTACAGGCTCTAAACATGGGTTAGGATTTATGGTTGAAAAATGAAGAGGCATATCAGTTTACGCCATCAGTAATTTACAATTCAATATACTTACAAAGATTGTAAAAACTGTATGAAATTACATAAATTACTTGATTAACTGTTTTACAAGCAGATATTTTTTACATATTTCAATCACAGCTTCCAATGAGCTGGTATTAGAAGAAAAGTAATGTTCTTCTTCTTTTTCTTTTCTTGTTTGAAATTTGGTTTGGATGGACGGAACACAATTTGGACGTGACTGTTGCTTTGGCGATTTTTCTTCCTGTTTTTAAAACGCAACCCCTTTTTTTTTTGGTTTGGACCTGTAGACAACTTCTGTAAGCCTTTGTTTTCACATCGCAACACTGCGGCATTAATATAAAAATAATAATAATCCCGGACATTTCACACAGCATCATCTGGCCCCAAAGTAAGCAGAGCAAAGTCAAAAGTCAAATTTAAAAGATACTTTATTCAATACAATCACAAGGATCACTTTAAAACCGGCACTTTGAAATCGAGAGTCCGGCATGTTGCACGCGTTTTACGCGCGAGTTAGGAAACGCGCGTAGGCATCTGGACGCGATGTTATAGCTCTAGTATCTGGAGAACGCGCGAATGTTTACGCGCGAGTGCACACGCGCGTAAAACGCTCCATCTGGAGAGGCCTAAGAGCCTCTCCAGATGGAGCGTTTTACGCGATTTTTTCGATCATACGTATGCAGTTTTTGAACGAATCTGCCATTTTAGTGCAAAAATCTATATAATAAAAATCAATTGCTGTTCGTTAGTCTCGCTAAAACTCGAGAACGGCTGGACTCATTTAACTGATTTTGGTGTTGAAATGTTTGTCGTAGTCCAGGGAAGGTTTAAATGGTGAGATAATTTGTGGCATTGCAACGCATGCCGGGTACAGCTAGTGTACAATAAGAATATGCTCAAAAATAAAAACTTACCTCAAATATTTTAAATATTTTTAGTGAAGTATGGAAAAGCTTAAAATTGTTTCATGATTTTTTCCATTGAGACGAACCATTTCTTCTCTGCTAACCTTTATTACAGGTATTTCTATATCCTATCTCAGGCACAAGTCTCACATAAACTAGGTTCACCTGGCTCGTAATAATTTATACAATATAAATATTATTATTAATATTTTGACGACCTCGGCGGCGCAGTGGGCGAAGGCGCGGCTGAGACGCATAGAGTTGCGGGTTCAATTCCCTCGAGACAAAATGCTTGCTTGATTTGCAAGTATTTTTCTCGGGTCTGGGTGTTTCTATGTATAATATGGATGTATTTACAAAAATGTCATATTAAGCAGTGTACCTATCTGGTCATGTGGTACCTATAACACAAGCTTTGCTTAATTTGAGGCCAGGTGATGCTGTGTGATATGTCCAGCATTATATATTTATTTTTAACTAAATAAATATTATGTAATTCACAACCCAGATGACCGGTCACCTTAATACAAGCTTATACATGCTTGTATAAAGGTGACCGGTCATCTGGGTTAGCTTATTATTACATGCTATGAGTATAATACTGTAGCAACAGTGAGTGGTGCAAAATAATGTTGTATGATTTGTACTTACATCATCATCTTCCTGCCCTTGTCCCACATTATGTAGGGTCGGCACAACATGTGTTCCTCTTCCATTCTCCTCTATCAGCCGTCATCTCAACACTCACTCTTTTCTTACTCATGTCATCATTTACAAAATCCATCCATCTTTTCTTTGGCCTACCTCTACTCGTAAATCCATCAACATCCATACCAAGCACTCTCCTAGTTACATGCCATTCTTCCCTTCTCATTACATGCCCATACCATGCTAGCCTGTTGCTCCTCATCTTTTCACTCACTGGCGCCACTTTCACACTTCCTCTTATGTACTCATTCCTTACTTTGTCCATTCGCGTCACTCCACACATCCATCTCAGCATTCGCATCTCAGCCACGTGCACCTTTTGTTCATCCGTCCCTTTTGTTGCCCAACACTCAGATCCATACAATACAACAGGTCTTAAGGGGCATACGTGGATCGCAAATTGTTCCTGAGACCGTCGCCATTTCATCCATCCCGCATTTATTCGACTTCTTACATCCTTCTCTATCTCACCATTATTCTGTACTACTGAACCAAGGTACCGAACCAAGGTATCGGAACAGACTGGTAGGTGTACACCATCTAAGGAAATAGGGGCGAAACTGGATGGACCACCGAAATCGCAGAACATGTGCTCGGTTTTTGTCCTGCTTATCTTCAGTCCGACACTCTCCAATTTGCCCTGCCATTTTCCCAGACTGTTCTGGACCTCGGTTGCGTCTTCTCTGATAAGAACAATGTCGTCGGCAAAAAGCATGCACCAGGGTGCCTCCTCCTGTATGTCCGATGTCAGAGCATCCATTATCAGGAGGAACAAAATTTGTTCCTTAAAATTTGTTTCGGCTTTAAGCCCTTATTTAATAAGGGCTTAAAGCCGCCCCTGGTGCAAACCTACAGCCACATTGAACTCACCAGTGACGCCAGCTTACATGGCCTTACATGGCTTACACGACCATACATGGCCCTTACAAGCTGCAGGTACTTCACAGGCACTCCTTTCTCTTTCATTGGCCACCACAGAACCTTTCGGGGAACCCTGTCGTATGCCTTTTCGAGATCTATAAACACCATGTGCAAGTTCTTGTGCACGCGCCGGTACTTCTTGCACAGTTGGCGGATGGCAAATATGGCGTCTGTTGTTCCTCTTCCAGGCATAAATCCGAGTTGGTTCTGTGATACCTCACTCTCTTCTCTCATTCTTCTCACTATCACTTTTTCCCAAACTTTCATACCATGTGACATGAGCTTAATTCCTCGATAGTTATTGCAGTCCTGTACATCACCCTTGTTTTTAAAGATGGGCACCAGAGAACTGTTACACCATTCGTCCGGGATCGCCTCTTCTTGCAACAACTTATTAAAGAATAAGGTCAGCCACTTCCATCCATCCGCTTTCAAAAACTTCCATACTTCCTATGGAATTCCATCAGGGCCAATTGCTTTACCATTCTTCATATCTTGCACGGCTTTCTTGACTTCATCCATACAAATATCTTTCACAACACCTGTATTTACTGGCATTTTTTCTAACACTCCACTCCACGCATTCTCTACATTCATCAACTTTTCAAAATACCTTCTCTATCTTTCTTTTATATCCTCATCATTCGTCAAAATCTTTCCCGCTTCGTCTTTAATACATTTTACATGCACAATATCCCTTGCATTCTTTTCTCTTTCTTTGGCTATTCTATACAAGTCTTCCTGTCCGTTGGGGCTTTCTAATGAGTGGTAAAGCTTGTCTTGCACCTTAGCCCTTGCGATAGCGACTACTTTCTTAGCCTTTCTTTTACACTCCATGTATACACTTCTTTTCATCTCTTTCAGTACATCATCACCACTGTCAACGTTCTTTCATTCTTTAAATGCACACTTTTTATCTTTCAAAACCTTCTGTACTTCATCATTCCACCACCAAGTATCCTTATCTATCTTTCCTTTGCCTTTCGTTTCCCCAAACACATTCCTTGCCACATCCCGAATACACGTCGCCATTTCATTCCAATACTCATTCACTGACATATCCTCTAAATCCGTCATTTCTATCATTCTATTTACAACTCGTTTTCGAAATTCTTCCGCGCACTCCTTATTTTCCAAGCCCAAAATAAAATGGCACCAAGCCATTTGATTTTGGAAGGGGGCTTCGCCTTGTTCGTCAGTTTTTTTATTTTTTATTTTACTCCTATGACCAGTAATCGATGTTGGGAGACCAAACTTTCACCCGGTATGACTTTGCAGTATTTACTGTGTTAATATGGTTTCTCTTTAGAAGAAAATAATCTATCTGCGTAGAACGGTTACCACTTTTGTATGTAATAAGTTGCTGGTCTGATTTTAAAAAAAATGTGTTGGCAATAGCCAAGCCAAATGCAGACGCAGCTTGTAACAAGGCTTCTCCATCTTTGTTCCTGGTTCCAAAGCCCAACCCTCCATGCACTCTCTCATACCCTCCATTCAAACATCCCATATGCCCATTAAAATCTCCTCCAATATTAATTTCCTCATTATCAGGTATTTCCATAAAAAAATTGTCAAAATCCTGCCAAAACCTGTCTTTTACAGAATCATCACATCCACTCTGAGGTCCATACACACTTACAATATTAAGCATTACATCTTCTAACAATAATTTTACAACTATCATTCCATCATTCACTCTCTTAACATCCGTAACACACTTTTTCAACTCACTATCCAATACGACGCCAACACCATTCCTCTTTCCATCACTTCCACAATAATAAAATTTATAACCCACTCCAATTTCTCTGGCTTTTGATCTCTTCCACTTCGTTTCTTGCAAACAGGCCACATTTATGCGTCTTCTTTCTAATACATCCGCTAACTCTTTTCCTCTTACCTTCATCATTCATCTTACCGGAAATCGAACTCTTACATTGTTCGTATACATATATCTCAAACCTAACTGTGTGTGCATAATAACAGCGACTTGGGTGGTAAATTTACAGATATTAGATATATTAGACATTACAAAATACCGTTACTCTCTAGAACCGATGCATTCGTATCGTTGTGTAATGATGCGATTGTATAGAAACGATCACCAACAATAAATATTGCTATTTATATTAAACACATGAAAAAAGCTTAGTAAGTTGAATTTACTTTCTTGGATTGCAAACTAAGTTATAACTTCAAACTTTTAATATATTCAAGGAAAAAAATTATACTAAAAATATTTATGATCTGTATTTTTTGTTTGATTTATTTGACAGTGACATCTGTCAGTCGTATAATTTTTCTCTTTTTGTATCTGTCAAATCAGAATACAGCAGTGCTTCAGCCATGGTAAATTATTTTATTTATTGAAAATCCTGAAATATCTAGTGAATCTCACTAAAATGTGGTGCAGAAATTATTCAAGTACTAGGTGGCATGTTTGTGTAAATCTGGGTAAGCTTATTTACGAAACAACCTTACTTTCCAGGGTCGTGTCAGGACTAAGACCGTCAAGAAAGCGGCGAAAATCATTATTGAGAAATACTACACAAGATTGACTCTTGATTTCGACACCAACAAGAGAATATGCGAGGAAATTGCTATCATTCCCACTAAGCCTCTTCGCAACAAAATCGCAGGGTAAGAACATCAAAAACATTAGAGTAGTAAGTAGGTACCGACCATGTAACTTCCAGTGTTCCAGCTAGGTCTGGGTAGAGTTCTTATTGTTAATTCATTCTACTACCTATTTACCTACAGGTGATCCTAGCAAACAGATTGTTTTGTTGTCAAACATTATGTTTGTGTGAGCTTTTAACAAACATTTTTATGTGAGGTTTTATCATCAATCTAGTACACTCACTGAAGTTAGTTAACCAAGGCAACATTGCCTAGCAGGGGTCTTGTTTGGTTGATGTTTTTGTGGATTGTTTGTGCCCGGCTAGTTAACCAACTTCACTGAGTGTTCTAGAAAGTTGATGATATTGTGTACCTCACAAATTTGTGAAGGTCTTGATAGACAATAGCTTCTCATGTTAACATCTTCAAAATTAGATTTGATAAACATAACAGTTATAGTGATGCTGACGATAATACACACATCAGCTTAATGCTGCTAGTGTCTTTGGAAATATTAACAATAACTGATATAAAAATTATTAATTGCTGATATTGCGGGTCCAATTCCTGCCACAAGACAAATATTTTTATGATCTGCAAATATTTGGTTTGGGTCTGGGTGTTTCTGTGTATATGTATACATAAACAAAAAAAAAAGTATGTTAGTATATCAGTCATGTGGTATCCATAACACAAGCTCTGCTTATTTTGGGGCCAGATGATGTTGTGTGAAATGTCCAGCAAAAAAATAATAATAACCGATAATTGGTTATCATCAGTTGTGTTAACATTCCATGATTTATTAGGATTAGTGTCATGAATTGGTTAGCACTAGAAATTTAACCAAATCCACCTAATCACCAAACTGACCATAAACAAGACAATCATGAGAGAATAATTGTTTCAGGTTTGCCACCCACTTAATGAGACGTCTCAGACACTCCCAGGTCAGAGGAATCTCAATCAAATTGCAAGAAGAGGAGCGTGAGAGACGCGACAACTATGTCCCTGAAGTCTCAGCTCTTGAGCATGATATCATTGAAGTGGACCCTGACACCAAGGAGATGCTGAAAATGCTTGACTTCAACAACATCAATAGCCTTCAGCTGACGGCGCCGGCAACCCAGGGTGGCTATGGCGGCAGACGTAATTAAGGATAATAAATAATTCTCTAAAATTACTGTATTTAATTCAGTCTGACTTCCTTTGGTACTAAAAATACTACTACTGTGGCTGACAATAACAGCATTGTTACGAGTTTCATTCGGCCTTTAGATTCATTGGCCAAATTTGGCCTCTGATAATAGTTGAAAGCTACCAGCAGCGCAGCATACTCAGGAGTACTCATTTTGTGTAAGTGGCCAAATCTGGTGACTGAGTTAACTAGGCCTCAGTCATGGTCTATTAACTGTTGCAAGCTGGGACCAACAGCTTAACATGCATGAAGGCGCTCCGATGGTAATGTCACTGGTCATTCATCCAGGTACAATGCTCACGCTGGATCTTTGTACCTCGGAACGTGGCTGCAAGCAGAACCCATTCTGGGTTCAAATCCGAGGCAAGCGGAGGGGGCTAAAGACAGTTTTTCTACAATGAACAACAATCAAAAATGACTGATTAATTAAACTATTTTAATTGATAATCTTATTTGGATTTTGGTATTTGCAAGGTACCTACGACTAAATATTTGATGACAATAAAGAAAGGTTTTTTTAATTATGTAAATAGTAGCAGTAAGTCTACTTAGGTTAGTAAAATATTTGAAGGTATACGCGTGTAAGGATAGAAAGTTAGTATATTTTGAGAGAAGACAGAGCCTGAGATGTTTAAAGCTTAAATTTATAGCAAAATCAAATCTAACTTATAAATTGGACAAAAACATAAGGTTAAGAAAATAAATAACGATTGTTCGATTGTTTGAAATATCGAGTTTAACGTTAGAGTCGAACAGCACTCTAGGTACCAGTATGATTTAGCGCCAATCACCAAATCAAATTTCAAGATGAAGACAGCGTTGTATAACTACCTCGCTCACTTGCTCATGTTTGTCGCATCTTAGCTCGCATACTCTTAGCAGACTTTGCAGTACACTCATAATGCTACATTTCCATGCTTGCCAAGCGTCGGCAAACGTCCACAAATCTCGCTTTGCATTTGGAAGTCGTTTACATGCTTGTGAATGCGTCAGTGTGCTACGTACACCCAAGCATGACGGACACCGACCGAACTTGTATCGGCTATTGCGTTTGATTTATTCATTCAATGAAGTCGGTTTTCTTTTTGGTTTTTAAAACGAACCTAATTATATTTTATCTTTTTTGGCTTTCCCGTAACTCGGTAAGACGACTCCAAGCATCTGCAACTTTCTGCAACGTCGCGAGATTACGATGGCTACTAATAAACTCGCTCGCACCAACGTGTGAATGTGAATGCGTCGCAAGCGCTTGCCGCAAGCGCCCTTTGATCTGTGTCAAAAACCGACACTAGACCGGATCGGAGACAAGCGTCTACAAGCTCACGCCAGTCAAGCCAAACGCCCTCTTTACACGTTTGTACTTGTTGACGTTTGCCGACGCTTGGCAAGCATGGAAATGTAGCATAACAACACGCCAATTGCAATTTCGAGCCTTGTTAATGTTTTAAGCGTTTTTGATGAGTTTTGTTATTATTTTTTTAAGTTATCTGTTTTCTGTTATTGTTGAGTTTCGCGTTTATTGAGCTAATGAAATCAGAATATAATAAATTATTTTTCAGTAGTTTATATGAAAGTAGGTAGGTAGGTATTTAGGACTTTTTTTTTGACGAGGAGAAATCTGCTACCAGATTTCCAATGCACTGAGGGGTGCAAATGGAATATGTGAGGTTGGCTGTCTAAAAACGACAGAACACTCACTAAAACTCCCCGGTGACCAGCCTCATTGCATGTCAAGGGGCTCCGGGATCTCCACAGGAACGCACCGGTGCCCCTCTGCCCCTCCGCACACCCGCCCGGTGCTTACGGCAGAACACGTCACACATGTTAACTGCCGCCTTCCCCGAGCCCGCGAACGGATAGCCGGGAGCCCTCACTCCGACTACCCACGGACCCAGTGCGCCGCTCGGTCCCACAAGAATCTAAAAGAAACTGCGAATACCGTGCGGCGGGACGTCAGCAAATTAGAACCCATCTCATGAGCTTGCTGGGTGTATAGACGACATTTACTCGCAGAGTGCCGCCGCCGGTCAGAAGTAGGGGTAATGCAAAGTCCTCTGCCAACTTCTTTCACCAGGCAACTACACGCCAAGCTTGTCTTCGCTTCAACCACTGCACCCTCATTGAAGAGACGCGCGGTGGAAGCACCCATCCCTTCCGCCACTCGGTCCCACTTAGGTCTGATGACCCAGCGAATACCGAGCGGCCGGACGCTGGCAAGGAGGAAAATCCCCATTAGCCTACCTGAGCACATGCGACGACACCTCCTCGCAAAGTTCCGCCGCCCCTTCCGTGGGCCAATAACGATTGAACGCCCTAAATCCGCCCGTCAAAGGCCCCCAAGATCACTCGGCCCACGGGTCTCCCCGACCCTTTGTAGGGATACTGAGCGACTGCAAGTCAGAAAAAGACATTGCAAGTGTCCTTTCCCAACAATCGACTAGGAAATGTACACCAAGCACGTCCCCACTTCGTTGCTTTCGATCGTGGCCCGTACAACTTTGTCTTGTAAGGCAGAGCGCCTTACAAGCCAGCTCTGCGAGCCATGACCACAAGCCCCTCCCTAGACCCTCCCAGAGGGACAAGTGGAGAGATCCTCCGTGAAGAAGAAAAAGTATCCCACGGTGTTACCAGGGTGCACCACAAGGAGGTTACCCGACCTTGCACCCCAGGTAGGTAGGACCTAGCCCAGGTTCTATATATACATTTGTGACCAATGATATAACAGAGTATAGATATGTTACGTTCCTAGTAAATTGCCTTTGAAAATAGTCGCAGTTGCGTATAGAAAAATAGACAAAGTACAAACTACAATCATGTTCACTTGTTTCACTAATGAACAATCGACTGATACGGAAAACACAAGAGTAAGAGAGATAGCTATCTGTGACCAATTGCGCTTCGATTGTCGCCGTGGATACACAGATTATGATTTTTTATCGAACAGAACGGACATTGGTAAAGAAGAAGTTGTGTGATAAACACCCGTTTTAAAGTAATCATTATGTTATCTGATCGTGAATGTTTGAAAAATTCTATAATTAATAATAGCATAATAAATAATATAATTTATTATGCAGCTGCAACCCTACAATCACGTCCTGCCTTACATACGCGCTCCGAGTTCACAATTCACATAATATACTATCAATTCTCAGTCGACTCAAATTAATACGACGTTATATAAAATAATCATATAAACTAATACTGTGTTGGCACTATAATTCATCCAGCTAAAATCAATACCTACGACGACGTCGCAACTGATCTTTTAATCTACGCCGCCATCCTTATCATACGCGTGTTTTTTTTTTTTTTTTAGAATTAATAAACCTACGTTTGACCACGATCTCACCTGATGTTAAGCGACGATGTGGCCGACGATGGGGATCGCAGGTCTAGAAGACACCTATTTACTCGAGACTTGAAGAGACCTAGATTGTAGTTTTCAGGAAAGACAGACGACGGCAAAGCATTCCAATCCTTGGCTGTACGCATTATAAATGTGGAAGCAAAGCACTTTGATCGTAAGGGTGGTAGGTTAACAAGGTATGGATGGTATTGAGCGGTACGTCTTGTCCGCTTGTGAAAAGGAGATGGTGGAATCAGATCATGTAATTCCTGGGCACATTTTCCGAAATGTATTCCATAAAAGATCGAAAGGCAAGCAACTTTACGACGGTGCTCGAGACTCTGGAACTTAGTCTCAGCGTTTAGCTGCTCACCTATACCCTCAATGCTCTACGCTCAATCGAGTCCAAAGCACCCAGCTAGTGTTTGGCTGAACCATCCCACAGATTGCAGCAATACTCCATACCCGACCGGACTTGAGCTTTATATAAAGTGGAAAGCTGTCCAGGTGTGAAGTATCGCCTCACCTTGTTGAGGATGCCAAGCTTCATGGCAGCAGTTTTGGCCTTGGACTCAATATAAGAGCCAAAATTGAGAGTACGAGTGAGTGAAACTCCCAAGAGATCGAGATGATCTTTTACAGATACCGGTACATTTCAGAAAACGGAGACTTGGAGAAACTGACTTTTCACCGAAAATAGACAAGCTTGCGTTTTGGATGCGTTGAACTTAACCAGATTGGAATCGCCCCAATCGGACACGATCTGGAGAGTCAAATCGCATAAGCATCTCGTCTCTGAGTTTCTGAATTTCAGTTTTGCTGGCTCGTGCGTTTGCAAAGTATCTCTCCATAACTGTACTGTCTTCTGCATACCCAATGATTCCGGGCATAAGCAGATAGTTAATGTGCAGTAAAAACAGTGTGGCAGAGAGCACTGACCCTTGAGGTACCCCGGCATTAATTGCCAATCGATCAGACGAGCATCCGTCAACAACCACTCGAATGGATCTTTCCCTCAAGAAGTCAGCAAGCCATGATTTAATGAAATTGCTATCCCTTTTCTATACTGAGCACTTGTTTTCGTAAAGTAAATTTTTAAATGAACTTATATTATGTAGTAAATATCAAAATAAGTTGTACTTACGCGTGATATGAGATCCCTTGAGCTTTATTTATTTTTATTTGATAGTTTGTGCACTTCCGAATTACCCACGACGGCATTTTACTTATTTTTGTTCAATTTCGGCTCGACGGTAATAACGTCACATTCATCAACTTGTTTGGCGTGAACTGAGAGCGAGAGTTTTTTTGACCAATTGACCATTGGGTCTTTCATGAATTTTCAACTCGGGCGCGCAGTAACATATACAGATCCTTTGTGATCTGTATAGGGTTTCAAACACCATTTTACAACATTTATTTTTAGGCAACATTTATCTGCACAACAGTACTCGCGCATTTTTTTTGTTGCGCCCTACATAGATGGGGAAAGATCCAGTGTGAGTACTGTACTAACATCGCAGCGCGATTTTTTTTTATCTTCTTGCGAAGGAATAAAAGCTTTGTGTTTCTTAGTGATTCAAGCAAAAATAATATGTAGTTATTTTATATGAAAGACACCGTTTTATGTAAAATAACAAATGACGAACGACAAGATACGACTTTGTGACATACTATAGACACTTGACACTGGCAAAATTTACATTATAATGACACATGCCATTATCGAAGAAGAAGAAGACCTCGCAGAGCGTTGCTTATCTTCGTTATCTGTTAGGAACTTCTATTAACTTATTACTTAATTTATGAAACGGATTCTACTAGTTTGCATCGATGTATTCCCAAACAACACAAACGCTATGCCCATCCCTATTTCAATGTTTACGAAGCATTTTCACTCAATGCTCTGGCCAATAGATAGCGAGCTTATAAATTTAGTTCGTTCTTATTCGGTCGTTTGCTTCGGTCGATCCCGATCGCAATTCCTTCCATTTCCTTTTCTTCTTTGATTGGTTTTAGTTTTGCTTTGCGAAGTTGCGATTGCAAGTAAGTTTTACAACGGAATGGTGTAAAAATAGTCGGCTTCCCTAGCTACTTTATAAAACCGGTAATTTTGTTACTAGTTTTATTCATAATAATATGAAGAATGGAATGTTCACATTTGTTAGATAACATCAAGGTGGACAATCTTAAAGTTGAGGACTCTGCGATCACAAAGAACTTCAGCTGTTCAGGTAATTTATTCCTCGTTTTTGGTTTCTACGCATTAGTTCCGTTCAGTCGTAATCCTATTAGCACCAAAACACGCGTCATTACATTTGTACTAGGAGGTTATTTAGAAAAAATCGATACCTACACAGCGAACATAATAATCAGCTGTTCGAGGGGAGCGGGGAGGGGCGGCATGGTTGACCTGACCATGACTGCTGATCTACGTTCTCCGAGACGCGATGAAAATGCTCACCGATTTTAATTCTCAGAAACAATTGGCTGAAATAACTAGCTAGAGATGGACCCAGAAAGTAAAAAGTTTCGTCTGAGCGCTAAAATACAAATGCTGTGTTTAGTAAATCAAAATGACTCATTGGATTATAGTAGGTAATAATGTACCTACTTACATGAGTCGTATTATGATTTCCTGCTGATTTGCTTCTGCGTCGTTGTTTTATTTAGGCGTGAACCGTTATGTAAACAAATTCGCCGCATAATTACCTACGTGCGCATGTTTTATATCAAAGCCTGGTCCATAAAATGTCTCCAGTCTCACATAATCAGACTACTAGGTCTGTATATGCTGGAAAATTCCATGAAAAATGTATACTCAAGGCCATAAGTATACATTTTTCATAATTACGAACTTCTTGATAGTGAGAAAACATCGGAAGTTTTGGTAGTACACAAGTATTTTGTACCTAACTAACTATACCACAACAACGGCTAGGTACTGCAGGCATATTATATAGAAATATGGTTTACCTCTGAATTTAAATACATATTATATAATTTTATTTAGAGAAACATAATAATCATAAACAATTTATAAACTAACTAGCGACCCGCCCCGGCTTCGCACGGGTGCAATGCTGATACTAAAATATACTACAGAATGTCTTTTTAAACAACGTTATCTAAGAGAATAACATAGACTAAGAGATAGACATAAACCATTCCGGACTACATACAATACCATAGTACATTATTTTGATCTATCTTGTAGGGTTCAGCCAGCGTTTGCAATGTAAACGCTAAAAAAATTGTTTATTTACGACACCACATTAGAAACCTCTAAAATTATGAGTGTTTCTCTACTATATTATGCATGTTATATACTTATAAACCTTCCTCTTGAATTACTCTATCTATAAAAAAAAACGCATTAAAATCCGTTGCATGGTTTTAAAGATCTAAGCATACATCGGCACAGACAGACAGACTATAATTTTTCTATTAAATGAAAATGTGTTTTTGTTTTGGCTTTCCTCTTTGAATTATGGTTGTTATGCACCCATTTCAATCAATATCATTAATGGATTGAGTAGGTATGATGGCAACTAGCCAGTTAGTTTACTTTCATGTTTACAGAATGCTCAGTATCCGAGCAAACCTGGCTTTGCCTACAATGTGGAGTGGTGAACTGTGGCCGTTATGTAAAGGGACATGCTCAACAACATGCCCAGAGTATGGACCATCAGCTTTGTATGAGCTGTGATATTTACTCTGTTTACTGGTAAGCTATCTGAAAATACTTCTGTGCAAAAATGTGGGTATGTGTTGAAAATAACATTTGGACTTGCCTCGGTCCCTGATAGGAATTCTGAATAAATCTAATTAGGTAACTAAAGATTTAAGGAGATGTGTACCTAGACAAAGGATTGCAGTTTTAACAACATCTGTAGCACAGTGGGTGAGGGCCTGTCTGAGACCCAGGATGCGGGTTTGATTTCCACAGGAGACAAATGTTCATACCTTGGGCTAGATGATGCTGTGTGAAATGACCAGCATTATCTATTGATTATTTCTACATCATAATTAATGTCAGAAATACAGTTTTTGTTACAATTTTGTTACTTCTAGTTCACATTGTTTTGTCAGATAGAATAGGATGCTGTATTGGTATTTTGGATTTTGTACAGCCATACCTAACAATTTTATTTATTTCACTTCAAAAAGTGAAAACTTCTATAGCATCATTGTGATTTAAAAGTCGATGAAGCGAAAGGCGACAGTAAAAAGAGACAAGACACATAAATTCATAAGATTTAACATGGGAGAAAATGAGATAGGAAGCATTATATACAATGTTTCTTATATTCGTGGTTCTAAAATTTTTGCAGGTTTCACTTCTACCATGTGTGGATTGCACGCATGTTTTTTATATTATTTTATATTGTTTTCAAATATTTGGAAAACTTACAGCTAGGGATATTTAACTATATATAATAAGTAGATACATGTGGGATGATTACAAGTTTCCACTAATAGATAGAGAGGAGATTATATATTTAACAGTTTAATCATTATTTATGCATGTTTTCGTATACTTTCAGTTACAAATGTGATGATTATGTTTCAAATGACTTAGACAACACAATAGACAAAATAAGGCAAAGTATTATGAAAACTAGCCCTAATGAGTCAGCAGTTGCTTTAGAACGAAATGAAGCAATCAGTAAAGTTGAAAATGGAATGGAAGAGAATTTAGAAGAGAAGGAGCTTTCAAATGGAGAAAATGACGCCATGGTCCCAGAACTGACTCCTACCAGCTCATGCGATATACCCAGTGCTGTACCAGATATTAGTGAAAGTAAAACTATGAAAATTATTAAAGTGAGTACCTATTTTGTCGAAGAGAGAAAATATCTTGTTTTTTACTGCAGTACCTTAACATTTAAGCTAATCAGTTAAATCTGTGGGCAACTTTATTTATTGTCATGAGAATGACAAGGACAAAACATACTTGAACGACACACTAACTAAATATGTGATTATAGGATAGAGCGTAAGATTAAGGCGCATTTAGAGTCCTTATAGAGCACTCTCTATAAGACTCTGAATGCGCACTCTGAGTCACTCTTAATTTTTTTTTGTATTGGAGTATTAGGTACCTACTTATTCATTCCTATTTGATACTTGCCTCAAGCCTTTGAAAAGAAGATGTAACACACTTTTACATGAAATGTCACAAAAATATAGTACACTGGTTTTACAATTATTTTGTAGATAAAGACACTAACATGTACTGTAAATGTACAAATCTAGAAAGCTTTGAAAGGCCCCGTATATCAAATGAACAATTCACTCTTGATTCTTTTATTTTTATTTTACAGAATCCTGATGAACCAGTAAGGAGTCTCAGACCGCGTTCCCGAAAAAGGACCCACTCCGGTGACAGTAGCTCCACAGAAAATATATCTACACCCACCAGTAGAACCAAGAAGTCACCAAGTTGTAAGAGTCAACGAGACAAGAAGATAGTAGGATTAAAGAATTTAGGAAATACCTGCTTCATGAATGCAGTTTTGCAGTCTTTAAACAATATTCAAGAGTTTAGTTATTACTTCAGTCAGCTGCCGTCGCTAGAGGTAAAGAGCAATGGCAGGAAGGTTTACCATTCCAGGAGTTATACGAGGCAGGAAATGCATGATGTTGTTATGGCAGAGGAACTGAGAAAGGTAACTATACATTTTTTCAAAGTGCATGATTGTGCAACTCCAAAATACGACCAATTATTTAATATTTGACTACCTCTGTGGCGCAGGGGGCAAAGGCCTGCCTGAGGCGTAAAAGGTTGCGGGTTCGATTCCCGCCGTGGGGAAAATGTTTGTATAATCTACAAGTATTTGTCTCGGGTCAGGGCGTCTTCTATGTATAATTGGTACCCTTAACACAAGCTCTGCTTATTTTGGGGCTAGATGACGCTGTGTATAATGTCCGGTATTGTTATTATGATAATGTGTAACATCTGACATCTCAGGAATACGGGTTGGTACTATCTGACGGCCAGCTCTACCCCCGTGCGCATTCTTTGGTCAAATTAAATAGCGTGCGCTACTTCGTCTTCCTCTTACACACTTCCGCTCCATTAATATTCGTTCTGTTTCTGGGTATAATAAAATATCATAGTATGTATTTAATCTATAAAATATATGGGTTTTCCAGCGTTCATCTAGTTTCCAAAATACAAGTTATGCTTAGATTGTGTGTGGAAATTGTCTACCAATATATATATTATATGATTATACATCATAACATCCTTAACACAAACTGTATTCATCTGTACTCATCTATTTCGTTATTCCATATTTCAGGTGATACTGAATCTGAACACAGGCGGCTGTGGTTCAAAGGGGGCTATTTCCCCGGAGTGTCTATTCCTCGTCATTTGGAAAGTAGTGCCGCGGTTTCGTGGCTACCAACAGCAAGACGCACACGAATTCCTACGTTATATGCTAGACAGGTATGTTCTTGAATGACTTAAACATGCCATATGTCGTATTGTGACAGCACTGCGTCTGGTCAGCCTTGGAAACATTTATTTTAATGTTATATACTAGTATAACGCTATAATAGAAAAATCTAAGCTATCTTAATAAAAAAATGAACGTGTCGCGGAACACGCGTTGGGAACTTTAATGAAAACAAATTAGCGGAAGATAGGTGACTCGTCTCTAGCGCATGGACCGCTTAAATTAGTTCGCCGTCTCCCAATTGCTCTCAGTCGCAAGACATCGCGCGCGTGAGACGTGAAAATACTCCTTTATTATTTTAAGCGGGATAAACATTACTAAAATGCCTTCGTGTGCTTTTATGCGTTGTAGCAATCATTCAAAAAGAAAAAAACAAATCTCATGGAATCACTTTTCACTCGTAAGTACACGAAAACTTGAAATTTCTTATGATATTTGTAAATAAGCTTATGGTTTTGATCGCCATTTTGCAGAGCGAGAAAGAAATATACGATACTTTTATGCTTGTCGCACATAAAAGTATGATCACGCACGTGGTGCCGAGCGAAAGCGCCCCCGGCCCGCGAATTGTTTTCGCAGTAACGTTAGCACAAGAATATCATGTAAAGGCTTTTATATAAAAAATATTACCTACCTAAAAATATTTTTTGTTATTCATTTATTACTTTAATGTAGACAAATAAAATACTTGTCATTTTACGAGTATATAAAAAAAAATAAACAATTTATGGTAGTACAAGCACTAGTGTGTTTGTTAAGACATTTGATTTTATAATGTTATAGCGTTCCGTTTTTGTTTATTTTCTAGGTTTCCTGGGGATGTACTTGTGAGAGATAAATGGCTTCTTGTAGTTAGTGCCTTTCCCTCACGAAATACGAGCAGATTTCGTAGTACACCTGTTACGCTTTACTTGCTGTTGACTGTACCTACAAACATCATCTAATACATTTAAACGAGCAATTCTTATATATATATATATAATCAGAATCTCAGAAACGGCTCCAACGATTTTCATGAAATTTAGTATGCAGGGGATTTCAGGAGCAATTAATCGATCTAGCTAGTTCATTTTTAGAAAGAGTAGTACTTATTAGCACAAGTACAAGATTCTGCGTAAACATTTATATGAACAGCGACTCTTGCTATTACGCAACAAAGTGCAATTCTGCTCACACAAGCTCTTAGTACATAAACATTATATTTACCTTGATAGTGCCTCTCTTTCTACGTAACTCTATCTCGTCTGGCGCGGCATTTCTCTACGAATTTGCCCAACAATTTGGGTGCGTCAATGTGCTTGTAACATCACAGCAACATTAGGGCATAAAGCGATGTGTTTGGTTATCATATTGTGTTGTGAGTAAATGTATCATTATAGGTTGCACACGGAACTACAGCAGCTATTGCCGCCGGATAAGATAGAAGGCGGGTTCGCGCAGAAAGCTCCATCTGCTTCTATCGTCACGGCAGTGTTCGGTGGTACTCTTCAGAGCGAAGTGAGTAATAACCCTACCGACATATCGTTCACGGGATCCGATCTACATTTAACACTTATCTATTATCAAATAGCGCAGTTGCTAGAAACGTACCACATTGCTGTGGGATAATATGCAACGAAAGTAGAAATAATGTCTAAAATCTGTTATTATAATTACGTTTTAAAAACTTAAAAGAAAACCGACTCCATTGGTTACAATTTGAGACCTTAAAATTATTTTATTTTGAAAATTTTAGTGGAAAGTAGATGTATTTTGTTTATATATAATATTGGTAGGCCAACTAAACGCACTGCTCTGCATTGTACGTAACAAAAATATCATCGATGTATACAGTTTTTAGATTTTTGATTATAGTTAAAAACCGCTCGACCGATTTCGTTAAAATTTAAATGGTCCCCTGGAAAGTATACCCTTTAAAACAAAAAAAAATCTAATCGGTTAAGGCGTCTTTGAGTAATAGGTGAACATACATAAAAAAAAAAGATTTCGACGAATTGAGAACCTCCTCCTTTTTGATGAAGTCAGTTAAAAATCGTGCCAAAACTGCAACTGGTCAGATGACGTAAAGATGAATAAATATATAAATAATGCCGGACATTCCACACAGCATCATCTGGCCCTAAAGTAAGCAGAGCTTGTGTTATGGGAACCACATGACTGATATACTATTTATATATTTTTTTATTTAAATACATACTTATTATACATAGAAACACCTAGACCCGAGACAAATCATTGCAGATCATACAAACATGTCTCGCGGCGGGAATCGAACCCGCAACCTACTGCGTCTCAGCCGGTCCTTGCACCTCAGAGGTGCTTACTTTGGGGTCAGATGATGCTGTGTGAAATGTCCGGTATTATTTATTTATTGCACCGATTTTTGCTATGTCACGTAATCGGTAGTTTGTAATCTTCTGAATATTTTACCTTCAAATCGATATTCAAACGATACTCACCTTTTAATGGTTTGGTTTCTGCAATGAGTATTCCTTACAATAGACCTATGAATATGATTATTTATAACTCAGGTCCGATGTCTAGCATGCGATACGCAGAGCAACAAATTCGACCCTTTCCTGGATCTGTCACTAGAGCTGCCGGAGACAGGACGACACGACGCACCCGTTTCACTCTCTGACTGCTTAGCCAGCTTCGTTCAGGTAACCTTTTAATAATATCATTTTCACTCAAAACGCGATATTTACCATTGGATCCCATAGTATTGACAAGCTGTGCTAGTTAGCTAGTTTGGGACAAGCTTGTGCTTTGTAAATTTTACAGCAATATCAAATTATTTATTCAAATAAAACAAAATAATCTCGCGTGATAACTTGGCCACACTCTTATGAAAGAATACTACGTCGATTTTTGATCTTAATATAATATAGCCTGTAATAATAAATAGTTTTTCTATGGCCACTCTGAAAGTAATGCGAAAAAAAGTTTTTATGTAAGCTGGCTAATTATAATTATAAAAAAATAGATTATTTACAAGTAAAAATACCATTGTTTAAATTATGAATTTCACCTCCACTTGGATGTAGGCCCTTCTAAACACAAAATGCGTGCACTCGTTTTTGTTTTAAGGTACCGCCTTGTCCTGTCCCACCCATGTCCCATGTCCCACCTTTCCTAAACCAACACTCCATTCTAAAAATGAGAGCGAGACAGAAACTGCATCTAGCTTGTAGCAGACAAGGTGGTGGTTTTGGTGTTCTTAAGCACGGGACACCAATTTATTAATATGAAAGGCTTACGTGGGTGTCAAAAACAAGATCGTTACGTCTCAAAGCAGCTGTCCACTCAACGACATCACTCGGCAGCCTTTACAGGCAGTTTCCGGTACGCTGCGTCTAAGAGCTGGAACTGGCTTTAAGCGAAAATTAAAAATGTACCTTACTCTCCATCAAAAGGCGACAGGTTCTGGATTACCATTTACCAACATTCTGAATGAAGTTTCTATCTTATAACTTCATATGATAACTGTATCGTAGCTGCTTTCATAATGTTTTACACCTCTTTGTCCATTATACAAGGACTGTTTACACCTTTAGTTTGGGTACAATTATTTTTATTTATTCCATGTTGTCTGTCCCCTCTCTGAAGTTTTGCTTTGCTGTTGTTTTCGTTGTTTTTATTGTGACCTCTAAGACTAAAACGTCACAATTAAGTTTTGCTAGTGTCTATTTTGTGTGATGATACACTTTATCTGTATTGTTTATATAAGTGTATGTTATTATTTTATATATCTAATTATATCTCTATATTGTTAGCGGACATCCGTGATTTCGCTCTGGGCTCTTGGTTCCAACGGAAGATCAGCGTTGTGTTGTTACAACACAACTAATGCTGAGTTGGACGCCAATTTGCGATGAGCCAGGTATAGATGGTCAATGCCGGGAGATACACACTTCTGTAATACCTTAACGTGTGTGTACTTATTTGATTGTTTAAGTTAAGTTGTTTTCTTTTTTGAATTAGTAAATAAGTATTTCTGTATCTCTCATCTGTCTCTGTAACTATGCATCTTTGTTAACTGTCTACACTGTCTACACGCAAATAAATGTATTTTCTTTCTTTCTTTCTTATTTCTAAAGTAACCATCTACCGTTGGCTTAACGAATTTAAGCGCGGTCGTTTAACTTTGGGGGATGAAGAAAAAGTTGTCAGTGAAAAATTGAATTCAAGAAAACAGGCGAATTACGAACGAAGAGATTCAGCATATATTGCAGGTTGGACCGGGAAGCGTTCACAAAACCTTCGCGTGAGAACTACATTATCCAGTTTGCGGCTGGGTGCTGCACAATCTCAAGCTCAGAAGCAGGCCAGCACACTGGCCACACGCTGCCACTGCACCAGTGGCAGCGTGTGTGCAGGCAATGGCATGATTATTCAATTTGAAGCAGGCACGTCTCGTCGCGTTTACGACATTGTGACAGGTGACGAATCCTGGGTTTATCAGTACGATCCAGAAACAAAGAGTTAGTCAGAAATGAGCAACAAGCGACCTGCCACCGGGCTTCGCGGGTTACTGCTTCAACACGACAACGCGCTCGCGCACTCAGCGCTCAAAACAAGGGGCTTCCTGGACACCACACCGGTCAAAGTTCTGGGTCACCCTTCTTACAGTCTGATCTGTCACCGTGTGACTTCTTTTAATTCCCTAAAATAAAAAATTCATGAAAACTGTATCCCAGTTTTCATCGCCGGAAGATGCGTTAACAGCGTTCGAGGAGGCCTTATAAGAGGCGTCCTCGGCGGACTGGAAAAAGTGTTTTGAAAATTGGTTCAGACGCATGAATTTTTGTATAGAGGCTGGTGGAAAGGTTTTTGAAAAGATTTTATACAAATAATTTATCCATATATAAGTTGGTTTTTCCGTTTCTCAAAACATTCTGATTGCCCCACGTATATAGTTTACTTTTATTCTGATGTTTTGTTTATGGCCTCTTCCATATCCTTCCATGCTTGCCTATCTGTTGCCATCTCGTCCTGGTACTATAGCATTTAGTTCGTCCATCCAGCTTTTGAACTGTCTTTCTCATTTTCGTTTCTTATTATCTAGGAAACCAATGCAGAATAGATTTAGACCATACATACATTTGTGATCTTTTTAATAATATAAATTTTTGAATATTGTGTTGTTTGAATATTAGGTGGAAGAGCTAGAGGATACGGAGCAGTACTTCTGCAGTAGCTGCAAATGCAAGCAGAAGTCTACGAAGCAGTTCAAAATACGTCGCCTGCCCAATGTGTTGTGTCTGCATCTAAAACGGTTCCGCTGGCATAACTACTTTAGGTGAATACCTTACACGTTTTCAGTTATTGCGAAACTATATGTGGACTTCCGAATCAATAAACTTATGATCTGGTTTTTTGTGTTTGCAGAACAAAAGTGGACAGTAGCATATCGTTTCCGCTGCGAGCGCTGGACATGGCGCGGTTCGTGCCTCACGCCGGCGCCGACGCGCGCCGCGCACGTAGTCTGTACGACCTCGCCGCCGTCATAGTGCACCACGGCTCCGGGTCAGTGCATCTCTAACTATAGTGTACACTAGTATATAGTACCCGCGCACGTAGTCTGTACGACCTCGCCGCCGTCATAGTGCACCACGGCTCCGGGTCAGTGCATCTCTAACTATAGTGTACACTAGTATATAGTACCCGCGTACGTAGTCTGTACGACCTCGCCGCCGTCATAGTGCACCACGGCTCCGGGTCAGTGCATCTCTAACTATAGTGTACACTAGTATATAGTACCCGCGCACGTAGTCTGTACGACCTCGCCGCCGTCATAGTGCACCACGGCTCCGGGTCAGTGCATCTCTAACTATAGTGTACACTAGTATATAGTACCCGCGCACGTAGTCTGTACGACCTCGCCGCCGTCATAGTGCACCACGGCTCCGGGTCAGTGCATCTCTAACTATAGTGTACACTAGTATATAGTACCCGCGCACGTAGTCTGTACGACCTCGCCGCCGTCATAGTGCACCACGGCTCCGGGTCAGTGCATCTCTAACTATAGTGTACACTAGTATATAGTACCCGCGCACGTAGTCTGTACGACCTCGCCGCCGTCATAGTGCACCACGGCTCCGGGTCAGTGCATCTCTAACTATAGTGTACACTAGTATATAGTACCCGCGCACGTAGTCTGTACGACCTCGCCGCCGTCATAGTGCACCACGGCTCCGGGTCAGTGCATCTCTAACTATAGTGTACACTAGTATATAGTACCCGCGCACGTAGTCTGTACGACCTCGCCGCCGTCATAGTGCACCACGGCTCCGGGTCAGTGCATCTCTAACTATAGTGTACACTAGTATATAGTACCCGCGCACGTAGTCTGTACGACCTCGCCGCCGTCATAGTGCACCACGGCTCCGGGTCAGTGCATCTCTAACTATAGTGTACACTAGTATATAGTACCCGCGCACGTAGTCTGTACGACCTCGCCGCCGTCATAGTGCACCACGGCTCCGGGTCAGTGCATCTCTAACTATAGTGTACACTAGTATATAGTACCCGCGCACGTAGTCTGTACGACCTCGCCGCCGTCATAGTGCACCACGATTTTAATCCTGGTAGGGATTCAACCCTCAACTTACAGCGCAGAAGGCAGAGCTACTACCAACTGAGCTGACAGACCAGTAAGTTGTTTTTTGTGATGGAGCTTTTAATTATAATAAAAATATTGTTACAGCGCTGGATCGGGTCACTACACAGCGTTTGCGATAAACGATGAGCAATGGTTTCACTTCAACGACCAGACAGTCCGCGCTAGTGACGCGAGTGCCGTCGCTAGCTGTAAACCTTACATACTGTTCTATATCCGTCGGGAACTAACTCTACCGAGCTCGTGACCGGCCCGTACACTGCTGGATACCGCTCGGCTGCAAACTGTCAGCCTGGTCGGTCGACTGGCTGGTATGTTCCGTTCATTGCTCTGCGGACGGCATATCCGGTGAACATAGCTTTTATATTCATTACGTTCTTGGATTTTATGCTAAAATTCATGGCCAGTGATGTGGCTGTAAGCGGTATATACATCGGGAACACACCGAGCTAGTGACCGGCCCGTAGCGTTGGATACCGTTCGGTTGCAAACTCTCAGCCTTGGCCGATTGGCTGGTATATTCTGTTCATATCCGGTAAACATAGCTTTTATATTCATTACGTTACTGAATCTTATGCTAAGATCCATTGCCAGTGAGGCGCATATAAGCCCTTACCGCATAAAGCAGGTCATACAGCAGGAGCTAGCACTGCCTAGCTTTTGATCAGGCCGATACCAATAGGTTTATAACTTTTTTTACTCTAGGAGAAGCCTAAATCGGGTTCCCAAATAATAAGTATATAACAAAAAACTAAGCAATATCTAAAGGTCCTACACCGATTGGGCAGTGTATGTGATGCTAGACAACTGACCGAAGTGACAGTTTGTAAATAAGCGTTATTTAGACATCAAGTGGTCTAGACAAAATCCACCATCCGTTGGCGTTGACGCGGAAAAATCATCTATAGAAATGTGAAAATAACAGCAGCATGTTATAGTCACTCACAATAAATAGTGATAATGTTTATTATTTGGGAATCCATGAGCCTAAAGCAAAAAGGTTTAACCGATATGGGGCTATATAAAACACAGACGCTGGTTGGGCAGTGTGTAGGTATTGCTAGAAAATTAATGAAATAACAAGTGAGAGTTTGTAAATGAGTGTTATATTGCCATGTTAGTGAAAATGGGCATCAGATACCTAAACATACGCTAAGATTAAGCTTCCGAAAGTTTGATAAACCGATATGTAAGCTAGCTAGTATGTCTCTGAATCTTAGGCGCTGCGCAAACGTAGACACTTTTTGTTGCCGTCACGGCACACGCACTGGTACAGGGAACCGTAGTTGCTGTATCCTGTAATTGATCGGACACAGTCGCCCGTTGTCCGCCACAGTTGTCCGTCAGTACAATATTGTAAGGAAATTTGTTAATGTTGCTTGTGTCTTCAACTGATGACTTTTAGTTTCCAGTTACCGACACCGAACACTTTTTAATCGTCAATGAGTATGTGTTAAGTGGGAGAAGCTGGACACAAAACATGTTTACGTATGCGCAGGGAGTGGATACTTTCATACTGGTTCTATAGGAATCACATATTCATCGGTAGCTTGTATCTGAAACAAGACACAAAAGTGTCCACGTCTGCGCTCTGCCTTTAGCCTTAGGTACACGCCACATTTATAGTCATCAATCGTCAATGAGACCTAGGATGAATTCTGGCATTCTGATAATCGGTAGTCCCGTTCAACTAACGATTGATAATTACTGTGCTGCGTGAATTCAGTAATGCCTAGTTGTAATGCGATTGTATCTTGTAATTCTTCTCTCGAATCGTTCTCAGACAACACGAGGTTTTTGCAGATATCCATTGCGTGATGTTGTTTCAAATCTAAAACATTGAACTTATGTAAAAACGATTTGCACATCACTGAGAACAACGATGGGATTGCACGCGAGTTTAAATACTTAGTCTATTTTATAATCACATATTAGCTAATGTGGTGTTTAAATATTGTTCTTTTCTTCCTATAATGACATCTGTCTTGTTGGCAATTTTGCCAGTGTCAAGTATTAATCGATCATCATTTGACTATTCTAAACGTTATCGCGGAATGGCCGTCTAGAACTTTCTCTGGATTCCTCGTAGTTCAAATCACATTGCAACAAAATAAACTTATAATTCAATTGTCTATACGTATACTATGAAGTCACAATTTATTGATTTAAATTCCGCTAAGATTACTCAATAAAACATGCAATAGGACGAGAAAAATAATTAATTTATAAGTGCTATGTTGCTTCATGAAATGACAAACGAAGATTCGTTTAAATCTTCTTAAATGCTTATAATGGCACCTGTCTTGAATTTTGTTAATGTCAATTCTATAATATCGTATCAATGTTGCAGTCGATGATCAATGTCTATGCTAAACGTTATCGCAGACGGATTTCTCGGATTCTTCGTCGTATAAATTACAATGCATCGTAATACATTTGTGCAAAGAAGTCACAAATTATTGATCTAAATCCCACTAAGATTAAACATTTGTTGCCATCTTTCTATGACATTAGAATGACAGAGACAGGTCATACTACGCTACGCTAATTATGTGATTATAAAATAGAGGGTTCGTTTATATTTTTCATATTTGCATTATTACCCGATCTCAAACTATAATAATATGTAAACTCAATACAGGATTAGATTATTTTATGAACAATGAACATTTATTACATAAAACTAAGGTAAATTAGGCATGCATTCAACTAATATAAGTATAATCAGGTTTACTGGACTGTTGTTGTCTTTTTCTCCAATGATAGTAGAATTATAACATAGTAAGATACTAGGAACTGACTACAATAATAGCAAAGTTCAGACTAAATAAATATAAAGACTGAAATTTCAAGTGATTCCGTGACACAATTTTTTAGTTTTGCTGTAACTACAATTAATATTTATTGCATATTTTCACCATACAGTCATGCAATGGTTTTTTACGATTTTGTACGATGTTTACAATATGACGATAGATGTGACATACTCAGAGAAATGGAAACGGTTTTAGTGTATGTGTGCGTTGCGTGAGTGTATTTACATAAAGGATCACGGTTTGAGGCTTCACTTTGATTGATCGCCAACCAAAGTGAAGGTCTTTATATTTATTTGGTCTGAGTAGCCAAATAAAAGTTATGAATATGGCTGCCTGTGTGAGTATTATATTGGATACGGAGTTTCATTGGACATTAGATAACTAAATCATGTGTACTCGATTGTTATAATTTATTCGTGTGTTACAACTGCATTCCTAGATATAAATTGAGCCGGTCTCAATATTTGTGTGTAATTTTATTGAAAACACAAGCTTGTTTCAGAAAACAAAATTTTCACTTTCGTGTTCATTAAAATTAGATTAATTTAAATTTTGTACTTACCAGATTACTTTTTAGAATTCGAAAAATTATTTTGAAAAATATAATTTTTGACTACAATTTATCTTCGTTTATATGCCTTGTTCTAGTTCGAAGTTTCTATAAAAAATATTCCAAATGTTATTCAATAATCATTAACGTAAATTATTATGTATCTAAACGTTGCACTTTGAGATATTTACATTTATTGATAATTTGATTCTTGCATAGTATTATTAATACTCACTTTATACAAAATAGTTAAATCTGTTGATGAATCAAATTTTGAGCTTTTAAACTATACAAACAAACGCGTAGAAAATAAAACTAATCTCATATATGAGTATGTTATGCGGTGGCATAACCGCGAGTACCAGCCATATTGAAATGCATTTCATATCATAAGTTTCTATTGAACTACACATAAAATTTTGCATCTAATATAGATTTTAACATCGTCTTTTAATTTTTAATAACAAGATGATATATTGTCGATTTAGGACACATCCGCCAGATTCCACATTCGCCATAAATAAAAAATATTTCAATTTTAGTTCAGTTTGGTCATTTATGTGATGACGAATAAGGAAAACTGATGAAAACACATTCGCCATAGTTATGTATCTAGAGAGACGTACTATATTCTTCTGGCGCTTCGGCGTCACGCTCGCTTTGCTCGCTCTATTTCTTTATGACAAACGCGAAATCTGTCGAATGAAGAATCATGAATAATATCGTTTCGTCAGAGGTTGAAAAAATTGATGAATGCGGGAGAAATAAATGATCTGACGAATGTGGAATCCGACGGATGTGTCCTCAAACATATTGTCTGAGTTTTAGGCTTTATCCACACATGTCACGTTATCCGTAAGTTTTACATTCCCGTGATGTTTAAGATCATTCTCACTTCATGCTATTAAAACAAGTGAGATGTTACCTTTCTTTGATTTGTAACCATTAAGACGTGACCATACCATCATTAAATTAGAGAACTGAACTGTTGACCTCTGTGGCGCAATGGGCGAAGGCGTAGAAGATAGCGGGTTCGATTCCTGCCGCAGGACAAGTGTTTGTATCGGTTCTGGTTTTTTTTTTGTTTAATATAAAAATAAAGTAATGTATGTGGGTTCATAATACAAGATCTGCTTACTTTGGGGCTAGATGATTATTTAATGTGTTTCATGTCCGCCATTATCATTATTATTTTTTTATTTTATCCTGGGACTAATTATATTTAGTTCCAATTAACTTGAGTGAACTTCGAACTTCATAGAAATGAGTATGATCCAATGTTTTGTGCCTCGCGATTACGAGATCCCACAGACATATACTCCAGCCAAATTCGAGACATAAAATTTGTAAACAAACCACAACAGCTGATTTTTAGGGTATGTACTTCAGAATATTTCACAATTTCACACTTTCAATCGTTTTACCCTAAAAATCGATCAAACTATTCATAATACGATTTGTAAAGTCCTGTAAAAGATATAAATTGATTAATAAACATTTCAAATCACATGTAAGTGGAAGTATTTTTATTTTTTATTTAGGATTGGCTGTGATAGTTGATAATAGTGCCATCCCTAATGCTTTCTTGCTTCTTTGGAAGAAATCGTGAACATTTTTGCATTTTTGTATTATGTCATTTAGTTGGTGAGCCCCACACGAGTGCGAAGTAAAAAATGAAATAAAAATATAGTAAATGTAAATAAAACAGCTACCGTTTTTTTATTTTATCTTCTCGTACAGTTTTAGTGGTTAAAAACTCAATTATTTACTCAAAATTTATTATCAATAGGAAATATGCATGTAATTTTTTTGTTTTGAATTCAGTTACAAATATTTAAAACATCGCTTAAATTTGGTGTGCTAAAACGCCGCTATTCGCAAACTTCAATTTCGCGCGCTTATTTTCACATTATTAACTTATTTTAACTTAATTACTTAAACTTTATTACTTAACATTAATAACTTATGCAATTATAAACAAACTAAATCAGAAAATAATGGTTTATAAACAAAATCAGAACAAAAGAGGGGGAAAAGACTAGTAAATTTGAACCACATGCGTATTACCTATTATCATACACTTTAGCTAGCATTTACAAAATTGAGCATTGATAAAAAATGTTTTTTACCCATGCCGTCGCATGGTTGCCTAGCAACGCTTTGTTATTAAACATTATAGCTCGAATATGGCTGGAGTATAGGTACTTAGGTTAGACCTAGGTTTAACAGATTTGTACATATGTGTTTAATTTCGTGACAAGTATTTCCGCAACGTACCTTTTTTAATAGCAAGTTATTTTTAAGTATTTCGATTACTGAAAGTTGAAGTGATTGAATTTAATAAATTCGCAGATTCAAACCAAGATTTAAGTTTCATTCTTTTATTTAAAAATCCTCTACCAAAATAGGTAAATAGTATCGATCTAACATAATTCTAGAATATTTTACAGATTTTACTTACAGCATTTAAAATAATTTCCGATACGTTTGAACCATGATTGTTTATTTCCTACCGAACTGAGTGATAGTGATAAGTGTAAAGATGGCGGCGTTTCTGTTATCGGTAAGTACTCCGTCCACAGCGGCGATTTCATTAACCTAACATGCTTCATCCATAACCTTTTGCTAGCAGAATCACCGACATCTACGCTCCTAACACTTTCGTTCTCAACATATTCATTGTTATTCAAAACATAATCAAAACCAGCAGTTTGCTCCTCGATATTTTCCTCAGTAATAATCCATTGACAGTTTTTTAGTTTTTCTAAAGGTTCCGTTATAATTTTAGACTTTTCCGAGGTTAATTGTATACTGGGCTCGCTAAGTTGATCGATGTTATAACCTTCGTTTTCATCGTCAATTTCTGTATCTGCAATTTCTGCAATCTCTGGAATGTCTGTGTTTATGTCGATGGAAAGAGTATTGACAGTCTCTTTCTCCTTAATTTTTGATTCCGAACTTAAGCTTTCTATTGAATGTATTTCTATATAATTTGTTGGAGTAATGTCAGGTGCTGCATTAGCATGGACTTCCACGTCTACTTTAATTACCGAAGATGAAGGTTTCTCTGGTTTATCTTCAGTATGTTTGTATTTGTTTCCTTCAGCATACGTAAAAGAATATTTTCTATCTCTATTTTCATGTTCACTATATGAGAGTGTGTTTTTAAAACGACGTCTCCTTTCTCTCGGAGACAAAGCCATCCAATTAACGACACTAGAACCATCATTCTTAGATTTTTCGATATACCTTTCAGTCAACCAGTTATTGATAGGTTTTATTGTCAATGATTCTTCAGAGTTCTTTATTTCTGATAACTCGGTGACCGTTGATAAAGTTTGTGCCAGAGATAAGTCTAGTCTTGGTATAAAAGATGCTGGAATCGGGGAAGCTATTCGGCAGACATTAGTACTTTTATTAGTTTTATATTCCTCGTCAGATAACGGCGATGTAGAAGTTTCCGTGCTATCTATGCTAGGAATGTTCACTAATTCAAAATCGTTTTCCGATAGTCGATGTTTGTTTTTGAACGAATAAATCCATACTGTACGTTGTTCTGAATTGCTAGGATCATACGTTATTGTATTGTCCTTGTAAACATGGTCCCAGTATCTACTATCGTTAATGTTTTCTGTATAGTAAGGTTCTATTTCTTCTACTCTAGCATATTCGCTCTCTGATGAACTGGCTGAATTGACAACGTGATTGTTTATAATAGTGAAACAATTTATGGACTCATTATGTGAGATTCCAGAGATTTCCGAATCATCTATGTAATCAATCTCATTAAAATTTGCCTGTGAATCCTGCAAGTACTCGTTTGCATATGCGGAGAACTTTTCTTCATTCTTTTTTCGCCATTTTTCTCTTGCGGTTTTATTAATTCTATGGTCTTCTTTAGCGTCTTTAAATCTATCATGGTTCACAAAACTCCAAGCTTGGCTGAAGGTAGTGGGTTGTTCCTGTGTTTCTTCAACCTCGGAGTTTGAAGAGTTCAGTTCTATTATTTCTACGCCGTTTCTAGCGTCTTCCTGCAACCATATCTCGCTTACAAATATCTCCGGAGTGACCAGATTTTTTCTAACGATTCTGTTTTTCATATCTGAAATAAAACAAAGTGATTATAATATTTTGTGATGATGACCATGGTAGGTATTAAGTTTCACTGTCTTTTACTAACGGTTATAGAAGCTAGACCTGTTACGATTAATATTATTTGAGCTATTCTTTTTATCCATTCTTAAATAACAAAAATAAGACGAAAATAACTTTTAATCACAATAAAAACATAACTAGATTATTTATTGACTGACACTGTCAAAGTGTTGTCAAATATGACGGCTCTGATAGTCAAGATCTTTGAATGGTTTATATTAGTAAATTAACAAGAAGGATCAAATCGATCTATGATCAAATCAACTAGATAATTTTGATAATCACAACATTTCACCATTTGCAAAGTTATGCAATGCAATTTTAATTCCTTCTCTAAAGTAAATAAAAAACAATAAATTTCAACACAATAATAGCATGAACGATTGAAAGCAATTTGTTACTGAAAGCTGCCTATTAGGTCGAAGCTAAAAGCGTGTCTTATATGTGGTAGTGTCAGGACGACAGAAGCGTGGTAGTTGGCGAAACAAAGTGTAAATGGATTGATTGTGCCAATTCCTGTCACAAAGGGAGAGAAATTGCATTAAAAGCTCCGTTGCTCCGAGCCATTTGCCAAAGCACTTACTCCATTAGACGCGTCCAAATAAAGTTATATGGTGTGAAATGTATAGCTAGTGACACTATTATGCTTATAAAGGTCATAATTGAATCTTCGTAGCGTACTTAGGTAAATTAGTGTTAGAGGTTATGCGCCTACATCATTCTTTCAGTCGTTAAAGTAGCTGAATAGAACGTGTCAACATTTATATTTCTTTTAAAGACTAGGTAAGCTTTGCCTTCTCTGCGCTGTTGGTTGGGGACCCCAACCAATGTTTTACCGGTATTTTTGAATACCGGTACGACTGACTTTGACCTGGTACCGGTACATCCTTGGTATCGATATAAATTATACCGGTATTTTTGAGAACCGATATAATTAGACTTATTGCCGTATCGGTAATTTCATCGGTATCGGTACTACAATATCGATACCTTCAATAAGTATCGGTATATTTACCGATATTATGCACGTAAAATATCGATACAAGCAGTTTAATTTTGTGCAAGCGAGAGGGAAAACTTATTAGAAATACACGGCGTCGTTGTCGGTGGTTTTTGTGTTTGTTATTTTAGTTTAGTAATAGCTTCGTACGCACGCGCGTTTAAAATCCAGTGAAGAGTCCTGAAAAATAAGTAAAAATGGATAGTATGTAGGTACATACCCTTATACTTTTAATGTGTGTAATAATAATGTGAGATAACAGGCCGTTTGCCATCTATTCTATAACTTCTAGATGATTAAACCTACAGCGTCATGTAAAATATGTGTGTAAGCTGCAGGTTTCATCGCATTTTTTTTCCTCCACCGATAGAGAGTAGTGTACTGATGCATAGATATACTTTTTAATAAAATTCAACAATTAAATAAATAAAATACGAAAAAAAATCCAAATTCCATAGGCTTTGCTACCTAAGTAGTTTAAAATATGCACATTCCAGGCTTCGTTATTTTACGTATAAGTATTTTATAGGAAGTACCTACTTATATAAAAAATAATTTAGGTTTCCAACCTACTCCTACTACCTACGTACCTCTACAAATTTTTTATTTTTCATTCTTGCCATTTTCACACATATAGTAAGTTGTATGAGCTAGTGGCTAACTCTGAACTGTACACTTATAATATGACATTTCAATAGTATGTAGCTATCTTAAATAGGTACCTACCAGCTCGCTTATTAATAACTGTGGGTATACCTTTATTTTCCTATACAAACGATTACGAATTCAAATATGGGCAAAGTTGGGATGATGATCCTCGTCCAATCGAAAGTTCTACAATGCTGTCAACATTTTGTAAACACGTCACAAGAAGACAATGGAGTCTAGTACACAGAAATAATTTAAAATAAATAAATAATAAATCATTTACAAGATCGTCTTTTAATGACATTCTTTAATGGGACAAAATAATTTTAAAAGCTGTGAACAAGCGTTCCACGCTTACTTGAGTCGCAGGTGCAGTTGGCACAACCTGAGCTAAGTTCGTAATGGGTCTGGTGATTTCTTGGATTGATAGTCATCATCATTATCTCAGCCTTTATGAAGTCTACTGCTGGGCATAGGCCTCCCCAATAGATTTCCAGGAATAACGATTTTGAGCCTTCTCCATCCACCGACTTCCTGCGATTTTTACGGTTACCGGTTATCAGTTCTGCGAGCTATATGGCCTGCCCATTGCCACTTCGACTTGCAAATTTTGAGTGCTATCTCGGCTACTTTGGTTCTTCTATGGATTTCCTCGTTGCGGATTTTATCACGTAGTGAAACACTCAACATAGCTCTCTCCATCGCATGTTGCGCGACTCTGAGCTTGTGTATGAGGCCAATAGTTAGCGACCAAGTCTCAGTTCCATATGTCATCACTGGCAACATGCACTGATTGTAGACTTTCGTCTTGCGGCTCTGCGGTATCTGTGACGAGAAAATGTGTCGTAATTTCCCGAACGCTGCCGATCCGAGTTGGATTCGTCGATTGCCTCTATTTCGAAGTTGGACTTGCCTAGTTGAATCGTCTAACCCAAATAGACATAATGGTATACAACTTCGATTATATGGCTACCAACATGTAACGGTACGGGTGCAACATGAGCATTTGACATGATTTTTGTCTTGCTCATGTTCATTTTAAGACCCACCTGTTGGAAGACGATATTGAGGGGTCGCTGAGCATTGTGCCTACTGTGCCTAGGTCTTCCAGCGATTCTGCCATGATGTTGACGTTCGTCATTGATGTTGATACCATGTCTATGCCAGTACAAGAGCTTGAATACATCCTCGAATGCAGAAGTGAACAGTTTTGGAGAAATAACATCTCCCTGTCTCACCCCTTTATGCAATGGGATTGGATTCGTGCTCTGGTCCTGGAGTCGGATAGACATGGTGGCGTTACTGTACAGACATTTCAACACTTCGATATACGGATAGTCGATTTGGCACCGCTGGAGTGACCGCAACACTGCCCAGGTTTTGACAGAATCAAAGGCTTTCTCATAGTCCACAAACGATCAACAAAGTGGCCGGTTATACTCTTCGGTCTTCTGTATAACCTGTCGGAGCGTATGGATGTGGTCTATGGTGTTAAAGCCTTTTCGGAACCCGGCTTGTTCGGGAGGCTGGAAGTCGTCAAACCTACGTGCAAAACGATTATCTAATGCTAGTAATCAAATATATTAGCTGAATGGTCGAGAAGCAGTTCATTCAGAAAACTGATCAACAAGTATTTTAGGTTCTCAGTTTGGGATGTTATTGTTGTAGCAGAGGATCTTTGATGAGCTTCTTTATATGTGGTTGTCATAAAATGCCTCAGTTTATTTAGTAGGATATCGGTTTCCTTTGCTCTACATCTTAGAGTCCTGTACTTTCTGCTGTCGATTGTAAATCATTTGTTTCTACGAGTATGCTATTGTCTAAGAAAACCATTCTGTGGTATATCTTGATAAGTTAGTTTCGAGCAGTTGTCTGTTCTTCTGATGTCAGTATTGAGTTAAATCGTGAACCTAAGAGCAATTTCTGTCGTTCTTTCATTTTTGAACTAAGCTTCTGCTAAGATTTAAACAATATATTCACTGTTTTCCAATTCACACTTGAGCCACTCTCTATAAAAATGTATTAATTGATTGCCCGATTCAGTGAGGACTGAGTCGGGCAATCACTTTGCTGTAGATTCCGTCAGTTCAAAATAATTGACCACATTATTCGAAACTTCAAATTAATGTGCTCTGCAAATATTCCGCGCGTGAAATATGCACAAGCTGGCAAGCACGCGCTTGTCCCTGTCCATACGCTAGCACCGGAGAGCTGGCAACGTCGCAAGAACCGCTATAAATAACCGGTATTTTAGAGCAAAGTATCGATACTTCAAAAGTATCGGTACTCGAACTTATCGAAATGAAAGGTATCGGTATTACCGCTATAATAGCTAAATAAATATTATTGGTACCGGTATCAAGCCCTGGTTGGGGTTACGATTTCTTTTCAAGACAAACATTTGTGTAATGAACATAATTATTTATTCTGTGTCTGGGTGTTATAAAGTAGGTATCATAAGTATGTATTAAAAATATATAAGTAATCTATCAGTCATCTTGTCACCATAAAATAAGTTATGCTTAGTTTAGGGCTAGATTGTCCACCAATATATATTTATTTAATATTTTCAAAGTTCTTATAGTTTACCCGTTATAACTATTTTCTGAAAAATCCAAAATCGATACTGGAGATACACATTTTTTTGTAGCTACAATCACACACATAAATAAATCATTTATTTACGTGTGTGATTATAGCTATCATTTGCGGGTTCGATTCCCGCCGCGGGACAAATGTTTGTATGATCTGCAAGTAATTGTCTCGGGTCTGGGTGTTTCTATGTATAATATGTATGTATTTACAAAAAAAAAAACTTAAGTATTAGTAAGTAAAAAGTATTTAAGTAGTATATCAGTCATCTGGTGATCCATAACACAAGCTTGCTTACTTTGGGGCTAGATGATGCTGTGTGAAATGTCCGGCATTATTTATGATAAATGCACAAAAAAGAAGGAATTTAAGTTGGTAGATAGTAAACTTATTGTCAATGATCAGAAATCGTCTACACTGTCTACGGCAAAACAAACACAAAATAAACCTGCTCACGGCTGTAAACTCCGGTAGACACGATAGATCTCTAGTTACCTACTTAGTTGTTACGTACTCGTAGTAACAAGCGTAATGCCACCAGTGCTCACTTTAGCTTTACTTTAGTTTGGGAGCTTAATTATATTAGTTAACTTTTAATCCCAGGTAACTCCACACATTAGGTACAAAGTTACTAGTATATGACGCACCCAGCGTGTTGGGCAAATTCGCAAAAGTGCTGTGCCAGACGAATTAGAGTTACTCTTGGCAGAGTGGTCGTTGTTATGAGCTGGTCCTGATGAATGGCGGCTCTTGCTATGCGTCTCCATTCGGCTCTATTGGAGGCATGGTGGGAGCAGTCGGTCATCGTGGATTGGGTGAGAGATTTTATCAGATCTCTCCATCTGGTCGGAGAGTGGCCACGGCAACGTTTTCCTATGTATACCGGCTTCTGTAATTGTACTAATAAGTGTTCTGTGGCTAAGCGCCTATAATCCAAATCCGGTCAAAATTCGATATAATGAGAGGCTGGTGCGCGTAATAGTCAAAGGTCGCGCGACTAATTTGCGAAAAGCGCGCGTTATTAATTTGTGAATTAGCGAGCTGCAATGTGGGCCGACCACTCAAGCGCAGCCAATCTAATTAATTAACCTTTGTCGCTAGCGCTAGCGTTTGTGTCGCATAATCGAGTTTACGAAGCGCTAATGGAGTATTTGGGGTAGGCGAGTGGTTTTGCGTGCCAGGGAGCAAGACAGGAACGCTTTTTAGTTTGGGAGTACATTATCCATGTGCTGTGTTTACACAATTATTATTACATTACATATTCTTAGTATTACACTACATATTCTTAGACACTACATAGTCATAGCATCTGTATGCTATGACTATGATTTATTTTTGATGTGATTGGTAAGATGTTAATCTGAATTACGTTTGCTTTCTGCCTTCTTAATTCTAAAGCTACAAACAGTGTTTGATTGATGGTAAGCGCACGATAGAAGCTGAAATAAAATGTATCGTACCCACACGCCTATAAATTCTTTGTCATGACATAAGTCGTCCATTCCGTAGGTAGGTTCCGTAGTAGGTAGGGAGAGCTACGCTCTCGAAGTAAAAATCATGTATTCAATACAATCACAAGTTACCTAATTATGTACCAATATTCCCTTTGCCAAGGCTTGGCCCTAGTGCTTTTTTGTATGATATTTTTTATCTAAAAAACGAATACAAGGTAACAGTAAATAAATAAATAATGCCAGCCATTTCACAAAGCATAATCTGGCCCCAAAGTAAGCAGATATGTGTTATGGGCAATGGGTAGGTACCACATGACTGATATACTAATTATATACTTTCTTATGTATATTATATACGTACTATACATAGAAATACCCGAGACAAATACTTGCAGATCATACAAACATTTGTCCCGCGACGGGAGAACCCGCAACCTTCTGCGTCTCAGACAGGCCTTGGCCCACTGAGCCCCAGAGGTCGTTAAGTAGGTTATACATTGCAAATCTCTCAGTTAACCTAACTGTCAGAGGGTAGGGCAACATAAGGCCATGCATTCTTAACGACATTTATTTTTGGTAATATTGCGCCTTCTGCACAAGACCACCTTTTATGTAAGCTGTAAATATTCTAGCTACGCTACGACTCAGGGCGCGATCCGACTTCGATACATCAAAACGAGAAAGTCGTTGAATTGCACGTCGAATTCAGTCAAATGGGCAGTTATTTCGTAGTCAAATTCATGTTATCGAATCGTCTGTTGTGGAAGATTACGACATCGATTGTCAAAAGTAATATCTGTCATTCCATTGCTCAAAACGAGTCGAAACAATGTAGGTAGCTATTAGTAGGACTTTGCACAATTATTGACCCGATATATCGTTAATCGATTTCAAGAGTAGGCCCTCAGAGTTCACCGTCATTCGAGCACTGTTGTGACCAATTATTTCTGTGAATATATTATGAACAAAACGCATTTGCGGAAACAAAAATGTTTGCTCATCTGACAAACCATTCGTTAGCGTGGAAAGTTACACAGGCAAAACAAAAGGCGGCGCGCGTAACGTACAATTACTTGAATTTATTTTTGTCTATCAAAATGTTTTTAATTGTAGTTGGAAAATATTGTAATGTGTGATTACGTGCTCGAAGCTGTATATTTGCTTAATGGAAGAGGTGTGAGATAAAAGCTTGCGCTATCGGCGCTGGATCTCTCGTATAATTAGAGGGACGACGCCGCCGCCTGTGCCCCACTCTTCCTTTACATGCCACTTAAAGCTACACTTAACACTATCCAGTACCACATTATGTATAGGGAAAACAGAGATGTGTAATATTGTAGATAGATTGATACAAATAACTTTATTGCACACCATACATTGGACTAGTAGAAAAAATAACAATGTTTTGCTAGTCGGTAGTACAGTAGATCTTATCGCTATGTAGCGATCTCTGCCTGAAAACTTGGGTGGATTTAACTGAATGTAGCTGAAAAAAATATCTTAATAACTCCTGTCTTTTTTTAAATATACCTAATAAAAACGAATCTATAAGTAGCGTTTGTTGTTATGGACTTATCAATCTATACTATTCATATAAATCCGAAAGTATCTCATTCTGGCTGTTCGTTCGTTACGGCTAAACAGCTCATTAGGTCTAAATCGGTTAAATCAAGAACATAATATTGAAGAAATATTGACTGGCCTGCCAGCTCAGCTGGTCTGCCTTCTGCGCTGTAGGTTGAGGTTTCGATTCCCTCCCAGTATAAACATTTATGTGATGATCATAGGTGTTGGTTCCGTGTCTGGGTGTCATAAAATATCATATGTATGTATTTAAATATATATATATATTCTATTAGTCATCTGTAGGGCGATTATGGAACTCTTGGTAGAATTGGTAGGCATTATTTCAATCAATCATATAAGGTGTATTTAAATGCTTAGTACGCTAAACACGGTTCCTACCACAGTCATACTTTGTAAATTGGTCGAGTTATAGTTTGACACCAACTTCACATTGTAACTAGCGATAGAAGCCGATACATGTTTAGGGCAAGATGGTGTTGTGTGCATTGGTGCCAATTCGGTTGATTATTTCTAAAATTAGGAATTGTCTAAAATATATTTTAGTTAGTCATAGCATTTGTAAAACCTATTCGGTTGGTACCATCTAACTAAATAAGGAACGGAATAAAATTAGAATAAGTTGGTAACAGTAGAATACCAAAGTTTCATTTGACAGTCTAAACCTAATTTTAGCTAAAATTAGTTAGGTTGGTGCCAACAGAATTGAGGCCATTGTCTACCAATATTTATTATTTATTATCTTTGGCATGGACATAAGAAACTTTTTTGCAGGAACTCGTACAACGCTTGTGAAGCCGTAGAAAATTACTCAAAATATATTGGTAGGTACGCGAAAATATTAATTAGGTAGGTATATTATAGTTTATCAGATCTGATTGAGAAAAGCGTGCCCCATCGTCGGCCACATCGTCGCTTAACATAAGGCGAGATCGTGGTTAAACGTAGGTCTATTCGATGACTAAAAAAAAAGTACCTAAGTAGGTATCGTCTGGTAAAAAATTGCGCGACCCAAGAGCTGCCTCCTGGCTCAGCATATTAGCATTGTCATTCAACGTGGCAATGCCGCCAGTGTCTTGGGAACGCTGCTCTCTGGCAGTGATATGGATCAGTTGAGCTATCTTTAGATCGCTTTAAACGGTCCTTAGATAGCTGAACTATTTCATATGTATTTTATATTATTGTATGACTGTAATTGTTTCTGTAAGTAAAAAAATATCCTCGTCAACTCATACTTATAACTAAGTTACACGTACTAAGTTAAAACCTAAAGGACCGTAAGTAAAATCCTAAAAGTAAAAAGTAAATCGTCGTAAATCGTTATGAAAAGTACAATCTTACCAAATAATCTCGTTGCTTTTAGTAAAATTGCTTTATTAATATTCAAGTAGCAAAAACCTTAATAACACAGTATCGCTTAATTGCAAATCGCATTTGCATCTACTCAAACACATGCTCGGTCACCTGATTACGTAACATGCGACCACTAACAATAGGCGTAAACTGCACGATCACCGCTGTTAAACACACTTTTGGTACGCGCTAATATAAATAATAAATAATGCCGGACATATCACCCAGCATCATCTAGCCCCAAGACAAGCAGAGCTTGTGTTATGGGTACCACATGACTGATATACTACTTAAATCACCCAGACCCCAGCCAAACACTGAGGTCGCCAAATATATCCCTGTTATAAGCGTATTTTTGCCCGACAGGCGAGTAATAAGCAGCTGGTTTCCGTAAAAGGAGTTTTTTTACGACTTGAGACTTGAGACTTTTTTTTTATCTGATTCAGCAGATATTGTGACGACCTCTGTGGCACTGTGGGCTATGGCCCGGCTGAGATGCAGAAGGTTGCGGGTGCGACAAATGTTTGTATGATCTGCAATTATTAATCTCGGGTCTGAGTGTTTCTACGTTTAATATGAATTTATTTATAAAAAAAGTATATAAGTAATATATGAGTCATGTGGTACCCCATAACACAAGCTCTGTTCAATATGGGGCCAGATGATGCTGTGTGAAATGTTCGGCATTATTTATTTATTTATTGCTGGCGCGTTGCTGTTGCTATTGCTTCCGCTACTTTTTCGTAATAACGTGTTTAACGGTCGAAGTTCGTATAACTCAGGTGACTACTAATTTTCTTTACTATAATCTATATATAAGTATAAAAGAAAGTCGTGTTAGTTACACCACTTATAACTCGAGAACCGCTGGACCGATTTGGATGAAACTCAAAATGAATATAGTTAGTAACTTGGATTAGGATATTGGCTATTTTTTATCCCGAAAAAACAACGGGAACGGGAACGGGGCGCTCGAAGCCCTGGGTGGCCGCTAGCGCCATCTATCAATATTTATCCGATGTTTTGTTAATCTCTAATTATTGCAATAATTTGAAAGGTTACTTTTTTTAAATAGCCATATTAGTAGTCACTTTTTTTGTGAAGTTGTAACCGCTCAACGAAGTGGGCACGGGTCAGCTAGAATAAATAAAATAAATAAATGTTTGTGGACAATTCACAATACCATCTAGCTCTTAAACTAAGCATTATACTATAGGAACCAGATGACTGATATAATCCATCAATAATACATTTTAAAGTATCTCCGTCTGTCTGGCTGTATTACCTTTTCACGACGGAATGGCTGAGCGGATCTTGATGAAATTTGGTAAGCAGATAGTTTGTACCTTAGGGACTGACATAAGCTAGTTAATATGTAGGTACCCTGCGTGCAATGCCGCGGACAGCAGCTAGTACTTATATATTTATTAAACTCATCATTATCATCATCATTACACAGTATAAAACAAAGTCGCTTTCCGCTGTCTGTCTGTCCCGTTGTATGCTTAGATATTTAAAACTACAGAACGGATTTTGATGCGGTTTTATAGATTAATAGATAGATAGGTTTTAATAATATTAGATAGATAGATTAATAGATAGGTTTAATAGATAGAGTGATTCAAGAGGAAGGTTTATATGTATAAAACATGCATAACATAGTAGAGAAACACTGATAATTTTACAGGTTTCTAATGTGGTGTCGTAAATAAACACATGTTTTTGCGCTTACATTGCAAACGCTGGCTGAACCCTACGAGACAGATCAAAATAGTGTACTACAGTATTGTACACCTTTAAAAGTTCTACAAAAAATTCCGCGATGGTATATGTCTATCTCTTAGATAACGTTGTATATAAAGACATTCTGTAGTATATTTAGCATCGGCATGCACCCGTGCGAAGCCGGGGCGGGTCGCTAGTACTATATAATACCCAGACACAGAACAAACATCTAACATCACATAAATGTTTGTTCTGGGAAGGAATCAAACCATCAAAAGCTATTGAGCAAAAAGGAGAACTACTAACAGCTGTGAGACCAGTCAAATTAATAAGCCGATGTTTCTCAAATGGTCTAAGAATAGTCAGCAGTTTTTTTTAATTTGTATGTTGGTAGGTAGGTAAATAAGCTTTCTTCAGAAATAAAACCATCATACAGTTCTATATATGGAATACAATTATTGTTATTCTTCGTTTACGCTATAAGTATGTAGTAAACAGCTGTAATTTATACTAAAATCTAGCTGCTGCACGCTACTTCGTACGATTGGTCCCTGCGTAAAAAGTAACCTAAGTCCTGCCTCAAGATATAATCTATTTCCTTACCTAGTTTCGTCAATATCCGTTCAGCCGTTTAGCCGTGAAAGGGTAACAGAGACTTTCTAATTTATGATATTAGTATGGACGAGTACAAACCTCTATACAAACTTTAAATTCGAGAAATAAACTTTAAATTCATGACATTTGCCATGACTAACTGAAATATAGCGACCATTCCCACTAAACACATTACCAATACCATTGATAGTACAAATGAGTCTAAAAACGTTTCATTAGTCTTATTGACCGCCATTTTGCGGACAAATGAATAAATAAAAAAAATAAAAATAAAAAGCCTTTTATTTCTGGCAAAAATAAAACTTGAAAAAAGACAACAAAGTTTTGTAATCTCTAATGTCTAGTGTCTAATGTTAGTGCTTTTTTTATCTAAATTAATTCTAGGTTAGTTTTTTTTTCTATTGTTTAAATTGTAATTTTACAAATGCTTATAATTTTGGATTATTTGTTTGCTAGAACCCCTCCGCGGGTGAAGGCCTCCTCCAATGAAAGCCTGAAAGCCAATGTGTTTCGGTCTTGAGCTTCTTTCATCCAGTGTGGGCCGGCAGCTTTAGCTATTTCGTCCTCCCATCTCGTTTGGGGTCTTCCTCTGGATCTGGATGAAATAAATAAATAATAAATTAATATAGGTGGACTATGCACACAACACCATCTAGGCCCAAAATAACCATAGCATGTATTATGGTTATGACCAGATGACTGATATAATACGTATATATTTTTAAATACATGCATATGATACTTTATAACACCCAGATACATAACCACCACCTATGTTCATCACACAAATGTTTATCCTGGAAGGGGATGGAACCCTCAACCTACAGCGCAGAAGGTAGTCAAATTAAATAAGTTCAAAAAATTCTCATTTGTCTCATTCCTGTTGCAACATGTACTAGGTAAGCGGAACCACCGAGAGATCACCTAAACCATGAATATACCTATTTTACGTTAGTTAGTATCTACTAACAAGAATGCTGAATGTTTCTTCTAGGTAATGTTTCGTAAAGGTCGATAAAAATGTTTTGTTGTGAGATCTCTTATCGGTCTGCGTGTTCCAGTCAGTGGGGTAAACAACTAAACAACCAAACACTACGCCACGTCGCTGGCAGGAGTGACAAACATTTTTTCAATACGTATTTATACTAGGTGCCTACTTATTCAATACTAGCTTCTGTCCCTAAAGTAGCCAGTCATTCAATTCAAGACAGCCAAAATACAATTACCTTAACAAATTATTTCTAATTTATAAATAACTAGTTGCCCCTTCGCGACTTTGTCCGCGCGTTATAAAACGAAAAAATTAAATAAAAATTAAAAAATAAATTTTATTTTTTAATTATAAAAAAAAAAAACTAAGCCATTCTCGAATTCAATTGAACACGCACAAAAAATACATCAAAATCGGTCCAGCCGTTTAGGAGGAGTTTAATTACAAACACACACACAGAAGATTTATATTTATAAATATTAGGTAGTTACACGTGACCCAAGAGCTGGTTCCTATATGGCTCACCGTATTAACATTGCCATTCAACGTGGCAATGCCGCCAGTGTCTTGGGAACGCTGCTTTTGGCAGTGATCTGGATCAGTTGAGCTATATATAAATCGTTTTAATCGGTCCTTAGTTAGCTCAACTGTTTCACATGTATTTTAAATTATTGTATATTATTCTGTACATTTCAGTAATTATTTTGTGTAAATAAATAAACTTCCTAGTAAGCAGGTAGGTATATTATATAAATTGGTATGATATGGATTTATGCTGAATTCAGGACTTGACTAGTTTGTGCTTATGTTTGACCTACCATTAGAGTGCCTAGTGCCTTGGTTGGAGTCTGCCTGTCTTGAAAAGTCTGGAGCTCTACTGAAAAGACGACTAATAGAAAAAATTAAAATCATTTCTTTATTGAAGCAGGTTATAATGAAGGATACCCTACACTCGAAAATGTTGGCGACTTATGATGAGAGGCGCAAATGGAATGCATGATGCGCCACTTTTCTAATGTTTTTGAAAACGGCGGCATCGCTCTGTTATACAACTGGCTAATACATCTGTCCCGTTGCCGGATAATTGACGCGTTTTAAACATAACTAGCTACGGCTTCTGCCTTTGGTCGCCTGTCATATACAACTTTGTCTTGGAAATAGTTATTTCAATGTTTTTTTAGCTCCAGTTTTTATGAAATTTTGTTTTCACTTCAACAGAATTTTGAGTGACATGTTCGTAATTTAAATTTAAATTCTGGTTAAGGTATACATAAACATATTGGCCTTGATTCTGTTATCTCGCTTAAATATAATAAAATATTGTATCGAGTAACTCAAATATCATAAATCACAAACTACCATATTTTGTTTGGCATTAAAGTCTAAATTAGTTTTTTATTTTTTTTTATGAGTTCTAAAAAAATTTTAATGACCTCTAAAATTTATTTAATTCACGTGTTAATTCACGATCCCATTTTAAAGGCCATGTCAATTCAAATTCACTACATATATGGGCTTACTCATAAACGCCTCTCAACACTGCCGTCACTATTTTGTCACTATCTTACAAAAAGGTATGGCACTATTTGAAATAATAATTCACTTTTGACAGAAGTTGAGAGTAAGTAAGGCTAAAAATGTATGTTATCATTGTTCTCATTGCTGTTTTTCGTTATGTCATGTGTTGTTAAATAAACACTATTTTTAACCGTTTTCAAAAATAGAAGGCTCTCAATTCAGTTGTTTTTTTTATGTTTATTACCTCATGACTTCGTCATAACCTATTTGAACAAATATTTTTTCATGTGTATAGATATACTTCCCGATTGGTCCCATAGAAATTTCATCAAATTCGGTTCAGTAGTTTGATTTTTAAATCAAAATAACTGGAAAATACATCTAAGTAAACGAAATTTAGTAATTTGGCTTTCCTCTGATTTTCCAGTACTTTTTTACAAATGTCGAGTTCAATAGTAAAAATTGTAACATAAAAACTTTTTTAACAGTCTTTTTAAAAAGAGATTCTTAATTCGTACAACCAAATTGAGAATTTTTATGGGCTCAAATTTCGTCACAAAAAAAAAACTTTTTTAAGTTTTTAAAAAGTATTTTTTTCATTCTTTTAGTTGTTACAAACTAATATGAGACACATACAGACATACCTACACTGCATACATATTATCTGTAGGTGCCCAGTGATTGGTTCCGCTAAAGTTTACACACTTTCTAGAAATAACGCAGCGCCGGGCGTTATAATTTTGTTTCCCAATTTTACGAGAGAAAGGAATTTAAGTATCTGTCTGAAGTGCAGTTTTTTGAACTAAAATTGTTAGAGCTATACTTATTCAATAATATGCGGAATCTATTAAAATAATCGGCAGTTTCTGAGTGGGAATATAAAAAACGTATGTAGATGTAGTAATCTAGTAGTATTGTAGTCCATTCATACCAACTATACTGTTTTGCCAATCTCTGTGGCGCAGTGGGCTAAAGTCTATCTGAGACGCAGAAGATTGCGGGTTCGATTCCCGCCACAGTACAAATGTTTGTATAATCTGCAAGTGTTTGTCTTGCATCTGGGTGTTTTTCTATGTATAATATGTATGTATTTACAAAAGAAATGATATTTAAGTAGTATATCAGTCATGTGGTACCCATAACACAAGCTCTGCTTACTTTGGGGCTAGATGAAGCTGTGTGAAAAATATAAAAAAAAAAGATGTGTGCAAGTCACACGTGGTAGAAGTGAAACCTCCAAAAAACAAACGTATAATACGTACACGTATACAAACCACCACGGTTGTTGTGATGCCTATTCTGAAACTTTGTACTACGCATGCGCGCACAAACACCGAATAATAAACACGTATAATGCTTCCTATCTCATTTTCTCCCACGTTAAATCTTATGAATTTATGTATCTGTCTCTTTTTTTAATTTCGCTTTTTCGTTTCATCGACTTTCAAATCACAACGATGCTAAAGAAGTTTTCACTTCAAAAAAAGAAGGCAATATATATATATAATAGGTTGGGGAAAATGTTTCTTCGCATTTTTTAAGAAAATTTAAAACATTTTTTAATATAGTTTATTTACATTTAACTAAAGTATGTAGGTACAATTTTGTTCGATAACTTTTTGCCATCTTGTAGGACATGATTCCATTGCTATAGAAATTTTGGGACTTCTGATCAAAATACCGCGACAAGTGGTTTTGGCAGTCCTCTCGTGATGTTAACCTGAAACTGCTAAAGACTAAAGAATTCTGATGAGACCGAAACAGGTGGAAATCTGAAGGTGCAAGGTCAGGACTATACGGCGGATGCATTAACACCTCCCAGCCAAACTCTTAATTTTTGCTGAGTTGCTAAAGATGTGTGAGGTCTAGCGTTATCATGATGAAGTACCACACCCCTTCTGTTGATTAATTCCGGCCGCTTTCTCTCAACTTCTTGTTTTAATCTCATCAGTTGTTCGCCGTAGAGTTCAGAATCGATGGTACTGCCTGGTGGTAACAGCTCATAATGAATAATGCCCTTCCAATCCCACCACACACACAGCATCACCTTGTTGCGAGTTAACCCGGGTTTCGCCACAGTCTGTGAAGCCTGACCGGCCTTTGACCACGACCTTTTTCGCACGTTCTTGTCGTACGTGATCCACTTTTCATCAGCAGATATCAGCTTCTTCAAAAATGGTTCGGTTTCATTACGTCGTAATAAAGAATCACAAATGAGTACACGGTTCATTAGGTTTCTTTCAGTGAGCTCGTGAGGTACCCAAATATCAAGCTTTTTTGTGTACCCAGTTTTTTTCAAATGCGCCAAAACTGTTTTGTGGTCAATTCCCAGTTCTTCAGCTACGTCGTAACTACTGATTTTTTTGAGACTGAGACTTTTTCAAAAATGGCATCCATTTTATCCGTAATAGGGCGACCAGAGCGACGTGCATCTTTGACATCAACATTTCCGGATTGAAAACGCTTAAACCAAATTTGTGCTTCTCTCACAGACACTGCACTAGGTCCATAAACATCGCAAATTTTTTTCGAGTCTTGCGTTGCATTTTTACCTTTTTTGTAGTAAAATTTTAAAATGTATCGAATTTCTTCATTAGATTCACTCATCTTGACAGCACGAAAAACATAAAAATCACACATTTTCCTAATTTGAATTTGGAATTATGTTCTTTAAAATTTATTACAAGTTCATAAATACTATAATGCGAAAAGACTTTTTCCCCAACCTAATATATAAATATATATTATATATAAATATATATATAATATAATTATATATATATATATATATATATATATATATATATATATATAGGTTCTTGGTTTTTACGAGGCTGTAGAGTTTTATTTCGTAATTTGTCTATATTATGAAAACTAATTTTTATATAAAAAATAACACTATTTTGTTTTCTAAACATTTGTTTTACCCGAGTCATCCAATTGATGCTCGTGAGAAAACTTTTTTGTAATTTTGAAAGAAACGTGTTAATATCCGAAATTAAAACAGAACCACTTGGCTTTTTGCTGTGTTTTTTTTGCCCCTCAGATGAAGTGTCGATTATTTTATCGAGCGATCGGTAGATGCCGCCGAAGATCATAAATGGATTAATTATAACATGGTATATGTGTTTAAATATATAATTCCGGACACAGCATCATCTGGCCCCAAAGTAAGCAGAGCTTGTGTTATTGGTAACACATGATTGATATACTACTTATTTACTTATTTTGTAAATACTTTTATATTATACATAGAAACACCCAGACCCGAGACAAATACTTGCAGATCATACAAAAATTTATCCCGCGGCGGGAATCGTATCCGCCCCACAAAGGTCGCTTGGATTATTAGCTTATACACGCGTGGTACTTACATAAAAGGTAGCCTATATGCTAGTATACATATAGTGAGAAATCAATGTCAAGACTAAAGGTTAAAGCGACAAATCTTCCTAGTGAGTAACTATTTCGATGGATTTTTTTAGCCGTCTTGCGAATCAAACATTGCGCTATTATATTATTAATCGAGTTATTTACGATTTTATTAGTATTTTTGGTGTTTTTATTGAATTCATCATATCAGCCTTCAGGAAGTCCACTGCTGGACATAAGCCTCCCCAATTGATTTCCAGAAAGAACGATTTTGAGCCCTCTCCATCCACCGACTTCCTGCGATCTTAACAATCTCATCAGTCCAACGGGTGGGGGGTCGTCCTACGCTTCGTTTTCCTGTCCTTAGTCACCATTCGAGAACTTTTACTCCCCAAGGGTTATCAGTTCTGCGAGCTATATGACCTGCCCATTGCACTTCAACTTGCAAATTTTGAGTGCTATGTCGGTGAATTTGGTTCTTCTACGGATTTCCTCGTTGCGGATTTTATCACGTAGTGAAACACCCAACATAGCTCTCTCTTTATAGCTCGTTGCGCGACTCTAATTTATTTCTTTATTTAATTCTTTATTTAATTAATTGTTATTATTTATTTTATTATTTACTATAACAAAGACTATAACAAAGGCGTTACTATAGTAAAGCATGTCTACTACTAAGTACCAATCAGCCCACATTCACTCACTGCTGGGTCTAGGCCATTATAAGCCTCCATATCATGCGTCTATCGCATCCAATGGGCTCCGATCACCCAGGTGTTTAAGCAATTTTAATGCCCACTCGGGCTGTGTCGGCCGAACACACGGTTGACGCGGCAGGCTGTTAGTATTTTTTTGACTTTCGCATACATAATTTATATTATTTTAGTAGTTTACGGTTATTTATTCATTTATTATATTTGTAAATCATAAAACTTGAAAAATAACAGAAGACAATTATAGGTTTTCACTGATAGAAACATGAGGTTGTCAATGATGTGACCATTATTTTAACGCACCTTCATGAAAAGCACGTGCTCGCTATCCGGATATAATTATAACTTACAATGCAGTTTTTTACTCCAATAAACAACAATAAATAAGTAATGTAAACAACAAAAATAAAAACATAAAATAACAATTAGTACCTACCTAACACCTGGGTTGCCTAGGTGCTAAAACAAAACTGAGTAATGCAACGCCGTGCCTTGCAAATACTAATATTTAAATGAGTCAATTAATCGCGTTTTATTACCTTTTTATCCATTCCCAACATTTCCAGAGAGTGACTCAAAGAGTCTGAGAATCTTACGACCAAGGTTATTGCAACATAATCGAAACGTCGGAAATCAATTTAAAGGTACCTATTACGCGATAAATGTTGTAAACTACTAAAACTCCTAAGAGTCTAGTAAAATTAGACTGATTTTACAGAATTGTAAAAAAAATATATAAAAAATATAATTCGTCCTCGGACGAATCACCTGGTGTAGGGCTGAGTGTCGACACGACCAAAGTGTTAAATACATACGATTCTAGCAATTTAAAACTTTGAAAATGATATAATTTGGTTTTAATAAAGATACGCGATTTGACCAATATTTGACTCAGGCGCGGCCATCACTCGGTCACTGCCTTTATCCAGACGGTTTATACCAACCGTCTTCACGTCTTGCCAAATATCGTTCCCGTCTCCACTTCAACTGATTGATCCTCTTACCCACATCCACTAAGGTTCTACGCTCGTACCTACATAAAGCGTTATCACCGAGTGAGATTGGAGTTGATCGACTAATTAACACGTAATTCGATGGACGTCACCGGCCCGGCTTGGTGCATTAGGCGCTCTGTAATCACGCGGTCTCTAATCACGCCGGCCCACTCAGCCTCAGCGATTTCCGGAAACATACTGATGTGAGCACAACTATTATATAGTAGCTGCTGCACGCGGCTTTGGACGTGGTACTATCTATCTCCATACCAAGTTTCATCAAGATCCGTTCAGCTGTTTAGCTGTAAAATGGTAACAAACAAACAAACGGACAGACAGACAAACGGACAGATACACTTTTGAATTTATAATATTGACAGGCTAGGCGTAATTCGCACTTTAAATACCTACTACACTGGTGTATCCGACTTTTTGGGCAAATTCATAGAGAAGTGCTGAGCCAGATAAAATATAATTATTCAATTCAATTCAATTTCATTTATTTCAGCCTTCATAAGTATATGTACAAATTTAAGCCATATTTATTATAATAATAATTTAAAAATAGAGAATATAAATAAAACAAATAAATTAAAATATAGACTGCATGCACCACATCATTACATCACCGGTGCGAAAGGTGCACCTCTGTGCAATGCTTCATGAAGATGCACTCAGTATTCAGCCTTCCTGCTATAAGTTGCAGGTATCTGTTGGTGCTGTCCCACACGTGACGCATCAGGGACGACGTTTGCGGATGATCGCATAAAAGTCATCGACGCGTGCGTTCGCGAACATCCCCGATGCGCTACAGAAGTATGGCAGCCTCAACAGCACCCTGAAGCTATTATTGTACTGGACTCGAAGGGCATTCCAGCAGCACTTAGTAAAGTTAACCCATAGACTGCACGTGTAAAAAGACTGGCAGTACGCCTTAAACAAACATGTTTTTACAGCCGTACTGCACAATGCAAATCTACGGGCCAACATGTTGGCTTTGACTGATAATGCCCTTCGCTCCCTATCAATATCGGTGTTATCTGAGAGAGTCTCAGTTACCCAGTGGCCCAGATACTTGAACTCGGACACCCGCTTGAGCTCACTGCCCGCCAGCAAGATTGATGGGACTGTGGAATAAGTTTACGACCGGGCTTTAAAAACCATCACCTCACTCTTGCCAGCGTTATATCTGAGCCCATGAGCCTCCGCATAACGCTCACAGATTCCAACAAGTCTTCGTAGGGCACTGATCGTTGGGCTCAGCAACACCATATCGTGTTGCAATTCCATATATGCAATAATAAATAAATAAATAGAAAGAGAGGCACTATGTAGGTAAATAAGCGCTTGTGCGAGTTTAATTGCACTCTGTTACGTTGTATCAAGAGTCGCTTTTTATGTATATATTTACGCGGTGTTCGCTTTCTGTACTTGTACTATTAACTATTCTGTGATATTAGTATGAATTGGGACAAAGGTACCTATTTATTGTCACTGTTTGGTTTTTTGTTGTGACCCTGCGTTTCGATTATTTCTAATCAGCAATAAACGTAAAATAAATAAATGATAATACATTTAAAGGTTAAAGGTAAAATGCGCGAAAACCAATGTATGAAGAATTAGAGGAAAGAAGTTAGGTACTTACTTAGTTACAGAAATTGACAATGTTTAAGATACTATAAAGTAAAACACTTGTGAAATATCTGATCTGAGGAACGTTTAAAACGATCTAAAAATAACTCAACAGATCCAGATCACTGCCATCACTTTTTGGCAGCGTTCCCAAAAACAGTTTCGACTTGGTAGAAACCACGGTCTGATATAAAATCCCAATAATAATCATTTTTCAAGCGATTTACTTCTTAGGCTCCACAAATTTTCACATCGTTCATCACATCAGCTTTTAAATTTTGCTAGCACATACCTACTCGAGATTTCAATAAACAATAATGCCTCATAAGATAACAGTTGGAAAGACCTGCATCAGTCACAGAAAACACATCTCCTAAATCAGGAGAAAAAGAAACACAAAACAAACAACCCGCTACGCGTCTGCTACGCCGCTACGACGTCGCTACGCGATACAAAAGACTTACCAAAAACGGGATCAACATTCAACAAGTCATTGTCATTCAGACGAAACAATCTTGTGTAGCAATCAAAAATCACTGTGTAGCATTATTCGACTAAACCTTTGTTGTAAAATAAAACCCGGGACTAATTGAAATGCTACATTACGACAGCGCCGAGACGTTAGAATAGGGGCACTGCTCGCCGCTTTACAAATATAAAACAATCATTTGGACAGTTCAAAGAGCGGCGTGAGGTAACGCAACGTTAGTGTGTGTCCCAAGTGATAAGTTTTTTACCCATTAATACTTAATAATTGAAGCAGAGCAGAAGCAATCCCTTGGGTCTATATACAAATTTAAAAACATAGATCAAGGAGTCAATGTTTTGACCTTGCAAGGTTTACGGTGGTATTCATTAAAAATGATTAGTTAGTATTTTAAAACTTATTGAGTACCTATATGTAGCTATAGTAGTTATAAGAAAACATTAAATACTTACTACTTACCTGTACTTCACTTACAGGTGAAAAGGTGAATGAAAAGGTTATCGTTTTTTTTTGTGTTGGTGGTTTTTTAATTAGCAAAAAAAAAGGTTTTTGTAAAGTCGATTTACGAACAATAATTTTACGTGATAACGTCATAAGAAAACATTGATGAACCGATCGTGCTTCTCTATCGCTTGTTCCGCGCTCTCGCTTGCACGCTCGACTCAGGCGGAACGTGACAATTTTTCGTGCATGCAACCGGCGTTCATCGATTTATGATACGTTATCACGTCGAAAATAAGAGTTTTTTTAATACGACCAACATTTAGGGAGCATAAATGTCTAAGTATGTACAAACAAGTAGATATTTTAACAGAACCTCCACTTAGACACAATTTGGTGCATGCTGGGTTTCCTAGTTTTACACTTAGATGAAAAACTAGGTAGTAATCATGATGAAACTACTTAAATTTAGATATATTTTTATTCAGAACATAAAAAGTTTACGTATTACAATAAAACGATGATTCTACAAAAGTTTAAAGACTTGAAATCATGACGTTCGTCTGCTTAAAAATAACAGTTCTGGGGGCCGACCGCCGTAATTTTGAACGTTCGAACCAAAGTTAAACCAAAGTAAAAACATTATTTTTGACATATTTCGTACCGCGCTTATACAACTAAAACGATTTGGCTCTAATTTGGATTATTTGTTGATCAAACGTTGCGGGATCTCGTTATTTTTGACAGTGCTTTTAAGTACATCCTAGTAGTCTGTGCATAGAGTAATCCTAGGTAGATCTATATATAAATTATTACAATTGGTAAAATCAACGATTTAATCGTTCAGGAAGAATAGCGCAGTACCAGTTTGATATTCAGATTAGCCATATACCTTTGCCAATACCAATCCGTTGCAATTCCGTTGACAAATATCGCGATGGCCCTACTGTGTTATTTAGTTCTATAAACTAAAAAAACGTACTTAAACCAAATGATTTATGCTTAAATAGATTCGTAATTTGTACATTTGTAATATTTGAAAAATAAGACGTGTGTGGTTCTTATGGCTTGTGCCGATGGCAGGCGCGCGCCTCGTCATCACGCGGCACCTTTCAGTCCCATCTCGCCCTCCCCCACAATACCGCGCACAAAGCGCCGCGTTTGCCACCTCGTTATGTAAAATCGCCCAAACAAAGCCGCGGTATCGCTTTCTTCGACAATCGAATCAAATTAACAATGCCTCTCAAAACTCTCAAACAAGACATGCCTACAACACATGTTAATAAATAATAAAGCCCAGGTGTGATGAACCTTTTGTCTATTTACCTAGAATATTAATCACAGATCAAATTTGAGGGAGTTTGAGCATTTTAACCTTCTAATGTTCTCAATGCTAGGGCAGCTGACCTACTCTGTCAGCTCAGTTGGTAGTAGCCCTGCCTTCTGCGCTGAAGGTTGGGGGTTCGATTCCCTCCCAGAACAAACATTTGTGTGATGAACATGATGTTTGTTCTGTTTCTGGGTGTTATATAGTATCTTATGCGTGTATTATAAAACAAATAAGACTTTCTATCAGTCATCTGGTCACCAGAATACAGATGGTGAAATATAGATGGTGTTGTATGCATTGTTCACAAATATTTATTATTTATTTATATACATATTATGAATTATATTTGGTTTATTATTTATTAGTTTCTGACTAACTTCTGACTAACCTCTCAGCTTAGTAACTTGGAGGATGCTGCAGGTTTTGGGTTCGATTCCCATCCATGACATAGGCATTTATTCTGTGTCTGTGTGTCATAGTATATAGTAGCATAATTATGTATTTTAAGTAATATAATAATATATAATGCTGGACAGACATTTCACACATCATCTGGCCCCAAAGTAAGCATAGCTTGTGTTATGAACCACATGCATGCCTGATATACTATACTTACTTAATTACTTTTTTTTGTAAATACATACATACATATTATACATAGAAAAACACCCAGACCCGAGATAAATATTTATACAAATATAAATATAAATATAATAAAAAAATATAAATACAAATATTTCCCGCGTCGGGAATTGAACTCGAAACCTTCTGCGTCTCAGGCCGGCCTTGGCCCACTGTGCCACAGAGGTCGTCTAGAGTGTTATATAAGTCATTTGGTTACCACCCTTCAAGCTTTTCTTACTTTGGGGCTAGATGGTGTTATGTGGAACGTCCACCAAAATGTACTTGTCTAAAATTGTTTATACTTTTTTGTGTCTCAGATAATCTGATTTAGTCACTATATTTTCCATGACCGTTCGCATTGTCGTTGGGTACAGACATTTATGAAAGGAAAAACGTTGTTTTTTACCTACCGAGCCAAAAGTTGAGCATCGGCTAAACCCGATAAAAAGAGCCTCGTGCCAGTGTTAAATACAAACCGCGAGAGGCCAATTAAACTGGTTGCAGAACTCGTATGTAATAGTAGGTACCTACCTAATGTTTGTTCTCGCGGGTGTGGCCGGCTGGTGAGGCAAGGCTTGCCAATCACGACTCTGCACGACATGTTGGCCTCTTGTGAAACAATGGCGGCTTCGTGCGTGATTGTGGAAAAATGATTGTGGAACTGAACATTTTACGATTGACTAATACTGACATAACCTAGTAGGTACTGTAAAATAAAAAAAAACGTGTGCGACTCGGAACACCCGACAGAAGTAATAACTTAAACTAATCTAACTAGCACTGTGGGTTAGAGTGGGAGAGGAGGAGCCTGCCTACCGCTGCCGTATGCGTGAGAAAAAGGGAAGTTTTTCCTCCCATAAGAACTTATCACTTCAATACGTACTTAAAAACACAAGTGCAAGTCATATTCGGTAGGAAATTCATTTGGATGAGTTGAATTACGTCGTTATTTTAACGGTAAACCAAAGTTTAATTTGGTGCAAAAATAATAATAATAATAATATAATAATGCCGGACATATCACACATCATCATCTGGCAAAGTAAGCAGTGCTTGTGTTATGGGTACCTCATGACTGATGTAGGTACTACTTGATATACTACGATAGGAAATACTACTTTTTTTTCTGTAAATACATACATATTATATATAGAAACACCCAGACCCGAGACACTTGCAATTCTTGCAGATCATACAAACATTTGAACCCGCAACCTTCTGCGTCTCAGCCGGACCTTAGCCCATTGCGCCACAAAGGTCGTCATATGAAAAAGAAAGGAAGGAGCCTCTGAAGCGCACTTTAATCCTTTCACCACACTGGTTTGCTAATTATACGATAAGAAGTGCAGAAACAAGAAATATTCTTAAAACCCATTAAGATTCTCTCATCATCGTACATCTACTTTTCAAAACATTCGTGAGTACATTGAGATTGGAGAAAACGAATGGTGGATCAAACATCCCCTGATTAAGATTCTCTAAATGAATCGAAACAGTGTTGGTAGTATCATCGACAAAATAACACTCAAAACAACACACGCACAGAAGTTTTATATATATAGCGAACCGCCCCGGTTTCGCACGGGTGCAATGCTGCTACTAAATATACTACAGAATGGTTCAGCCAGCGTTTGCAATATAAGCGCAAAAAATGAGTTTATTTACGACATTACATTAGAAACCTCTTAAATTATCAGTTTTTCTCTACTATGTTATGCATGTATTATACATATAAACCTTCATCTTAAATCACTTTATCTATTAAAAAAAAAGAGCATTAAAATCCGTTCCGTAGTTTTAAAGAGCTAAGCATACATAGGGACAGACAGGCAGCGGAAAGCGACTTTGTTTTATACTAGGTAGTGATATCGTAAAATATCTCAAGAAATTAACCAATACTACAGAAAACTTACAAAGCAAACACGAATTTCAACACAGAATCTACCTTTAACATAACACTTGCCACCACACAAACACCGCCCCTCGCCGGTCCTCGCATTAGCATTCCTCCACTAGAATAACCTAATATACGATGACTGTCTGCGGACGGCCAGGTTTACGTGTTGAGGCCGTATTCCACATAAGCTCACATAATGGCTGATCCGATAAACATCACAGCGTCCAGGATTTTCTGACTGTCATTTCGTGGTATTGTTAAACTTGTAGATTACTAATTGCGAAGGGTTTTAAATAAATTCCTCCCTTTATATATAAAAATCTTGTGTCACAGTTTTCGTGTTTATACTCCTCCGAAACGGCTTGACCGATTTTGATGAAATTTTATATGTATATTTAGTTGGTCTGAGAATAGGTTTATAACAAATTTTTATACCACTAAGTGTTAAGGGTGGCTCACCCCAAAAAAATTTTTTTATGTTCAATAAGGCAAAACAATGTTTGCCGGGTCAGCTGGTAATATATATATTTATTTATACGTGAAGCAAAAACTTAGTACCCATTTTTACGAAAATTGCGCGGACGGAGTATGACATTTCGCACTCTTATAGTTTATATAGAGGAAAGCAGAATGCTAATATTTTTTTAAATTATAAAAAAAACATGAATTACTTATTAATGATGGTCGAATTTCGAGCAGTGATACCACTAGTATATATAAATTGACAATGAACGCAACATCCATCCATCTAGCCTTAAACTAAGCATAGCTTGTATTACGGTGTCCAGATGACTGTTAAACTATATATTGTCAAATACATACTTATAATTCTTTATACACAGAACATAGAACAAATATCATTCATCACACAAATGTTTGTCCTTGGAGGGAATCGAACCCTCAACATACAGAGCAGAAGGCAGAGCTACTACCAACTGAGTTGTCAAGCCAGACAAAAGATTCCAAGATTCTCTTACATAAAAACATACGAAATATGTGAATGTGTTTGTCTGATGGTCCAAGCTAATATCGACATAGCTGAGAGATTTGAGTTAGTATTGGATTGGTTTATAAATAACTAGCTGACCCGGCCACGCGTTGCTGTATCTCAGTAGTTCTAATACGTTGAACCCATATACGCTAACCTCTAAAATTATCAGTGTTTCTCTACTAAATTATGTATGTATTATACATATAAACCTTCCTCTTGAATCATTCTATCTATTAAGATTAATCGCATCAAAATCCGTTGCGTAGTTTTGAAGATCTAAGCATACATAGGGAAGCGATTTTGTTTTATACTAAGTAATGAAAAAAAATAACTATGTAAAATAGTAAGTACTTTGTACTGATCAAGTAGGTAGAGGTACCTTATGATTTAGAAAGTAGGTCAACGAAACAGACTGAACAATTTTCCCAACATTCTGAAATAAGCAGCATGGTGGTCTCAATAGCAGACAATGACACACAGTATTCCAGCCGTGGGCGAAGAGGTCAAACGCGGGTCGTAGTGTTCAGTTCATCTTGAAGTAAGAATGTAAATGCAAACAGCCAAATAGCGTGTGTCAAGGGGGAAACTAACAGACGTAGGCGCCGGAAGCAACTCGAGCGTAAAAGAATCACCCTTCACACTTGGGTTATTTAACTTGGACAGTCAATTGCTACAGAGTGTTCTGCAATAGGTGATGAACAATACTCGACATAACAGCCCAGTTTTCTCTGAAAATATGTCAGCGGTTAGTTGGACAGATGGTTATTGCAGTGTGAACTAGATTGGCGTATATATCATAACTAGCTGTTACCCGCGACTTCGTACGCGTATGCTTAGAACCTTTATTTTTATTTTTGTAAGGAATGCATTATGTGCATCTAAAGAACATCTCATAAGTTTAATACCCTATTTTATCCCCTTCGGGGATGATTTTGCAAAAATGCTGAAACACGTATTTCTTTATTTCTTACCAAAAGCCTAAATATGAATTTTCAGATCCCTAACTTAAGAAAATATGAGTTGCCCAAACAAACTTTCATCCCCTATTTTACCCCCTTTAAGGTTGTTTTTGAAACAAAAATTAGCCTATGTTCTTTCCCCGAATGCAATACATCTTCTTACCAAATTTCATCAAGATCTGTTCAGCCGTTTAGCCGTGAAAACGTAACAAACAGACAGACAGAGACACTTTCGCATTTATGATATTAGGTATGGATGAATAACGATTTTGCTAGGAAAACAATATTAAATACACAAGGCCCATTTTGAATAGACTTCTTGTATACCTAGTATTTATCGCCGGTTCCTAACCCGAGTTCAAGACGAATCCGGTAAGAAACATGTCTGGTCTTAACGCTTTTTGTGTGATCATTGCTAATTTTGTTAGTGTCGAGTCGAGTTGGAGATTCGCTTAAGTTTTATTGTCATCTAAATAATCATTACGATAATTTTGCAATATTTTTTTTTAGATTGCCCGTTGACATAAAAAACTTATATTTACTGTGCATAAATAATGCCGGACATTCCACACAGCATCATTAAGCCCCAAAGTCAGCAGAGCTTGTGATATGGGTACCACATGACTGATATATACTACTTATATACTTTTTTATTTTGTAAATACATTTATATTATACATTTATATTATATTATACCCAGACCAAAGACAAATACTTGCAGATTATACAAACATTTGAAATCCCCATCCTTCTGCATCTCAGACGAGCCTTCGCCCACTGCGCAGTGTAGAATGAACTGACGTCAAGATATTCATTATTCGGAGCACACCTACAAGTATTACACCCTATCGTCTTCCTCTCAATGATGTCGATGAGATGACGTAACACACACCGGTATCACTCGCCACAAGAGCTGTTTGCGGTGACACAGACATTATAGGTGTCTTAGAGCACCACAGAAGACTCATCAGTTTGTACGTAAGATGTAGGTAGCAAGACACCCGACACCGCTCCCGCTTTGTTGGCAATGCTCTTCGGGCTGCCACTAGAATAGAAAATTCAACACACATACCTTTGTTTGAGGAAGCCTGTGGTTTTGGAGGTGAAAATATTTTTAATGTCTATCAAAGTAATAAATAGATAATTACGTTTTAAAACGTAAATTAAAACTATAAATAAAACCGACTTCATTGAATAAATTTTGAGCGCATAAAAAATTGCATCTCTTGTTTTACCAAATGTAAATGTTTTTTTACAATTTATTTATTTATATCTTTAATTCCTCATTACATTACTCAATTAAAAGTCCAATAGAACATTTATTTTCTTATTTTTCTTACTCAAGGGCAGTATTATTTATTCATATTCAAATAGGACAGAACGAGGAGTAAGTATACCTTTCTAAACAAAAAAATAGATTAATTCGGTTGATAAATGACAGAGATGTGAGGTAACAAGCATAAAAAAAATATAAAACAGAATTGAGAACTTCTTTTTTTGAAGTCAGTGTGGTTCAAAATCAATTTGGTCAATGAATAAAGACAGATAAATAGGTAGAAGATAGATAGATAGAAGATAGAAAATACTTAAATACATTGGACTGGTAGAAAAAAGAACAAAGTTTTGCTGGTCGGTAGTAGGTAAATAGGCTGTCTTGGCGGTGTTTGTGTAATACAATCGCTACGTAACGATCTTGTCCTTCCAATTATTGTATCATTAACTGCTGTACACCTTTTTTGAGAGAAAATAAACATTATATTATATTATAATCTATGGCTAGAACTAGAACACCGATCTTGAAATAAAAAAATAAAAAAAAGTCAATTATATCTAGATATACGAGACAATCTTGGGATGGATGTGAAGATAATACTAATAATAAGTGATTTACGATGAAAATAATGTGTACATACAAATTTACAGGATATGAAAAAGATAAATACGTCGATATATAAAAATATATACAATGCATATACAATGTCCATACAATTAAATACACCCTTATTAGAAGAAAAAAAAACAGTGTCATGTGGTACAAATAACACCACTCTGTTTACTTTGGGGCCAGATGATTCTGTGTGAAATGTCCGGCATTTTTTTTTATTTTTTTTTATAATCGATAAACCTACGTTTGACCACGATCTCGCCTGATGTTAAGCAATGATGTGGCCGACGATGGGGCACGCAGGTCTAGAAGACACTTATTTATTCGAGACTTGAAGAGACCTAGATTGTAGTTTTCAGGAAAGACAGACGACGGCAAAGCATTCCAATCCTTGGCTGTACGCATTATAAATGTGGAAGCAAAGCGCTTTGTTCGTAAGGGTTACCACCCTGGTTGACAAGGTATGGATGGTATTGATATTGGCATTGTTAATAGATTAACCGTATAAGTACATACCTTATGCGAAATTACGTAAAACGTGGGTATAAAAGTAGGTGTTGTAGCAAGCACCCGATTTGTTGCATGATCATAATAAAACAAATGACTTTTACAAAGTTCTCGAAGCTATTTAAAAACTAAAATTCAATCGATCACCAAACACAAACAAACAAGTACTTTCTTTTCTTATAAGTATAGATTACTAATACGACCGTTGAAAATGTTTAATCATCTCACAAGCAGTCTCAACGAGAGATGGGTAAAACGTTGCTCAGCATCGATATCGATATATTTAAGGAATTTTATTATTTTTTAACTAATTACAGAATAATATAAAATACATGTTTTTACGTGTATATGTACATGTGTATGTATGTATAGAAGATATATATATACTTCTACTTCATCACCAGTGTGGTGAAAGGATTAAAGTGCGCCTCAGGTTCTACGACATGTCGGTTTCCTCTTTGAGAGTACTGGTATGGAGTACATTCATTTTTCGTACTGAAAAATCTATTGTGCACCAATTGGAATCCACAACCTCAGGTTCGGAATGCGGGGCCACTACCACGATGCCACCAGATGAGCTATCTAAGGGCTGTTTAAAACGATCTATAGTAAGCTCAACCGATCCAGATCACAGCCAGAGGGCAGCGTCCTCAAGACACTGGTGGCATTGCGACGTTGAATGGAAATGGTAATACGCTGAGGTAATATTATCTGGCTTATCTGGCCTAAGAGCTTGCACTTAAAGTGCAAGCTCTTAGGTCACGCCATGTTTCTACCGAACGCAGTAAAATAATTTTGACAACGCGATGTATTCCTGTTTCCCACGGGCCCAGGGTCTCAACTCCAAAAGCTCAAATATGAAGGCCCTATCGTGACCGGTTGTTTTTTTTTTACTTTTAGAATTATAAAAAATCTTTACATTTCACGGACTCTTTTTTTTTTCTTTACTTTTTGAATTATTAAATATCTTTACAGTTCACTTATAATAAGCTAAATTAATGATGGTTAAATAAAATACTGAGGTACCTTTATAATAACTTTAAATAACTGTAATAATTAAAATAACGTTATTATGAGCAACTACATTTATATAAAAACAACTGATACTGCTTAGTACTAGAAAAACTGATACTGCTAAACTCAATGCTTCTGTATTATTCTGTATCTAAAATACGGTTTGGTACAGAAACATCGTGCACATTTAACACAAGGTTTTAAAAAGTTGAAGACCACGTCGGAGGCTTTCGGTAGGGTTTTGTACCTACGTCGTCAGAAATACAAAAGAAAACTTGGTAATAAATGCAATTGTTTGCGTTAATTAGGTAGGTAATGATGTTAATGTTTTACGAGTTATCGATAAACTTCCAAAGATTATCCCATCCCTACGGTCAAGTGCAAGCATCGACCGCTGGAGATGTTTAGCTGGGTCTCACTGCGGCGGTATTTATCTAAACATGTTTGCCGATGTGTCTTTAATGAGCTCCTGGCCTCAGCTTGGCTCACATACACGATTTAACGGTTTGGTCTCTTAAACTTAGCTAAATTACGCTGTAGGAGCCTATAGCTTGTTTTTGCTGTTTTTTTTAAACTTGTGACCGGCGCTTGTGGCGCAGTGGGCTAAGGTCCGGCTGAGGCGCAGAAGGTTGCGGGACGGGGATAAATGTTTGCATGATCTGAAGTATTTGTCTCAGGTCTGGGTGTTTCTATCTATAATATATATGGATTTACCAAAAAAAAGTATTTGATTAGTATATCAGTCATGTGGTACCCATAACACAAGCTCTGCTTACTTTGGGGCCAGATGATGCTGTGTGAAATGTCTGTCATTATTATTTTTATAATTATTACTGTGGTCAGATGGTCAGAGTGTACAAGCGCCATATGATTTAAACACTATCACTTGTGGTCTAGTGATAGTAGCCCCGCTATTAAAAAAATATAAATCATTAAATGTATTATTATATTATTAAAAATCTTAAAAAATAAACTTCACCGTTTGACAGCATTCGTATTACTCTCAAACCGTGTGGCAAAACATCGTGAGGAGACCGGCATGTCGAAGAACCTAAAAAATTCTAAGACATGTGCCAATCGAAAGGAGCCAGGAGCACTTTAATCCTTTCACCACTGGTTCAAAATATCTAGTGACAGAATAAAAATGGAAGAAAAAGCCGCGTTGCTCGGAAGGGCCAGATACCTACTTATTCCAAACATGCATGTCGTAGGTAGAACCATATTCGAAGACATGTGACAATTGCACGAATGCATTTCTAAAGCGTACTTTTTCCTTTCACCACACTGATTTGAAATAACTAGAGACACAATAAGAGGAAGGTATCGCCACGATCCACACAATCCAGTGCGAACAGAGAACGCGAGCGGCAAAGAGCGGCCCGCGGGTCAAACTCACCCTGAAGATTCTCTAGATTCGAGTCAGTGTCGGTGCCTCCATCGATAAAATAATACGTGAGTAAAACCCGTGTTTATCTAAATGTTAACCCACGAAAGTTTTGAATGAGAATACCTAATTACGTTTTTGTATTTAAAAAATACAAACGAATTGAGAACCTCTTTTTAAAATCGGTTAAATAGGGTTTATTTTACGCTTTACAGTAGAAACTTTTAAATTTTTCGAAATTCGTAAACACCACTGGAATGTTACAGGAAAGCAAAATACGAAATTTCGTTTACTTGGATTACATTTCCATCTATTTTGATTTAAAAACTAAACTACCGAAATGATTTTGATGAAATTTCTATGGGACCGACAGGTCCAAAAGTATATAAATTAAAGTCCTTTTATATATTTTTGAAGTGAAAACTTCTTTAGCTTCGTTGTGATTTGAAAGTAGATGAAACGAAAAAGCGACAGTAAAAAGAGACAGACACAAAAATTCATAAGATTTAACGTGGGAGAAAATGAGATAGGAAGCATTATACGTGTTTATTATTACGTGTTTGTGCGCGCATGCGTAGTACAATACAAAGCTTGAGAAAAGGCATCACAACAACCGTGGTGTTTTGTATACGTACGTATTATACGTTTGTTTTTGTGTATGAGTATTTTTTTATGTTTTTAGTACCGCGAAAGGAAAAAAACGGAACCCTTATAGGATCACTTTGTTGTCCGTCCGTCTGTCCGTCTGTCTGTCAAGACACTTTTTGTCAGGAACGCGTGGAGGTATCACGCTCAAATTTATATCAAAAACTCAGATTTACTGTCCCTTAAAGCTGTGAAAAAATCAAACTTCTAAGCCAACGCAATCAAAAGATACAGCCGTTTGTGCCGCAAATTTCCGCAAATTTTCAACACTCGCAAGGGAATCAAAACCTATAGGGTACTTCCCGTGAACTCAGAAACTTGAAATTTGGTACGAAGCAACGTCTTATAGCACAGATAAAGTATAAATTGCGACAACCAATTTTTAGTTACATCATATAATAAAAATAATTTTAATAATTTTAAACATACTACCCCTTTTCTCATGAACGCGTAGAGGTATTAAATTGAAATTCATATCAAATACTCAAGTCTATAATACCTTTAAGCTGTAACAAAATCAAACTTCTATGTCAACGAAATCAAGAGAAACAGCAATTTTAGTCGCATATATTCAAACTCGCAACTCGTAAGGGAATCAAAGCCTACAGGGTACGTCTCGTGAACTCAGAATCTTGATATTTTGGTACGAAGCAACGTCTTATAGCACAGATAAAGGAAAAATTGCGAAAACTGTATTTTTTTGTTACATCATCCAACTATGACTCGATTGTCGTGATGGGTGAAATTTTACTTATATACCTATAGGTTTGTACGGAACCCTCGGAGCGCGAGTCTGACTCGCACTTGGCCGGTTTTTTTACCTCATAAATGAATTAACAAACATATAAAAAAATACTATCTAATTGAGAACCTCCTCCTATTTTGAAATCGATTAAAAAGGTACACGTTATAGAACGGATGCCGCCTCTTGAGAACCTAGCACGATGATAAGAACAGCATAGGTAACTAGTTTGCCGGCTTTACTCAAACAAATGCCCTGTTATATCAACTACCAGTCTTTGTGCCCCTCTCATTACGATTGTGCCGGAACGCTCAAATATTTGGTCAAAACTTTCCTCCATTAATGAGCCTACCAGCACAACACACCAAGTTTTTTTAGTGTTCTGTTTAACTTTACGTAATACGTATGAAAAATTCTTCGAGTATAATGTGTTTGTGTTATTTGCCCCTGTCAGGTATTTGTTATTGCTGCCTTCAGATGTGGATTTAGAGTCTTTGCACACGGTGCCGTGATGTAGCAGCGACATAACAATAATATAATAAATAATAAAATGCGTGAGTGTCGTGGAACACTCGGTTGGAACGAAGTTCCTATCGTAGTATTATTGATAAACGTTTTATATTATTTATTAACAAATTACAAATGAATGAATTAGTAGCGTCTGAGAGCAATTAAATGAAACGCAGAAATAACTAATGGATAAGATGAATTGAATGATGTACAACAAAATGTTTATTTTCACAACTCGAACAATATATTAATTACGAAATTTCCTACAAAATACAAAGATATTTTGTATTTTGTTGGAGATATTTTGATCCCCGATAAAATATATTATATTGAAATATATTTTGTCTGGGGATATTTTGTCAGTGGTTATTTTGCCCGAGGATGAAGAATCGTGTCACTCTATGGATAACTGTCTACACCTAAGAAAGGGTACTGACGTAAACTTGTGACGGAAAAATCTTACACTTTTTTCACTTTTTTAACACACGCAAAAAATATATATATGTAAAGATAGATATAGATATAGACAATAAACAAGTGACCATAGACAATAAATACCTTATAGACAAAAATAGGTACAAAAAAAAATTGCTACAAAAACAAGCATTCTTCGGGCGCTTGCTTCGCTAACGCCATTTAAAATGCATTGTATTCATATGTATTAAAATAGAATGTATTCTAACGGAAATCCCGCCTCGTGTTTCGCGCTCAGACCGCATCGTTTTAAACGTCGTGTGCAAGAACGTTTACCAGGAATCTAGGAGAATTCACTAACAATAACACTGATGGGAAAGTAAATAATTTACTATTCAATCGTGTTGTGAAGTGTTCTCCTAATTTAACATTCGAGCCGAGCAAATATTTAAATCAAACAGCCATATTGCGGTCGTGATTTGCTAATATCCTAGTTTGTGTTTTACAATTTTTTATTTGTACATTGCTTTGAAAAACAATGAAATAGCTGTTGATAAATAGTATGAATACATACTTAGTAATACATGTACATACCTACTTATGTACCTACATATATGACAAGTGTAAATCAAATAATTACAGAAATGTACAGATTTATATATATATAATACAATTGACGACCTCTGTGCCGCAGTGTGCCAGGGACCGGCTCAGACAAATTTTTGTATGATCTCCAAGTATTTGTCTCGGGTCTGGGTGTTTCGATGTATAATAAGATTAACATGTATGTATTAAAAAAAAGTTACTTAAATAAATAGTATATCAGTCATGACCCTCACATGCTCTGCTTACTTGGCCAGATGATGCTGTGTGAAATCCGGCATTATTTATTTATATTTAATACTAGCTGTTGCCCGCGGTTTTGCACGCGTGGTACCTACCTAAAAAGTAACCTATGTCCTTCTCCAAGGTCCCATGTATCTCTATACCAAAATTCATAAAAATCGGCTCAGCGGTTTAGGCGTGAAAACGTGACAGACAGACAGACAGAGCTACTTTCGCTTTTATAATATTAAACATAATATATAGTAGGGATAAAAAACATGTGAAACAGTTGAATTTCTAAAGATTGTTTAAAACGATCTATTGATAGCTCAACTGTATCTAAGACACTTGCTGCTTCGCTATGTTGAATGGTAATGCTAGTATAAATGAAATATTGAAAAAACACAAAATACATACATACAAAATACATCTATCTTAACCTATTCATTAAGACCTTGCCAATTAGAGCAATACAATACATCAGCTGTAAGTTGGTGAGTTGTTGGGCATCCTGCAGATTCCAGGTGAGGCTGCATCATCAGGTCATGGTCACCAGCAGCATAGTAATCTGGTGCTATGTTTTTGAATTGTCTATGAACAGTATACCATATTTGAAACCGACCAGACCTGTGGCAGTTGCTGGTATCCCTTCATCAACTGATGTTCTTAATTCATGGCTAAGAACACTCTTGATCAAATCACCTTTCCAACAAAAAACCTGAATCAAAATGTGTCCAGCCGTCGTAGCTCGAAAACGGCTATACACACACATACCTCCGCAGATACACAGACACACACGTTAACCTTATAACACTATTCTGTTTGCTTTGGGGGTTAAAAATAGTTTTTATCAATAACTACTCGTACCATGACAAGTGTGTTTGTGGCAAATCAGAACCAAAATGACTTATAAAACAGCATACATAAAGATTTTTAACTCTTTTTAAACGTCTCCAACAAAAGTTGACCCAAAAATCAACACCTGCACAAAACCCTATAAAATAATCGATCACAAAAATAATTTTCTCCTCCGATTCCTTTGTCGAAGACTCGAAGTTCAATCTCCAAGTCATCTGTACAAACTCGCTTCGAAAATAATCTGTAGAGATGCGCGTGAGTTTGCGCCTATTGTGGCGGTCCCGAGTCAACACTCGGCGTTCCCCGAAGGCCTTTGTGACATCCACCACGAGATATCACGATATTGTGTAAACAAAGCCCAGAGCCTTTATAGGGACGTCACGCATCTATTGATCTTGCGGCCATCATCGTAGATAAACAAAACATTATTTATGAGTACCTATTACACAACCAAAAACTAGTGTTATTTACCAGCGCCTTGGGTAACGAGAAAAACATTAAGGTAAAGCAATAAGCCTCATATCTAAATATTAGACATTATTATAATGCAATTGTTCCCAAAGTATGGTACCCACTGGTGTGTCGCGAATATCGTGTAGGCCCTGAATGATTTCGTTTTAAAAACTAAAAAGACAACCGACTTTATGTATATACACAAGGTAGCTACTGTAAAATGTTGAGGAGTTCCCTTGACTCTTTCGGCTCCATCATCAGATCGACTCCAGACCTTCATTAAATAGTAGTGCTTTAAAATACTTTAATAAAAAATAAACAAACGCACTAGTCGTCACTACGATTTTCGAAAGTTCCCCTCGTTTTCTATGGGATTCCATCATCAGATCCACTCAGATACACTCCTTTCCACATTCATCACACCAGTAATAAAAATAAAAATACTAACAAAATACAAGTTTATTTCGTTATTGTGACTCCCAGTTTCCTTATCATAGTTCCACTCTTGGGATAACTCCTTTCCAACAAAAAAAGAATCATCAAAATCGGTTCATAAACGACGAAGTTATCCGAGAACACACATAAAAAAAATATATACGAATCGAATTGAGTAACCTCCTTTTTTTGAAGTCGGTTAAAAATAGTTTTAATCGCAAGCAGTTAACACCAGTAATAAAAATAAAAATACTAACAAAATACAAGTTTATTTCGTTATTGTGACTTTCTAGCATTTCGTTACAAAATTAGTCGCGCAACAAGAGAAGCCAAATGAAAGCAAAATAAAATGCTGCTGGCAATACGAATATCCGATTGTACCGGGTGCAGTGATGTGTTCAGCATTGAGAGTCGCCGGTGCGGATACATTTAATTGTGGTGCCGGGCACGCGACGCCACGCAGATGCTGATCGTGACAGGAAATTGGAAACAGCCATCCACGAATCCGTCTTCCACTCTTGGATATGCAAAGGTAGATACAGCATCGAACTTTGCCTAAACATCTTGATGACCTCTTTTGCGCATTGGGCTAAAGCCCGGCTAAGACGCAGGGACATGTGACAAATGTTTGTATGTCAGTAAACACAAGCTATGCTTACTTCGGGGCCAGGTGCGGAAAAAATGCCGGACTTTTCACACAGATGCTGTGATTTGCACAGATTTTTTTGTAATATTGATGGAAAACGCACAAAACACCATCTAGCCCCAAACTAAGCATATCTTATGGTGACCTGATGGCTGATAGAATACTTATATACTAACTGTCTAAAAGCTGTCTAATACACTGATGTCTGCGCGTTTTAAAAAAAAATATCTAATTGTAAATTTAAAGCATTTTCGAATCCACTTGAAAACATACAAAAAAATCATCAAAATCGGTACAGCCGGTTAGGAGGAGTTTAATTTCAAACACACACACTGAAGATTTATATATATAAAGATTTTTAAGTATGTAACTTACGTCACTTTATAACACCGAGACACAGAACAAACACCTATGTTCATCACACAAATGTTTGTCATGGGAGGAATTCGACGCCTCAACAGTACACGTCAAATAATGACTTATAGGCAAATGGTTGATAGGTACCTATTGCTATTCACATAGGGAAATCGTTTATTAAAAAAAATTACATCCTATTTTTACTACAAGCTCTGCTTACTTTGGGGCCAGATGATGTTGTGTGAAATTTCCAGGATTATTTATTTATTATTTATTTATTTACTAGCTGATTTTGTAACCTTCTAAAGATGAAATCATTTTTAAAATCGTTTTATCCATTACAAACAAACATACAAAAAATCGAATCTTTTGTCCTTATAATATTAGTTCAGATTTAGATTTATTTATTCTATAGCAAAGACAGCGTATATACATATACTTATAAGACCTATGTATAAAGAAGATTCCTAAAGGTGGGTCAATTAACCATATTTTGAGGTGTAAATGTAAATAAATAATGCCGGACAATACATCATCTAGCCCCAAAGTAAGCAGAGCTTGTGTTATGGAAACCACATGACTGATATACTACTTATATACTTTTATAAATACTTATAAATACATACATATTATACAAAGAAAAACACCCAAACATATAAAAACACCCCTGAGACACATATTTGCAGATCATACAAACATATGTCCCGCGGCGGGTGTCGAATCCGCATCCTTCTGTGTCTCAGGCGGGCCTTCGTCAACTGAGTCACATAGGTCGTAAAAATGTGATATTAAATTATGAATCGAATCATTTTTCAACCTCCACATGCAACTTCGATCATTTGAGTTTTGAGTTAGTGGCCCATTTTAGTGTCTGAAGGACTACATTGAGCTAACAACTGATATAAACTATGATACGAGTATGTTTTTAAGTTCCATATACATTCAACTCATGACTCATGACTCGAATGCATCCAGAACGTTGGGCGAAGCTCTTCACTCGATGGGTGCCCGATAGTCGGAGACGACGCGGCAGAGGAAAGATGGCGAGACGAACTGGATGCTTTCGTGTCAAACTGGCAAATGGCCTTAATGCAAAAATTAGGGTATAGTAGTGGGACATGATAGGTAAAGGGAAGAAAAATACATTCAACTCGCATCGAGATATTTATAAGTACTTACATCATGTTCAACGCTCGCTAAAGCTCTTTAAAGTGTTTATCAATAACTATCAGACCACCATGCAAGACGATATTTTAAACTGAATAATAATATCTAGAGGTTTCAATATCTAAAATGTTATTTTAATAAACACTTCGCTCTTGAACCATTGATCAATCCTTTGATCACTGCCTCTTCATATTGAGTACTGATTTCTTTTTGGTCACTTTGGTCCATCATTATTGAAATGGGATGCAGTCCGGGTATTATTTGTCTAATCAGTAGTACCTATAGCGATTAAACTTAGGTACTTCCACGGAAAGAAACAACTTATTTTTCAATATAATGTATAATTTTCTATTTCAATGTTACTTGCACGTTAATTGTATAGGCTCTTTATAGACCAACATGTCATCAATATGCAACTATTCTACATCTGCTTCTACTTTGTTAATGGCATGTGTCATAATAATGTAAATTTTATGACAAGTGGTTTTTTTTATAGAATGATGTCACAAAGTCATAATTTATCGTTCGTCATTTGTTATCCCTAATAATATTATAAATGAGTAACTCTGTTTGTCTATCTGTTTATTACGTTCTCACTCCTAAACCGCTGAACCGATTTTGATGAATTTTGGTATAGAGATAGATGGGACCTTGGAGAAAGACATAAACGAAGCCTTAAGGTCTTAAAGTCTTACATAAAACACCCAGACACAGAAGAAATATCTATGTCCGTCACACAAATATGTGTCCTCTAGGAGGGATTCGAACCCTCAACCTACAGTGCAGAAGGCAGAGCAACTACCAACTAAGCTGACTGAGGTTTGTCATATTACAGCTTAGATTTTCATATAATTCAATTATTCACGATTTGTCTAAAAGCCACTTAATCAATTTCACTTTCAATTATACAATTCTGTAGTGTGGGATACAAAATTAGATCACATATATCTCTAGTCGCAATTTCATTATTTACCCTTTAAAATAGTCAAACACTCCAAATCACGCTGGTAAGGTGTCGGGTGCTCTGATTCCGTGAAGCCTGAGTGCGAATCCGCGGGCGGTCGTCTTCAACTGTTTGTTTTGCCGTGTGTGCTATAGACATGGCGCCTGGCTGTTTGGTCAGATATGTTGACCGTTTATGATGCTGTTGTGACACGGGGCGTAGGTGTGAAAAGAATGGAGGAGGAGTTTTAACACATGCTTATTAAAACCATACACCAACCCGAATGAATGACATATTAATGAACTAATAAATAATGCAGGACGTTTCATTCAGCATCATCTGGCCGCAAAGTGAGCAGAGCTTGTGTTATTGGTATACTACTTATATACCTTTACTATACTACTTATATACCTTTTTTGTAAATAAATACAAATTATACATAGAAAAAACCTACAGTTATGAAAGTGCTTGTTTAAAACCTTCGTGAGTTATACTATTACAACTCACGAAGCTATACATTGTACAGGAATAGCTGAATGGCCGGCAAATGCTACATAACATTACTTGGACCTACCAGTTTACAATTCCGCTGGCCCGCAGTTTGTGAATCATTTGTTTGGTTTATATATTTATACTAGCGACCCGCCCCGGCTTCGCACGGATGCAATGCTGATACTAAATATATTACAGAATGTCTTACCTTACTACCTAAGAGACATCGCGGACATTTGTTTAGACCTTTTTAAGGTGTACAATACGGTAGTACATTATTTTGATCTATCTCGTAGGGTTCAGCCAGCGTTTGCAATGTAAGCGCAAAAAAATGTTTCTCTTCTATATTATGCATGTATTATACATATAAACCTTTCTCTTGAACCACTCTATATTAAAAAAAACCGCATCAAAGTCCGTTGCGTAGTTTTAAAGATCTAAGCATACACAGGGACAGACAGACAGCGGGAAGCGACTTTGTTTTATACTATGTAGTGATTGTTTGCAAATCTTAACTAAGAAGTTTTAAGCTTAGATTTTAAATACTAATCTATACATTTAACTGAAAAATAAAATGTCTATGTAGGTGATTATTTTAGAATCTATGTAAGTAAGCTCTTCACGCATGAGATACAGGATAACCTAGTTCCGGCTCGTATTATGCATACCTTTAACTAAATAAGATGTTAATTTAGTTATTAGATATTATTGTACCATGTAAAATTTTGAATATACCTACATTATTATTATTATTACTATATATGTACACATTTTGAGATACACGGGTTTTGTGATTTCGAAACGCGAGCGCGAGCGTAAGCATTGCGCGAATATTCTCTAGATAAATCGAAACAATGTCGGTGCCTCCATCGACAAAATAATACTTGAGTAAAAGCCCGTGTTGCTGAAAATGCTTGAGGTAAATATATTTTTTCTTAGTCATAACCAAAGTTGAAATCATAAAACACAACAGGCAAAATAAACCCCACAATAAAATTAATTCATTATGCATTCAACATGAAAAAACACAATGTTGTCAATCATCGGTTCGATGATTTGTTATAAAAATACTCTGAGAAAGCAGGGGTGGTCGCTGGGGGCGCGCGGCGGGCGACCGATTCAACATGCTCAGCGAATTACGCATTAACACCTATTACCGAGGCGTCCATTGTCGCCGCGCACTTCCACGCAATACTACACTTTCCTTTTTACTGTTTATTGTTATCGTTTGTTTCGCGTTGCAAACCGTTCGACGACAATGTGCCGAACGGTGCGTTCCGATGGGCGCTTTCAAGTGTCGAAAGGCGGTAATTTGCTTCATTCGCTCATTGTTGCCGCTAAAAGTCGGCCTTTGTCGACACTTGACGGAATTGGGAGCGTTTAGATTCCGGAGTGGGCAATTCGCGGAGAGTGGACGCGCTTTATCGGAGTGTCGGACGCCAGATCGACCTTTTCACCTCAATGGATGCCTAATGGACCCTTTCAGCTGTTTGAAATATTTTTAGGCTGACCTGCAAATGTTAACAAAACGATTTCTAATATAAAACATTATATTTCCATGTACCGATATCAGTTTTGCTCTTGTGGAAATATTTCGTGTTTTGTGTAGCTGGAATTTCCCCAAACATTCGTCCAACTTGAACACGCAAACGATGCAAGTCTCCTCATTATGCAAACGATTCAACACAAGCCGAAATGCTCAAACAAAGCGCCCGTAGGTGGCTCCAGTATTTCTCGCACGTTCATTAGTACTGCTGGGATATTAGGGCACTTCACATGCAGCCCCGGGCCGGCCTTATTGCATTACCGACTGCCACTACAACTGAACAGGCCAATAGAGTAAGCTGCAGCAGCTTCTGGAATGTTTTGTCTCACATAGCACATCTAGTAAAATAATTTCATGGAAGGTATTAAACAGAAATGTTTTTTTTACTCAATGTTTGATGGCCAACCTACCGTAGCACGGGCAGTAAGGTTGCAGTATTACCACCTGTATTATAGGTTGTTCTTAGAAAAATATGTATTGTTCCGTCGTCCTATCTTCTAGAAAAGCTTATAATGCACGAGCTATATTGGGCTGTCAACTCAACGGTCCAATGGACTCACAACACTCAAAAGCCTAAATTTCAGTTATTATCTACCATCTGCAATATAGTTTTTCTAGAAGAACAGAACTTCTAGAATAATACATAATTGTGTTATTAACTCAAAGTTCCAATACACTTACAATAATGCATTATCTACTTAAATGCGATATGTATAGATCAATAGATCAATAACGCCAACATTATATTTGAGTTTTGGAAATATCTCACATACTGTACGGATTTTTACATAATGCCAGATATTTAGAACATTTGCTTAGAGTATAATTACGTTTTAAAAACTAAAAAGAAAACCGACTTCATTGAATATAGTTTGAATGCAAATGAAAAAAAAAACATAAACATTCCTAAAAACAAACTTATGATACTTTATAATATCCAGACACAGAACAAACACCTATGTTCATCACACAAATGTTTGTCCTGGAAGGGAATCGGACCCCAAACATACAGCGCAGTAGACAGAACCACTAAGTACCAACTGACAGGCCAGTCAGAGTTAGGAACTGTGTTTTCTCTCACAATTTGACGTCACTTTATCTTTATCACTGATCGATCACCCAATACACATTCGCACCTCACAATTTGTAAATGATTTTATCTATCAGGTAATCCTCGCTTAAACCCAACAATTTGTAACAAAAGGCTAACAACTAGTCAGGAAGTTGACGCACAGTCCCTTCCTCAACCTGTTTGTGGTTTTGTGAGATTATCTCTAATGCTTTTGTTTAGCTGATAACATGTGATAAGAATTTTGTTACTTGCAAAGGAAAAATATTACTGGTTTATTGGAAGAATAAACCGTGTATCTGTTGGTTGAAAAGCAGATACACGGTATGTTACCTATTGTCACTTATTTTACTTGTTGTTATTTTACATAATTACGTTTTAAAAACTAAAATGAATAGCGACTTTATTGAATGAAATTTGAAAATATATAACCGAATTGAGTACCTCCTTTTTTAAAAGTAGATTAAACGTTTTTATGTCAGCCTTTTTAGTACTTTATAATTTATCGAAATTCGTAAACACCACTGAAAAGCCACAGGAAAGCAAAATACGAAATTTCGTTTTCTTGGATGTCAATTTTATCCAGCTATTGATTTAAAAACTAAACTACCAAACTGATTTTGATAAAGTTTCTTTCTCAAAAATCGAATCGTTTCTAAATGCCGGTAATAAACATAAAAAATAATGACGAACCTCTTCCTTTTTTGAAGTTATTAAAAAGAGATGGCAATATTTTATACAGTGATCGATATTTCACAGAAGTTGAGAGACTATGTAAGGCTGCAGATTTCAAAAGTGATGCTGACATTCATTAAAATTGACTCGCATTTAGTCAACTTTATTGTGTAACCTATTATTTAACTTGTGTAATACAAATACTTACCTAATTAGGTACGTTATCACTATCGGCGCCTGTTCGTGTGTTGACAGATAAACATTTGTAATTTCATTTTATTTTATTTCAACTATCCTGTTTATATTGACTGTAGGTATGAAACATCCTGAATAAATAATAAATAAATAGTGGTCGACAATGCACTCAACACCATCTAGCCTCAAATTAAGCATAGCTTGACTATGGTGACCAGATGACTGATAGAATACTTAGAAATGTTCAAATACTTATGATACTTTATAGCTATTTAGATTTTTTGTATAAATAAATAAGCTTGACTGGCCTGTCAGCTCAGTTGGTAGTAGCTCTGCCTTCTGCGCTGTAGGTTGAGGTTTCGATTCCTTCAGTTTCAGTCAGTCTCTATCAGTCTCTCCACTATAAACATATTTTTTTGTTATCGTACTTATATTCGTAATGGTAGATTGAAAATGGCTTTTCTTTATTTATTTAACCGACTTCAAAGAAAGGAGGTTACTCAATTCGATTATGTGTGTTCGCGGATAACTTCGTTGTTTAAGAACCGATTTTGATGATTCTTTTTTTTGTTGGAAAGGAGTTATCCCAAGGGTGGTACCATGATAAGGAAACCATGATCTGATGATGGCATCCCAGAGAAATCGAGGGGAACTTTCAAAAATCGTAGTGGCGACTAGTGCGTTTGTTTATTTTTTATGAAAGTATTTTAAAGCACTACTATTTAATGAAGTCATGATGGAGCCGAAAGACAGTCGAGGGAACTCCTCAACGATTTACAGCAATTACCTGGTGTTTGGGCTTGATTCATTTGTATTGATGAGAACTGTGCACCTAGATGGGTTGTGATTGTCATTAGGGGTCTGATGATGAAGACGAAGGACAGTCAAGGTAACTCCTCAACGTTTTATAGTAGCTACCTTGTGTATATACATGAAGTCGGTTGTCTTTTTAGTTTTTAAAAGGTAATTTTTATGGATATACTAGTCGGCGACATAAACTCGTCAGCTAAAATGAATGCTGTTTCACCTAGCATAATGTGAGAAAAATAAAGATGTGCACGTAAAAAAGATAACAGTAAGGAGATAGTGTGAAAATGATTTAGATTAGATTATGATTATGACTACATAAAACGACCGCGTAAAAATCATGTATAGACTTTTGGCTCAAGGGTTCTCATAAAAAAAACTACTGAATGTATCTATTAAAAATAAAGTAATTTGAGTTCTTAAATAAATATACTATGCATGTATTGGAATCATTTTGGAGTTTGAGTACTCCGTATGTCATTTATTTACACCCAAAGTTGCGCTAAAACCGAGTTGAAATACGATTGTTTAAGGCTTGTATGTTTCAAACGTAAAAAATGTTTTACGATTCTGTTGCGATACAAACATAGATTTTCTTAGTTTTCATTGTTCAACATCAGTCTGTGATAATCCTTCGACGTTTGTATGGAAAGATAGACTAGTTTATTGGCATTCTAGAACATTTAGTCCAAGTGTCAAGTCACTATTAAAACTACCACTAAAGGTGCGGCGACCCACAAATTACAAGCTCCAGGTCTACGCGTCAGGTGTGATTGACGTCGCGTTAACTTAATATCACACAGCTATAATTAATGTACTCGTAGGTACCCGTATAAGTAGCCATTATAAGTCATCGTGAATGCTCAATAGTGTTATTGTAGTTATAAGTTGATAAACTTTTTAATAGGTACTTCTTAGTATAGAAGAATATAATAGAATAATCTTTATTGCATACCTTATGAAATAAAATACAAACTATCAATTTAAACATAGTCATAGACCATATCGCTTGAGAGCGATCTCTTCCTTTGGATGGAAAGGAATGTGTGCCTAGAATGGACGGCACGGCATAAGTACATTAAACAAATACTGTGATTACATAGCTAAATATAAACCTACAAAAAGATACATAAACATAAATAAAATTAGACTATGTAGATACTAATCGGCTAATGTCTGGATAATACTCATCATTTTTGATAGATGATTTTTACAAAAATACATATTACTTTATAAGTTTTTACTTTTACCATCCGCTGTAATCCATAACGATCAGCTGAGGATCAGTGGATCATCAAAAATGGCTCAGCACCCGCATCTGACTGTAGAATCGGGCTGGTATTTTTCGCTGAACTGAATAACACTTCGAGTGAGGATTTCTACGTGGAACCGATCCCAGATGAGTGTTGCCTGGAGACTGATGATGGAGACGACTGCGATAGTCTTCAAATTATTTGGGGGAAGCAACAGAGAAGGAAAACTTGAAACAAACCCGGCTCGGTGCCAGCCGCTATACACGTGCAACCGAACCGACACCGTATGTACTGACTCGTCTTTCCTGTGGTTCCTGTCGGTACGTTCGAGAGGTTAGTGTGGGTACCTGGGAAGACCTGCGCTATCAAACAGAATTCCAGGCAGAGTATCATCAGTGGAGAGGAAACTTCACCCTCCCCAGCTTGCTGGACTTGATCCACGAACGAAAGTTTTCAATTACAAATAACTGCTCTGTAACATGACCGACGCCACCTAAATCATCTTCAACAGATGAACTAAGGCCAATGATGACGAGGTACTTCTTAGAATAGGTACTAATCGGCTAATGCCTGGATAATACTCATAATTTAAGTCTATAATCTATAACCACACATTTTGCTGACATGGTTTAAATCTCTTGCCTTTCATTATAATGATATTGCAATTTTTTTCAATTGTTTTAACAAGTATTATGTAATTACTATTTGGAAAATCTAATTAATTAATTAGTGTAACTGGTGTTTAACGGTGCTGAATTATAAATAAATGACGATCACAAAACTTACTTTAACGTCAAGGTAGCTCATCATATCAGCTCTTAGAAGTCCACTGCTGAACCTAGGCCTCCCCAATAGATTTCCAGGAAGAACGATTTTGAGCCATCTCCATCCACCGACTTCCTGTGATCTTTACAATGTCGTCAGTCCATCGGGTGGGGGGTTGTCCTACGCTTCGTTTTCCTGTCCTTGGTCGCCATTGGTGGCAATTCGGTTGGTTCATTTCTAAAATTAGGAATTGTCTAAAATATATTTTAGTTAGTCATAGCATTTGTAAAACCTATTCGGTTGGTACCATCTAACTAAATTAGGAACGCGTAGTTAAATTATATAAAACTAAATTAGGATAAGTTGGTAACAGCAAAAAATACAATACAAAAATATAAAATGTTTTTATTTCTGTAACCATTTTTAACTATTTCATAAAAGTGTTAAGACCATCACCAACAGCAGAATACCAAGTTTCATTTGACACTTCTAAACCTAATTTTAGCTAAAATTTGTTAGGTTTGTGCCAACAGAATTGAGGCCATTGTCAAGGTAGCTAATTGTAGTTATAGGATAGAGTACCATATAGTACCATAATACCAACTCGCCGCACCAACTCTAACGGAAGTCCCCGACAGATGGGATGCGGCCAGGGTGTAATACTTCTATTTACAGAAAAGTACGGAATAATATCCAATATAAAATACATGAAGACCGAAGACCAATATTTGAAGACCGTTTAAAACGATCTACAGATAGCTCAACTGATCACTTCTAGAGGACAGCGTCTCTAAGACACGAGCACTGCCACGCTGAATGGCAATGCTAGTAAGCTAGGCTTGATATGACCTAGCCTTGAGTTGAATAGATTTTCTGCTCATGACTTTATATATAATTATTTATTTATTAAATAAATCATCCGCTTCTTAGAATTTATTTTTTGTACGTACGTACATACATACTTACTCGTATTATATATAAAAACATCCAGACCCGAGAGAAATACTTGCACATAATACAAAATACAAACATTTGTTCCGCCGCGGATGCAAACCGGCAATTTTCTGCGTCTCAGCTGGACCTTGACCCACTGCGCTACAGAGTTGACCACAGACGTCGTCAAATCAATCCATCATGAACGCAAAAAAGGTGTAGGTACTGTAGGTAAGTACAAAGTAGGTTACTATTCGATGATGATTCATGTTAATTCTATGCGGTTTTAAGCGAAATTGTCTAAAACTTAAAGCTTTGTTAAGCAGACAACGAATAACAATAGAAATGAGTGTGAGAAAAAGTACCTCATTAGTATTATTTACATACCTGATGTGAAGTGTTCGTTCGTGATGATAAACTGTCTGGAGGAATGTTTTATATATCTTTTAAGACTTTTTCTTCGTTAATAGCATGTGTCATATGATGACAATATTACAAAAATTTGGCTTCTTTTCCTAGGCACTACCGCTTGGCACTACTAGTAGAGTGAAGGGAAATTTTAATTTCCCGTGACACTACTATTCTTATTGGCTAATTAATCGTATATTATAAAATCTGTCCCGTCTGTCAGGAGCATTTCGACAGATTCCCAGCTGGATAAATTAGCGACTGGACACAGCAGTCAGGAGAAAAAGTTGAATCAGATCGAAACCAGTTGGTTAGGTTATGTTAGAGTATAGAAAACAACGCGCAAGGCAAGCGAGCAAAGCGAGCGTGCCGCGGCAGCGGCCGCCGGTTATATTATCCGGGATTATTATTATATATGTACTTAGTTTCAATTTACATACATTACACAATATAGAACAAGGGGTCTCTCAAAGGGACTGTCTGTCTGTTACGCCATCACGACTAAACCGCAGAACCAATTTTGATGAATTTTGGTATAAAGATAGACAGAACCTTGGAGAAGAAAATAAGCTACTCGTAGTACGTACTAATCCTGCCCAGACGAAATCGAGGGCACCAGCTTGTTATAAAATAATTATATGGATTATTTTTGCTCGCATTACAAAGAAACTCAAATCATTCAATGTTTTTTAGTATGTCACAAAGTCGTATCTTGTCGTTCGTCTTTTGTTATCTATACTTCTATACTAAAATATTATAAAGAGGAAAGATTTGATTGTTTGTTTGTTTGTATTGAATAGGCTCCGAAACTACTGGAGCGATTGGAAAAATTCTCCCCGGGTGACATACAACTTTTTATCCCGGGAAAATTCTTCAATGCAGGCGAAGCTGCGCGCGGACATCTTTTATATAATATGGTGCCTTTCATATAAAATACCTACGGATTATTTTTGCTCGAATCACAATGAAACACAAAACTTTTATTTCAATTACACACCCGAGTCAATAACTCTAGCTCTATTTAAATAATAACACCAAAATTACTAATAAAACCGAAAATAACACGAGAAAAGTAAATATTATAAGACCGCAATATTTGCATCGCAAGACGACCAAAAATAATCCGATGGCACTGTTTTAAGCAGTGTTAAACTTTTGACAGAGGTTGAGTCTATCTGTCTATCTATGTCTATGTCTAACTATTACAATTAAGACACAATAAGCCGGTTTTTATTCAAATTAGTTTGTCTAAACACGGGTTGAATCGATTCGATCGAATCGATTGAATCGATTGAAGAAAATCGATAGATAAATAAATAAAAGCATCATCTGGCCCCAAAGAAAGCAGAGCTTGTGTTATGGGTACCACATGACTGATATACTACTTATATACATTTTTTTTTGTAAACACTACATATTATACATAGAAACACCCAGACTCGAGACAAATATTGCAGATCGTACAAACATTTGCCCCGCGGCGGGTAATGTGCGCTATACAAGTACTTGCTCTCATACAGTAAAGGTCATCGTGAGGCAACCATGTCGTACAACCTAAAAAGGTCCACGAAAGGAGTTTTCGAGACGCACTTTAGTACTTTCACCACACTAGTTTTAAATAACTGACACGTGAAGAAGAGGAAGATTAAGACTTATGTTACTTCATAAAATGTCAAACGAAGTTTCAATTTGACATACCTAACTAGTTGATCATAGATCAATCCAGACGTTTTAAAAACTAAAAAGAAACCGACTTCATTGAATAAAGTTTGAGCCTATAATACATTTTAGTGAAATGTAGATGTATTTTGTATATATATAATATGGGTAGGCCAAATTTAAATAAATAAATAAATAATCCCGGACGTTTCACACAAAATCATCTGGCCCCAAAGTAAGCAGAGCTTGTGTTATGGGTACCACATGATTGCTATATACTACTTATATACTTGTTTTTTTTTTGTAAATACATGCATATTATACATAGGAAACACCCAGACCCGAGACAAATACTTGCAGATCATACAAACATTTGTCCCGCGGCGGGAATCGAACCCGCAACCTTCTGCGTCTCAGTCGGACCTTAGCCCATTGCGCCACAGAGGTTGTCATAAACGTACCGCTCCAATGTGACAGCGAGGTACCGAAGTACTTACATGAAAACATCATCGATGTATACAATTTTTAGATTTTCGTTGATTTTTCAGCTCGACCGATTTTGATAAAATTTATATAGGGCCACCTGTGAAGTGAAACCCACCCTCAAACAAAAAAAGAATTTTCCAAATCGGTTCAGCCGTTTTCGAGTAATCGGTGAAAATACATTTAAAAAAAACTGACTAATTGAGAACCTCCTCCTTTTTGATAAAGTCGGTTAAAAAAACATATTGGTTGAAGTATAATGCTCAGAAAGTGAGATAAATATCACACACATGATGACGGAGTACTAACTAGTGTTCAAAGCGTGGGCATGCACCAAATATAATATCTGGACGTGTATCCCATTATAACTAACAGGTTTAGAACTAAAGATCTGAAATGTCTATCGAGCCCGGGGTATACCAGTCGTGAGCATGAATGTGATGACGTCATAGGTAATTGGGTCACTGGTGCTATGGTGTATTAATGATGATAGAATGCACCATACACCATAGCACCAGTGACCTGAGGACAACGGCCCTAGGTCACTGGCGGCATTGCCACTTAAAATTGCAATGCTAATACGCTGTGCCAGATTTTTGGTCAGATCTGTTATTATTTTATTATACTTAAATACTTCGGTAAAGCCTACCTACAATTTGTGAAATACCGAAACCTTTTTTATATATAAGAAATTTTGTTTACAAAAACTACAATTACTAAAATCCTTGGTGTGAGTCAATGGCAAATTTTTGTAACGGAGCTATTACGCCGTCGGAAGTAATCCATCGTAGCCTATTTAATAAGTAATTATGGGAGAGAATAAAATAATTAAAGAATTGGATAATACTTCTATTTATTCGAAGATTTCATAGAACTGTTATGTAATTATTATTATCTACATAATAAACAACAGTACGTTTATATGAATAACAACGAAGAGTAAACACTGCGTACATTTACAATAGATCTACAAGACTATCCACAGCGGCTTGGTCGTTATCAGACTTTAAAATAACGTTATTTACGTACTTAGAACATCACTATCTATTACACGGTAGAATATAAATCTACGGATACACATATTTTACAAAATTTACAAGTTTATAACTAGGTATAAACGGAAATAGATTTAAATAACAACATTGGGTCCGCTAGTAGTACGCGCATACAAAAGACTTCAACGCGCTCGCGAACCCCACAGATAGGAAAATAATAAATAATCTCAGGATCTTTCCACCACAGGAACCACATGGCTTTACCTACACGATGATGTATAGAACATCTGTTACATCTTATCATTGACTACAGCCACGAATTAGAGGTAAAGTCTCAATAGTACAGTAAGGATAGAAATAAGAATAGATAGAAAAGAAAGTCTTAAACACTACCTAACTATATCACTATCACTAGGCTAATAACTCCCGATAAATTTATAATACTGAGTATTCACATTTGTACAAGAAACACAGGTTGACTTTGACTTAAGTGTCGGGTGGGCGATGCTGATCGGTGGGGCTCGGTGGTGCTGGTGTAAGTGCCGTGTGTCGGCGGAGCTGGTGTAGGAGCGAGGGGTCGAGTGCTGGCCACCAACCACCCAGCAGCGGGTAGTGCGCCGGAGCCGGCTGCGGGGATGAGCACCCTTCCTCCGTACCAACATCCTGATCACTCGCCACCACGTCTATATCCTCCTCCTGTTCCTCTTCTCCACTACTCTCCCGCTGCCGCTTCACCGGAGCATCATCCGGCGCCAGCAACGACGCGACATCAAACTGCCTCTTCCGCGCTTGAGGCAATCTCCCCGCACTCCAATAGGGAAGCGGCAACGCCGTCGGCGGCGGCGACTGCGGCGGCGGAGACGAAGAATCCTCACCATCATCGTCCACCGCCAGCCCCATGTGCTTCCTCACTTTCCGTTGAGCTTTACGCCTTCTAAAATCCCCCTTCCGAAAGTCTTCCACGTTCGCCGGGTGAATCGCCCAGTAGTGGCCTTTTCCGTTCGCAGATCGGCCGGCTTTCACGAAGCAATCGTTCAGCGATAGGTTATGACGGATTGAGTTGCGCCAGCCGGGCCCGCGCGATCTGAAGTACGGGTAGTTATCGAGAATGTGCTGGTAGATATCGGAGAGCACGAGCTTGCGGTCGGGGTGGCTGAGGATAGCCATTGCGATCAGGCCGATGTAGCTGTGTTGGGGTTTCGGCTCTTCGGGTTGCAACGCACGCTGTTGGAGCAGAGACATGGAGAGCGCCAAGCGTGGGCCGTATGGCGAGTAGCATGGCGCGACCGTCGGTGGGTACAAGCGGAGACGTTCAGCGACAGCGTAGTTATAGAGCTGGAGTCTGTAGTGGTCGAGCGCGGCCGCGGTCACTGTGGGTGCGTCTTTGCCGAGTGGCCAGGGGCCTCCTTCAGCGCCACTGCACATGTTGTCGTCCCGAGAGCGCGTCGCGGAGTGAGCCTGGAGCCGGTGGGCCCGAGGGCCGGGGCCGGGAAGGCGGCGGCTCGCGCGCTGCCAGCCAATCGGCGCGGCTCGATACTTGTATACATGTTTTTGTTTAGCGACGCCCCACTCCACTGGCTTTGCGACTTCACGCGCCCTGCCTTGAGGCAAAGTACTGCAGACAGAACAGTTCTAATTGAATCGGTAGTTTTAGTATTGTAATTGTAAAATACTATTTTCATCCAATATGGAGCAAATCATTGAGGATCATTATGTGTGCAACAAAAATAATGCCTATATAAACGCTACGCTTTATACAAATTATTTCCTTTACAAAAATAATATATATAAATAAAAATAAAAAATAAACTTTTTTATTATCTTGTAAATTCATCTGGTAGATAAAGAATAACAAACATATGCCAAGAAAAAAATAACATGTAACACAGGTTAGCTCTTGTTTATTTATAGAATAACAAGCAATTAATACAAGTAGGTACCTACTGTACATACAATCAGGTAAAAAAATAAACATAAATATTTATTTTAATGTAAATAAAACTGCCGTTTTTCGCAAATCTATAAAAAGGCAGAACTCATAGGGTTAAGGTTACCTAAGTAAATAAACTAATTAATAGTTCTGATTTGTTTGCTAATAAGTAAATAATTCATAACTTGCTGTCTGTACTCCGCAAAACCGTTACAAATGACAACTTCGTAGCGAGTGCTTCCCCTGTTATTTCAGAGATATCACAACACGCAACAACACATTACTCCTCAAGAGGTGAGTGAGAAAGAGATGCAGCTACAAAAATAATCCACCCCTCGTGGCCAGACAAGGATAGAGCATCGTGCAACAATCGCTACGAGACAGCTACAATCTCACTGCTACGAAATACAGTTACGCCATTTTAGCTTCTAAACTGATTAGAAAGAGGTTTAAAATGCGTTGGTGATATATGGGAGTTGTTACGTTTCACGCGTTGTAGTTGGGAAATGAAAATAAAGAGGCTTCGAGAACATCCAGGCCTCGAGTGCGAGTAAGGCAGCGAGCGATACCGGTGTATCGCGAGCGCCAACAATGCAGTTGCCGCCCATTTAAATACGCCATTTTGTTGACTGTCTCCACGGCTTGTGCTTTTGTGTTTTATACAGAAAGCAGTGTTTTGTGGAATAAGTAAATTACAGGAAATATTTACTCGTTCGAAGCGTAGACAATGAGGATGGGGGACTCAGTGGTCGGGTCGCGCTGAGCGTATGTTTGTACGATTCAGTCTGACACATTTCGACTTGATTGTAGATTAAGCTACCTTGGTAATTTGTATTTTTTATTCAATTTATAAGTATGTATTTGTTTTGTAAGTGTTTTAATTACGCTACGATATACGATTTTAGCTTTTAAACTTATAAGAAGAGGTTTTAAAATGTGATTGAATGTATTCATAAAATCAAAAAATATTTAGGTATTTATTTATTTATTTATTGCATCACCAACAAAAGATACCTAGCACTAGCATAAAAGGTACAAATAATTAAGTATTTAGATTAGAGATAGGTACAAGAAATTTGCATTTACAATTAAATGGTCAACTTATCTTTAAAAATCAAGCACCAAACAGCAAAATCTTCATACCTTCAAAATTCTATTTCAAATTGTAAGATTCCTCTTTGTATTGTAAGAATCATAGGTTACAGTAATTACTTACCGATCGCTGATTTGATTGAATAATAATAATGTGGATTAACTTTATATACAGAAACATCATACGTACTGATTAATAAATAAAAGTTGAAAATAAAATGTGTTCGTCCCGGGATGCCCGACAGAAGTAATAACTTAAACTAATCTAACTAATCTCTTAACTAAGATCTAAGATCTTTAACTAATCTCGCTGTGGGAGTGAGAGAGGAGAAACCTGCCTACCGCTGCCGTATGTGTAAGATAAAGGGAAGCCGGACAGACTGGCGCTGTAACGCGTTATGCAACGAAGCGGTTTACCATTAGAAGTTATCACTTCAAAAATGAAAAATATATTGTTGCTTTATCTGTTTAAATAAACAGACAGCAACAATAAAAACCTGTACAAAACTGCAAACTCGTTTAACATGCAACGGATGGCGGTCGTGATTAAAACGCGTGTTTGTAGTGCGGCCGCCGCGCACGCAATTGTTTTTCACAGCCAATCGTTTGTATAAAACCACGTAAAACCGCGTCGGTCGACGTGATGCGATTTCGGAAACTTTAACACTTTTGTATATACCAGGGGGTCTACTCGGCTAAACGATACAGGATATATCGGCTCCGATATCTAGGTGTCTACTCTACAAACCGTTTAAATGTTGATAGATAGACAGAAAATACTTTATTGCTCACCATAAATACATTGGACTAGTAGATAATTTAAAAAAAAACCGACTTCAAACAGAAAACTAAAAAGTAAAAAAGTCTTAAATAGTAGTGCTTTAAAATGCTTAATGAAAAAAATTACAAACGCTCTAGGCGCCACTACGATTTTCGAAAGTTCCCCTCGATTTCTCTGGGATGCCATCATCAGATCCTGGTTTAATTATCATGGTACTACCCTTGGCATATCTCCTTTCCAACAAAAAAATAATCATCAATATCGGTTTATAAACGACGAAGTTATCCGCGAACACACATTAAAAAAAATACGGTTGAATTGATAAATCTCCTTTTTTTGAAGTCGGTTAAAAAGGAACAAAGTTTTTCTAGTCAGTATTACAAGAGGCGGTCTTATCAATATGTAGCGATGTATCAATATATAGGAACGATAATTTCGTTGAAATGTTCGTCAAAATCAGTCGAGTTCACAGCTATTTCGTTGTCAAGATAAAATTATCGAATCGTGTATTGTGGACGATTACCATACTATAACACATGCTCTGCTTCTTAGGATCTATGTATATGATGCCGTGTGAAATGTCCAACATTATTTATTTATTATTTTTAATTACGTAACTCATGATAGTTGATGTCGTTGTGAGCGGTCGCTCATTCGACTTGTTGTTATTGTTACCTACCTACTTTGTTTAATAATGCTGGAAGTAAGTATGTGATGCTTATTGTTATTTTGTTTTTAGTACATTTGTTATCGAGAACCTAGTGTTTAGAAAAACCTAATATAGGCTTAAAAACACTATTAACCAATGATTGTTACAAGTTTAAAGAAATAAATATCTATCTATCTATCTATCTATCTATGACAACTAGAACTAGGCGTGAATTTCGCGATCAGTACAGTCAAACAAACTTTGTAGGTAGGTACTCTAACATCTCTGCTCTAACAGGACAAATATTTGAGTGATGAATATAAATGTTTGTTATAAAGTATAAGGTATCATAATCTAATACCTTTAAACGAGTAATTCTTGAATATATGTACATATATCTATATTTGAATCTCCGAAACGGCTCCGACGATTTTCATGAAATTTAGTATGAAGGAAGTTTCGGGGGCTATAAATCGATCTAGCTAGGTTTCATTTTTAGAAAACGTCGTTTTATCCATACCCAGCAAAGCTCGGTTATCCAGGTAGATACTTAGGTGTGTATTTAAACAATTAACGGAATTACGACGAACATTTCAACGCAGTTATCGTTCCGATATATCGAATTCGAATTTCCGAGTAGACACACTGACATGTACAGTCATGCAGTAAACGAGCGGTTCGTTTACTGTGAACTTGACCGTGTAAATGAGTAATTCACGGACCGAGTCATAAGTACGAGTAGATACAGGTATAGTTCGACTCAATACAGAAGCACGCGTTGACTTTGCACAAACGATTGCCGCTTCAGTTTGACTTATGAGAACATTGTAACTTGAGGTTAAATTGAGTTAGATAGAAAATACTTCATTGCACACCACAAACACATCAGACTGTTATAAGAAATGTTTAGCTACACGGTAGTACAATAGGCAAAAATGCTTTCGTATGTCCGTCTGTCCGGCCGGCGTTTGTCCGGATGTTCTTCTCTACCTACTATTTCTCAACCGATTCTCGTAAAATATTGTGAGCAGGTTTTATAAATATATTGAATTTTTTTGTCTATTCCGTTTTTGGGTTTTTTTTTCAAAATGGGGGAGACATGAAAACGAAAAAAAAATAAGAGTAGGTAATTTCGGTAATTTCATCAGTTATTTCTGAAAATGTTCGCGAGTTCTATAGCTCACAGAGCCACTAGAATATAAAAAAAGGTGATGCTGCGCTGTCTATCTCCATACCTATGTATATATATCTAAAACTACCATTTTAAAAATACCTTCTCACAAGCTTTTATTTTTAAGTACGTACGTAAGTACACATGAGTTTTTGTATCACATTAAAAAGTTTAAATCCACCAAGGATTTATGTAAATTGATTCATTCGTACCTGGTTTTCCATTGTCGTTATAATTGCCGATGCTTGCCCGAAGACGAAGGCGTGTCGTCCCGCCCACCGCTCAAAACTCTTTGTCCCCGACTGTACCCACTTGTGTAAATTCATTTATTTCCTCGATAATACAAACGCCCCGCAGTTTATTTTATGTTTGCATTGTTTGTCTAACTGTACTAGTGGGAAGGCGTGACGGAATTATTATCGTTATAATAAATATATTTGGCTGTAACGGTAACAGCGTAAAAGAATTTAAAAATAAAATATACTTACTATAATCTATACGTACTTTGTATTACATAATTGTATTATCTACTGGTTCTCTCTCAGCCAAGAGAGAGAGAAGTGAAGTCGATGAGGGTCAGTTCATTACTTAATTAACATAATCAACAAATTAAGCAGAGCTCTCACCAGTGAGAGCACCGGTGTTTTAGTGGTAGTGGCTCCGCCTTCCGACCCTTAGGTCGTGGGTTTAAATCTGGTTGTGCACCAACACATTTTTCAGTTCAAAAATGTATGTGCGGTATACCAGTACTCTTAAACGGTGAAGGAAAACATCGTGAAGAAACTGGCATGTTGTAGTATCTAAAAATATCCAAGAGTAGTGCCAAGTGCACGAAAGGAGCCACTGAGGTGCACTTTTATCTTCTCACCACACTTGTTAAAAATAATTTGTGAAACGACAAGAGAACGAAGTAAATAATCACACCATCATCTTTCTTCAATGGGTAAAAAAGTTACATAAATTCAACAAAAACGTTCCAACAGAAAATCAACATCACGTCCAAAACTAATTTATACAGCGTCGACACAAAACTCAGAATTCATCGCCTGTTGTATAAATTAAGGGCTGTGTGGAAAACTGTTCCGAAAATATTTTCTCTCCACAAGGTATTTAGGGACGAGGACGTTGCTCAGAATAATTCTAAGGAAAGCCTGCTTCAATGTCCTTTCGGGATTCAGTTTGCAAATAATTTTGTGTCTATTTATTGTTTGTTAAAGTTATTTCAGTAAATAAATAATGCCGGACGTATCACACAGCGTCATCTGGCCCCAAAGTAAGCAGAGCATGTGTTATGCGTACCACATGACTGATACACTACTTAAATACTTTTTTTTATTTTCTAAATACATACATATTATACATAGATACACCCAGATCCGAGACAAATACTTGCAGATCAAACAAACATATGTCCCGAAGCGGGATTGAACCCGCAACATTCTGCGTCTCAGGCAGGCCTTCCCCCAGTGCATCACAGAAGTCGTCAACATAACATTCGATACATGCTAGTTGCCAAAACAGCATCTATTGTGATAAATCATTTTATAATATTAATATTAAAAATAAAACGAGCGAGGTCTATTTTTTTTTATTAAGTACCTTCCTATAAGTCGAATAATATGTGCTGCTTGGAGACTGATGATGAAGACGACTGCGATAGTCTTAAAATTATTGGGGATTAGTCCCCCTGCTGACTAACAGAAGAGCTAGCAATAGAGACAGAAAACTTGAAACAAACCCGGCTCGGTGCCAGCCGTTATGCACCTGCAACCCAACCGACACCACATGTACTGACTCGTTTTTCCAGCGGGTTCTGTCGATAAGGTCGAGAGGTTAGTGTGGGTAGCTGGGAAGGCCTGCGCTATCAAACAGAATCCCAGGCAGAGTGGCGTTAGTGGAGAGGAAACTTTACTCACTCATCTTGCTGGATCCATGAACGAAAGTTTTCAATTACAATTAACTGCTCTGTAACTTTATTGACGCCACCTTAATCATCTTCAATTTATGAACTAAGGCCAAGGATGATATGATAAGTAGAATAATATAAACCAAAAACACGATTGCAAGAAAAAAATATTTGATTGTATTTATTTTATTCCTGAATAAGAGCATGTACTCTCCTACGAACAGGGACCTTTATGCAAATTGTTTAGAACGGCTGAGTTTCTCGCCGATAAATTGTTTATGTCTGCCGGTCCCCATCGATCGATAGGATGGGTTGCGAACAATCACCGCGAACATCATATCGCCGCGAGCGATACAAAACGTGTTGTTAAACATAGCTAAACCAATCTCAAACAAAACTGCTCTTTATTTACCGATCTGTATAAAATAATATACAATTCAATATAAATACATATGAAACAGTTGAGCTATCTAACGACCGTTTAAAACGATCTATAGATGGCTCCGAAGATCCAAATCTAACTGAGCATTTTTAGAATGCTTTCGAGCGTTATACGATATATTTTTAGCACATTCAAAAAGTAGAAATGAGATAATGTATTTCAGAGATAAGGCAAATTTTTTTACAGCATCTATTTACAAAAATAATTACAGAAATGTACAGAATAATATACAATAATATAAAATACATGTGAAACAGTAGAGCTATCTAAGGACCGTTTAAAACGATCTATAGATAGCCAAACTGATCTAGATCACTGCCAGAGGGCAGCGTTCCCAAGACAGTGGCGGCGTTGCCACGTTGAATGGCAATGCTAATACGCTGCGCTACGTTGCTCAATGTATATTTTTTAAATAAAGCTTTTAATTCAATCTGTGACGCAGTGGGCCTAGGCCTGGCTGAGACGCAAAAGGTTGCGGGTTCGATTCCCGCCGCGGGACAAATGTTTGTATGATCTGCAAGTATTTGTCTCGGGTCTGGGTGTTTCTATGTATAATATGTAAGTATTTACAAAAAAAAAAGTATATAAGTAGTATATCAGTCATGTGGTACCCATAACACAAGCTCTGCTTAGTTTGGGGCCAGATGATGTTGCGTGAAATGTCCGGAAATATTATTATTATTATTATTAATCTTTCAAAAAAGTTAAGTTTAGTCGTGATCGGAATTTTGTTCTGGAAATCATGAAATAAATAATACTAAATCGCATTCAAATCCAAAATTACGAACGAACTTCAAAGATGAATAGCTCCGAAACCCTAGTCATTCGTTAAACCAGCAAATAAACCCTACCTTAACAGAGACAGACATCCCCAGAGACTTGCAATGAGACGTTTGCAACAGTATAACTATACTTACTACGTCGTACAAAAAAGTTCTACCCTAAAGTAGCCCTAAGGGTTCGAAGCGCAACGTTCACATTGGCGAAATATTTTGTGTTATCTATTTTCGTAGGTGAAGCCATGAAACATAGAAATAAGCCTCGCTTATTGATGTGGTAACGAGAACAAATCATATAGTTATTTGCCAATTCTGTAGTCTTAGTATTTTTAAACATTCGCGATCGGTGTAAGTAATATACACGTCTTGCTCTTTTCTTTCTTTTCTATCTTTTTTTTTTATTTAGCTTATTTTGTCCCACTGCTGCAATCCATCCAAATCCTTCCAACTATCTCTATCTTTCGAGATCGCACACCATCCTCTCTCAAAGGTCTCTTAAGATCATACAAAGCTTTTTTGGCCGACCGCAACGCCGCAGGGTGTTACCAATGCATCGCGTTGGTCCATCTGTATGAGTGCATGCGACTCACGAGACCTGCCCATATCTTTATTTATTGATCTTAAATTATCTTTAGCTTTGATCGCATTTTAAAAATTCTAATTTTTAAATTCAATGCAATCACAATGATCACTTTGAATTGTTGTACATTCTAGAAAACTAGTGCCTCCTGAACCAAGTCTGAGAAGAATTCTCTTATGGTAAATGCATAAAAAAAAATTTATAGAGCTTTGAGTCTGTAGGTATAAGTACCAATTATTAGATATACACCGTCGACATTATAACAATACCTACCTACTTGTATATATTTAAGAGTATGGTATAACCTGATTTAATAAAGAGATACACCAGCATGTGGCCGCCGCGCCCCGCGCCATGCCCGCTCTGTTTTGTCTATGTGTGGGTGTCGTGGAGTCCTGTCACTCGCAAAATACAAATAGCAATATAAATAAATATTGGTGGACAATGCACACAGCACAAACTAGCCCCAAATTAAGCACAGCTTATATTATGGTGACCAGATGACCGATAGAGTACTTATATATTTTTATTTACATACATACGATATAATTTTCACTCAAAACGGTATACTTACCATGATATATGAGTTTTTCTGCTTCTCGATATTTCGGCACAGTTGCATGCGCCATGATCACGAGATAAATAGTTCAAACAGATAAACAAGATCAGTTTATCTCGTGATCATGGCGCATGCAACTGTGCCGATATATCGAGAAGCAGAAAAACTCGTATATCGTGGTAAATATCCCGTTTTGAGTGAAAATTATGTGCTTAACCATGATAGTTTTAAAAGTTATATACATATGATAATTTTATAACACCCAGACACAGAACAAACACTTACGAGTATCATCAATTCATCACACAAATCTTTGTCATAAAGAGAGTACATAAATCAAAAACCGTATTTGAAGATTCATTTCGTAAATACGTCCAGGGAAATAAGTTTAATTTCCCAGTATGCATTTGCCTAATAATTGCAGACATATTCGAGATGCCATGTCCAATGTTCTATGATCCACAGGTGAAGCCGTAGTTATTTGGATCACAAAGCACGGGCACACGAGTCGATGTAATACGCTTATTTGAAGGTAATCCGGGGGTCTGGAATACCTCGGACGATTTGTAGGGCTTTGGTGAGGTTTGGTTTGTAATCATTTCTGATATGGCCATCTGGGAACGGATTTGTTTCGACATTTTTCTTCGTTTTGAATAAATCCAAATTAGAAAAGCTGAGTGTGCTTAATACAATATTATATAAGTATTCGTTGTTGAGTACCAAATCCTTATCCACAAACTACTATATAGTCATCCTACCTTATGACTGAACTGTGGTGGGTTCTATCGAAATAGGTATGGCAGCGTCAACACATCGCAGAAAAAACATTAGCAATCCATCATCAATAATTTATATCTACTTAACTATCTCTATAACCATCCTAATATATAATAATATTATAAATGTGAATGTAAGTTAGTTTGTTACGCTTTCACTCGAAAACTACTTAACCGATTATCATGAAACTTTGTACACGTATTCTTGGAGGTATTAGTAACATAGGATACTTTTTATGAAAAAAAAAAAAAAAATACAAATTATATTTATATGGCTAAACAACGTTTGCCGGGTCAGCTAGTAATATTATAAATGCGAAAGTAACTCTGTTTGTCTGTCTGTCTGTCACGTTTTCACACCTAAACCGCTGAGCCGATTTTGATGAATTTTAGTATAGAGATATATGGGACCTTGGAGAAGGACATAGGCTACTTTTTATGTAGGTACCACGCGTGAGAAGCCGTGGGCACCAGCTAGTATGTATATAAAACAAAGTCGTGTTAGTTACACTATTTATAACTCGACAACTGCTGGACAGATTTTCATGATTTTTGATTTGTTGGATTTGTCTCCGCCCCAAATAGCAAAATAATTATTTGAAAATATGCAAAATAAAAACAAATAAAAAAATTAAGTGGTGAGTTTGATACAACTTTTGACGAGGTCCGTTTTTTAGGTTATGATAGTTGTCATTGTGGGCGCATTATTGACTGGCCTGTCAGCTCTGTTGGTAGTAGCTCTGCCTTCTGCGCTGTAGGTTGAGGGTTCGATTCCCTCCCAAGATAAGCATTTGTGTGATGAATAAAGGTTTTTTGTTCTGTCTGGGTGTTATCTTAAGTAATAAGTATCTCACGTATGTATTTAAAAATATATAAGTAATCTATCTGTCATCTGGTCACCATAATACAAGCTATGCTTAGTTTGGGGCTAGATGGTGTTGTGTTAATTGTCCACCGATAACTATTTATTAATAATTGTGTCATATAGAACCAAAGTGTTGCGCGATAAAATGCGCGGTCGAAGTCGTGAACGGGATAGCTTGTTAAAAATAAATTATCAAGCGAGTGCTGGACCAAGCACAGTAAAGTGTATAAAAATGAATTGTCATGCTCCGAACTAATTCAACACCACCTAGTGAGCAAAATAAATGAATTTAGTATGAAGCTTTAATCATTCACTCATAAAGTAGTAAAGCCTTACTGTCCGTTATAATATTCCTAATAATTTAATTATAAAGATAGTATGCTATTTTGAAAACTTTCACGTTGGTTTCACCCTCAAATAGCAGTTACGCTAGGGCTGACACTGAGCTTACTTTACATGTAGATAAGGGGGGAACTATAAACGTATTTTTTTAAGTTTTTATTTCATAACTTCGTAGGGGCAACTATACGTAATACCTTGAATGAATGAATGAAAGAATGAAAATACTTTATTGTACACCTTAACTAAATATAACAATTTGTTAACTAAATTTACTTATGAAAAAATTATGTCCAATGGGCGGTCTTATCGGTAAGGAAACGATTTCTCCCAGACTACCTTTGAATAGAATAGTATTTATTTGCAACAGCATGTCACAAATAAGTAAGTTACAGTAAAATAATAAAAATAATAACAATAATCGTAATTAAAATGTAAAACCTACTTTTCTACCTACCTACCTTTTGTACCTACTGTTACAAAAAGGCTCTAACTCAGCATATGCAGGTTGTAAACAACCTGCGCTGGTTCCGTTAGAACCTGTATGCGACCAGTTCCTATAATAAAACTATATAATAATCATTTTTTATTTAGAGAAGTATTTATGAAGAGAGTTCTTTGGGTAAAGAGAAGCTTAAATTATTTTGGAGATTAGTCGGAGTGCACTAAATGATGAACTATATCTTACTTGTAGGTATAAAGCAAAAACCTTGCAAATGTTTATCAGGATAAAACTAATAATCTGCGAGCAGAGCTCTGATTACGAGCGGCCAGGAGACAGACAGAAAGACAGACGTACACAGCGATACTATAAGGGAATTGTGGACTTCGGAACATTAAAAACGCACAGAGCCTTTTTTTTTTGTTTTTATCGTCTAAAAACCTACGTTTGACCACGATCTCGCCTGATGTTAAGCGACGATGTGGCCGACGATGGGGCACGCAGGTCTAGAAGACACCTATTTACCTGAGACTTAAAGAGACCTAGATTGTAGTTTTCAGGAAAGACAGACGACGGCAAAGCATTCCAATTCTTGGCTGTACGCATTATAAATTGTGTCCCCAGCAAAGCGTTATAAAGTTTTCTAAGCTACGAATTTCGATCAAAGGGAGCTTCAGTTGCCACAACAAAAGTTGTAAGCGGAAAGCACGTCACAAAGAGTATTCTCACAAATAGCTCGTTGTTTTGGGTGGCGTCTATGTTTTCAGCGAGGCGGAGGGGGAGGGGGGCTAATTAGGGAGACGACGGGGGAGGCTGTCTGTAGATAGATCTGTGTTCTCCAGCACCGTCGTAATGGCGCTTGTGTGTGCTCGACTTTTGTACAATTTATGAAAATGATTTTGTTTTGTAAAAGATACGAGTATTTTTAGTTTAAATGGTAGGTTTATTTAGTATTTATCTACAATACAGGGTACAGACATAGATTAATATGTGGCTAAGTAATTACTAGTGATAAGACCGCCCATTGTATTACCGTGTAGCAAAACATTGTTTCCTAAAACAGTCCAATATGTTTGTGGTGTGCCATAAAGTATTTTCTATTCTATTCTACTAGCTCTCTATATAGTAAGGTATCTAACTACTTAGGTATATGTAGAGTCAAAAACCTACGGATCACTATAAAATCTATATAATTATATTACTCTATGTTATATCTATATAATAGTAATTAATATATTAATACGTGAAGCAAAAACGGAGGACGGAGGAGTGTGAAATTTCGCACACTTATAGTTTATATAGAAAAGGAGTGCAGAATGCTAGTATTTTTTTTAAATTATACATAATAAATACATTCATCATTAACTAATTATGGTCGAATTTTGACCTGTAGTAATTAATTGCCGTGCGTTGGTCTCGCAATAACTCGAAAATGTTTTAAATATTTTTTTATTTTGTTCTCCTCAATAAATACTCAATAAGATAAAATATTTATTGATAATTAGTTTACAATGATATTACATTATATATACAATCGTATTACATTGTCATTTAAACTAGAAAATCCTGTATAAATGACAGTTGCGACTCGCAGTTTGACAATATTCACCATGTTACTGGTCGATTACAATTTCACAAACTGAGATTTGGATTAGAATCCGTGAATCAAATTAAAACTAAAACAAAAACTACAAAAAACTTTTAAAATAAAATAAAATAATCATCAGTAAATCAGTACTCAGTAAACCAGCCCGGTTTACAATAATCTAAAATCTTAAGTAGAATGTAGTCCAACGGGTCATCTAGTATAGTAAAGATATCTATTGTAGCAAAGTAACAAAATATATAATAAGTTAAGTCGTTTTTCTGTGAAATCATAGCCAATTTGATGTAAAAAATATTGGGTCATTCAATTATACCTAGACATAATAGTCCCCAGTATCCTCTTGAGTTGCTCTTAACCTAATAAAGCCAAACGCCTTCCAATAAAAAAAAAGCGAGATGCATCACTCAAATAGTTATATTTTATTAGGACGATATATTCATGAGTTTTTTGCGCAAGTATTGTGTAATTGTAAACCTCAAGCGCCTCACCTATTCAACTACTCAACTACTACTCAAAATCCCATAGAAATTGGCACCTCCATTCAGAAATGTTGACACTTTTATTCGGTCCCGATTAACAACGAAATTAGAACCCAATAATATTATCGAGAGTTTTTTTATACTGTTCTTACCTGGTACTACCCTTGGTTCAACCACGGTAAGTTTAAATGTTACTCTCAGATTTCGTACGTATTTGTGTAAACACAATATATATTTTTTGAGGTGTCCCTTTATCTCGGGTAAAGATTGAAAATTTCACGTAGATAAAGTATGATAATTTAAGTTCTTAATATTTGCATTGAGGTAATTTGAGTCTTTAGAAGTTTAGAAACCAATTTTTGTTATGATTCTTGAGGAAATATGAAATCAGAGAGCATCGTTAATAATTACATTAATCCTCATGATCTTTGCTCAGCATAAGATTAGTTGTCTATCTCATAATTAACTAATGTAGCGTTATAGTCAGTTTAATGTCAATTAATAATGAAAATCACATATTATGGGATTTTGTGATGTTACTATACCTATTAGACAGTATATTGTACATGCATAAAGAAAGCTCATATGCCTATGCGCCCAGTAATTTATTCTTCTTCTACTTCTTCGTAAATGGTATGTGTCATTATAATAAAAAAAAAACCAGTGTCAAGTGTTTATAGTATGTTGCAAAGTCATATCTTGTCGTTCGTCATTTGTTATTTTATATGAAACTAGCTGACACGGCCACGCGTTGCTGTAGCTCAGTAGTTCTAATACGTTGAACCCATATACGCTAACCTTTAAAATTATCAGTGTTTCTCTTTTATATCATGTATGTATTATACATATAAACCTTCCTCTTGAATTACTCTCTCTATTTAAAAAACCCGCATCTAAATCCGTTGCGTAGTTTTAAAGATCTAACCATACATAGGGACAGAAACACAGCGGGAAGCGACTTAGTTTTGTACTATGTAGTGATGGTGTCTTTCTTATAAAATATTTATAAGAACTATTTTTGCTCGTATCACAAAGAACCCAATTTTATTCAATTTATTGACACCCGGGTTAATAACTCTAGCTCTATTTAGATAAAATCGACAAAATTACTAATAAAACCGGAAATAACTTGAGAAAAATTAAAAATATAAAAGCGCAATTTTTGCTTCGCAAGACAGCTAAGAAAATCCCCTAGTAATTTCACTTGCGAACATCCCAACTGGTGCCAAATGTGGCAACTTGTCAGTCACACGAGTAATCAAATAATCGCATGACTATTTAAAAGCGCGTAGCCACAACTGTTGTGATTGAATTATCTCGCACAGCCGCCGCTCCTGCGTGTGTAACCAGCCGAGGATTACCATTTAGTGGATAACCAGACATGTGGCGGGCCCTTCCGCTTCTATTGTTGTTAAACTTGAGACTCCATGACTACTGTACTTGGAATTAACCTATTGAATAAACTAGCGATCGACTGATGTTTGTGTGGGATTTTACTACACTTTTATTATATGTAGTTTATTATATGGTATTTTTGTTTCTTTATCTACCTAGGCTTCCAGTCATTCTGATACCACAGTTATCGTAACTGAAACGTCGGGAATAAATTGAAAGGTATGCAATTCTTCTTCTTATCGTGTCACTAGTTATTTCTAACCAGTGTGGTGAAAGGATTAAAGTGCGCCTCAGAGGCTCCTTTCGTGCACTTAGGTAAGCCTTAATGTAAGCTCTCGACCTTGCCGACAGGACCCGCAGGAAATATGAATCAGTACATGCGGTGTCGGTTCGGTTTCAGGTGCATAACGGCTGGCACCGAGCCGGGCTTGTTTCAAGTGTTCCTTCTCTATTGCTAGCTCTTCTGTTAGTTAGCCGGGGGGTCTAATCCCCAATAATTTGAAGACTATCGCAGTCGTCTCCATCATCAGTCTCCAAGCAGCACTCATCTGGGATCAGTTCCACGTAGAAATCCTCACTCGAAGTGTTATATAATTCAGCGAAAATTACCAACCCGATTTTACAGTCAGATGCAGATGCTGAGCCATTTTTGATGATAATGATATGTACGTAATGAAATCCGTTAACTACATAAACAATATCATTTCTAATCGCGAAAGTTTTAAAAATATAAGGTATTTATTTATTACTTATAAATTTAAATGACAAGAACCATTAATTAACGCCAAATTAGCTAATTAAGTTATTATAACGTAGAGCGATCAATTTCAGTTAAAAAGCTAATTATGTTTCGACTGACCTGTCAGCTCAATTGGTAGCTCTGCCTTCTACGCATCTGTGTCAAACATAGATGATTGTTCTGTGTCTGGGTGCTATAAAGTATCTTATATATGGATTTAAAAATATACAAGTATTCTATCAGCCATCTGGTCACCATAATACAAGTTACACTTAGTATTGGGCTAGATGGTGTTGTGTGCATTGTTCACTAATATATATTTATTTATGACCTTATTTCTAACTAAATACGCGGTATTATTTAATAGGGCCCTTAAGAAAAACTTCAATAACCTGCCCACCAGGTAGGTATAGGTACTACTTATAGAAACGATAAACTTACTTGAACCCAAAGAATTTGGGTCCTCAACCGTAAGTTTATCAACGCGACGACTGACTGTTTAAACTAAAACTAAAATAAATCAGATTCGTTTGTTCGTTTACCTACCGTTTGCACTGTTATAATAATAAGTAAATAGAGATGTAATTTGGTAATGTAACAGAAGGGATAAAATCCCCATTACAACCGCACTACAATAGCACGGAAGCTCTCGAGTGGTCAATGGAGCGCCACTCACCAGTTCACCACTCAAAACATTCGACAAGGCTAGTGATGCTAACTGCTAAGGGCTGAAAGCCGGAAATTTATCTTAAATGAAAAACTACATTTATTTTTTAGTTACATTTTGGTATCTTCTTACCATAGGCCAATAATAATAATAATCCCGAACATTTCACACAGCATCATCTAGCCCCAAAGTAAGCAGAGCTTGTCTCATGGGTAGCACATGACTGATATACATTACTTATATATACATTTTGATAAACACGGGCTTTACTCACTTACTTATTTACTTACTTAATACTTATATACATTTTTTGTAAATACATACATATTATACATAGACACACCCAGCGCCGAGACAAATACTTGCAGATCATACAAACATTTGTCCCGTGGCGGGAGTCGAGCCCGCAATCATCTGCGTCTCTGCCGGCCCTTAGCCCACTGCGCCACAGAGGTCGTCAATATCGCATTTATTTTGTTAAAATTATAATTATCAATAATTATTAAAATTTTACAAAGTATTGTGCTGATGACACGTCCTATTGGCAAAATATGTATTATAACCTCAAATATATTGATTGACCAAGCACTCGTCATGTGACCTTGCTCAGTGAAGGCTTCCGATGTCATTCAGTATAAGAAAGACTAGTGGTCTGGTCCCAAATCAATTAATAACCATCTATTTACCAAAATAAAATAATTTAGCTTGAAGCTTTTATGTTTTTTTAATAGTCTGCGAACACGAGCTTTGATTAGGGTCGGAGACACAGACAGAAAGCCGGACATAGCAAACCTATAAGGGCTCCGAAACCATAAAAATGATTGCTTTATTAGAAATAGAGTAAATTGAGTATAAGATACCTGCATTAGTAGGACTGTATTTATTTATTAAAATCACCGGCTACATTATTATAACTTAAACCTTTATTGAATTGGTAAGTATGAAAACTCTCAGTTCATAAAAATCAATCTCAACCAGAGCTACAAAAAAATAATATTTTTACGGCATTCGATCGCGACAGACGAAAATAAGTGGAGGAGGCCTTTACCCGAGAGGGGTCCTAACTGAATATGTACTCGTACATAATTAAAAACAATCATTGTTATTATTTATTAAAAATACAGTATATTCTATTAAGTAACAAAAATAAAATAAGAAAATGTAACATATTTAAAATTAAAATGCATGTTTTTTTTTTGTTGTTTGGTTTATATCTTGCGATCAGTCCCAGGACTATGAGCAGATGGGTTGCGTAGGAGTGTCGTGTAGAGCGAAGTCCCCACCGGAGCTTCCTTTATGATTCATCCATCTAGGATGTTACGTCTTTTCAGGCGCCCAGGGCAGTTAGTTCTACTGCCAGTTGATTGGGATGGCAGAGAAGGTGCTCGTTGTAGTGCGTAGTGTGGAGTTTGATTTCCTCCTTCACCGTGGCGATGTGTAGGTTGTCATGGACCTCTTGGTTTTTTATGAACCATGGGGAGTTTGCCAGTTGTTTGAGAATTGCATCTTCAGCTCTTTGAATGATTTTGATATTGGAATCACAAGCTGATCCCCAGAGTTGTATTCTGTATGTCCATACTGGTTTTAAGATGGTTTTATAAATCAGTAGCTCATTGTCCAAAGACAGTCTTGAATTTCTGCCCAGCATCCAGTGGAGTCGTCGGGACTTAATGTTGAGTTCGTTTCTCTTGGTTTCTATGTGCTTTCTCCAAATTTATTTATTATATTTATATAATATGCTATTTATTTATTTAACACCTACGGAATAAACGGTTTTGTTGACGTGATAACGTCTTATAAATCTAAGAACTCATGGTCACGTTCCGCCTGAGCCGAGCGTGCAAGCGAGAGCGCGGAACAAGCGATAGAGAGAGAACAAGCACGATCGGTTCATCAATGTTTTTATGACGTTATCACGTAAAATTATCGTCCGTAAACCGACTTTACAGACAACCATTTTTTTTAAACCTATATTACGTACCTAAACCGTATCAATAAGTCTACTTTTGGTCGGATAAAGGCTATAAAAGCGTCACATCTCACAACACTATTTGAGAGTGCTGTACAAATGGGACAATGAGCCCATTGTCGATCATTTTGTTTTGTCAATACGTAAATATTTAAACAGCTTATAGTTTAACCCTTGGGAAAAGCTTTGTGAGCTTTTTGCTTGGATTAATTTTTCGCGCATTAACTCGTGCTTAGAATTTTAGCAGAGTCATCGTTTGGTTTGAATCAATTGGTGTAGGTACTTACTTAGTAACATGTATGCCTACCGATATAATAAACTTAATCTAACTTCATAAAACATAAAACAAAGTCGCTTCCCGCTGTCTGTCCGTCCCTATGTATGCTTAGATCATTAAAACTACGCAACGGATTTTGATGTGGTTTTTTATTAGATAGATTGATTCAAGAGGAAGGTTTATATGTATGATACATGAATAATATAGTAGCATTGCACCCGTGCGAAGCCGGGGCGGGTCGCTTGTATAATATAAATGCGAGAGTAACTCTGTCTGTTTGTTACGTTTTCACGCCTAAATCGATGAACTAATTTTGATGAATTTTTGTATAGAGATATATGGGACTTGGAGAAGCACATAGGCTACTTTTTATGTAGGTACCACGCGTGCGAAACCGCGGGCAGCAGCTAGTAATTAATAATATCTTAATTAGTATTATGTATCTATAGGTTACATTAAAAAACCACCCAAAACTCTTTATTCAAAAGAAAAAAAACTTAAGTATACTTGCTGGTTACAATGAAATGAATCATAAAAACTTTTTCACTGCTACTTAAATAAAAACACATCTACTGTTAAGATCTCGTTTCGTGAACTATGACGCAACCATCGCTAACAATCCCAATACTGTACCCAATGTGCGAGTATAGCAAATTGTAAAAAGTTTTAACAAATTTCCTACTCAAATAAAAAGACAATAAACATTCCTTTGAAACAATACCTATAGCAGACTAAAAAAATAAATGTAAATACTTATGTTTCTATTCTGTAAGTAGTTATATAATTCTCGAAATAAAATCGTAACAAAACCCCGAACCGGATATCGAATAGACTGGTCTAATCACCATTATCACTCGTGGGAGTATCTTCATCATTCAACACGGCCATTGTGCCTGTAGGTGGCAACACCATCACTTAGCATAATGCGAACAAATTTAGACAACCATACAAAGGTTGTTAATACCACAATAATCCCGGATTTAGATCGTATCAGACTAAACACTCTACATGTAAACGTTGAAAAAATAACTGACCGTTTCTTATTCAGACACGTCAAAATACAGTTATTGTCAAAATAAATTGTATTGTTGAGTGGAAGATGTCGAGAGCCGAGGATGAGCAAAAAACTGCGGACAACTGGACAATGGATTTGTAATTGAATTAGAAGGTACTTAGAGGCGTGATGTGGATGTCCGTTCTAAGAACAGTTGTGGGCTTCCTCTGGTTCTTTTTGCAGCTGGCTACGAAGCCTCAAGTACGAAGAAGTATCGTTGCGAGCGAGGCTAAGGTATACTGCGTTAGATTAATATAAATGGCGTGTTTCTAGCTGGTTTGTCACGGTTTGACGATTTATAATCATACTCGTAAATAAACGGTTTTTAATATTTATAAGTAGTGAAAATATGTTTGCGAAAAACGTGGACAATCTTCTAAAGAACATTATCACAACGCGTATTTTGGACTTCTTCTTCTTCTTTTCTTCCTATAATGGCATCAGAATCTGTCTTGTAAACAAATTTGCCAGTGTGAAAAAAGTCTTAGTCATGTCATTTCTCAATTCTAAACGTCATCGCGGAATGGCCGTCTAAAACTTTCTCGGGATTCCTCATCGATCAAATCACATTTCACCATAATACACTCATCATTCAATTGTCCATACTTCTCCTATGTAGTTGCAATTTTTTTTTAAATTCCGCTAAGATTACTAAATAAAACATGCAATAAAACGAAAAAATAATAATTTAGAAATGCTATGTTACTTCATGAAATGCCAAATAAAGCATCTTTCGAATTCTTCTTTTCTTCCTATAAAGGCATCTTCTTAACAATTTTGCCAGTGTCAAGTAATTGTTTGATTATAAAATCTTAGTCGATCGTAATTTGTCTATTCTAAATGTCATCGTGGATTGGACGTCTAAAACTTTATCCGGATTCCTCGTCGTTCAAAACACATTGCAACCTAAAACACTTATAATTCAATTGTCCATACTTGTGCTATAAATGACTTCATATTTATTCATATTCAATTAATTGAATAAAATTGTGTTAAAGATTACTGAATAAAACATGCAATAGCACAAAAAAAAATATCAATTTAGAAGTGCTATGTTACTCCATGAAATGACAAACGAAGAATCATTGGACTTCTTTTATCCTTCTCGATCACCGTGACACTGTCTTTCAGTCTACTATCTTTGACATATTTGATATTGAAGTGTTGTTTTGATACTGTATAAGTATTTATTTTATACGTTTTATTTTAATTACATATGTTTATCACTTTTAAATTAAATCAGTACATAAAATGGTTTGTGTTGAGTTTTTTGTTCATTCTGACTATGACTGTCTTTAAGATCTTTTTGACGTTTGCTCTGCTCGAAATCCAAGATGTCAGCAAGTTCGAGGACTTAATAATTTCTATAAAAAATCGGTACCAAGGTCTACCTCGTTCAAAATACGTGCTGATGTGGGACAGGTACTCCTTGATCCATAAAAAAAGCGGCCATAACATATTCCCAGATCAAAACTGCTCTGTTTCAAACTGTATTATTACAGCAAATAGATATCTCTTAGATGATTACACGCATTATGATGCAGTTCTTTTTAACTATGTCCATTTAGATGAAAATGAGCGAAGACCAACTCGACGTTTGAACTCCCAAATATACATTTTCACCTCAATAGAGTCGTCGGCTAACTGGCCCGCCTGCTTAGATTGCAACGAGGGGTTCTACAATTGGACTTTTACATACCGACTCGACTCGGACGTAGTCTGGAACTATTTTGTGGTGCATAACATCACCGGAAGTATTGTGGCCCCGAGCAAAGACGTGAAATGGATATCTCCAAAGAACTTTAACTTTATCGACCCGAATATACGGTCCATTTTGAAAGGCAGGACTAAAGCTGCTGCATGGTTCGTGAGTCATTGCGATGTGGATAGTTTAAGAGATGATTATTTGACAAGGCTTCAGGAACACCTCCTTCAATACTCCCTTACACTCGATGTATACGGCAAATGTAATAACAGAGCTTGTGATAATGATAACTGCGAAGAAATGCTGAGAAAGCATTATTACTTTTACATGGCTTTTGAGAATTCTTTCGCGGAAGACTATGTGACGGAAAAGGTGCTTCATGGATACGATAATTACGTAGTGCCTATTGTCTACGGGGACGCTAATTACAGCAGGTAATGTTCACACATTATAACAATTGTATTTTCCCACAGCAGGTAGACAAAAATTATGGGAATATTAGAAAAATAATGAGAAATGCTAAATTGTAAACGTACTTGTTGAAAAGATTTTTGTCAGATGTGGAGCGAAATGTGATTGTCATCATCGTATTATCCCTTTAGTGTAATGTTTTACACAGTGAAGGCTTCAAAATGGCAAAATTAGTAAAGAAAGGAATGACTAGTTTTAGATCCTAAGCCGATTTAATTGCAAAATAAATGCTTTTTGTTCATTGATTATGGCTGCCTTTAAGATTATTTTCATGTATGCTTTGTTCAAAAAAACATTTTTTTTTAAAGGTTACAAACCATTTTGAAAACTATACGGGTTCGACGAGACACTGTTCTCTACCAAAAATGGTTACTTCAAAGCTCAATAACAATAAAACGAATATTTATATCGAAAAAGTATTTAATAATCCTCCTAATATATTTAAACAACCAACGATATGCCACATGTTGGGATACGATAATTAAAAAGAAACCCACTTTTCAAGCCAAAAGTCAAAAGATATTTTATTCAATAACAAAGATCACTTTGAAACGTCTTACATACTAGGTGAATTTTGGTGACAATTTCTCCTAACCCAACCCCGAGAAGACCTGGTAAGAAACTCGTCTTGGTCCTAGCTTTTTTTGCATGATCCATCTTATACCTACCTTAACTACGCAAAACGAATACATTTCAAATGTGTAATTTAAGGCAGGGCGCAAACGCGGACGCTTTCGTGTCTTGTGTCAGATACAAGATACCGATGAATATTTGATTTCTATAGAACCAGTATGAAATTTCCACTCCCTGCGCATGCGTAAAGATTTATTGTGTCCAGTTTCTCCCACTTAACACATACTCATTGACGATCAAAAAGTGTTCGGTGTCGGTAACTGGAAACTAAAAGTGATCAGCTGAAGACACAAGCAACATTAACAAATTTCCTTGACGGAAAACAAGCAACGAATTGTACCAGGTGGCCAGTAGTAGCAACGGGCGACTTTGTCCGATTACCGCTACAGGACACAGCAACTACGGTTCCTTGTGGTGTTCCGTGGCAGCAACGAAAGTGTCTACGTTTGCGCAGCGCCTAACTGTCTGAGGGCAGAGCAACATGAGGCCATGCATTGTTATTAATAATATAGTTATTTGTATTATAATACGCTTTCTTCAAAAGACTACCCTTTATGTAAGCTTTAAATGTACGGGAGAACTTTGTAGAGGCCAGTATAGAGTTGGACAGACGGACATAGCGAAACTAAAATAGTTTCTTGTGGACATCGGAACCCCAAAAATTTTATAATATTACATGTACATCCGATATGTAGATTTTATATATTCATATCATTTCAGATTTTTGCCACCAGACTCTTACATAAACGCTCGTAGTCACAACCCCTACACTCTTGCTAAAATCATATACGACGCTATGAACAAAAAGCTTCTTTACGAAGCCTACTTCAGATGGACAAATTCATACACCATAAAATCAGCTTACAATCAATACCATCCCCTGTGTAAAATGTGCGAAGCCTTGAACAGCAAGAGGGTGCTACACGCTCCGGCTAAGAACAATTTCAGGGTTTGGTGGAACGGGCTACAAGGGATGAAATGGTGCCTGTCGATTGACTACTGGAATGAAATGACAAGACTACATATTGACGGTGATTTCATTTATAATAATTTAACTCTGCATTAGTTTACCTACTTGTACTTCCCGATATTGTTGGTTTATACCTGGCCACGTCGGACTGGTACCGACGTAGTTTTTAAGATAATTTTAGTGTTTTATTATTGATTATTGAGTTTGGGTTTTAACTTATGACCAAAAGATATACCTATAGTAAAGATTGATACATACGATACATAATCATTTTTAATATCACCGAAAATAAAGACCGGTACATTAAGACGGATCGATGTTTGATTTGACGAGCACTGTGGCGCAGTGGGTCAAGGCCTGCCTGAGACGCAGAAGGTTGCAGGTTCGCTTCCCGCCGCGGGACAAATGTTTGTATGATGTGCAAGCATTTGTCTCAGGTCTGGGTGTTTCTATAATATAATATGTAGATATGTTTAAGTAGGTACCACGAAGGCAGCAGTGGCACATATACATTTTTAATTACTCCGCTTGTACCTACTTCTGTTTTTTAGGGTTCACCTCAAAAAAAGGAACCCTTATATCACTTCGTTGTTTGTTTATCTGTCTGTATGTCAAGACCCATTTTGTGAGGAACGTATCAAGCTGAAGTTAATATCAAATACATAGGTCTGCGGGCCCTTGAAGCTGTAAATAAATTAAGCTTCGATCAAAAACAACGGCTATTTATGCCGCATATGTCGAGCACGCCAGCAAATCAAAACCTACGGAGTACTTTCCGTTGACCTGCAAGAAACAAGGTCTCACTCAGCAAGTAAACAAAAACCGTTAATTAGTAATTAGATAAGTATAAATTACATTTCAAAAAGAATGTGTAATCTTTAAGACAATATAAAAAAAAATCTGGTTGCACTCCGGGAGTGCTGACAGAAGTGAAAACTTATTTTGGCGCGTTAGAGTTTAGTAATAAATCCCTTCAAAATCAGTAATTATGGCGACTGCCAATCAAATACTGAACGAACACAGATGATGCAATATTTTTTATTCAGAATGTAGATAATATATCAAAGAACCTAACTCAGTAAACTTCTCCATACAAAAGTAGACTGTAAACATGTGAATCAAATGGGGCGAGCGCGGCAGCCGGCTGCGCGTGTCGCGAATCCAGAGGTTTTACCTCATCTAAAAATATGCGTACCGCGCTAAAAGAAGTTTTCACTTCAAAAATATTTGGTGTTTTAATAGTTTATGACGGTATAATTAAACTAGAAATAGTAGCCGATGGTAAAAGAACCGCCTCTTATGAGCGATTTTTGCCCTTGCCCGTTTTATTTGACTTGCCTGTCAGCTCAGTTGTACTACCCACTGAGCTGACAGCTCTGCCTTCTGTTATTTGGAGGTTCGGTTCCCTCCCTGGATAAATATTTGTGTAATGAACATAGGTGCTTTTTCTGTGTCTGGCTGTTCTAATAGTTGGTGTGGGTGGGTGGTGCAATAGTTTATTCATTTCAAGCAATACAGGTACAATACATGGTTTGTTCTTAGGCGATGGCTTTTTTCAGTAAATAATGTTTAGACAGGATCGACACTATTTCATGGAGACTTGTGTTGTAGATCCTGCTGTCCTTCAAGGGTTTTTACAATTCGTAGCCACATCATCCTCATAGGTTAAGATGAGGGAAGTATGTACATGACCATTTCTTATTATAAGAAAATATATAATCTCTATGATATTATAATCGAAAGTTCTAGTTAATTATTATAATATATAGGATATACTCGTAGGTTTCTATCAGTCATCTGGTCACCATAATACAAGTTATGCTTAGTTTAGATTAGATTGTGTTGTGTGCAATGTCCTCCAATATTGGAACGAAGTTCCTTATCGCACGGTAGCTGGCGGATGTGAAAAAAGTGTAAGATAATTCCGTCAATTTCCGAATTTCCGACACGAACCTTTCTTTAATGTCATCCAAAGGGTGACACGATTCTTCATCTATTATCAATATTTTCATAGTTAACCTTTTGAATGGCTAAGTAAATTCGAAAAAACCTAACTATGTGTTCCAAACAAAATGGCGTAAAGATGTATTGTATATCAAATGAACGGCACGGTTCTCGTCCTCTTGGCCACATCAATCAATCGCCAATCGCCGGAACAAAATAAAACGCATTCATTATTTATGTATACCATTTCCCGCGTGGCACTTTCGGACTAGGTATATATTTTTCGAGTTGTGAAAATAAACATTTTATTGCGTTTGTTTTCCTAGGCTCTACCGTTTGGCACTAATAGTAGAGTAAAGGGAAATTTTACTTGCCCGTCACACTACTGGTAGTGCTACGGGTAAAAGTACATTTCCAGTGACACTACACTGTTGCCAGTAGTTTCACGGGAAATATTATTTCCCGTGGCACGAGTGAACCTTTTGTGGGCAGTAACACAGTTATGTATCTAGACAGACGAACTATATTCTTTTGGCGCTTCGGCGGCCGCTGCCGCGGCACGCTCGCTTTGTTCGCTTGCCTTGCGCGTTGTTTTCTATACTCTAACATAACCTAAACAACTGGTTTCGATCTGATTCAACTTGACTCCTGACTCTACTCAGTCCAGTCGCTAATTTGTCCAGCTGGGAATCTGTCTAAATGCTCCTGACAGACCTAAACTAGTATTAATAGTGCCATTGGTAATTAGGTAATCCACGGGAGATTTTATAATATGCGATTAATTAGCCAATAAGAATAGTAGTGTCACGGGAAATTAAAATTTCCCTTCACTCTACTAGTAGTGCCAAGCGGTAGTGCCTAGGAAAACAAGCCTTTTGTAAGTACATCATTCAATTCATTCGTTATTTCTGCGTTTCATTTAATTGCTCTCAGACGCTAGTAATTTATTCATTTGTATTTTTTAATCAATAATATAATACGTGCATCAATAATAAATAATATACAAACGATAGGAACTTCGTTCCAACCGAGTGTTTCACGACACTCGCATTTTTTTATTTGTTTATTACTATTTTTTTTTCAATTTTGTCTGTAGAATTGAAACAAGTAACAAAACTAAAAGCAATTTAATCCTAGATATATTATTGAACAGTATTTATACGGCTGCTCTAATTAGCTCGTTCAAAACACGCGCCGCACCAACTAATCCCGATCCGAATCGAAAACTCATCACGGCGAGCCACGGATTATGTTGTTGTTACTATAAGTAAAGTCATGGAATAATCAGTAGTTTGTACAGCTCAGCTTAGCCCTTAGGTGATTTCTTTGAAAGCGCGCCCAATAGTTTTGTAATCCTCCCCTGCGGACGCTATTAATTTCATAACGTACAAAAGAGCATGTTGTTACAAACGTATACTGATAATAACTCGATGAAACGAAAATATAGTGATGTGCGTCTGTGTAGGTATTTTGAGAATGTGAAAAAAATAATTTCCTATAAAATAGTATAGACAAGGTTCTACTTCAATTTGCGGAATTCATCTCGTGAAATGACAAATATGTCATAAAGAAATATGAAATTGTGTATTATATTGTATTATATTGTATTATTACATTTAATTAATTAAATAATCCAATATTTAATTGATATTTAATTGTATTGTTATATAAATTAAGTCGGTTTTCTTTATAGTTTTTAAAACATCATTATTTTACTCCAATTTTAATGATTATTGGCCTCAATTCCATGTTATATTTTCGATGAAGCAATATTCCGTGCTTTTATAGTTAGTGCCCGTGAAAATATAAATATTGGTGGACAATGCATGCTTGTATTATGGTGACCAGATAGAATTTTGATACTTATTTTTAAATACATACTTATGATACCTTAAAAGACACGCATTTTATACAAACACAGAACAAATATTTGCCCTGGGTGGGAGGGAATCGAACCCCGACTGCCTGCGCAGAAGGCAGAGCTACTACTAACTGAGCTAACAGGCCAGTCTTGAGTCCGTTTATTTGCCCTAGTTTAGGCCGATTGTAAAAAACCACAATTGTGTAAAAAGTAGATAGGTCTATCTCTATCGCAATTAACTGTTTTATTTAAGTGATAACTTCTTATGGGAGGGTAAACCGCTTCGTTACGTAACGCGTTACGGCGCCAACCTGCCCGGCTTCCCTTTCTCTCACTGCGTACGGCAGCGGTACGCAGGCTCCACTTCTCTCACTCTAACCCACAGATTAGTTTAAGTTATCACTTCTGTCGGGCGTCCCGAGACGCACATTTTATTTAAATTGTAACTTATCATAATATCAGCAGGGTTCGGTAAGTATAATGCATTCATATCTATCTGAACTAAAGACATCAGTAATTAATGTTCAGTCGTATTCGTTGAATGAATCGTTAGTTCCCAGGGGAGGCGCGGGCAAATCGGCGACACAATACGGTAGTTAGGGAATAGGGAGCTATCGGCGTTTAACGAGCAAATTATTTAGTAAATGTTGCCAAATAATAACATTAGCGTCGCGGGGAGCGCTTGGTGGGGAATTTAGTTTAACTAGTTTAGTTTTGAGATTAGGATATTAATTTGAGATATACTAAAATAATGCCATGTTTTATTTGTAAGTACTTACTTATGAGTATGTTCGTGTGAGCTAATGTGGACACTATCGCATACTAACTTTATTGTCTATCTAATAATTTTCTTGTTCTTCTTCTTGTTAATGGCATGTTTTATAATAACGTAAATTTTGCCAGTATCCATATATATAATAATATAATGCCAGTTTATATGGAGTATGTCACAAAGTAAAATTATTATATAATGTGGCGTCAAAGTATGATCTGTCATTTTAATGTCATTGAATAAAGATGTCAACACATTTTAATGCCACATGAGATAGAACTTATTTTTACAAGATTAAATTAAGTCTGAAATAGGTAATATTTGAAAAGAGCATTTAATAAACAGGCTTGAAATCTAAAACACCTTATTACGTTACAAAATTGCACCATAAATTATTCATTCAAAATCTTCAGAAGACAACAGACAAAGAAAAGCAAATAGCTATAAAACAAACTGGCTACAAAGGAGTGAGGGAGCTCCCCCTCTATCGGTTAGCCAATGAGAGCACTCGTCTCCAGTACCAGTGCAAACAGCGATCCTGAATGCCACATAATTGAGTGGCTCCTTCAATGCTCTATTGTCAACGCCATTAAAGTAATTATGATTTAAATGTTCGCGAATTAATGGTTTTATCGATGTGCTTTCGCGTGAGCGCATCAGCATGAGAAAAGTCTAGTGATTATTTTGATGAAATGATGACTTTTGTGGAGGGAGAGTTGAGTTATAGAAACGAAAAGTCATAGGTACTGCAAAACATGCGAGGTTTTATTTTACAGCTCACACAAAATTTAATACACAATTAGAAAACATCGTTAGGCTCCCTCACGCCCAAAATCATATTTTCGCGTTGTTTTTGGTTAGTGGGTAATTTTATAAAGGCCGATGGTCTTGTAACTTGTCCTATACGTACGGAGTGCTATTTTAACTACTCTGTAAAAAGCGGCAATGTGTAGGTAATTACATTTTGATATACATCTGACCACCCTCTACGAATACCCACAAGGGTATTCTTGGACTTAGGATAACACTCGTGCGGTATATCTGTTGAATTCGTATAATTCTGAAGCTTTATTTCCAATTGAACGATTCCTATTTTGGGAATAATAAATAGCTTTCACTGGAGTGAAATAAGTTTGCCAGCACCTATTTACACACATAATTGGCCGCAGAGCGCGCTAAACATTTATTCGTAAACGCGAAACATAATAATGTATTCACGCTGCGAGCTCGACGTTTTGGCGACGTTTTGCCACAGTTACCGCTTACCCCTCTTTCCCCTACTACTGGCTATTGACGAATATTATCTGAATAAAATGTTTTCGAATTTAGTAAACAAACATTTACTTGAAATATAGAAATAAAAAATTCAATTAAGTAAATCATGATTTTACATTTTGAATCGTTTTCTTAAATACAGTTGAATCTAGGTTCCGGTTTCTCCTATCCCCAGTTCAAGAAGAATCCGGTAAGAAACTCGTCTGGTCTTAATACTTTTTGTATGATATTTGCTGATTTTATTACGGATGCCGAGTCGAGTTGTTGCAGATTCATCAACTGTAGGTAAATCATTCTTTTATTAATTCTTTGCTATTTTGTTTTATTGGATTATTTTATTGTTTCGTCTTTAATTTGGGAGAATTATCTCTTTTTTTTAATCTTCTTTGTAGTGTCAATGATGCAGCTTTCCATTTTAATCTGCCCTACCAGAACTCGGCAACTTTTATAGAAATATCAGATGCAGTGGATATACAATTGAGTCAACGCAACGTAGTAAGTCCCTGGTAACAGATCCCGGGGGACAGAGCCCCCGCAAACGGAATAGATAATTCAATAACCGAAGGAACGCGCCGCATAATCCAGAAATTAGCAATACGATACGAATAAATAGATTTCGGTTGAACAAAGCCAACGTCATGGGAGTATAGTGGGGTGTTTAGCGAATCATTAGTTTGCTAATGAACGGTCTGAATAAAATATAACGATGTCATTGTAAATTCAGTTTAGAGTGATGTTTAGGCCCTTTGGGGACAGGATGGCTCGGTTGAATTGAAACGTGTTTAAAAACGCCTGGTGCAATGAATGTGCTTTTTGGTTTGCTCAGTTATATTTATAAGGTGTTTCAAATCTTAAACTGAAATCATATCACAGTAAATTTTCTACTTAAATCTACAGCGTGAAGCTTTTGGAATTTTTAGGTAATTCCTTGTGCTCCTACTAAGTACTCCTACTGATAGGAGCACCGGGACACCCATGTCCTGATGCTCCTAATGCAAAAGTAAAGTAGGAGTCACCGGGACACTCATGTCCTGATGCTCCTACTGCAAAAGTAAATTGAGAATTTTTATTGCAAACCACTTGGTTAGGTTATGTTGGAGCTTAGAAAACAACGCGCAAGGCGAGCGAGCAAAGCGAAGCGTGCCGCGGCAGCGGCCGCCGAAGCGCCAGAAGAATATACTCAGGACGAAAATAGATACGTGACTGTTCATTAGTAGGAGCACGAGGATATGCTTATCCTTATACTCCTGCCGCTAGGAGCATAAGGACATATTGTTCCTCGTGCTCCTGCCAGTACGAGAACCGAGTAGGAGCAAGTGGAAACAGTCGAATTTTTATTGAAGTGTGATAGGCACGGAATTGATGTCCGATCATAAATTGTCTCGAAAACTAGAGTTAGATTTTTTCTATGTTATTAATCAAGTTACCAGAAGTACTAAGTCAAGAACACGCTTTGCCTGACCATTAACAGTTTCAGTGTCACATAAAAGAAAACACCATAGTTCTGCACGCACGGCACTGTTTTGTGTAGATCTGCGCTCGTCATTCTAATTATAAAGAAATATATATTATTGCCAAAAACTGTGTATGGTTCTTAAGTAGGCATGCAGTATGGTTTCAACAGTTTTACTCATTTCATTAATATTGTAAGTATAAAAGTATACTTTTAGAGGTAAGTATAAAAATTCAATTACGAATATAATTTGGTTAGCATAGCATAGGTCCCTAACATAGCATAAATTATGTAAAGTTATAGCTCTTAATTGATGAAATTGAGTGTTATTTTGGTGTGTAATAGGTTTACCATCGAGATATCTATTCGATTCCAATGTCATGTAATTATGTCTCTGCCAGAATTATTCTTCAGACGGAATAGAATAGCAGCCACTCTCCAAGATTATGTTGCTTTGTTGCAATGGGCAGAGCAACAAAGCAACAGAATCTGACAGCTAATTGACAGATTTGCCATGTATAACCCTATCATCCCTTTCCTAGGTATCTAGGAAGGTACCTAACATACTGTAACGTTGTATATATATATACATGTTAGTTGTATAGTAATATAGTTGGTTATATAATAGTTTTTCGTAGATAATCCACTCACTCTAGTTGCAAAAAAGTGCTAGGAACAAGACGAGTTTTTGTCAATACTTCTCGGATTTAGGTTAGAAGGAATTGGCTTGTAAACTCACCTATCATGTTAAACGAATCAAAGTCATCCTTGTAATAGTCTTTTTTTTCTCTTATATATAATAATCATTCCGGACATTTCACACAACATCATCTGGCCACAAAGTAAGCAGAGCTTGTCTTATGGGTACATGACTGATATACTTCTTATATAGGTACTTTTTTTTTGTAAATACATACATATTATACATAGAAACACCCAGACCCGAGAAAAATACTTGCAGATCATACCAACATTTGTCACAACAAAACATTTGCGGGAATTGGACCCGCAACCTTTTGTGTCTCAGCCGGGCCCACTGCGTCACAGAGGTATAAAAATCTATTTTCGTATGTATCTCTCAAAAACTATTTCAATATGAAAATTTGTTTTTATTTTGTTCACCTTAACGTATGGGTGGTTTTATGGTGCTTCGTACCACCATAAAACCACCCATAAAAAAAGAAGCGGGTCATCTGGTTTGGAATAATAAATATTTGAATTTAATCTGCAAGATCAGTGTATTCAGTAGCATGTTCTCAACACGCACCTTCAGTTCTCAATATAATCTCATCAGACAATCACTGCCAATTATACCTACATGAAGAGATGATACGCCAATTAGACTAACAGGATGCTGCGCGCGTGCGCACTGCCTAATTGTTTCCGATGTTCTTACACCCTCCCCCCTTCCCTCTCCCACCCTCACCCTCCCAAAGCCTCCCCTGCTTCGGGCGAGTGAATATTACACAGCTGAGTAGGTACGCTGTAAATATTTTGATAGTAGTTTAATGGCGAAGGAAAAGTTAGGTGGCTTTGTTCAGACTTTATTCTTGAGGATTTGTAGGTTTTCTTTGTTTAACGACTGGAAGGTAAAGTATTCCTTCCTAGGTCTTACATTCTTACTTGAAATATGTACATCATGTGAGTCCAAGAACAAGCAATGAATGCTAGCGAGAGCTTAAAATTGAGTCTTACCGCTGGGTATATTATGCACTAGGTGGTCTTCTTATCGTATCACTAATTATTTGAAACCAGTGTGTTGAAAGGATAAAAGTGCGCCTCAGACACTTTCCTTTTGTCAAATTAATATGCGCTATACCGTGTGCCATACTCTCAAACGGTGCAGAACAACATCGTGAGCGTGAGGGAGGGAACCGGCATGTCGTAAAACCTAAGTTCGATGACATATACCAAGTGCATCGAAAACTGTATTGAGAACAGGAGATGTTTAAACTCATAATTATGACAAAATTGCATTTACGCTATTTTATAATGACACTACTCTTTAAAAATTATCAATTAGATTTTACACGTTATTTATTCTCTAAACCTATTTATTTATTTATTCTATATTATCCATTTATTTTTTCTTGTAGGTACTTTTTTACCTATTTATTTTCTCCTGCTGTTTTGTGTTCCTATTTTTAACGCAATATATAAGGTGAAATAAGGTGTAATCAAATTAAATTGAATTGTCGAGCCAATGGATTTATCGTTTCGAAAAACATAAACACGCAATGCCAGTGCTCTCAAACGAAAATGGAAAACTCCTAGACAAAACCAGCTCATTATTAATCTTAATAATCCATATATCCTCCAAGCTCATTATTAATCTTAATAACCAATATATCCATATATAATCAAAATATCCTCTCTTATTAATCCATAAAAATGGCGATGGGCTTGCAGTTTGTCACGTACTGTGCAAAGTGTGAGGCATGTCATGTACCAAATTGATCGTGCCTATGACTAACACCTAAAGACATCTTCTAAGATCAACTAAATACTTGAAGTGTCTTACGAGACTGGGGATTACAGTGTGGGCGTTTTTCTTCGGGTAGATAGTATTTAAACGAGTGACTGTAAATTAAAATTTTTAGTGACAAAAATAATTAATTTAGGTTATTGTATTACTAAGTGAGCGGCTGACTGCGAAATCACAAGAAATCAACGGAACAGCAACTTACAAAAGTTTATTTGAGTTACTTAAAATACAAAATGAGAGCTTTATAACATTTGAGCGACCTAATATTTCTTTGGGTGTCAACGTTACGTCCTGAAATTTCAAAATTTGGCAAATGAGTACCTAATATAGTCGCACGCCTAAAATTTTATCATTCAAAATGGAATATTCACAACCCACTTTTTGTTATCTCGTTCTGGGTTTTATTATTAATTAATATTCATCGTCAGTTTCATAAATCTTTCACTTACTCATACTGTTTTACTGAAATTAAAACAGTATCTCATCATCAGTCGGTAAATATTTATTTATTCGATCATTTAATTATTCCCCTTTTTCTTCTCTCCGTTTCGGCAGATTCATGCTCTTCTTGCAACGAATTTCTATGAAAAACTATAAAACCCAGGTGCATCTATATTTTACGTCTGACCGTTTATATATTTGCCATTTTGATCGCCACCCGATCTTGTATCAATAGCGTATCAATGCTGAACCAATATCAATATTGTTTTGTTGCGATGCTATTGAGCAGCCACAGTACACCGTGCTACTCGACACCGGGTCATCCGGAAGCAATCTACGAGCACGTGACCGATATAACATAACTATAATACAGGGTGCCTCTTTTTTTGATCTTGCTGTATGCAAAAATTTGACACAGTCGTGTCACTACACAAGAGTCTTACAATTTGTGTTTGAAGCAGCTTTATGTCTAGTAGGTAATAAAGTTTTTTAAACTTACGCGATCAGAACACATTATTATAAATACTTACGGGTATTTATCGCGTTTATTTACCTATTTTTCCCGACGTTTCGACAGGTTTACACTCTGTCGTGGTCACGGGATGACTGGAGTACTGGAGCTACCGCCTCTGCGAAGCGGGGGCAGCATTTTTTGCAACTACCCTCACTTGTTTTTCCGAAATAGAAATGTCCATCTGCACACTCGGACGACACACAACACTAACCGTGTCCATTACGCATTGAGAAACCGGTCTACGTTGAGTACACTTAGCTATAACTGGATTCCATGAGGCAGAGAGTCTGAAACCGTCTTCACGATTGAAATTAGGATATTTCTTAATTTCAATCGCTTCCCGAACCATTCTCTTGTAGTAATGCCTTTCATTACATAAAACTTGAGGTTTATGTAATTCAATCCAGTGATTGGGTCCTGAGTCCACTATGTGCTCTGCTATTGCAGACTTGTTTACTTGTCGATTTTTGACCGCCGCTATGTGTTCTTTAACACGTTCCGCGACCGTGCGTTTAGTCTGGCCTATGCAGGAACGCCCGCAGCTGCAATCTATTTTGTAAACCCCAGGAACTTGCAGAGGTACGACGTCTTTTGGTGTTCGTAGATACTTCGTCATCTTTGTGAGTGGAGTGTAGATCGACTTGATTGAAAATTTACTGAGCATGTTACCAATTTTGTCCGTAACTCCTTTCACATAAGGCAAGAACGCAGGCTGTCTTTTCACATCAATGTGTTCCTGTTTGCGCCTCCAGTTAGAACGACATCCGATTCGAGTATTGTAGCCATTCCGTTTCAGAACCCCTTTAACATGATCTAGCTCACCCTGCAGATGTTCAGGATCGCAAAGGTCATGAGCTCTGTTTACTAGTGAGGAGACTACTGACTCCAGGTGTCTTGGATGGTGGTGTGACGCTGCATTCAAGTATCTGTCCGTATGTGTAGGTTTTCTATACACTGTGTGTGCCAAGGTCCCATCACATTTTACCATCACTTTAAGGTCGAGAAAAGCTAACATTCTGCTTTCCTCCATTTCATGTGTAAAGCGAATCTTAGGGTGTATGGAGTTCAGATAATCAGTTAGCTGATCGACTTCCTGGTTATTCCCGTTAATTATACAGAACACATCATCGACGTACCTCTTCCAAAGTTTTATACCATGGGCTGCCAGGTCTATCATGGATTCAAAATGTTCCATCCAGGTATTGGCAAGAACAGGTGCCACAGGGCTTCCCATTGCTACGCAGTCTATCTGGAGGTAATGTTGCCCTTGATATAAAAAGAAGTTTCCATCAAGACAGTTCTGAAGGAGCAAAATGTACTGATCAGGAAGTTCGTGATCACTCAATCTATGTCTCACTACATCAAGGCAATCTTTAAGAGGAACGTTGGTGAAAAGCGACTCAACATCGAAGCTCACCAGTAAGTCTCCGGGTTCCAACTTTATGTCCCTGATGATGCTGACAAAATGGCGCGAATCCTTCACAAAAGACGACGTCTTTCCCGTAAGTGGCTGTAAGATACCAGCGACGTGTTTTGCTAGATTGTAAGTCGGCGAGTCTATTTGACTTACTATTGGTCGTAACGGTGCGTCAGCTTTATGTACCTTCGGCAGACCATATAACTTAGGCGGCTGCACAATAGCTGGTCTGTATAAACGGTCGAAAACATCATCAGTGAACAGGTCTTTATACTCATGTATCAGTGTTCGTACCCGTTTTGTTACTCTAGCCGTGGGATTGTAAGCAACCGGCTTATACACTTTTTTGTCACAAAGCATCATCCGTATTTTAGTGTCGTAATCCTGTGTGTTCATAACTACGGTGGCATTTCCTTTGTCAGCTTTGAGTATTAGAATCTCCTTGTTTTTGCTAAGGTCTTCCAGAGCTTGACGCTCACCCGCAGTTATGTTCGGTTTCGGGAGTCTACATTTTCGCAATGTAATTGAAACATCTTGTCTCAGCGTTTCCGCGTTTATAGTTGGTATTTTATTACGAACAATGGTCTCCTCCACGCTACTGACAATATCCTCGTACGGTATTCTTTTCGGTGTTAGAGCAAAATTTAGACCCTTTTCTAAAACGCGTACCGTGTCCTCATCAAAACGAGTATCAGTTAAATTAATAACCGTTTTGGGAAATTGTGTCGGCGACTGTACCTTATTGCTCTGTACTTTTCTACTTCGAGTCACCAATCGGTTAAACTTGTTTTCATGACGCTCTGTACAGAACTCATAAGTCCGCTGTGCTTGATTGTACGTTATTCGATCACACAATTCAAAATCACTGATAGACAAGTGTTGTGTTGTCTATCAGTGATTTACGCGTTTTAGAAAAGGGTCTAAATTTTGCTCTAACACCGAAAAGAATACCGTACGAGGATATTGTCAGTAGCGTGGAGGAGACCATTGTTCGTAATAAAATACCAACTATAAACGCGGAAACGCTGAGACAAGATGTTTCAATTACATTGCGAAAATGTAGACTCCCGAAACCGAACATAACTGCGGGTGAGCGTCAAGCTCTGGAAGACCTTAGCAAAAACAAGGAGATTCTAATACTCAAAGCTGACAAAGGAAATGCCACCGTAGTTATGAACACACAGGATTACGACACTAAAATACGGATGATGCTTTGTGACAAAAAAGTGTATAAGCCGGTTGCTTACAATCCCACGGCTAGAGTAACAAAACGGGTACGAACACTGATACATGAGTATAAAGACCTGTTCACTGATGATGTTTTCGACCGTTTATACAGACCAGCTATTGTGCAGCCGCCTAAGTTATATGGTCTGCCGAAGGTACATAAAGCTGACGCACCGTTACGACCAATAGTAAGTCAAATAGACTCGCCGACTTACAATCTAGCAAAACACGTCGCTGGTATCTTACAGCCACTTACGGGAAAGACGTCGTCTTTTGTGAAGGATTCGCGCCATTTTGTCAGCATCATCAGGGACATAAAGTTGGAACCCGGAGACTTACTGGTGAGCTTCGATGTTGAGTCGCTTTTCACCAACGTTCCTCTTAAAGATTGCCTTGATGTAGTGAGACATAGATTGAGTGATCACGAACTTCCTGATCAGTACATTTTGCTCCTTCAGAACTGTCTTGATGGAAACTTCTTTTTATATCAAGGGCACCATTACCTCCAGATAGACTGCGTAGCAATGGGAAGCCCTGTGGCACCTGTTCTTGCCAATATCTGGATGGAACATTTTGAATCCATGATAGACCTGGCAGCCCATGGTATAAAACTTTGGAAGAGGTACGTCGATGATGTGTTCTGTATAATTAACGGGAATAACCAGAAAGTCGATCAGCTAACTGATTATCTGAACTCCATACACCCTAAGATTCGCTTTACACATGAAATGGAGGAAAGCAGAATGTTAGCTTTTCTCGACCTTAAAGTGATGGTAAAATGTGATGGGACCTTGGCACACACAGTGTATAGAAAACCTACACATACGGACAGATACTTGAATGCAGCGTCACACCACCATCCAAGACACCTGGAGTCAGTAGTCTCCTCACTAGTAAACAGAGCTCATGACCTTTGCGATCCTGAACATCTGCAGGGTGAGCTAGATCATGTTAAAGGGGTTCTGAAACGGAATGGCTACAATACTCGAATCGGATGTCGTTCTAACTGGAGGCGCAAACAGGAACACATTGATGTGAAAAGACAGCCTGCGTTCTTGCCTTATGTGAAAGGAGTTACGGACAAAATTGGTAACATGCTCAGTAAATTTTCAATCAAGTCGATCTACACTCCACTCACAAAGATGACGAAGTATCTACGAACACCAAAAGACGTCGTACCTCTGCAAGTTCCTGGGGTTTACAAAATAGATTGCAGCTGCGGGCGTTCCTGCATAGGCCAGACTAAACGCACGGTCGCGGAACGTGTTAAAGAACACATAGCGGCGGTCAAAAATCGACAAGTAAACAAGTCTGCAATAGCAGAGCACATAGTGGACTCAGGACCCAATCACTGGATTGAATTACATAAACCTCAAGTTTTATGTAATGAAAGGCATTACTACAAGAGAATGGTTCGGGAAGCGATTGAAATTAAGAAATATCCTAATTTCAATCGTGAAGACGGTTTCAGACTCTCTGCCTCATGGAATCCAGTTATAGCTAAGTGTACTCAACGTAGACCGGTTTCTCAATGCGTAATGGACACGGTTAGTGTTGTGTGTCGTCCGAGTGTGCAGATGGACATTTCTATTTCGGAAAAACAAGTGAGGGTAGTTGCAAAAAATGCTGCCCCCGCTTCGCAGAGGCGGTAGCTCCAGTACTCCAGTCATCCCGTGACCACGACAGAGTGTAAACCTGTCGAAACGTCGGGAAAAATAGGTAAATAAACGCGATAAATACCCGTAAGTATTTATAGTAGGTAATAATACCCCCAAACTAAGATCTGGAGTTTTCCGTATCGAATCTATTGATAAGTAAGTAGGTAGTTTTAAATCTATGAGGTAGGTATTGTATAAATAAATAAATTGAAATATTGGTAAATAATGCACACAACTAAGCATATCTACCTAGTCCCAAACTAAGCATATCTTGAATTATGGTGACCAGATGACTTATAGAATACTAGCTGTGCCCCGCGGTGTTACCCGCGGTAACAAACAAAAAAATAAGGATATTTTCCCGCAGTAAAATGTAGCCTATGTGTTAATCCAGGGTGTCAGCTAACTCCATACCAAATTTTATTAAAATCGCTCCAGCCGTTTAGATGGGAAGAAGTAACAAACATACACACTCACAAACTTTCGCCTTTATAATATTAGTGTGAGTGTGATTTATTTTTAAATATTATATTCCTATAAATAAATAAATATTGATAGACGATGCATACCATCTAGCCTCAAACTAAGCGTAGCTTGTACTACGAGTATGGTGACCTGATGACTGATAAAGTACTTATTTAATTTTATATACATAAGATACCATATACCACAGAACAAACACCTATGTTCATCACACAAATGTTTATCCTGGAAGGGAATCGAACCCTCAACCTACAGCGCAAAAGTCAGTGCTACTACTGACTGAGCTGACCGGCCAGTTATGTACATAACTGGCCGGTTAAAATCAGTACCTACATAAAAGACAAAATGTATTTATTAATGAAGCTCATTCGGTAAGCGCGAACTGATTCAAATGAGCCCAAACATGGGCTAATTTGAACATATTTATTATTTTATTTTATATAAATAAAATACTAAATATGTAATGCCGGACATTTTTACACAACATCACCTGGCCCCAAACTAAGTAGAGCTTGTGTTATGGGTACCACATGACTGATACTTTATCTATATACATATTTCTATCAGTGTGAACTTATAATTGGCCTTCTGCATACATGTTTTATAAACATGTATTATTTGCAATTCTTATTAATGTACCTAGCTGTAAGTTCTCCGAAAATTATAAATAAAATAAAAAATTTTTTTTTTTTTTTATATTACATACATATTATACATAGAAACACCGAGGTCCGAGACAAGTAGTTGCAGATTATACAAACATTTGTCCCGCCGCGGAAATCGAACCCGCAACCTTCTGCGTCTCAGCAGGATCTTAGCCCACTGCGCTACAGAGGTCACCCAAATTGCAACAGAGATCTTGAATTAAAAATATCATGAATTATAACTAGTAAGTATGATAAATAGATAATCATACTATGGGGCACCCTGTATAATTGCACGCGTCGACTCGTGTGCAGTTTTCGATAGACTGAGCGGAGCCTATCGATTATGACGATTGACGCTAGTCCCAGTTAGTTCATTTTGATTAAGGATCTTTTGTTCGATAGGATACGTATTCGAGTGGTTCAATGGGGTTATTAAACCATTCCCATACGTTTTCTATTCTTATAAACAAAGTAGCTTATAAGAATGAAGATAAGTGCATTCATTCAGAGTACCAGGTAGGAAATACTTGTACTCTCATGGCCCTTCAACAAATTTGACTTATTAAATTCGTAATAGTGAACACTTCACACCACACCATCTAGCCCCAAACAAAACAAAGCTTTAATATAGAAACAAGATGACTGATATAATACTTCTGCTTCTACCTATCGTGTCACCAGTTCCTTCTAACCAGTGGCACATGTCATCGAACTTTTTAGGTTCTACGATTTTTTTTCTTTAACCTGTAGTGTCCCACTGCTGGGCAAAGGTTTCCCCCTTTACCTTCCACACTTTGCGCTCCAAGGCCACAGTTTGCCAATTTGGCTCGAATGTATCTAGATCGTCTCGCCATCTCTTCCTGGGTATGCCGCGTCGTTTCCGACTATCGGGCACCCACTGAGTGACGAGCTTTGCCCAACGTTCTGAATGCATTCGAGTCTACGATGCATTCGGTTCTACGATATCTAACTAATATTATAAATGCGAAAGTAACTGTCTGTCTGTCTGTCTGTCTGTCTGTCTGTCTGTCTGTTTGTTACGTTTTCACGCCTAAACCGCTGAAGCTGATTTTGATGAATTTTGGTATAGAGATATATCGGACTTTGGAGAAGAACATAGGCTACTTTTTATGTACAAAACAAAACACGCGTGCGAAACCGCTGGCAGCAGCTAATTATATCCTTGTAAATATATACTTAACATACTTTATGTATGATGAATGAATTATGTATCTACATCTACTTATGAATGATTTATGTATCTACAATTCCATCCCGTTGGTAACAAAAACATGGGTCGCCAAAATCCGAAGTTTGCACGCAATAACGTATTCACTGTGCGATTATTTAAATAACACGCTGGGAATTATTTATCAGTGCGAACAAATGTTTTGGCGAAGTTTTACAACCCACCCACAAAGGGTTGTATCGTGTTAATCCCCCTATTATCAGATGATGAACGATTATACCCCGCCCGTCTCCCCCGCACCCGCTTTGTGTTACTATTAAGGTGGATATTATACAGACTGTCGTTAATATTCCTAAGAGAATAATGCTTTATGATGTGCGGTAGAGTTAGATGATAACAAACAAGAAATGTATTTTTAACCGACTTCAATTCGTAAAATCTTTTTTTTTATGTATTTTCACCGATTACTCAAAACCGCCTGAACCAATTTGATTGATTTTTTTTGTTCAAAGGGTAGGTATACTTATCAGGTGGTCCCATTTAAATTTTATCGAAATCGGTCAAGCTGTTTTTAAAAAATCAGCAAAAATCCAAAAATTGTGTTCATCGATGATATTTTCGTTTACTTCGAAACCTCGCTGTCACATTGGAGTAGTGCATTTAGTTGGCCTACCCATATTATATACATATAAACAAAATACATCTACTTTCCAATAAAAAAAAATATTCAATGAAGTCGGTTTTCTTTTTAGTTTTTAAAACGTAATTAGACAGAAAGCAACTGAAAGGGTTAATACAAAAACCATTTTGATAAACATGGGGTTTAGGTACTCACGTATTATTTTGTCGATGGAGGCACCGCCACTGTTTCGATTCATCTAGAGAATCTTCATCAGGGTGAGTTTGATCAGCGGTCCGCTCGTTGCCGCTCGAGTTCACGGTTCGCAAAATAATACGTGAGTAAAACCCGGGCTTATCAAAATGTATCAACTCACGAATGTTTTGAAAGTAAAGGGTTATGTAAGTGACTTCGTGATGATAGATTTCATAGACCTCCCCAAGATCTCCATCTTTTTCGAATGTAGGTATAGTTCTTCTCTTCTTCATATGGCAACTGTCTTGTTGAAAATTTTACCAGTGTCACGTGATTGTTTGGTTATAAGGTCTTCGTCATTTGTTTATTCTAAACGTCATCGCGTCTAACTTTCTCGGGATTCCTCGTCGTTCAAATCACATTGTAACATAAAACACTTATAATTCAACTAGCTGACCCGGCCACGCGTTGCTGTAGCTCAGTAGTTCTAATTCGTTGAACCAATATGAGCTAACCTCTAAAATTATCAGTGTTTCTATGCATGTAATATACATATAATTCAATGCATGTATACATATAAAATATACATATTCTCTTGAATCAATATATCTATTAAAAAAAACCGCATCAAAATCCGTTGCGTAGTTTTAATGATCTAAGCATACATAGGGACAGACAAACAGCGGGAAGCGACGTTGTTTTATACTATGTAGTGATTGTCCATACTTGTGATATAAAGTCACAATTAATTGATTTACATTTCGCTAAGATTACTGAATAAAACATGCAATAACACGAGAATTAATAAATTATGAGCGTGTAGAAGTGATGTAATTTCACGAAATTACAAACGAAGATTCGAATGCATAACTGAAATGTTCTATATGGCTTTAGTACGTCGCCTAACCGGTTTCTAACCTATCAATGATTCGAGTGCAGATGCCGTAACCGAACACCCTATGTATAAAATTCTTATAAGGTATTGTATACATATACATTTGTTTTCACTTAAAACGGGATATTTACCATGATGTGAGTTTTACAGCTTTCCGATATTTCGGCAGTTACATGCGTCCTGATCACGAGACAAACTGTAAAACGTAACACGAGTTCATCTCGTGATCATGGCGCATGCAATAGTGCCGAAATATTGAGAAGCAGTATTTCTCGTTTTGAGTGAAAATTATGTTTAAAACCATGATAGTTTCAAAAGTTATACATAAATAAATAAATATTGCTGGACAATGCACACAACACCATCTCGGACCAAATTATTATTACATGTGTATTACGGTGACTACATGACTGATAGAATCTATACCTATAAAAGAGCTTAACCTGACTGACTGACTGATTCATCATCGCCGAGCCGAAACCGCTGAAGCTAGAAAGCTGAAATTTGGAAGGTCCTTTTACAGTAAAACCATCCACTAAGGTAGGATTTTTTGAAATTCAACCCCTAAGTGAAAAAGGGTGTAAATTAATGTATGAAACTTTTTAACGCGTGGTGCGTTTTGCTTTAAACTTGATATGAATACATAACATGCAAAATAAATAGACACGTGTTTCAGAATTCTTCAAAATAACCCTAACAAAGGGGTAAATTGGGGTGTCAAAGTTTGTATGGGAACTTTTTAACGGGTGGTATGATTTCTTAGAAACTTGGTTTGGATACTTAAAATGCAAAATAAATGGATCCGTGTGTAAGAATTTTTCAAAATAACCCTCGTAAAGGAGTAAAATAAGGTGTGAATGTTTGTATAAAATCTTTTTAATGGGTGGTCAGGTGATTGGTTTGAAACTTATCAGTAAAATTTGGCAAGGAGATAAATTGCATCCTGGGGAAGGATTTAAGCTACAATTCCTTTAAAAAAAAGCGGACGAAGTTGCGAGCAACAGCTAGTACTTATTATTCTTAAATAAATACTTAAGATACTTTTGTTGTTGTTAAAATCAGTTGCTATCTTTATTAATCGACACTGGAAGGAAAAGAACATATCAGGTTTATGATTATTTATTTCCCATAAGAATAAAATTCACTTACATGAGAACACAACAATTTTTGTAAATAAAGGCTTAATTATAGGTAAAATATTTTTAAATAAATAAAAAAACTTAATAGAAAGTTAGTAAGGACCCTACTTAAAATTACTACTAAAAATTATGTAGTTAAGGTTACCTACCTACCTTATCTGACTTATTCAAATTATCTGCGAGTACATTGCAATACTTAATTAAACACTAACAATTTACTAATAAAGATAGGTAAGATAAAGAACTTGCATTATGCACACTGTGAGGGTAGAAGTAAAACAAAGCCGAGTAGGTTAGGTTACTAGGTACTATTTGCTAGTCGAAAAAATATATTATGAACACGGAGTGAGCGCAACTGGAAGTGAATAGTATGAAGTATGTTGTATGTAAGTACGAGTGTTTGTGGATGCATTATTATTATTAATATTATTATTTACACTCCAACAGCTTATTTTTTATCTTGAACATATCATATTTTATCTCCACGTTAGCTAATATGTGTCATTACTTTTGAGAGCAACTCAATAACAAAAGCTCTGTAATGTATAATGGTTATACACTACAACAAAATATTTATTCGCAAAGTCTCGCTAACCCTTCGGTTGATCGCGACGGGAGCCGCGTATTACTCTTAATATTCACATCACACTTTACAAGCCCTCCGTTTTATCCTAACAACCACTTTCACCGTCGCTCTGTCAATTTATATTTGCTTGCGATTAATCGAGGCGTCGACATGTCTGTGCTACGCCAGCCCTCTAGACAAACATCCAAAACGAAAAGCGATACGAAAGCGCTATTAGAACTTGATCGTTTACTGGCAAAGAAACTAGCGGAGACGCGAGATCTAGTTCTGCCACTAATTAATTTTACAAAATGTATTCGGTTGCACAGTCATAGAAATAGAAGATAAACTCTGGTTTCTACTTGGAATCAACTATCATTTAAAGCACGTTAGTTGCAGTGTTGCGCATATCTAAATCTAATAATAACAAAAAAATATACTAACAGCTTTCTATTTCTATTGTTTCTATTGATGAATTAGTATTATGTTGTTTGTAACATATGCTCTCATTTCAATAGAAAACGATCGTACGTAGGTAATGCCTTATATATATAGTCGATGGTAAATTGAAAAAATGCCTATACGTAATACCAATTCCCTTATTGCGAGCAGAAACTGATAGGAATTGATTGTATTGAGTTGAGTTGCTTAGCGTTGTCGATTTTAATTTATCTAGTGAAAACGCTCGCTTTAAACTGCGAAATACCGTGCCTCCTGCAAGTTCATCTCGCAAAAGGTCCAGAGGGGGAGTTGTGCTGAGAATGCTAGTCAAAGCTATAGCCGTAACTGGTCGAATGAGTAGGTGTCAGAAGCAATGCGTCAGTGGCGTCCCCCGGGCGCCGAGCGGCAAACTACGTGCTCGTAACCGGAGTGTTGAGGCGGCCAGAACGCCTCATAATGCTACATAATTCAATTGATTCCCCGACACTACCCGCACGCTTCCTCCTAACTTCGTTTGGAGCGTTTTGATATCGGATCCGCCGTTTCGACAGTGCAATTCTTTCCCCTACAGATCTTAACTAAATCAAATAAAAAGAGAGGTCAACTTCACAGCGTATATTCAACAAAATAAATAGTTTCTTAGACCTAATACATTAGTGATGGTAAGACGCAGCGGGAGAGGAGAAGGAAACGTGGCCGAGGTTGGTGGCGTAGGCAAGTTTAGCCACGGGGGCAGCGGGGTACGCGAGTTTGGCAACCGGGGCTTGGGCGTAGTGAACGGGGGCAGGGGCGTATTGGATTGGGGCTGATGCATAAGCTACCTTAGCAACGGGGGCAGCGTATTGCACGGGAGCAGGTGCGTAGGCAACTTTGGCAACGGGGGCAGCGTATTGCAGGGGAGCTGGTGCGTAGGCAATCTTAGGAGCGGCGTATTGGATAGGGGCGGCCAACACTTTCGCTACATGAGGAGCCTCCGTGGCTTGTCCTTCGTAACGGACAACAGCGTTGAATCCGTTGACTTTGTCTGAAGTGTAGTCGACGATACGGTGAACACCATCAGGCTGCACTAGGGAGTATGATCCTTGAACCGCGTCTCCAGCGCGGGTTTCCTTCTGCTGCTTGATATCGCCGGTGTGGGTGTCGTGGACTGAGTACGCGTACTCGTAGTTAGCAGGAGCCTCAGCCTCAGCATATGCGAGCTTGGTGATAGGCGCTGCGTATTTAACGGGAGCAGGGGCGTAGTGAACCGGGGCAGGAGCGTAGTGAGCGGGGGCAGGAGCGTAGTGAACCGGGGCAGGAGCGTAGTGAGCGGGGGCAGGAGCGTAGTGAGCGGGGGCAGGAGCGTAGTGAACCGGGGCAGGGGCGTATTGCACGGGGGCAGGGGCGTAGGCTATTTTACCCACGGGCACTGCGACGGCTGCCACGGCTGCGACCAGGCAGGAGAAGATTGCGAGCTGTGGATGAATATTACGCGTTAGTCACCTAGTATATTCATAAATAAATATTGCTGGATAATTCACACAGCACTATCTAGCCCCGAACTAAGCAAAGGGACTATGGGAACCATATGATTAACAGAATACTTATGTACATATAATAATAATGTATAATACCCAGACACATAACAATATATATTCATCACAGAAATGTTTGTCCTGGGAGGGAATCGTACCCACAACCTACAGTGCAAAAGGCAGAGATACTACCGACTGAGCTGAAATGTCAGAAAAATTAATTAAAACTGTATTGATTTTGATAATTCTTTGCTCCATAATATTAGAGATTTCAATTGATTCCTAGTGTGACTCTTACTCAAATGGATATTTAGTAGTGAATGTTTCTAATCATAATTATTTGGTTCAAGCTACTCACTTTAGCTACCATGTTGATTGCTTAGTTATGACTTAATGTGTCCTACTCAGATCTCTCAAAGCTTTTATAGTAGCGAAGAGTTGCGTAGACGCGCGTGTCGTGTGTCGGCATTTGCCCTCAGGCCGATGTCAATAACTGTATCACCTTATGTAACTCATTCAAGTATTAGACATAGATTTGTGATTTTGGAAGTAAACAAATGTGTGAAAAATACCTTTAGCAAATACATTTATATCATTTAGACCTGTAAATAAAAACGATGTATAGAAGCTCAATTGGGGCTTTTTTTAACCGTCTTTATCAAAAAGGAGGAAGTTCTCAATTCGTCGGAATCTGTTTTTTTTAATGTATGTTCACCGATTACTCGAAAACGGCTGAACCGATTTGGAAAATTCTTTTTTTGTTTGAAAAGGTATACTTCATATTTAAATTTAATCAAAATCGGTCAAGCTGAAAAATCAACATAAATTTTAAAAAATTCTACATCGATGATGTTTTCGTGTACTTCGATACCTCGCCGCCTCATTGAGCGGTGCGTTTATTTGGCCTAACCATATTATATATATACAAAATACATCTATTTTCCACTAAAAATATATAATAGGCTCAAATTTCATTCAATGAAGTCGGTTTTCTTTTTTGTTTTTAAAACGTCATTATTGGAATAGAAGTTCCACTTGGCAACGCTTACATCGTCACTGACGACTCGTTAGTTGTATTTCGTAGAACGCGCGTAACAAAGATTTTCCTTTGATCTTATAATAACTTAATATGTAGCTAGTTCAGCGTTATAGTATCGTCTGTCTTTGTCTTTCTAATGTCAATAAATAGAGATGGAAACAGATTTTAACAATACATTAGCTGGTACGTGGTTATAAGATAAACTCTTACACTCTATACTTTATCAACTTATAATAGCTATGTAATCTAGCGTGGATTTTAAATATGGTCTGTCTTTTTCGTCCTGATATCAATGATTCAAAGTCAACCTTTTTGTTTATTTAATAGCACTGTCCCGATCGAGACTTCGGCCGCGTGTATTTTTTTTTAAATATTTTATTTCGTTTTTTTTTCGTTATTCTGCTATTCCAGCCAGAGACTAATCAAAAAAATCATAAAAATCAGTCCAGCCGTTTTCGAGATATAAATGATAAACTAACACGACTTTGTTTTATATATATAACTAGCAATTAGACGACCTCTGTGATAGTGAGCGGAGACACGCCTGACACGCAGAGGATGCGGGTTCGATTCCCGCCGCGACATAATTCAATTCATAAAACAATATACATTATATTTGAATACATTACATTAGCCTACAATTACAAATAATTAAAACAAAAGATACTTAATAAAAACATAAAAAATAAAAATAAATAAGAATGTTATAAAATTCAATTTTAATCAATACTAAAGTTAATGTTCGCCCACGGTGTAAAATCACCCTTCCAGCAGGAGCTTTTTAAGCTTATTTTCAAATATACATTGGCTATTGATGGTTTCCATTTGAACAGGTAGAGAGTTGTATAATCTGACCGCTTGAAAACGACAACCATTTTTTTTTTGACCCAGGATAATCCTTTATGTATACCACCTACCCGGGAGGGCGAGGTGGTTATGTGGGAGTCTCCTCCTGGATTAAGGGCGGCATACCCACTAATAACCTGGGATGAGACCCTCATCCATCTGGGTGGGACAAGATGGGGTCGCGTTAGCATTCACCATCTTGCCCCGGTGCGGTAGCTGACCCTGAAAAGGGCCCTTTCTCCTACAGAGGGGTGATCTTGCTCATACCAAGGTCTCATACAGGGGGTCGTGCAGACCGTTGGAGAGTCCCCTCATATCCTCTGCTATGATCTCTGCTGCGCAGAAGGACACGTGGAAAGGCCCTCCGTGTCGGGTTATTGTCCACCGTGCGATACTTCTCCAGCGTACTAGAGAAGTATCCCACGGTGTTACCAGGGTGCACCACGAAGAGGTTACCCGACCTTGCACCCCTGAAAACGACAACCATGCTTAACAACTTCTAACCTCGGACATTGAGGGTTCTCTAAATATTTTCTTGTTGTTTCTAACCTTAGTGCTCTTTGTTCTTGTGATTCATATTTAGAGGGATGCTAGGGAAGGTTAGGAAGAGTCAAAATGTTTAGTTCGTTAAAATACTCTAAACGCAATACCCATAGCGGAATCCGCACCATGTCGCGAATAGCTGGTTTTTGTTTTACAAATGCTCTTTTCATGTTATAGTCGTAACTGTATCCCTTGAATTTAATGCTGTACCTTAATTTCGACTGAAATGTTTCAAATGCCAACTGTTTCTGCAAGTATTCGTCTCGAGTGTTTCTAGGTGTAATATGTATATATATACAAAAAATAGTATATACTTAAGTAGTTTATCAGTCATGTTGTACCCACAACAAAAGCTGTGCTTACTTTGGAGCCAGATGATGATGTTAAAAGCCCGGCATTATTTAATTATGAATTGACTCTTTTTTATTTTTTTAACGACTGATAGCACAAAACTTAACATTTATACTAATACTAGACTAGATGACTAGATTTTCGTACCACCTACAAAAATATTAGATTTGACGACATCTGTGGTGCAGTGGGCTAAGGTCCACAAGTTTTTGTTCTTGCTGTTTCTATATATAACATGTATGTTTTTTCAAAAAAAAAGTATTTAGATAGTATATCAGTCATGTTGTACCCTACCCTGTTGTTGTTGGGTACAACATGACTTATCAAAAGCTGTGCTTTCTTTGGGGCCAGACGATGCTGTGTTAAATGTCCGGCATTATTTATTTATTCAGTTGTTTATTTTTCATTTCTTTAACGACCGATAGCACAAAATCTAACATTCATAAGAAGACTAGAAGACCACCTAAAAAAACATTTAATTCTAAACCCATTATGGTCGCGGGGGGCTAGTTGTATTAATTTTTCGTTTCTTGGCTAGCTTTCTTGTTAGGTATTTAGGAAATTCAGCAGTACTGTTCGAATGAGCTACTATTCAACTATAGATTTCAAATAAAATTTCAAATTTTAATTTCAAAACCTATAACGAATTCTTGTACTTAATAAAAAAAATAAAAAAAAGTGTTTTCAAAATAAAAATTTAAAAATCGGTCGAGCCATTTTCATGTTTTTGCCATACTATAGCACGGCAATTGGTTTTTACATATAGAGCAGGAGATACAACAGCAAATAGATGTGATTGATGAGTTGAGTAAGAATTTTAAAATACATAAAAAATGGCTCTCATTTCATAAGTGTGATATCAATCGCCAATCAAAAGACAAGCAATACTCTCTGCAATCAATAAAAGCGCCAGTCGATCCAATAGATCAAACTAAATGATGTAACGAAATACTGTTTAATAATATGATTATACAATGATATCACGTATCTCAATCGACGAAGTATGGAATTCTCACATAGCAGATACAAACACTTATGTCTTATTTTATACTTTATATCTATACTTATACCAATTTTCAGATTGTTTTGTTTCTTCTTCTTCTTCTTCTTTGTTAATGGCCTGTCAATTTTGCCAGTGTCAAGTGTTTATAGTTTATAGTCAGTTTGTTTGTTATTAGTCTTAGTCGATGGTCAATTGTCAATTCTAGACGTCACGCGGAATGGCGTCTAGAATTTTCTTGGGATTCCTCGTCGTTCAAATCACATTGCACCACAATACACCTATAATTCAATTATCCATACCCGTGCTGTAGTCACAATTTATTCATTAAAATTCCGCTAAGATTACTGAAAAAAACATGCAATAAAACGGGTAAAAAATATTAAATTAGCAGAGCTATGTTACTCCATGAAATGACAGACAAAGAAATCCGATCGTTTTGTTTTTAGACTTCTTCTTCTTCTTTTCTTATTATAATGGTATCTGTCTTGTCGACAATTTTTCCAATGTCAAGTGATTGTTTGATAATAAAGTCTTAGTCGATGGTCATTTAAGTTAATTCTAAATTCATCGCGGAATGGCCGCCTAGAACATTCTCGGGATCCCTCGTCGTTCAAATCACATTGCACCATAACACACTTATAATTTAACTGTATACTTTTCCTAAGTAGTCACAATTTATTCATTAAAATTCCGCTAGGTTACTGAATAAGACATGCAAAAAAACGAAAAAAAAAAATTGAAGTGCTATGCTACTTCATGAATTGACAAACGTAAAATCTGTCGACAATTTTGCCAGTGTCAAGTGATTGTTTTAAAATAAAATCTTAGTCGATCGTCATTTCGTTAGAAGCATGTGTCATAATAATGTCAATTTTGCCAGTGTCAAGAGTTTATATTGTTTTTAGTATGTCACAAATCGTATCTTGTCGTTCGTCATTTGTTATTTTATATAAAATGGTGCCTTCTGTATAAAATAACTACGGATTATTTTTGCACGGATTACAAAAAAAACGCAAAGCTTATTATCCAATTATTCACAACCGAGTTAATAACTTGGGCTCTATTTAAATAAAAACAACTAAATTACTAATAAAACCGGAAATATGTATGTCTGTCTAAATAACCGAGAAAAATATATAATATAAGAGCGCAATGTTTGCATGTCCAAAATAATCCTGCATCTTTGCTATATTATAAAAACGAATGTTCGCCCTCTGGTCGAAATTCGACCATAATTAATTAATAATTAATGTTTTTTTTATGCATAATTTAAAAAATATAAGCATTCTGCACTCCTTTTCTATATAAACTATAAAAGTGCGAAATTTCATACTCCTCCATTGGCTCAAAGGGATACAACGTTTTTGCATCACGTATTAATATTATAAAAATAATCACTTGACACTGGCCAAATTGTCAATAAGAAAGAAAGAAAAATAGAAAAAAAAAGTCATTATAGAAAAAAGAAGAAGTAAGATATCAAGTAGGTAAAATTTATAATGCAGAAAGGATTATGGTCTATATAAATGACTATATTATTGATTGGAATGCATGGCCTCATGTTCTTCTGCCCTCAGCCAGTGAACTGACAGATTTAAAATGTATAAATAACTGTAAACTTGTATTCGTTTTTCGTAGCTTAGCTAGTTATAAGAATATAAATATAAAAAGTGCCAGGACCAGGACGAGTTTCTTGCCAGTTCTTCTCGGGCTTGGGTTAGGAGGAATTGGCACCTAAATTCAGCTAGTATATAAGATGTTTCAAAGACCTTATGATTGTATTGAATAATAATTACGTTTTAAAAACTAAAAAGAAAACCGACTTCATTAAATATACATTTTTTTAGTGGATAGTAGATGTATTTTGTTAATATATATGGGTAGGCCAACTAAACGTATTGCTCCAATGAGACTGCGAGGTTTCGGAGTAAACGAAAATACTCCGAAATACAATATTTATTATTTTTATCGATATTATTTTGTTGATTATAATAAAAACCTGATAAATATACCATTTAAAAGAATAAAATTGAAAAAAAAAGATTCCGATGAATTGAGAACCTCTTCCTTTTGAGAAGTCGGTTAAAAAACCTTTAGACTTTGACGTTGAATATTCCTGATGGAACCCGATTACCTAGGCAAAGTCAGTTAAAACAAGTAGGTACACCACTGTCATCATATTTTAATTAAGAATTAAGGTTATTTCCTTCGAAAACCAATAAATTCGTATAAGTACCTAATTATAAAATTAAAGGTCTACTAGATCGTTATTATTGCACGGTAATGAACTTATTTCATTTACATGTAACTGGTTTTATCATATCAAATATATAATTAATGTATTTCGATTGCCAATAATAATTAATAAGCTAACTATACATTAGGTAAACATGTAAACTGCGGGTTTCCCATTGTTCGTATTAGTGACGTATTACTACCCCTACAAAGTTATGAAATAAAAAAAAATGGTTGCCTGTAAAGTCGGTTTACGGACGATAATTTTACGTGATAACGTCATAAGAAAACATTGATGCAAACATACGCCTCAGGCGGAACGTGAAAATGAGCCATATATAGGCTATGTATAAAATTACATAAGTCTTCTTTGATTGTACTACGTACTGACGAAATCTCGTCCAAACAGCACCTTATCATAAATGTAAAGAGCTTGACACCTAAAACACAAGTGTTTCACTTAGTTTAGGTGCCAAGGACCATAATTAACACCATATTGTGCACAAATTATAATGTATTATGTTGTGTTCCTTGGCCTCTAAAATACAAGTTACAAACTTAGTTTAGAGGCACATAGAATGTAATGTTTTATTTTCTTTTTTGACTGTAAAATATGACTGTTATATCTATATGAATGTACCTATAACTAAGTAAAAAAGGCCTATGCTATACATTTAATTATTATTATGTAGTAATCTAAGTTCAACTGTATGTGGCGCGAATAAACGTTATTATTATTATTATTATTATTATTAATAAAGATACAATCTACCTACCCCTACAAAGTTATGAAATAAAAAAAAATGGTCTCTGTAATATCGGTTTACGGACGATAATTTTACGTGATAACGTCATAAGAAAACATTGATGCAAACATACGCCTCAGGCGGAAAGTGACAATGAGCCATGCTTTTTCGTGCGTGCAGCCGGCGTTCATCGATTTATAAGACGTTATCACGTTAAAAACTATAAATAGGGAATAGGGATTTTTAGGGATACCTAAAAATCTACATGTAAAGTGAGGTTGATTTTTTTATTAGCTTTTCGATAAAGGTATTTGTTTAATCTTCTTTATATATATAAACGACGATTTCGACGACCTCTGTGGCGCAGTGGGCTTAGGTCCGGCTGAGACGCAAAAGGTTGCGGGTTCGATTCCTGCCGCGGGACAAATGTTTGTATGATCTGCAAGTATTTGTCTCGGGTCTGGGTGTTTCTACGTATAATATGTATGTATTTACAAAAAAATAAAAAGTATATAAGTAGTATATCAGTCATGTGGTTCCCATAACACAAGCTCTGCTTACTTTGGGGCCAGATGATGCTGTGTGAAATGTCCGGTATTATTATTATTATTAAATCTTCTATGCGTGTGTTTTAGTTAAACTGTTGTAATTAAACTCCTCCTAAACGGCTAGACCGATTTTGATTAATTTTTTTGTGTTCAAGTAGATTCAAGAACGGTTTAGGTTATTTTTTTTTTTTGTTTTTACAACGCGAGGACGAAGTTGCGAACGGGACAGCTAGTAAATATATAAATATTAAGCTTTGAATTGGTCATGTTTGATAAAGATCAGTCTTGTCGTCGTCGTCATCGTCGTCGTGGTGCATTGGACTAAGGTCCGGCTGAGACGCAGAAGATTGCGGGTTCGATTCCCGCCGCGAGACGAATGTTTGTATGATCTGCAAGTAGTTGTCTCGGGTCTAGGTGTTTCTATGTATAATATGTATGTATTTTAAAAAAAGTATGTAAGTACTATATCTGTCATGAGGTACTCATAATACAAGCTCTGCTTACTTGGGGCCCGATGATGCTGTGTGAAATGTCCGGCATTATTTATTTATTTTTTATCTACGTGCCACGCGAGTAAAGGCGCGGGCAGCTAGTAGCATTTGATTTCGGCGTATATGCCTTTAGAGGACTGTCCATATCTCGCACTGTACTTGTATGTAACAGGTTTATCGACATTAGGTACATGTTACTAATGTTTATAGGCACCATTGCACATCATATGTTTTTGTAACAATTGCCAAACTGACCATTTGCACAATCCAAGTGCTTAGGTAATATCTTTGTTACACTCTCAATGAGATTTATAACGAGCTAATTAGAATAGGCCAATCTGCATTGGTGAAATCTGCAGTTGGAACACCCACTCTTGCTTGAGAGTAGAGTTGATCTTTCTTATATTATAAACGCGAAAGTTTGTATGTATATTTGTTACTGTTACACGCAAAAACTACTGTTTGGATTTTAATGAAACTTTACAATAATATAGCTTATATATCAGAATAACACATAGGCTGTAATTTATAAAGGTATTGTGTGAATTGTCCAAAATATAACGATAAGTGTCAAGTAAGTGGAAAAAAAATCTGCCATCTGCATGCCGTTTTTGCGCTGCAAAAACCGTTGGAATTACACGAAGTACTAACCCTGCGCTGACGAAGTCGCGGGCACCAGCTAGTGCTTTATAACGGGTAGTCTTGTGAAGAAAGTGTATTACAATATAAATGACTTTGTTTACACTAATATTATTTAGATATTGAAGTGATAACTTCTTATGGAGGGTAAACGGCTTTGTTACGTAACGTGTTACGGCGCCAAGCTTCCCTTTCTCACACGCATACGGCAGCAGTAGGCAGGCTCCTCTTCTCTCACTCTAACCCACAGCGCTAGTTAGATTAGTTTAAGTTATCACTTCTGTCAGGTGACAGCATCATCTAGCCCCAAAGTAAGCAGAGCTTGTGTTATAGGTACCACATTAGTAGTATAATATTAATTACTATATCAGTACATATTATACAACAAAGGCCCCTCGCCGCGTCTGTTTATTGTAACACGCGATAAACACAAAAAAATCCGATCGGTAGGATGGCCATTTTTATACGGTTTTCACCAATGGACAGAGTAATTAATCCTTCCTCGTTTTGGTTTATAATTAACCCAGTCCTCTGTTCGACAGTTCACTGGCATATTTGCAATATGTATACTACGGTTTTATTATTTATTCGTTTTTTGGCCGTCTTGCGAAACAAACATATTTATTAATTATTTTTTTGAGTTATTTCCGGTTTTATTAGTAATTTTAGTATTTTTATAGACCTAGAGTTATTTATTTGCATATAGAGTTTGCATAATTGGAATTGGATATTGAATAGTAATAGCCGCGTGGGACGTAGGTAAAGAGTAGTCAAAATGTTAATCCAAGTCCACATCTACATCTATTCGAAGTTTTATCCAAATCATATCCAAATATCCACTCAAACTTTCGAGATCAGAACATCCCAGGTGGATGTTATGGATGTATAAGATTCATAACATTATTCACATAATATTGTTCATACCTCCATTTGAGACCTCGTAATGCATTGTGTATATATTAATCCCACATACATTACAATCTAGATACTCAAACGACCTTATTTTCTATAGTCTATCTACTTTCAGTGTAACATAAATCTATACCTATAAAAGAGCTTAACCTGACTGACTGACTGACTGACATCGCTGAGCCGAAACCGCTGAAGCTAGAAAGCTGAAATTTGGAAGGTAGCTTCCTTTTATAGCAAAACCACCCACTAAGGTGGGTTTTTTTGTTAATTCAACCTCTAAGAGGGTAAAAAGGGGTGAAAACTAATGTATGATTTTTTTTAACGCGTGGTGCAAATTGCTTGAAACTTGTATTGAAAAAATAAAATGCAAAATAAATGGACACGTGTTTCAGGATTTTTCAAAATAACTCTCATAATGGAGTAAAATGGGTTGTGAATGTTTGTATGGAAACTTTTTATGGGTGGTGGGTGTGATTGTGTCATATAGAAGTAAAGTTAAGTCAAGTGTTATAATATGATATACCTATATTTAAAACTGGCGGACGAAGTCGCGAACGGGACAGCTAGTATAATATAAGCAACAATACTTGTATTTTTGAGAATACATTTCTTTAAAATCATTCATATCATATTAAAACTATTTGACTTTCAAAATATTCGTGAGTTGTGAGTTAGCTTTTACTCGCGTATTATTTAGTCGATGTTTCGATGCTCTAGATGAATCTAAACAGTGTCGGTGTCTTCATGGACAAAATAATACGTGAGTAAAAGCCGTGTTTTCAATATGTTTAACTTTACAACTTCACAATCGACCATTCAAATTGAAATCTACTATAATAACGTTTTAAAAACTTAAAAGAAAACCGACTTCATTGAATGTATAAAATATCATCGATGTATACAATTTTAAAAAGATAACCGACTTCATTGAATGTAAAAAATATCATTGACGATTTTTGTTGATTTAAAAACCCGCTCTATAAAATTTAAATGGGACCACCCATTGACACAATAAAATAATTTTTCAAATCGGTTCAGGCGTCTTTGAGCAATCGCTGAACATAATATGTATAAAAAAAACCCGACGAATTTTGAACCTCCTCCTTTTTTGAAGTCGATTAAAATATCATCTACATCGATGATATTTTTAATCATATTTTTTAAAATATCATCTACATCGATGATATTGTTAATTGACAATATTTTTATCATCTACATCGATGATATTTTTATATTTTTGTTGATTTTTATTTTTTTTTGATTAAATATCATCATCAAAAATATTTTTTCGAAATATTTTTACCAAACGCCTGAACCAGGCGTCTTTGAGCAATCGATGAACATACATAAAATAAAAGAAAAAAATACGACGAATTGAAAACCTCCTCCTTTTTTGAAGTCAGTTTAAAATTAAGCGCATTACAAATTCAAATTGTATCTAATCTCAATCTCGCAGATAGAATCGTGTAGTACACACATACCACCTACGCTATCAATCAAAAGCGTGTTACACATATTAACCAAACCACCATCGAACCGCACCCAGTTTATATCGGTCAAGGCCTCGGTCAAAACGGTCACCACACTACTTTTAATTTCTTTACCGAATCCAATTTACACAGAGCTCTACGAGTTCTTACCTCACGTAAAATTAAGAGACCTCTGCGAAAGTTCCGAGGTCTTGATAAAATGGTGTTATGTGAACTTGTTTCTCATTATTTCGAGTATCTCGATTACAAGTATCTCGATTACATCATTCAAGTTCGTTTCGTAAATACTTTGCGCGCTGGTTACGGTATTCCGGTTCATATTGGTCATCTTTGAATGGTTTGCTTAAAGGTTGCACTTTTTTCATGCAATTTAATGATGTTTACATCAGTAACGACTTAGTAAGTATATTTAGTAAGTCCAAGCTTTAGGTGACCTCTTGACACTTCTGTGTACCTAGTACATGTTGCAATCCTAGCAAGAGCACTTAATTTTGGAATCAGACTTTTAAAACTTTCAAAAAAGGAGGAGGTTCTCAATTTATCGGAATCTTCTTTTTTATGTATTGTGATTAATTACTCAGACGCCTGAACCGATTTGGAACATAGTCTTTTTGTATCTTCCCAGGTGGTCCCATTCAAATTTTACCGAAATCGGTCGAGTGGTTTTTAAAAAATCAACAAAAATCGAATTTATTAAAAAATTTATTTGTAATTTTTAAAACTTTAAAAAATATTAATTTAAATACTAATAATTTAAAAAAAATGTTTTGTCTAATATGTCCCAGTCATGGCGGCCAATAGGGCAAATGCGACATAATAATTCTCATATAAATACAATCACAAGGATCATTTTATCGTCTAACATGCTAAGAGAATTTAACTGCCATTTGCTCTTAAGGATACACTAGTCAGTCTCACAAACTCATCAGTGGGCGCAGCTAAATTGCGTGCTATTTCACCTATCATTATATGAGCGGATAGTTGTGAGCAGTAAGGAGATAGTATGATTATGATTTCTAATCAAATCATTTTTTATGTTCGCGAACTTCGTATGCTATTAATTTAAGTCCAAAGTTGCGCTAAAATCTATGTTTAAATCCGATTTTTTTGAGGATTGTATATTTTTCAAACTCATATTTTTCACCATTATTTTACGATCTTTTGTGAGACCTGCTAGGGACCAGAAAGAGTGGCATAATAAACAGGAGACCTATACCCAACAGTAGGTGCAATCAGGCTGAATGATGATGATGATGATTGCGATACAAGCATTGATTATGACGAGATAAATTGATATCACTCTTAATTTTGGTTGTTAATCATCAGACGGTGGTGTGATCATCCTTCGACGTTTGTAAGAACAATAATCGACTAGTTTACCCTTAATTCAAGTCCGAGAAAAAATTACAATCCAGAATTTGTTGGAGCACTTAAAATGAAACCGAATACCTTTCTACGAACTACTAAATTACTACGAGTATATGCTTAGTACAACGTGACAGGTTTACAAGATAATTAAGCAACACACGACCTGTCAAGTGAGGTCACTATTTCATGATCTCTGGACCATAATCTCTTGTGATGTAGAACTTGGACCTTGTTATTTCTGACAATGTACATTCGCTTTCGCTGGTTTTGTCTTGGTCACCCTGCAAGGTTGGTTGATCTGTCTCGAATGGCTTTTTGCCCGGAGAATACTCTATTTTTGACGACCTCTGTGACGCAGTGGGCCAAGGCCCGGCTGAGACGCAAAAGGTTGCGGGTTCGATTCCCGCCGCGGGACAAATGTTTGTATGATCTGCAAGTATTTGTCTCGGGTCTGGGTGTTTCTATGTATGTATATGTATGTATTTACAAAAAAAAGTATGTAAGTAATATATCAATCATGTGGTACCCATAACACAAGCTCTGCTTACTTTGGGGCCAGATGATGTTGTGTGAAATGTCCGGCATAAAAAAAAACTATATTTCATAATATTTAGTATAGGTATTCGTTCTTAAAGATATTTGACAAGCTATTTTCCAAATGTACCCAAATGTGTTTTGTCTACGCGGTAAAACAATAAACGATATGTCGAGACAGTAATCGTACAATCCCTACTCTTAGTTATATATATATCGTATGTTGTCATTCGTCGTTTGTTATTTTATAAAAAATGTCTCTTATAAAATAACTAGCTGAAAGACCCGCGACTTTGTCCGCGTAGTCTGAATATTACTATGATTATTTTGAAAAATCCTGATAAAAGTGTCCATTTATTTTGCATTTTATGTATCCAAGCCAAGTTTCTAAGAAAACACACAACCCATTAAAAAGTTCCCATACAAACTTTGATACCCCATTTTACCCCTTTGTAAGGGTTATTTTGAAAAATCCTGAAACACGTGTCCATTTATTTTGCATTTTAATTATTCAAATCAAGTTTCAAGCACCACCCTTTAAAAAGTTCCTATACAAACATTGACACCCCATTTTACCCCTTTGTAAAGGTTATTTTGAAAAATTCTGAAACAAGTGTCCATTTATTTTGCATTTTAATTATTCTAATCAAGTTTCAAGCAAATCGCACCACGCATTAAAAAGTTTCATACAATAGTTTTCACCTCTTTTCACCCTTTTTGAAAAGGGGTTGACTTTCAAAAAATCCCGCCTTAGTGAGTGGTTTTGCTATAAAAGGAATCTACCTTCCAAATTTCAGCTTTCTAGCTTCAGCGGTTTCGGCTCGGCGATGATGAATCAGTCAGTCAGTCAGGTTAAGCTCTTTTATAGGTATAGATTATACGGATTATTTTTGCTCGAATCACAAAGAAACTTTACATAGCTCGAAAGAAAATAATTTTACATAGCTTGCCTAGATTAATGTTTTTTTTTATTGCATGTTATATTCAGTAATATTAGCGGAATTTTCATCCATAAATTGCGACTTCTTGTGCTACAAGTATAAATAATTAAATTTGAAGTATATATAGTAAAACATATATTGTGATTTGAACGACGAGGAATCCAAGAATATTCTAGACGGCTATTCCGCGATGACGTTTAGAATTGTAAAATGACGATCGACTACATGCGTTAGCATCCTATAGTTTGTGATCGACTACCACTTTGTGACGATATTATAACGAATAAAACCACTTGACATTGCAAAATTGTCATCAACACAGATGCAATTATAGGAAGAAGAAGAATGCTTTTCAGCGATAGATATATCTGGTTACACCTTTAGAGGTGTGTCATTGACGGTTTTTATATTAATTTAACGTAAGGTAACCGTGGGCTTAGTTCACCTTCAACTTTGGATAGCTTTGAAGACGCTCTTTTATAAGAATAGGTCACGTAAACGCACCCGTTTGATAGGTAATATATCCGAACACATTAGTTTTTGTATATCGGCATCATTGATTTCACCATTGTGTATTGGCGAGTATTTTTCAGTGTGCGTGTGCAAGAAATTTTTTTTTTTTGTAATTTCTAATATAATTGAAAGAGGTGGGTGAATTTACAATCAGTCAAATTTTTGTGTTTTCTTTGGAAGATATTCATATAGTTTATGCATGATAATATTATTCATTAATGTTTATTGCTCGGGCTTTACTTTTAACTTCGTGGATATAATGGCTTTAATTATTTTTGTGTGTGTCAATTACTATAACGCATTTTTGAATATTTGCAGTAATTGACATCCATGTCAACTACTGGTTTTTAAGAATAAGTCCAATTTGCATGATGATAGTAATAAGTGTACGGTGACAATCATTTCTGTAGATAGTGAGTCCAGCTGCTATCACTAGCAGCAATACTTGACAGGTTGTCAACTATGCATGCATATGGTGTCAAGTACTACCTATTTACCTACCCGAAACAAAACCTAGCTCCAGTAAGAGATGACCAAAAGAAAAAGTGCCAGCCGTGGTTAGTTCTGTGTCATATATTCAGTATTTGCTAAAACAACAAAAGGAAAAAGAAGAGAAAGAACGAAATAAAAACGAAAATATTCGAAAAAGAAAAGAAAAGAAAGAGGAAAATCAGAATAAAAAGACAGCAAAAGCTAAAAAAACTCCAAGAAACTAAAAAAAGGAAGAAAATAGTTAAAGAAAGTGACAGTAGTGATGTTGAAACTGATTGGGTCGAATCTGGTTCATCTACCCTAGATGTCAGCTTTGAGGCACAAGTATTGAAAGTCAAGATCTATTATCTGACCGTAAAGATCCTATAAATGTCTCACCAACTGAAAATGAAAAGTCACTACAGACAAATGATTTTGTGGTCATCTGATTTAGAGCAAAAAAGAAAACTAAACATTTCGTATGAAAAAGCATTGACAAAATTGGAGACAAAGGCCTCGGATTTGAAGTTACATTCTTAAAGTATGACGAACATGGTAAATTTAAGTGGCCTGTTGTAGAAGACAAGTCCTTCGTTAATAACGAAGACATGGTTGCTAAACTGCGTGCTTATCAAATTGATCGCCGAGAACGGTTGTTCTTTGAGTATGATTTTACCATATTTAGGTTTGTTTAGGTTTTGTTTAAAAGAAAACCAATAATTAGATTTCTTTATCCATAAGACTGTTTTCTAAACTAATGACTGTTTCCTTCTTAGTTACCTCTTGACTGCTATTTTTAAGAGTAATATAATCTTGACAAATAAGATTTTTCTGTTTGTTGTTCCATTGTTTAATTAGTTCATAAATAAAGCAATTAAGCACTACTCATATTTATTTATTTTTTATTACATGTCAACTATTGGACCAACTATAGTGTCAACTTCCTAAACAAGCCAAATTTTAGTATGTCAACATTTGGTGCATTTGATACTTTCAATTGTTTATTGCATATTTTTTTGTTACCTTCACTTACGAAATATTTGATTACAATGCATCAATCTACAAAACACTAATTCATTAGGAATGTATAATGATTTATTACAATAAGTAATTTTTGTCACCCTACACAGTTCTAAAGTTGGCCATTCCGACCTATGTGTCAACTACTCCCCCATTTACCTTACTTAACAGTTTTTCGTCAATGGCCAACAGGTTAAAAAAGCTGTTAATTCGTCAACAGGTTTTAACGACCTGTTAATGCATTGAAAGTTATGCTATCACTTGAATATTAATGTCAACGTTTTCGTAATTTCTTAACTAAGCAAGACAAAAGCATTATGTTAACGATGTTTCAAAGTAAAATGAGCTCTTAATTAACTAGTCTCAATTAATAAATATTTATACACTATTATAGGTACACTACTAAACAAATAACAACAGTTTATTTACATAATCTATTTTCATCATCACTCAATGCTAATAATTTCCGAAATCAAAAGTTTTTATTTGGTCGGACGCGATGCATATCCGCAGTGAACTTTGGCCTTGAACGCACTGATTTTGTTTGTGACGAATTTGAAATTAAATAGGTCAATTGAAACGAACGAAATACAAAAACATACACCTGTAATCATTTAAGTTAGATTCTAAGACACGTACAATAAGTACTGTTTTTGCGTATTTTTATTCAGGCGTTATAGTGGAAGTGCGAGTGAGAAGGTATGATTAGGCGCGAAAGGATTACAACTATTGGATTGGAATATCACATGAAGCTTCATGCTTCTGAGATTTCGTTGCGAAGACGTTGACGTAATTTATAATTTTATTATTCAACAGTTTTTTCCATAGACGAAAAACAGTTAATTCGTTGCCGAACTGTTAATAAAAACAGTTAATTGATTTAACGCCCACCTCTATTTACCTTACACACTACATAATATTCAAAGTACGAGGATAGCTCTCAAACGAATCAGTAAAAGAAATTCACAGCCAACCTTCACCTTTCAATCACTAGAGCCTAATTAGCCCCGCCTAGTGTCACATACAGAAACAACCAGCTCATGAGCTAAAGATATAAAAACTGGTGCGTGACCCGCAATCTGCACATTCAACTATTTGAATCACCAACAATGGCAGCTAAGGTGAGCTGAATTTTGCGAATTAAATCCGCGCAAAAAATATCCGCTTCATTTAATTTTGATCATATGCATGTGGTTTTCTAAAGTGTCTATTACGATCTTTGTGATTTTAATATTTTAAACCACAATCTCTGAATAGGAAGAGTTAGTTGCTTATATACCAGTGCCTTATAAATGCCTACATAGTTAAAGTTAATCTATTTGTTAGTTTCAACACCCCGCAAATAATAACTGTTGAGTAATATTTTTTTAGAATAAGTATCAACTAATACCGGACGTAATAATTTATCGCTATAAAGTCTAATCGATATTCTAAACGTTTTCAAGCATTTTTCGTAAGACTATCAATTTGTTGTTGACCTACGATTACAGTACCCAACTTTACTTGACACCAAATACATTTTCCAAATTTACCTTTTGTATTGTCATACTGTATTGTATTGTTTTCTCATAAAAGTAGGTTCGCTTTCTATTGAACTATTAATAGCACTACTAGCTTTTGACCGCGGATTCACGCGTCGCTGTACCTGGTACCTACATTGAAAGTAACCTTTGTCCTTCTCAAGGATACAGTTTATCTCCTTACCAAGAATCAGTACATACTCGTATTATATAATAAAGTCCCCCACCGCGTCTGTTTAAATGTGATTAACTCGAAAACTACCGAACGGATTTTCATACGGTTTTCACCAATAGACGGAGTAATTCACGAAGAAAGCCTAGGTGTAAAATTCACCCGTGCGAAGCCGGGGCGTATTACTAGTTTTAAATAATTAGTATTAATAGAAAATAGAGTTAATTTACAACGTACATTATATTGATAGAATTTAGAATCAGTTTTTTTTTCAAAAACATTTAAAAACCAAATATTTTGACTCCAGCTTTTCCTAGTCCTGTCCGTGGCTGTGTGCGCCGCTTCGGCTCTTCCCCTAGACGCCGTGTACAAGTACGAGGCTGAAGCCCCAGCTCACTACCAGTTCGCATACTCCGTTCACGACACCCACACCGGCGATGTCAAGGAGCAGAAGGAATCTCGCGCTGGCGACGCCGTCCACGGATCATACTCCCTGGTCCAACCCGATGGAGTCCACAGAATCGTAGAGTACACGTCCGATAAGGAGCACGGATTCAACGCGAATGTCCGTTACGAAGGACACCCGACCGAGGCGCCTCATGTAACCAAGGTCTTGGCTCCTGCTCAGTACCAATACGCCGCTGTTCCTAAGATCGCATACGCTGCACCCAAGATCGCATACGCTGCACCAAAGATCGCTTATTCCGCGCCTGTTTACTCATCCCCGATTGCGTATTCTGCACCCACTAAAGTGTACTCTGCCCCGATCGCCAAAATCGCGTACGAATCCGCTCCAGCTCACGTGACCTTCTCTTCCCCAGCTATCTCTTACCACCACTAAACGTTACTTGCTATGATTGAAGGAATACAATTTTTCACTTATTGCAATAAGTGATGGTTGTAAGTTCAATCATTGTGTGTCTGCCGGACGATCGGAACACGTTTCTGACTGTCCAAGAATGTTATTATGTTTGGTAAATGAATAGTTGTTAATAAATTATTTATTTGATACTTTACTCCTGTTTTATAATTTCTTCAACCCCTTTTATAATACCTGTTTTAGAGAACACAGCGAAACATTTAAGCATATCTCTTTACTCTACATAAAGTTGCATTAGTATCTATATCTATTTATGTACCTCTGTGCATTGTTGTACCTCGGTGTTTCTATGTATAAAATGTATGTTCAAATTAACAAAAAATAATAATAATAATAATAATAATATAAATGGAAACAGAAGTAGGGCTCTTACTAAACAAGTTAATTCAATATTAGATCAAAACAAAATCCACACTACACATGAACAACCAAATACAGAACTAATTCATTACCTAGACACCTTGAAACAAAAACGAATTGTCGTAAGCAGCCGCCTAAGACGATACAAAGCTTGCTCGTTCCGTAAGACGCAGAACAACCAGTTCAATAACAATGAACATAAATTTTATCAAACCTTTTCAAAATCCACGAGCAATCAGACGGTGACGTCTGAGACGAATGCAAATGACACCCGAACTAATAGCTTGGACCCTGCCGCCCTACACCAATTTTGGGCAAATATAAGGGAAAACCCAGTTGAATTTCAAGATGAAGCAAAATGGATACGAAGAGTATGAAAATCACGCAGCTATAGACTCTATGGATTATGAAAGAATACCTGTAGAAACCTTCCATCAAGTGCTGAAAGCAACTCATAACTGGAAAACGCCGGGATCCGATCATATTCATAGTTATTGGTATAAAAAACTCACCTCCATACACCCATTTTTAGACAACCACATTAATAGTTTTATCAATAACCCTCATGAAATGCCTGACTACATTACTACCGGAGTTACGCACACTGCAAAGTATAGACCGATCACATGTCTGCAAACTATTTACAAAATTATTACAGCGTGTTTGTCGCGGCTAATTAATAAACACTTAGATAACAACAAAATACTTACTGAGCAAAAAAAGGATGTAGAAAATTCAGTCAAGGCTGCAAAGAATAGCTTACTATAGATTCAGTAGTTTTGAACGAGGTACACAAAACTAAAGAAGACCTATATACTATATACATAGATTATAAAAAGCGTTCGATTCCGTTCCACATACATGGCTTGTAAAAATTCTAGGAATCTATAAAATACACCCCCAACTAGTATCGTTTTTAAATAAATCCATGACTAGGTGGACAACTAGATTGCATGCACAAATGTCTAACACAACTATAGAGACGGAACCAATAAGAATACAGCGAGGTATTTTTCAAGGAGACTCGCTTAGTCCCCTATGGTTCTGTTTGGCTTTAAATCCTTTATCAAACAGATTAAATTCAACCAATATAGGGTATTCTCTAAACAAAACAGACGACGGACAGACAGACAACACAGCATGCAAACTTAACCACCTGCTTTACATGGATGACATTAAAATTTATTCCTCTACTCAAAGCGAGTTAGAACACCTAATAAAAATTACAGAACAGTTTTCACACGATATTGCAATGAGCTTTGGCATTGATAAATGCAAGATAAATTCCATCAAAGCTGGGCAAACCTACCAACATGAATATCAAATGCAAACTGGCGAAACCATAGATCCTTTGTGTGAAAACGAAACTTACAAATATTTAGGCTATCACCAGGCAAAACAAATTAATTCTAAAGAAACTAAAACGAAACTTACACTAAACTATAAACACAGACTAAATTCTATTTTAAAATCACAGCTATGCTCTAAAAACACTACTAAAGCAATAAATTCATATGCCATACCAGTTTTAACTTACTCATTTGGAATATTAAAGTGGACCAAAACGGAATTAAAAAACCTACAACGCCTTGTCAATGTTACCATGACAAAACATAGAAAGCATCACCCACGAGCTTGCATCCAAAGACAAGTCTTGTCACGATCAGAAGGTGGACGAGGCATCATCGATATACATAACTTACACAATAAACAAATAACGTCGTTGAGGTCATACTTCCACAGTAAATCTGAAATATCCTCTTTGCACAAGTCAGTAGTTCAGCTAGACCGAAAATTAACACCGCTTAACTTAGATCACAATAAACAGCTCAACGAAAAAAATACAGATAGACAGTCATTAATTACCGAATGGACCCAAAAGCCCCTCCACGGAAGGCACCATCACGATCTGAGCCAACCCACCGTCGACATACAGGCGTCGAACGAATGGCTCAGTCGCGGTGAACTCTTTCCTGAGACTGAAGGGTTCATGATTGCAACACAGGACCAAGTAATCGAAACACGCAACCATCAAAAACATATAATGAAAACAATAGCGGAGACGGATGCCGACGTTGTAACAGCAGTCCCGAAACAATCCAACACATTACGGGGGCCTGCAAAGCCATCGCTCAAACAGACTACAAGTTTAGACACGACCAAGTGGCCAATATTATTCACCAAAACATAGCAACCAAATATAAACTTGTAGACACAGCAGAAAAACTTCCACCGTATTATAAATATACCCCTGAAACTGTACTGGAGAATACTACACACAAACTTTATTTTGATCGAGCAATCTTGACCGACAAGACTACACATTTTAATAGACCAGACTTGACTCTTTTAGACAAAACCAATAACACAGCACTTCTCATTGACATCGCCATACCCAACACGCATAACCTGCAGACCACCATTGCAGAGAAACTGTTTAAATATATTGACCTTAAAAACGAAATAACACGAATGTGGCGTTTGCAAAAGGTTTCAATAGTTCCGATAGTCTGGTCATCAACCGGCGTTATTCCTAAACAACTCTTCCAATCTCTAGAGCAGTTGCACCTTCCCAAGCATACGTATGATTCGCTACAAAAAGCTGTCACTTTGAATACTTGTAGAATTGTAAGAAAGTTCTTGTAAACGGAACTTCCTAGTGAACCCTAACCCAACAATACTGGGGCGCACTTGGCTTAGGCCCGTGCGCTCCAATGAATCCGGTATAAATTATACCGAGTAGAAGAAGTCTCTATACAAATAATATTAATAATATTTATTCAAAATTTACATGGTAGGTACAATAATATCTAATAACAAAATTCTAAAACTTATTTAATTAAAGGTATGCATAATACGAGCCTGAACTAGGTAATCCTGTATCTCAGGCGTGAAGAGCTTACTTACATAGATTCTAAAATAATCAACTACATTGACATTTTATTTTCAGTTAGATGTATAGAACAGTATTAAAAATCTTAACTAAGCTTAAAACTACAAATAATGCAAACAATATAAAAAATAAACACAAAACAAATAATAAACAAACCGCGAGTCAACGGAATCGTAAACTGGTAATTGTAAACAAAGTGATGAGTGATGATACGTAAGTATTTTTCTAGTTTTTACGTGTAATTATTTTAACTTAGAAAATGTGCAAACGTTGTTTATTTAACTTGACTTACAATTAAAGGTTAGTAGGGTAGCCTCGTGATCGATTATTAAATTTGTTAATTTTTTAAAAGAAATATTTTTAATGACGCCTCCAATAGTCCTCTTAGGCATTCTTAGGCACCACCATAATCTATGGAGTTAATGTACCTTTTTTCTGCTATTATTTTTGCCTTGCCGGGCATTCAGCAGTACCAGTACAATGTTTACTCGGCTTATTGAAGTGGACGCAAGTGGCGCACTTTGGTTCATCTGCCTTTTTTGTAAGGAATGCATTCTGTGAATCTAAAGAACATTTCATAAGTTAAATCCTCAAATTTACCGCCTTCGGGGATGATTTTGTAAAAACGTTGAAACACATATTTCTTTATTTCTTACCAAAAGCCTAAATATGAATTTTCAGATCCATAACTTAAGAAGATATGAGTTGCCCAAACAAACTTTAATCCCTTTATTTTACCCCCTTCAAGGTGTTTTTTGAAAAAGTAGTAACCTATGTTCTTCCCCCGAATGCAATACATCTTTTTACCAAATTTCATCAAGATCCGTTCAGCCGTTTTGCCGTCAATACGTAACAATCAGACAGAGAAAGACACTTTCGCATTTATTATATTAATTAAGTATGGATAAGGTATTGAAGAAATTATAAAACAGGAGTAAAGTATCAAATAAATAATTTATTAACAACTATTCATTTACCAAACAAAATAACATTCTTGGACAGTCAGAAACGTGTTCCGATCGTCCGGCAGACACACAATGATTGAACTTACAACCATCACTTATTGCAATAAGGGAAAAATTGTATTCCTTCAATCATAGCAAGTAACGTTTAGTGGTGGTAAGAAATAGCTGGGGAAGAGAAGGTCACGTGAGCTGGAGCGGATTCGTACGCGATTTTGGCGATCGGGGCAGAGTACACTTTCGTGGGTGCAGAATACGCAATCGGGGATGAGTAAACAGGCGCGGAATAAGCGATCTTTGGTGTAGCGTATGCGATCTTGGGTGCAGCGTATGCGATCTTAGGAACAGCGGCGTATTGGTACTGAGCAGGAGCCAAGACCTTGGTTACATGAGGCGCCTCGGTCGGGTGTCCTTCGTAACGGACATTCGCGTTGAATCCGTGCTCCTTATCGGACGTGTACTCTACGATTCTGTGGACTCCATCGGGTTGGACCAGGGAGTATGATCCGTGGACGGCGTCGCCAGCGCGAGATTCCTTCTGCTCCTTGACATCGCCGGTGTGGGTGTCGTGGACGGAGTATGCGAACTCGTAGTGAGCTGGCGCTTCAGCCTCGTACTTGTAGACGGCTTCTAGGGGTTGAGCCGAAGCGGCGCACACAGCCACGGACAGGACTAGGAAAAGCTGGAATCAAAATATTTCAATTTTAAATATGTTTGTGATAAAATATATATTTTAAATTCAATCAATATATTAAGATGCGTTGTAAATAACTATATTTTCTATGAATACGAATTTTTTTATACTAGAAGTATTTACACCTAGACCTTCCTCATGAATTACTCCGTCTATTGGTGAAAACCATATGAAAATTCGTTCGGAAGTTTTCGAGTTAATCGCATTTAGACAGACGCAGTGGGGGACTTTATTATATAACTAGCTGACCCGGCCACGCGTTGCTGTAGCTCAGTAGTTCTAATAAGTACCTTCGTTGAACCCATATATGCTAACCTCTAAAATTATCAGTGTTTCTCTACTATTATTATGTATGTATTATACATATAAACCTTCCTCTTGAATCACTCTATCTATTAAAAAAAACCGCATCAAAATCTGTTGCGTAGTTTTGAAGATCTAAGCATACATAGGGACAGACAGACAGCGGGAAGCGACTTTGTTTGTTACTATGTAATGATACGAGTATGTACTGATTCTTGGTAAGGAGATAAACTGTATCCTTGAGAAGGACAAAGGTTACTTTCAATGTAGGTACCAGGTACAGCGACGCGTGAATCCGCGGTCAAAAGCTAGTAGTGCTATTATTAGTTCAATAGAAAGAGAACATACATTTACGAGAAAACAGTATGACAATACAGAAGGTAACTTTGGAAAATTCAAGTAAAGTTGGTACTGTAATCGTAGGTCAACAACAAATTGATAGTCTTACGAAAAATGCTTGCAAACGTTTAGAATATCGATTAGACTTTATAGCGATAAATTATTACGTCCGGTATTGGTTTAGTTCTGTATTTATTCTAATAAAATATTACTCAACAGTATTAATTTGCGGGGTGTTGAAACTAACTAATAAATTTTATTAATAAGACACTGGTATATGCCACTTGGTGGCAATTCGGTTGGTTCATTTCTAAAATTAGGAATTGTCTAAAATATATTTAGTTAGTCATAGCATTTGTAAGACCTATTCGATTGGTACCATCTAACTAAAATAGGAACGCTTAATTAAGTTAGATAAAATTAAATTAGGATAAGTTGGTACTAGCAGAATACCAAAGGTAAATTTGACAGTTCAAAACCTAATATTAGCTAAAATTAGTTAGGTTGGTGCCAACAGAATTGAGGCCACTAACTCTTTCTATTCTGAGATCGTGGTTAAAAATATTAAAATCACAATGATAGTAATAGACATTTTACAAAACATGCAAATGATCAAAATTAAATTAAAATGATATTTTTTTGCACGGATTTAATTCGCAAAATTCAACTCACCTTAGCTGCCATTGTTAGTGATTGAGATAGTTGAATGTGCAGATTGCGGGTCATGCACCAGTTTTTATATCTTTATCTCATGAGCTGGTTGTCTCTGTATGTGACACCGGGCGGGGCTAATTAGGCTCAGTGATTGAAAGGTGAAGGTTGGCCGTGAATTTTTTTTACTGACTCGTTTGAGAGCATTCCTCGTACATTGAGTCATATATTATAGTCTAGTAAGGTTAAGGTATAACCAGGTACATCTTTCGCTGAAAACCATTCTTTTTCTACCTATAATGGCATCTGTCTAGAATTTTGCCAATGTCAAGTGGTTTTGCGTTATAATATCGTCAGAAAGTCGTAGGCGATCGTTATTTGTCTATTCTAAACGTCATCGCGGAATAGCCGTCTAGAATATTCTTGGATTCCTCGTCGTAAAAATCACACAAAAACATAATATACATAAAATTCAATTATTGACGTGATAACGTCTTGTGAATCGATGAACGCCGGCGGCACGTACAAAAAATTGTCACGTTCCGCCTGAGCCGAGGCCGTGCAAGCGAGGGCGCGGAACAAGCGATAGAGAGGCTCGATCGGCCTAAGCGTTCGGCTTATGACGCATCTTAATAGGTTAAAAGTATGCAATTTTTCATCAATGTTTACATTTGACGTTATCACGTAAAATTATCGTTGGTGAACCGACTTTACAGACCACCATTTTTTTTTTTACTTGTGCGAAGAAGTCACAAATTATTGATTATAATTCCGCTAAGATTACTAAGAACACTGGACAACTATAAATAATATTTAGTAAGTAGATACTATTCCGCCAATCTATTCATTCCTCAAAAAGAAATACGTCCCGTGTTTCGCCTCTCTCAGTTGGACTGAGACTTTCTCAGTCCAACGATTGGCCGAGCAACAAGTCTGCAGATCAGTGTTTTTTCGTCAAAGTGCGAAGCGAGTCAGGTGTTCTTGAAGATACCTCGTGAAGACGCGAAACACGTGCCGTATTTCTTTTTGCGGAAGGAAAAGATCGGCGGAATAGTAGGTATTTGTCCATCTGTTTAATGTTTTTGTAATGGATCTCCACAAAGTCACGCCTGAATCAATTTAAAATGTATCTATCCGATTAAGAGATTTATAATATTAGGAGGATAATTCAAGATATTTATATAATATGCTCGCACTAATGCGATTATAATTCCTAGGTCTGACTTTCAAATTGAAGCTTACCAACAGATACCTAGAGCCAAATAGGCTTTCAATACCGTATATAGCAAGTTATATCAATATCGGATATTATATGACCCACCCTGGGGGTGGGGGTGGCCGCACCTGAATTATTCATACAGCCGCATAGTGATTTCATCTCATTGAATAGAGAGCCGGCGGCCGGCGTGATTACGTCATCGATACCTCCTGGCTAGGCTTACAATACGCTTGTCAACTATGCAATCATAGCTAAATTCAAAGCTGCGCCAAAAATTAGAACCGATGCATGCCTTTCAACTGAATGGACGCTAACGATTCTACGGAACTGAACAGATTTTGGATTAGATTTTAGAGAACAATGTTTAAATGAGCATGTGCCAACTCGATGATATTGAGACAACTCGATGTTTTAAACTGCTTCTTCGTTCTTCTTCTTCTTCGTAGTGTCATAATAATGTCTATTTTGCCAGTGTAAGGTATATTGTTTATAGTATGTCACAAAGTCGTATCTTGTCGGTCGTCATTGGTTATTTTCTATAAAATAACTACGGATTATTTTTGCTCGAATCACAAAGAAACACAAACCTTTTATTCCAATTATTCACACCCGAGTCAATAACTTTAGCTCCATTTGAATAAAACCACAAAATTACATAAAGCCCGAAATAGCTCTAGAAAAATAAATAAAATATGAGCGCAAATAAAGCTTCGCAAGTTGCTAAAAATAAATCCTAGACTGCTTCTGCGCTGTACGTTGAGAGTTTGATTCCCTCCCATGATAAACATTTGTGTCATAAACATAGGTACGTGTTTGTTCTGTGTTATAAAGTATCATAAGTATGTATTTAAACATATATAAATATTCTATCATTCATCTGGTCACCAACTATGTAAGCTTAACTTGTATTATGACCCCAAACTAAGTGCATTGTCCACCAATATTTATTTATTAATTTAACTTTCGAGCATATGGCATAATATTTTGGGGCAATTCAACAGACGTAGATAACATTTTTAAACATCAAAAACGCTGCATTAGAGCCATGTTTCGCCGTAAGGTAACGGATTCATGTAAGCCCTACTTTATGACGTATACAATTTTAACAGTTCCCTCCCTGTACATTTTTGAGACAGCCATGTTTGTTAAAAACAACCCTGAACGATTTTCTTGAACTTCTGATATTGTGAAACGTAATAGACGAGACCAGATGAAAATCTGCGTACGAGGCTGTAAAACTACGCTAATGCGCGACAGCATCTTCTGCATGGCTTCTACAATATACAAACAATAACATTCCTAAAATATTAAGAGAACTACCGCGTACATTGTTTGTATTGACGTAGAAAAAGTTAAAATCCATTTTAGAAACAAAATGTTATTATTCAGTAGATGACTTCCTTAATGATAAAAAATACTGTAAATGTGTCAATATTACTTATAATTATTATTATTATTTTCTGACCTTAAAATTGTTTTTCTTTTGATATTGACTTTAATTTTGAATTGTGAACTGACATTTTAAATTTTATGTACCTATCAATTAAATAAATTGTACGACAAACATGGCAGAATACATTGTAACTTGACCAAGTGCACACTAAACCACCATATACCACATGTATTTCATGCAATAAATTTTTATTTACTTTACATATCAGTCAGAGACACGTTGAAACATTATAATAGGCATATGCTCACATCACATCAGTTAGGTATTCCGTAAATTAAAACCATCACAGTAGGAATCTGTGAGTGCTTGTATGTCTATCATACTTTCAACACACCTTTACAATATAAAAGTTAATTTCTCTCCCCCATCACAGCGGGCAGGTAAAAGCGTAGAGATTGGTTTTTATCTGTGCAGCGGCAAATTGAATGTAGATTTCCCGACGGACGCGTAATTCCCGCAAATTAAGCCCATCCAATTCGCTTGCCGATGTAAATATTTTTGATAAATGCCTCCCTTTATGTACGAATTTGCTATCAGTTGATATTGAACCGCGGCATCAATTAAACATTATACTATATTTTGTGGTATAAATAATAAAGGAATTGTAAAGGAAATGAAAGGAATTGTAGCTTAAGTTTCAAACCAATTACACCCACCACCACCTTTTAAAGATTCCATACAAACATTCACACCCCATTTTACTCTTTTATGAGGGTTATTTTCAAAAATCCTAAAACACGTGTCCATTTATTTTGCATTTTAAGTATTCAAACCAAGTTTATAAGAAATCACACCACCCGTTAAAAAGTTACCATACAGACTTTGACACCCCATTTTACCCCTTTGTTAGGCTTATTTAGAATAATCCTGAAACACGTGTCCATTTACTTGTCATTTTCATTATTCATATCAAGTTTCAAGTCGATCGCACCACGCGTTAAAATGTTTCATACATTCGTTTCACCCCTTTTCACTCTCTTAGGGGTTGAATTTCAAAAAATCCCGCCTTAGTGGGTGGGTGGCCTTTTGCTGTAAAAGGAAGCTACCTTCTAAATTTCAGCTTTCTAGCTTAAGCAGTTTAGGCTCGGCATTGATGAATCAGTCAGTCATCAGTCATCAGTCATCAGTCATCAGTCAGTTTAGGTTATAAGCTCATTTATATGTATAGATTATCTAGTCCCAAAGTACTACTATATACTATTACTTATATACAATTTTTTTAAATACCTACTTACATATTATACATAGAAATACCCAGACCTAAGAGAAATACTTGCAGATCATAAAACATTTCTTCCGCGGCGGGAATCGAACTCGCAACCTTCTGCGTCTCAGCCGGGCCTTGGCCCACTGCGTCATAGAGGTCCTCACAGAGTATTAGAATGATGAGCTTCATCCGGTTTTAATCACACAAGACCATCTAGCCCAAAACTAAGCATAGTATGGCTTGTATTATGGTGACCAGATGACTAATAGAATACTTACTTAGGTAGGTACATATTTTTATTTTTATATTTTTACATAATTGTGATACTTTATAACACCCAGACACAGAATAAACACCTATGTTCACCACACAAATGTTTATCCTGGGAGGAATCGAACCCTCAACCTACAGCGCAGAAGGCAGACTCACTGAGTTAACAGGCCAGTTTGCCATATCTAACTATTATACAAACAACTATGGGACACACTGACCTCTATCGAAAATGGCCTTGACGTGGCCATTTTCGCTTTATATTTGTCAAAAGAAAATCTGTATCGCAAAACAGTTTAAGATAACTCCTACTATCTTTGAAAGACCTATCCAACGATATGCTACACGATGGAGTAGGAAAATATTAAAGTCGAGAAAAAATTCATGAACGCGTTACAAAAAACCGTAAGAGAAAGAGAGAATGAAGGAGATCGATAACTATTCTCCCACATATATATTTATATATATATTTGTGTGTATATGTGTATATATATATACATAGAGAGAATGAGACCCTGGCACGTTAATGATTGATTATGCCAACCCTGCATACGAAAAGGATTTCGTTCCAAACGCGTGTCCCGCGAAACGTTAATTTATTTTATTTCATTGCGTTGTGGAGGCCACTAAAACCTACGTATTTCCGTGCAAAATTTTATAACTATAAAACTAATGTTCCCTGCGAGCAAGAGCAAGATTAAGAGCGGACATACAGACTGACATAGTGAAATTATAAGATCGTTTTAATCGGTCCTTAGATAGCTCTACTGTTTCCCATGTATTTTACATTATTATGTATGTTATAGTACCTATCTATCTATATTTTACCTTTAAACGAGCAATTATTGTATATATGTATATATCTATAATCTGAATCTCGGAAACGGCTTAAACGATTATCATGAAATTTAGTATGCAGGGGGCTTCGGAGGCGATAAATTGATCTAGCTAGGTTTCGTTTTAACCGTGTTTTATACCGAGCTAAGCTCGGTCAGCCAGGTACTGTCTATTTATGTATGTTATGTATATATTATTATTAAAAAATTACAGACATTTCTGTATTTTTTTTAAATATTAGTTTTACATGGCAGCAAAACTATCAGCTTTTAAAACTTTTGCTATAAATATTACAAACCATTGTAACCAAGATTTAGGTGATAATATAAGTATTTTTAATATTATTTAGTTTCCTTCAGTTTTTCATTTACGAATACTAATTTAACCCATATCTATAATAGCTAAGTTTCTCTATCACTGCTTCTAAATCCTAGGCAGCGAACGTCCGAATCCCCGCCGCAATCCTCTTACGCCGAAAATTAATCAAGGGCCGTTGACGGAGCTTAGCGAGGGGACAAACGCTTACAAAGACTGCTGACTATACGACCAGTTAGACATAGCACGCACTGCGGATTACTCCACGGATTTGGCGCTACATGATTTTTACCACACTATGTTGTAAGGTGCTTAAGAAATCTTAATGACTAGCCTGTGCCTTGCCTTTTGCGCGGTAGTTTGAGGGAGGGACATTTGTGTGACGATCATAGATGGGTGTTATAAAGTATCATAAGTATGTATTTAAAATTATATAAGTACTAGCTGCTGCCCGCGGCTTCGCACGCGTGGTACCTACATAAATTGTAGCCTATGTCCTTTTCCAAGGTCCCATCTATCTCTATACCAAAATTCATCGAAATCAGTTCAGCGGTTTAGGCGTGAAAACGTAACAAACAGGTTACTTTCACATTTATAATACTAGTAGGATTTAATTAATATTATATCAGCCATCTCTAGTCACCATATTACAAGCTATGCTTAATTTAGGGCTAGAGGGTGTTGTTTGCATTGTCTATCAACATATATATATATATTAATGTAAATTAGACGACCTACCCTATCCTAACGTAGGTACCCATTTTTTTGATTGTTTGTAGTATGTATCACCTTAACTTTTACGATGTAACGCAGATTAAAATCGCGATAAAAGGGCTAACCTGCCAATAATTCGCGAAAATTTCCGCTTGACAAAGGTGCGAAAAAAATCGCATCATCTGACCCCAAAGTAAGCAGAGCTTGTGTTATGACTGATATAATACTACTTATATATTTTATATATATATATATAGATTTACATATTTACATAGAACACCCAGACCCGAATCAAATACTTACTAGCAGATCATACAAACATGTCCCGCTGCGGGAATCGAACCCGCAACGTCTGTGTCTTAGCCGGACCTATATGAATTTATACGAATACCGCTATAGAAAAATTGCTTGTACGTTTCCTGTGGTACCTATACGATATCTACATGATACGGTGTCTTATAACTTACATTACAGGCCAGGCGTAGGTACTCCGCACTTTAGGTATGAAGCTACAAGTACATTGGCCCACCGAACATTTTGGACAACTTTTAAAGAAGTGCCCCCAGACGAGATAGAGTAGAGGTACGCGATAGATAGAAAAGCACTATGTAGGTATATATAATGTTAGGAGGTAAGCGCTTGTGCAAGCTGAATTGCACTTTGTTGCGTCTTAGCAAAAGTCGCTATTTATATAAATGTTTTCGTGGAATCCTCCTGTACTTGTGCGGTGTATTCTGTGACTCAGCTTATTTAGTCGTTCATAACCAAAGCACGAGTTTGTATCACAGTAATAATCACAGTACAATAATCTAAATAGTTACCTACCAATCGTCTCGCTCGTAGGTTTGATGAATTTCAGCCTCCCGAACAAGCCGGGTTCCGAAAAAGACCATAGACCACACAGAGGAAATCCGAAGAAGAACGAAAGTCACCGACATAGCACTAAAAATTTGCAAGTTGAAGTGCAATGGGCAGGCCATATAGCTCGCAGAACTGATAACCCTTGGGGAGTAAAAGTTCTCGGATGGCGACCATGGACAGGAAAACGAAGCGTAGGACGACCCCCTACCCGATGGACTGATGACATTGTAAAGATCGCAGGAAGTCGGTGGATGGAGAGGGCTCAAAACCGTTCTTCCTGGAAATCTATTGGGGAGGCCTAGTTTCAGCAGAATACCAAAGATTAATTTGACAGTTGGAAAACCTAATTTTAGCTAAAATTAGTTAGGTTCGTGCCAACAGAATTGAGGCCAAATGTGTTCTTTATTTTCAAAAATAGACAATGTGGTGAAAAGCCATCTAGATCATCGATTGTTTTATGATACAAAGATTTATAACATTAGTAAGATTTGTATCTTAAAAGACGTCAAAAACTCCATCACTATTGATTTAATTTTCAACAATAATTACGGAATATGTATATTAACGAGCGTCATAAAATGACAAATAATTTGTTTTTTTTAGTTTTTTTTATTTTTTATTTATTTATATATAAAAAAATATACAGAGAATATATAACAGATTTGTTGCATAAATCAACAACTGACAACTTCTTTATATACAAAACACATAGGTATCTTATATATTCTTAGAATTAAAATAAGACTTATTTATTATTTTTCTTTAGTTCTGCTATCTCGTATATATTGATGCTCTGATCTTTGGACACAGACAACAGCTTCGTCTGGTCGGGACTGAACTGGACGCATGTTACCTGAAAATATATTAATTTTATAAAGTAGGGACTGGGGCGACCAAGACTACTAGGGCTGTACTGTAGTGTAATAATAATAATAATAAATATTGGTGGACAATGCACACGACACCATCTAGCCCCAAAATAAGCATAGCTTGTAATATAGTGACAAGATAACTGATAGATTATTTATATATTTTTAACCGACTTTATCAAAAAGGAGGAGGTCCTCAATTCGTCGGAATCTGTTTTTTTTAAATACATACTTATGATACTTTATAACACCCAGACACAGAACAAACACCTATGTTCTTCACATAAATGTTTATCTCGGGAGGGAATCGAACCCTCAACCTATAGCGGATTAAATGTTTGTATGATCTGCAAGTATTTGTCTCGGGTCTGAGTATTTCCTATGTATAATATGTATGTATTTACAAAAAAAGAAAAACAAGTACATATATATAAGTTATATCAATCATGACCCATAACACAAGCTTTGCTTACTTTGGGGCCAGATGATGTTGTGTGAAATGTCCGGGATTATTATTATTATTATTATTATAGCGCAGGAGGCAGAGCTGACCAACTGAGGTGACAGGCCATTCCAGGCCTATGTTAATAATAATTAAAAACTAAACCAAAAATCCTAAAAATGTTACAACAAGCAGCCTAATGCTCGTATTCTAAGCTAAGCTACTCGGAAAAACGGTTTCTACTAGGCAATAAAAATACTATTTTAATATTTTGATTCGTTTAAACGAATTAAAAGACTTACCGCCTGTAAATGTTCTTTGAAAACGTTTAGCACCTCCAGACCCAAATGTTCAGGTGCACTCTTGTCCTGAGAAGAAACTAAATATTTACAATCATAATACCAAGTAAATTCAATTAAGTAACGAATCTTAAATGAAAAAAATATCTAATGTCTACTATCACGATATTAATTTTCACTTAAAACGGGATATTTACCATGATTTATGGCGCATGCAACTGTGCCGAAATATCGGGAAGCAGAAAAACTCATATATCATGGTAAATATCCCGTTTAAGAGAAAATTATGTTAAAAACCATGCTAGTTTTAGAAGATATATCACAATATTTGTTATACAGGGTGTCACGGAACTAGTATGTTATTAAAACCACGGAGGAGGTGATTCAAGACTCTTAAAAGAACAACAATGCTCTACGATTTTTTTATTTACAAATTACAAATATGTTATATACCTGTTCGCTATTTGAAGGTACAATTTACCCGGTAAGTACGACCGTCGTAGACTCGCAACTGGCCCAAAAGTGCCGCCTCTTATCACCATAGTTAGGTAGTCTAGATTTAGGTTCGCTACTCAAAAGGTTAATAAATAAACATAGATTAATATTGATGGACAATCCACAAAACACCATATAGCTCCAAACTTATATAGCTTGTACTAAACCAGAACCAGATAACTGAAAGAATACTTTTTTGCGATATGACCGCCCATTGTACAACATAAATACTTGTAATTAAATTTAAATATTGTATTTTATTTTATAAGGTGTACAATAAAGATATATTCTATTCTTTACTATAATATGTTTATGTAACACCCAGAAACAGAACCCAAATATCATTACATAATCATTTGACTTAGTTGAGAGTCCATTTTAAATTTGAACTTGCGCGGGTTAATTTGTGTAGGTGACGTATTTAGAAAAATTGTTGACAATGTAGGGTTGTCAATTTATTTTTTATATATTAATAATATTTTTTTATATAATGTTTATATATTTATATATAATGTTTTTGTATTTGAAAATATGCATTCTTAACTACACCCCCATAACTTTAATTATCATGATCAGAATCACCCCATTCTAGCTTAATATACTAATTCCGGAACACCCTGTATTGCTATGGAATGAATAATTCTTACATACATACTCACTATTAAAATAAATTAAATATTAAAATAAACTACGAGAACTGATGATCTAGTGGTAGCGGCCCCGCCTTCCGATCGAAAGGTCGTAGGTTCGAATTCAGTCGTGCACCAACGGAATTTTCCATTCGAAAAATATATGTGCGCTATACCAGTACTCATAAACGGTGAAGGAAACAGGTAAATCTATTGTGAACCTTAAAGCTGCCAAGTGGGAAAGGAGCCGCTGAGACGCAGTTTATTCCTTTCACCACTCTGGTTGGAAAATACTAAAAAGACTAAATTAAGTACTTATAAAAAAAGTGGAAAACTAGAAGCGCTGGCACGGTCTATTCTACTAGTAGCGACATCTAGTTAAGTTTTCATGAACTAATAAAGTATTGCAAGAATACTTACAGTAGCGACCTCTACCGTTCTCACATTGCCATTTGAAATGGACGTCATGGTTTCATGTCTTCTAGACTCCTGGAAACAATTAACGTTAGTAGACGTAGACAGACAGACATTTCTAATTCTAATGAAATAATATTATATTTAATTAATAACTAGCTGACCCGACAGAGGTTCTCCTGTCCAAATTTCAATAAATTTGTTAATATGTAAAATTCTGTTGGAAATCTATACTCGCAAAATCACAATAAAAACCGGCCAAGTGCGAGTCGGACTCGCGCTCCGAGGGTTCCGTACAAACCTATAGGTATATAAATTAAATTACACCCATCACGACAATCGAGTCATAGTTGAATGATGTAACTAAAAATGTACGGTTAGCGCAATTTATCCTTTATATGTGCTATAAGACGTTGCTTCGTACCAAATTTCAAGATTCTGAGTTCACGGGAATTACCCTGTAGGTTTTGATTCCCTTGCGAGTTGCAAGTTTGAATATATGCGACTTAAATGGCTGTTTCTCTTGATTGCGTTGACATAGAAGTTTGATTTTGTTACAGCGTAAAGGTATTATAGACTTGAGTATTTAATATGAATTTCAATTTAATACCTCTACGCGTTCATGAGAAAAGGGGTAGTAATTTTAAAATTATTAAAAATATTTTTATTATATGATGTAACTAAAAATGTACGGTTATCGCAATTTATCCTTTATCTGTGCTATAAGACATTGCTTCGTACCAAATTTCAAGATTCTGAGTTCACGAGAAGTACCCTGTAGGTTTTGATTCCCTTGCGAGTGTCGAAAATTTGCAGCCTAAACGGCTGTATCTTTTGATTGCGTTGGCTGAGAAGTTTGATTTTTTCACAGCTTTAAGGGGCAGACCTGAGTATTTGATAAAAATTTCAGCTTAATACTCCACGCGTTCCTAAGAAAAAGTGTCTTGACAGACAGACGGACGGACGAACGGACAACAAAGTGATCCTATAAGGGTTTAGTTTTTTCCTTTCGAGGTTCGGAACCCTAAAAATGAAAATTGTGTAGGTATATTTAATAATTTTATCGTAAGATGGTCTTGAGTTCATACAAAAATCCCAAAAAGATCGTACAGTTTTCTCTACAGTTGATAAAAACTCTATAAACGTTAAAATTGTTCCTTCCATTAAAAACCAAATTCGGACCATGACGAACTTTTTAAAACAAAATATAGTGAAACAAGTCTAGCCGTTCTTAAATGATGCGCTCGTCAACGAGCAGCATTAAAAGTCCAGGATCCATGGTCCATGTTGGCACTTGATTACTATCAACCTAATTTTCCGTTAGTAGCTTCATTTTCATGAGACGCCCAACAATTTCCTGTACGAAACTCTCGATTGTGGTAGCTAACAGAGGTAGCAAGGATAAAATATGTCGATTTGATGATTCTCAAATATTTATTACTAACTGAATTTTATTTTGTTAAATCTCAAGATAATTATCTAAATTATTCGAAACAATATTTGTCCTACAAAATCTATGGTTTGATCAAAGAGATCCCCTCCTTCCAACATGTATCGATAACGAGGTCATCATAAATGATTACTAATCAGCTGATTGTTTGTTTTTTTACTTAGTTAATTTTCATATAACTTAACAGTCATATTGTCCTACAAATGACGTGGTACGTTATCTCGGTCCTACGCTCAAAAGTTGTAGTACAGATCCTTGATGTAAAAATAATTACATACTATCAAGCTGAATCTTCGTGAATAGCTTCGTTTCGACGAGACGCCCAACAATTTCCTAAGCGAAAATTCTCGATTGTGGTAGCTAACAGAGGTAGCAAAGCAAGGATAAAATATGTCGATTTGTTGATTCTCAAAAATTTATTACTAACTGGGTTTCTTTTTGTTAAATCTCAAGATAATTATCTAAATTATTTGAAAAAATATTTGTCCTACAAAATCTATGGTTTGATCAAAGAGTCCCCTCCTTCCAACATGTATCGATAACGAGGTCATCATAAATTATTACTAACCAGCTGATTTTTTAAATCTTCAATTAGAATATAGTATTCGTATAGGTAACTTCAATTTGTTTGTACACACTTTACCGAAAATAACAAATGATTTTGTTTTCAATAAATCACCATAATAAACCACCATCACCAGCAAGGCAAGGTCTATTTATTGGGATAAGTTGATAAATATTGAAACTACACATCCCGGATTGCTTGATGATTGTTAAAAGAGTTTCGTGGGCATTCGAAGAACAATGAAACCGTTTTCAAGAATCCCAGTTGATTTAACATTTGAACAAACAATCAATGCTGATGCTGCTTCTAAGCTTTCGGAATTATTAACATTACAAACTCGCTCTCGTCGATATGATCCTTCCAGTTTGCCACCAACAATACAATAATTTTTGCAACAAATTAAAAGAACTGTATTCATCTGCAATGTAAGGTGTAATGCACACATGCGGTGCCCCACGGAAAAATTGCCAGAAAATTTTGGATGGACAATAATTGATGGCAAATATGAATCATATTGGTTTGATGGTCCCCAAAGTCCATCTTTTGAAGAATTGTCTTCTGACATACAAGGTAGGTACCCTATTAATACTATTGTGCTTCTATAATAAGCTTCCTGAAAATGCTACTAAACTACCTATTAAGAAATTTAAAGCATACATTAAAGGTAGTCTTTTGAAGAAAGCTTATTATAATATAGATGACTATATTATTGATAAGAATGCATGGCCTCATGTCGCTCTGCCGTCAGACAGTTAACCGACACACTTGAAATGTATAAACTCTCTTGTATTTGTATTTCGTAGTTAAGGTAGTTATAAGATGGATCATATAAAAAAGCGCTAGGACCAAGACAAGTTTCTTGCCAATTCTTCTCGAGCTTGGGTTAGGATGAATTGGCACCTAAATTCACCTAGTATGTAAGACGTTTCAAAGTGATCCTTGAATAAATCATCTTCTGACTTTGACTTTTGACTTTGACTTTGTTATTTATTGATTGATTATTCATTATATATAATTTACTTAATTTTTTCATGTTATTACAAAGTCAGATAATCACGTATCACGATATCAGTGAGGAAAGTGAAATAGATGAAGATGACAGCGATGTTAGTAGCGAAGATTATGAAGATTTAACAGATGAAACTGATGAAAATTTTTTTTATACATAAATACACAAATATTTGTACCTAGTTTACTAAAAAATAAAGTTATTTAGATTTAAAAAAAGGATTTGTTCATTTGTTCAAAACGAAAAAATTACAATTCTTGTCGGACTAGTGTAGTACATACCTGTTTTCTTGTAGGACATTGTTTCATTTGGGCAGAGAACACGCTAACCTATTATGTAATATTTTTGTCCTACAGTTAGTAATGAGAAAAATGGTCTTGTAGTATTAACAATTTCTGAGCGTAGGACCGGGATAACGTACCACGCAATTTGTAGGACAATATGACTTTTGAATTATATAAATATAAACTGAGTAAAAAATGAAATAATCAGCTGGTTAGTAAACATTTATGATGACCTCGTTATCGATACATGTTGGAAGGAGGGGACTCTTTGATCAAACCATATATTTTGTAGGACAAATATTTTTTCGAATAATTTAGATAATTATCTTGAGATTTAACAAAATAAAATTCAGTTAGTAATAAATAGTTGAGAATCATCAAATTTACATATTTTATCCTTGGTACCTCTGTTAGCTACCCCACAATCGAGAGTTTCGTACAGGAAATTCTTGGGCGCCACATCAAAATAAAGCTACTCACGGAAAATTAGCTTGATAGTAATCAAGTCTAAAAATGGACCATGGATCCTGGACTATAAACTTTTATTATAATAGTTAAAATTAATATTCCAATTTGTTAATTTTCCACATTTCTCATCAGCATCATCATCATCATCATTCAGCCCTATTGCACCCACTGCTGGGCCTGCTCTTTATTAGGCCACTCTTTCCAGTCCCTAGCAAGTCTCATCCCGGGGTTCCCGACAACGCTGACTATATCATTTGACCATCTGAATGGTCTGCCTCTTGGCCGTTGAGCATCCCTGGGCCATCAATTCGTTACCGCCTTTTTCCATTCACTTATCCATTCATGCCAAGTGTCCCGCCCATTTCCAGTTCAATCTGGCGACCCCCGTTCACGACTTTGGTTCGACGCCAAATTTCAACATTAGGTATGAGATAGTTACATTTGAACACAAGTGCATTTTAAACACGGGTTTTACTATAGAAAATCTTCATCAGGATGAGTTTTTTTTTGAGTTCGAGTAGTCCGCTTGTTACAGCTCGCGTTCGAAGCGTGCGAACCGTGAACTCGAGCGGCAACGAGCGGACCGCGGATAAACTGACTTAGATAAAGAATTATTTTTTATTTTGTTTGTAAACGTCTGAGCGGTACTTGATGATATTTGGTAAGGAGTACCTATATTATATCACGGGATCTACTTTTCATTTAGGTACCACGCGTGAGCAGCCACAGGCAGCAGTTAGTATACACTTACATCCTCGGATTCACCATGTTGCGTTAGAGGTCGAGCTCTCGCGACCCGAACGCATCCAGTGTCGTCACCAGTCGCTATCCGCGCCCCGTCTTTAGAGAAACAGACGCCCATCGCCCAGCATCTGTGATCTAGTTTCCCTTGAAGTGCAGCATTTTTACTGAAAATACACTTGGACACTTGAGTCACATTTTTAATTCTACCTGACTACCCTATATATATATATATATATATATATATATATATATATAATGTGATACCCCATAACTAAAGCTTTGCTTACTTTGGAGCCAGATGATGTTATGTAAAATGTCTGGCATTGGTAAACCAATCAAAACCATTTAATCTTTGATTCGATTGACAGTGACTGATCTACAGGGTTACCAAATACAAATATTTTTGGCGCTGCCCATTTATTCTATTGCAGAATAAGCGTGCTCAGACCATTTAATAATCTACAAAAGCTATCCGAATCTGCATCTGTAAGTCCACGCTCGTCATTCGCGACGAAGTTGATTAATTGTTTTAAAAAAATATGCACTCACGTATTGTAAATCTTCACCATCCCATCAGCAGAAGCCGAGGCGAGGACCAGTGAGTTGGCGGAAAAGGCGACTTTCCTAACAGGTTCCTTGTGTGCCTGTATCGTGTGCTTTAGAAACCCATCCCGAGACATGTCGTAAATACGCACGACGCCGTCTACGGCGCCTATGGCCAGCAGTGTACCATCGAGACTCTAAGAAATAAAGAATATAAGGACAGCGCCACCTTTATACTCTTATTGAAACATTTTAGTTTTAGTAGTTGTCAACAGATGGCGCTTTGCATATCTTCTAAACGGACACATGAAGGTTTTGTATTACAATATAAGATGGCGTTATTTTAATCATAATCTCCACACTCAATGTGAGGGTCAGCACATGTTCTTCTCTTCCACACCTCTATTAGCTGTCATTTCAGTATTCTATTATATTTATAGCACTATTTTTATATTACAATAGAACATAAGACTAACCAAAAAACATCATGTGGCTAGGTCACTTACCCAAGCAATACTTATAATAAACTTTCCAGAAACATTAGCCCTTGTATTTATTTTTTGTATTTCTTCATTTTTGGCCATTTGCATGATTACAATTTCCCCAGAATACCCAGCAACAGCTAGGTAGTCCCCGTCTGGGGAAAATGCTGCTGTCCAGAAGGCATGACCGAAGTATTCCACCTCATGGACTTTGTTGCCTGAGAGGAGTTCCCAGATAATGAGTGTATCATCCAATGATATACTGGCAATTGCTGGAAAAAGAACAAATGCAATGCAAAATCATAATCAATCAAGCCGTTTCAGAGGAGTATAAACACGAAAACTGTGACACAAGATTTTTATATACAATAGAAATTCCAAAATGCAACTATTTATATTTGTTTTAAGATCCATGTTTATGCACTTACTGTGTCCATCAGGACTGACTGCAACAGACACAACTCCTAATTTATGGCCTTCTAAGGTATGGATCAAATCAAGTTTGTAGTTTTCAAACTGCCATACTTTCACCAACTTGTCTAGACCTCCAGTTACAATGAAATCGCTGTGAAAAAGAATCATTAATGTAGTTATGTAAGGTAAACCTCAGTGTTAGTGAAATCTAATAATTGCATTCAATTTAAATGGTTGCCAACATAGTCTGCAAGGCATTTTTATGGTGCCCATCCCATCCAAGTATTTTGGTTGTCAGTTTTGTCATGTAAACAATATTGTTAAGAATCTATATTTATGCTTTTTCTTGGGTAAGAACAGATACTTTTATTTTATAGCGCTTATGTTTAGAGCTACAGAGGCAGTATTAGAACATGGTGCAATCTTATCAGGCCTGATCTTTCCCTTATTTTTCAAAAACATGTTATCACTTATACCTAACACCTTCAACTCTGGCACGCTAGAAAAACCCTAGTAAGTACAGTAACAATTTTTTAAGCCGAGAAAACAATACTTACTTAGTAACATCCCTGTGGTTTACTAAAAAACCGACAGTTTTAAGCCTTTTTATTGAGTATAGATGTAGCTGACCACAGCTATGGAAAGTCTTAGGGATAAATCCCTAACCTTCCATATTTATTGTGTAAGTAATTATGGGCTCAGGGTCGTACTGACTGGTGAAAATAGCTCTTTGTTTTGATTAAAACATTGTCTTTTGAATAAGATTTCTATAACTTACTGCTTTTCTTTGGCCACGGTTATCTGTGCCCAAGCTCCGCCATATATTTTGTCATCGTGAGCTTTGTCTTCTTTTGCCAATAACGCGTACTGCAACACATATTATTGATATCTAAGCCCTCAGAATGTTTCTTTCAGAAGAAAGAATAAACAAAGTCAAACTTACCAGGGAAGTTTTAGACATTTCGAACCAGTTATGTATTATTCACATTTATCAGTTTATTTATATTAAATTATACTTTTCTCTGCCACCGATTAACTCTTGAATTCAATGAATATATTTTTCTAAATTTTAATTTCAATTCAACTCAACCGGTCTCACCGGTCTTATTTAGTTTCTTTGATCAGTCAGACAGATGAAAACAAAACATTTATTTTGTTCCACAACATGTGCATGTTATTTGACATAAAAATCCAAGAGCAAAATTGTGAACCAACGAAAGAACATAAAACGAAAAGAAAAAAAGTCCTTTATTCGATCACAGAAAACCCAGCCCAGCTTGGAACGCTTTGACTTTGACAGATTGAAGTGATATTTTTATTTTACCCATTACCCATATGAGCAGTCTAAAAGTCCAAGATGCGTTAAGCGAGGTTTAGACTAGCAATAAAGCTTGCAGAAGTTGACTTCCGCAAGCTGTTACCACTGTTTAAACAGGTGTGGCAAGCTAACTTCTGCAAGTTTTACAGCTTGCGGAACTTGCTACAAGTTATATGTGTAAACGCAAAAAAACGGCCGCGGCAAGCAACTTCTGCAATTTTTTCAGCTTGCGAGGCTTGCGAGTTTAGATTTGCAATAAATTTTGCAGAAGGCGACTTCCGCTAGGAGTTACTACTGTGTAAACTGTTGTGGCAAGCTAACTTCTGCAAGTATTCCAACTTGCACAGACTTGTCGGAAGTCACACGTGTAAACGGTATTTTGACATTGCAGCAAGAACTTCTGGGTTTATTTGTTTGCAAAATAAAGTTTTGTATCTTGTGCAAGATGTCAGTTAAAAAAGTATGGGCGCGAAATGAAATTGTGCAGCTAATAGAAAAGTATGAACAGCACAGAGAATTGTGGGATACTAAAAGCAAGGATTATCGCAACAAAATTAAGAAAAATGCCACTTTGCAAAGTCTGGCAATGGAATTCAATACCAGTGATAGTGAAATAAGTAAAAAACTACATAATTTGAAAACCCAGTTTGGACAAGAACTTAAAAAGGAACAACAGCGTAAAAGCGGACAAAGTTCAAATGAAATATATACAAGCAAATGGGATTTCTTTGAGATGTTGAAATTTACTACATCTCAACATACACCAGCAGTGACCGGAGATTCCATGGTAAGAATAAAACATTAATTATAGTAGGTACAAGTGTTTATTTGCAATTTTTATACAAAGTACTCAAATTTTAGTATACTGCCAACTTATTTCACCTTCCGGACTAACAAAATAATTCCGAAATTGTTCTCGTACTGATTTTGCATTAACTGGTGGATTATTTTGCTGAGCAGACTGCAAAGGTAGCAAAGAATGTAAACTGTTATTTTCTTGACGTAATAAGTAGTTTGGATTCCTTTCAATAAGAAAATTATGCAAGATACATATAGCGGCAACAACATTTCTAGTTTTAATTGGGCTCAGCATAATTGGTGTTCGAAGAACTCTAAATCGAGAAGCAACATGCCCAAAAACATCCTCAACAGTGTTCCTCGCTCTAGATAGACGATAATTAAATATTCGATTCGGACCCGGTTGATTTCTAAATCCATAGGGTTTCATTAAATATGGTTTTAAGGCAAAGGCATCGTCAGCTACAATGACATAAGGTGCAACCTTGTCACTGCCTGGTAAAGGTCTGTGTAAAGGCAAATTTAAAGTATTGTTTTCTAGGGCCCTTGATAAGTTGCAATTATTAAAAACGCCTCCATCAGAAATTCTGCCATTACAACCTATATTTACATATATAAATCTGTAAAATGAATCTACCAAGGCTAACAGAACAATGCTATGAGTGCCTTTATAATTATAATAAAAGCTGCCACTATTAGCGGGCGCCTGTATTTGAATATGCTTTCCGTCCAATGCTCCTATACAATGTGGAAAGTTCCATTTCTCTTCAAAGCCTTTAGCAATTTCCAACCATTCAGTTTCCGAAGTCGGCATCTGAAATATATAAACAAAAATATTTATTTCAGGACAGTGCTGCCGAAATTGAAGAAATCACTGCAAGTGTAGAAAATGAATCTTCGTCTGAAAGCTCAACCAAACGTTCAAAAAAATCCACACCACAAAGCGATCAATTGGCAAAAGCTGCTCAAATATTAAATAAGCCTGATGATGAATTCCAAATCTTCGGTGACTATATAGCTAGTGAAATCAAGAATATGCATTTTAACAAATATAAAGGCGAATTGAAACGCAAAATACAACGTCTAATTATCGATTATACCGAAATTGATGCCAAAAAATACTACAATGACAATGAGCCAATGCCTAGTGGTGAATTGAATGCAAGTAAAAAAACAGCAACTATCTCAGATGGTGATTCACTTTATATCGATATTAATGGCGTACGATATTTAATAGATAGCTTACCTTTAAGTAACGTGAATGAAGGCGATCGTACAGAGCAAGACAACATTCCATCACAATGATTGATATTGTGCAAACAGGAATTCGAAATAAATATGCTAAAGAGTGGAAGGAATCACCTGAAACAATAAATATTGATTTATCGTATTAATAGTTTGTAGTTTTTGATTCAGTAATTCGATTAAACAGAAGTTTTTGAATTCTTTGTTTTATTTACTTACCTGTTGCTAGATATCGAAGAGTAACATAAAGACGGACCCTGGCGGGAATAGCAGCACGCATTTTAGTATCTTGCTTTTCAATAATTGGACGAATGTCTGATAACAACATATTGAAGTTATCTTCCGTCATTCTCAAGAAATTTTTATATTGTGAAGGTTCTTCATTTTTCAGCTCCAATAATAAATTCATTTGTATTCCAACAATATCTCTTCTTTGTATCCATTCTTTTACCCATTTTCGATCCTTGCGTTTTTTTACACTGCCCAACACTACCATAGCAGCAGCAACACGTATTTTCCTACAGCTAGGCATTTTTTTATGTTTCGTTAATAAATGCACAAACACGTCTCTTCTTCTTCTTCTTTTATTATATGGCTCTGCATCTGGTTGACACAATTTTGCCAATGACCGTTTCAATAATATTTAGTAAAATTTAATTTTAAACGTGGTTATTGTATACTCATAAATGTAAACAGTTTTGCAAGAACTTCTAAGCGAGATCTTGCTGGTGACTTCCGAAAGCGACTTGTGCTACAAAAATTGCAGGCAATCTAAACGGACCAGAGAATATTTGCCCAAGAAATCGCAGCAAGTCATTGCTAATCTAAACAATCACGCAAGAACTTGCAAGGAAGATCTTGCGGGTCACTTGCGAAAGCGAATTGAGCTACAAATATTGCATGTAATGTAAACGAAGCAGCAAGTACTCGCTCAAGAAATTGCAGGAAGAACTTGCTAGTCTAAACCTCGCTTTAGCATCCTATTGTTTGCGAGTCCAAGTATCATACCACATTGAATTGTATTTCTTTCTAGGATAAAAATAAAATTCTACCATCATCACTAAAGGTAGTGGTTTATTTTCAATAATCTTATTTTTATCAATCTTAAAACTACCTATATTGGACACTCAAAAACGCATATACTTTTATCCTCTGATACTGATATGATTTGGTTGTTGTCTGCATTGAATTTTACACCCCACACCTGAAAATAAAATGAAATTATATTTTAAATATTCCTTTTGTCGATAAAACTGAATACTTGAACTGAACTTATAACTGAAAATCTTCTCGTATAAGAAATGCTTGTTTTTTATTTAAATTTTCATGGAATGTTTGTAGCACAGAGTTACTACCTACTAACTGCAAGCTAAACTTTTATATTAAAAGTTAATTTGTATTTACCTGATCAGTATGTTCCTTAAATACATGCTGGCACTCCATAGTGTCTAAGTCCCAAACCCTCACTGTTCTGTCAGCACTACCTGACACAAACCTCTTGCCGTCAGGGGAGAATGATACTGAGAGCACCCAAGATGCATGGCCAGATAAAGTGCCAGCTAAATTTGCTTGAACTCTGCAATTTACAAATTCACATGAGAAAACATAAACAAATTATTATTTTTTATTGATATCTCAGAAGTGAACTATGATAATTAAAATATTGATAGTAAACTTACACATCATATATTTTCATATGACCATCATCAGATGCAGTGAGCAGCAGTTGGGAATCAGGAGAGAAACAAAGACTTCTTATTGGCATTGCATGGCCTTCTAATGTATGAACAAGTTTCCCTTGTGCCACATCAAAAATGTTTATTATGCCGTCTAATGCTCCGCTTGCTATATGCTTACCATCTGGACTCTGAAATGTAATAAACAAAAGAGCATGTTATGCCAACGTCATCATAATTAATTGTAGGTTTCAAACAACCATGCAATATTGCAACATGTGTTAATTGTATTGATCATTTGATTGCTTAAAAATAATTATAATAAATATAGTGGACAATTCACCCAATAACATCTAGTCCCTATCCCTATAATATATTTACCTGATAGAATACTTATATATTTTTAAATACATACTTATGATACTTTATAACACACAGACACGGAACAAACACTTATAAACGACCTATACCCATCTCATCTGGTCACAATAATATAATTTATGCTTCGTTTTGGGTTACTGTTATATGTTATATGTATGGTTGGGTTATATGTTACTGTGTGAATTACCCTGCAATATTTATTTATTATATATTTGTTTCTAGCTTGCATCTAAGATCTGATTTTGAAGGGATTCATAAAAAAAGCCTTACATAAGCGACACTAAGTGTAAATTTTCCTCTTGTGTCTAAGGTCTGTTCTTGTTTCCCCGTATCAACACTGAATATCAATATCTTTCCTGCATTACTTCCTGAGATGACATGTTTGCCATCTGGAGAAAAGTCCACAGTCCAAACATCATTGATACCAGCTTCAAATGTCTTCAGTTTGTCCCCTGTGGCTATATCCCAGAGTATGAGCGAGGAGTCTTGAGAACTGCTTGCTAATGCTGAAAGTTAAATCCATTTTGTAAAAATCTATGCCATAACATATTTATGCCCACACATAACCCAGATAAGGGCATAAAAATTACTCTTGAAAGTGAGTTTATTTATTAATAACAAAATGGTTAAAAGTCAGTTCAACAATTCTTATAAATAATACATAATTTACTAACTATAATAATAACTATAATATATAATATACTATAACAATCATTATATATAAAATAAATAATAAAAAATCTCTTAATAATAAACAATACAATCAAATATGCTTATGCAAAAGCTGTTATGGTTTGCTGCTTTCATACTTCTTGCAGTAGAATCATATAAATGAAACAGGTTTTTATGTAATTCAGCTAATTTAGCAGATATATATTATATATTAAGCTATTTTATTTTCTATTCATTGAATTTAATTTACTTATAACAAATAAGAATTTTGCCAAGCAGGCCATCATTAAAAAGACAGCTTCTATTTATATAAAATCTTACTTTTCCCATCAGGACTGACAGCAACAGATATGACTCCAAGAGAGTGTCCTTCCAGTTGTTGCTTAACTGTCAGTTTGCCGTTCTTCATCTGCCAGATTTTGATAATGTCATCCATGCCTCCTGTGATTATGAAGTTCTCTGATGTTTTCTCAGTCTCTTCTGCTATGATTGTATCTCTGAAATAATTTGAATGGAATTAATATAAGCTTACAACAGTTAACCCTTGGCATTAAGGTAAGAGGTATCATAAGTTACTTGGAGATGTCAAAAATACAATGGGGATAGTCCAAAATGTATGTTCAATTTGCAATAAGTTATTTTATATAGTTAGACGGATACTGTCCAAGCATGTATTTATACTGATTATGAATATAATCAGTCATCAGATTCCCATAGTACAATCTATGCACTAGTTTGGGGCTACATGGTAGTGTATTGGTTGTTCACTAATATTTACTTATTTATATTTGTGTTATTAGATCAACAATATTACTGTGTTGTTTTAACATTTGAATCTTAATAATCAGGCTTATAAAATTCTAATTCGGTTTATTACTAGGTATTTTAGAACTCACGGGTTATTTTCTTCATTGTTTTCGGCTTCGGGTTCCTTGGGTTTCTCTGTTGTTATTTGGCTCCAGCTACAGCACCAAATAGAGTCATCATGGGCATTTTCCAGCCTGGTTTGCAAGTAATACTGAAACAATAAATTATGGATGGTAATAATTTAATTTGCCGGTCACCAGTTAATACAAGAGATGAGTGATAGATTTGCCTACCAGTGTTGTAATTGACATTCTGTTTTCGTTGCAGCACCAACGAAAAGAAACCTTCTCCTTCTATTGTAGTTATTAAACCGAGTTCACTCACGAAATAGATACAACTCAAACCAATTCCGAAATTCAGGTTCATGCCACTCCAAGTTTTGTTTACGATTACGGTATGCCAGTGCTGCCACCTCAATTTTTTTTTTACCCTGACCTTCAGCGAAATTACCCTAAAATAGGCACTTTTTTTTTACCCTAGTTACTTTTAAAATAAAAACAAATCAATTTTCGTATAAATGCAAAATGAACGAGCGAACTATTATCTACTTAACTAACTACACCGTTTCCAAACATTCTTGGAATGCATCCATAGTCTGGGATTCTATGTTATCTGCAGTATTTTTTTTCTTGAATTCGTACATTTCATTCGAAAACTTTTTCAACATTTTTATTATAACATTAATAGCACTTACCTTTCAGTAAAGGGTCCGTTACTCATTGGTGGCAATATTTTTGTTTATATTTAGCGATTTTAGGATGCATCTTTCCTAGATATAACTTTTTTTGTTTCGGTCTCTAAACAAAACAAGAAGACAATACATGCAGTGAAAAGATGGTGGCATGAATAAACCGGTTTCTCTTTGCACACGATATCTCTCTTCCACGTACACACATCATCGAGTGTGAAAGAGAAAAGTAAATTCTTGTCTATTGCTAGCGGAAATACCTGGGCCGGATAAGAACGGTACAATGGTACATCGTCACAAGTTAGGTGCGTTCGGAAACACGTATAATAATCAATTACCAATTTGTTTGCAATGAATTCTCTAAAAAATCCCTATATATTTATTTTACCCTGAAAAATACCCTAAATGGTATTTTACCCTAAAAAATACCCTAAACGCGTAAAAATGCCCTAAATTTAGGGTAAAATACCCTAAGTTGTAATTCAACAATGACACTGACTTACATTACATTCAGTAATGGCTTACATGACTATAACTTCTCTCGTGAGAATGACATTATCTAATCAGCTGGCATTGACTAATGACAAAACATAGTTTTTGACATTCTAGATGATTTTATGTTATTCACTGTAAATGTAATAGAGTAAAAATGTATTTTAAAATGTTTCCAGCTGTACTTTTACGGTTGTTTGATAATAACTAAGACCAACATAACAATCGGAACAATCAGTAGACGTCACCGTCAGGTCAGACAGAAATAAAAAAAATGGCGTTCTCTACTTCTCTCTTCTTTCGTTCGTTTTCGTTGTGTGTTGTGTGACTATGTGATTGAATTAGTTAGTTTTCTGCCTCAAACTGAGATGTTTTAGAAGATATTTCATAAAAATTAAATATATTTGGCTAACCAAATTAATGCCACGCTGGGAATTAGATTACATTAGTGCGAAATACAATGGCAGTTTCAAAATCAACAAACACTTACAATCGTCAGAATTGGGAAGATGCCGTAAGCTTTTTCCTATTATCTTGTTGAATGTCTGCACTCCGCATACTATTTACATAATATTGTGCTTCTGTTTTTCAGGATTTTCCAATTCTGTGTCAAACTTGCCTTGGAGATAACCCCTATATTCGCATGGTAAGTGGACCTTATTTTATTACTTATTTCAAAAACGTTGCACGTAGCAGTAACAAAGATTTGATCCACGTTTGTGTTCTTTCGTATGTTGTCCTCATTTAAACATAAATCTTTCAGACTAAGGAAAAGTATGGAAAAGAGTGTAAAATATGCTGCAGGCCTTTCACGGTATTCCGTTGGTGCCCAGGCGCGAGAATGCGCTTCAAGAAAACCGAAATCTGTCAAACATGTTCTAAACTTAAAAACGTATGCCAAACGTGCCTTCTGGATCTTGAGTATGGACTTCCGATCCAAGTGAGAGACGCAGCTCTGAAGGTCCAAGATGATCTACCTCGTAATGAAGTGAACAAAGAATATTATATACAGAATTTAGATGACCAAATGTCTAAGAATGATCCTGCTCAGCCAAGTAACCCTGCATTGAAGTCTAAAGGAAGTTCAGACTTATTGCTGCGCTTGGCAAGAACTGCTCCATATTATAAGAGAAATAGACCTCATGTGTGCTCTTTCTGGGTCAAAGGAGAGTGTAGGAGAGGTGAAGAGTGTCCGTATCGGCATGAGAAACCAACTGACCCTGATGATCCATTGGCTGATCAGAATATCAAAGACAGGTTAGTAACTATCTACTACAACACAATATTTATTTAATTAAAAACATGGATATCAACTAATATTTTCACATCTAGTTTAGTTTTAGTTTTTTATGGATTTGACTGTAGTAAGTTTTTATCAAGAATCTTTTGATGTAAAATTTTTCATTGAAACTTTCACAAAAGTCTAGTTATTCACTCTTGACTTGAAGAGAGTTTTTAGGAAAGACATGTGTCAAAGTATTCCAATCCTTGGCTGTATGCATTGAAAGCAAAGCGCTTGTTCAAAAGGGTGGTAGACTGACAGAGTATGGATGGTACTGAGGGATGTGTCTGCTTGTCTTGTTGTGAAAGGACATGGTGGAATTAGATCATGCAATTTGTGGGCACATTCTCCGAAATGTATGCTCATAGCTAATAATCTAGTATTTAATTACATAAAGTATTTAATCACATAAAACCTCTTCAGATATTATGGAGTGAATGACCCAGTAGCAGACAAACTGATGCGTCGTGCTGCCGCCATGCCAGCGCTGCCGCCACCTGAGGACAGAACTGTCACCACTTTGTATGTGGGTAACCTGCCCGAAAACTGCACTGAAGATGAACTGCGTGGTCACTTCTATCAGTATGGAGAGATAAGGTTTGTATATTATCCTTATATAAATATTATTACTATTATTACTCTATATACTTTAGGAGGAAATACAAGGTTAACAGGTTGATAAAAGATGAAAAGTATTAGGAAATTGAGGCACTTGTTTTAATATGACAGATTAGCATTTGAGAAACACAGGGTTTTTCTGAATAGGCAAAATAATATGTGAGTACAAGACCGTGTTTAACTCACAAAAGTTTTGAAAGAAATGACAGATAAGGTTTAAGTTACACAACATCCACATCATCACACAATTCTCTATGCAACAATCTCCTGTTGACCATGTTATATTCCACAGAGGCTGGTGTCCTCAAGAGAACCAAAACATACAAACACAAACAAACAGATACACAGTCTCGCATTCTAAAAATGAAATTAAATAAATTTATTTTGGCACCCACACACACAGATACAAGTAACATAATAACATAGCAGGTACACAGATAACACAGCAACCAAATTAATAAACTAACTAATATTAAACATTTTTTTTACCATATTGAGTATGTACAAGTACATGTACCCACCCTGTTTCAAACCTAGTCTGCGTTTGTCAAAAAAGCAGTCTCAGCTTTATGCTTTTTCACACAGTGCGAAATAGCGCTTGTTTTCAGACTGCGCCGAACAAGGAGGGTGACATCATGCCGTGACAAAGCGAACTATATTACGCAAAGTTAAAAGTAAAAAAAAAAAGAAGAAAACTTAAAATATTACTTAGTTTAAAGTAAAACAAAATATATAAATATAGCAATATAAATTTTATCTAATAGGAAATTTAATACATAGCTTAAAGAAGCTGGTACTATAGCTCACACACAACTAAAATAATGAATTAAATTTACTGGGAACAAACTGGGCTACATATAATTAAAATTTTCACTACAAATAACACAAGTATAAATTATTATAATCATGTTCATACCTATTATGACAAATAAAGGAATTGGAAATATGTGCATTATTTATGATTTCTTTGAACACTGAAAAATAGTTGAATTGAATTGGTAGGGACACTGAAAATTTATTCAATATGAATTTTCACTTATTAACTATCATGACAACATCCATTTTTAACATAATGTTAGTTGGTAACACTACAAACATCTGTCTTATTGTTTCAGGACTCTAACATTGGTACCAAGAGCACAATGTGCATTTGTGCAATACACCACGAGAAGCGCAGCTGAACACGCTGCGGAGAAATCTTTCAACAGGCTGGTGCTTGGCGGCAAGAGACTGACCATCAAGTGGGGTAAATCACAAGGTAATATATCTATCTAAGGAACATTTTGATAAACACGGGCTTTACTCACGTATTATTTAGTCTATGGAGGCACCTACACTGTTTCGATTCATCTAGAGAATCTTCGCACCGTGAGTTTAAGTTTGAGTCCGAACCGTGAACTCGAGCGGCAACTCACGGACCGCGAATCAAACTCACCCTGATAAGATTCTCAAGATGAATCAAAAAGGGTTGGTGCCTCCATAAGTAATACCTACAACTCACGAAAGTTTTGAAAGTGAAATATCTAAGGTAATTCAATTCTACTCTGGAAAGCAGTCTTTTTGAATAACAAGCTGTTGCCCGCGGCTTTGCACGCGTAGAACTTAAAAAGTTGCGTATATGATACTCCAGCCGGGCGATTATGTAATTCTGATACTATCAAAACATTGGTACTAACAGCTTTCAGTTACTATTGATGAGTTGGTATTACGTAAGGTTGATGTTTATTGTAAAACATACTGTTATATGAATAGAAACTGCGATAGAATTCGATCGTACGTAATACCAATCCATGAAATAATGCCTACTGCTAATTGAAAGTGATAGACATTGATTGTATCAAGTGTTCCATAATCACCATGCAGGTCACTGACTATAATATACCAAGATATATACCAAATATGATATACCATGTATAATATACCACCCTGAACAAATCAAATCTTGGCACGTATTCACGTACGCGGATACGTAATCAATGTACGCGTGTGCGTGTGACGTCACTGGGACGGCTGGCCACTCAGTGATCTTCCTAGTAATTTCGTCATAACGTAAATTTGTATAGTAGATCAAAAATGTTTGCACTATATGTTAAGGGTTTCTTAGCTCTAGAAATCTGTAAACTTAAAATACAATTCGAAACGAAGCAGGTGGCAAAATGTTGAGAATACATATCATATTATCTTTTATAAACACCATTCCTTCAATTAACGATAGCGGTAAAAAAAAGACTCATTTTTCCATACAAAAGTTAATTTGCTGAGGGCACCGTCGTAAATGAATACAATATAAACTTATTTAAACACCTAACCCTATCGAGCATACCACTTTGGTTAGCATTATATTTGAATAAAAAGGATATGTTTTAAAATGACAAGCTATGTATAAAGAGGAGGTAACTAGGTAAGATTAATGCAAGTCTACATGTTAAATCCCTCGACCCCAACACTTGTGCTAACGCTACTTGTGTAGTCTGGTGCAGATGCTAGATCGGAAACATAACTACGCATGAAAGTGATCAAACAAATAGAAGGGGAAATATGATTTGTATTGTATCCAAGCGGTCAAATTGACATTAATTAATTAATTGAATTCTCAGAAACAAAAGTTAAAGTCAAAGTCAAAAGATACTTTATTCAATACAATCACAAGGATCACTTTGAAACGTGTTACAAACTAGGTGCATTTAGGTGCAATTCCTCCTAACCCAAGCTCGAGAAGAATCGGCAAGAAACTCTTGGTCCTAGCGCTTTTTTGCATGATCCAGCTTATAACTACCTTAACTACGAAAAACGAATACAAAAGAGTTTACATTTCAAATGTGTCAGTTAACTGTCTAAGGGCTGAGCGACATGAGGCTATGCATTCCTATCCTACTAATATTATAAATGCGAAAGCTTGTATGTATGTTTGTTACTCTTTCACGCAAAAACTACTGAATGTATTTAAATGAAAATTTACAATAATATAGTTTATACATCAGAATAACACATAGGCTATAATTTATAAAGATATTGTGTGAATTGCCCAAAATATAACGATAAGTGTCAAGTAAGTAGCAAAAAAATCTGCCAACTGCGAGCTTTTCTGGCGTGCGCTGCAAAAACCGTTAGTATTACACGAAGTACTAATCCTGCGCAGACGAAGTCGCGGGCACCAGCTAGCCAATAATATAGTCATTTATATGATAACATGCTTTACTTAATAACAGAACAGACAATAAAATAATTTAATAAATAAAATGTTTATAAAAATTCAAACTAGATTCATAATCCGACAAGTGAATATGACATGAATAGTATTAAATGCATAAAAGTAAAATTACCCTAAAACTTATGTGGCTTCCTACTTGAACTACAAACCCCCAATATAAAAAACTTTATTTACAGGTCGCCAAGGCTTCAATGAGAAGAATGAATCGCCGCCGATGTTGGAGCCGGTGCCTGGATTGCCTGGTACTTTGCCGCCCCCTCCAACTTACTTGCATCCGTTCCCGCCACAGGTAAACTTAAATGTCTCAAACCCTGGCATATTAAAACTAAACTTACTATATCTATTCTATCCGAACCAGATGACTGATAGAATAGAATATGTATATAGTTTTAAATAGATACATAAAATACTTTATAACACCTAGACACATTACAAAAATCTGCATTCATCACACAAATGTTTGTCTGGAAGTTGAACCCACAAATTACACAACCCTTCGAACAATGTATGTGAGCTATACCAGTTCTCTCAAACGGTCAGAAAAACATTGTAAGGAAATCTGCATGTCGTAGAACCTAAAAAGTTCAATGACATGCCAGTTGCACGAAAGGATCTTCTAACACACTTTAATCCTTTCATAAGGAGAAGAAAGGCTAAGACAGCTCAATCTGCTCAAAAGCAGAGTTCTGTCATGAGTATGTTAACTATCCTACATAATATGTTATGTAGGATACATTCTCTAGGATTTAATTTGGTGATGAATCAAGTCCATCCATCGTCATCGTCAACTAGACGATGCTAAATCTCGCCTGAAATACTGATTTTCAAACTTGCCGTGGCTTACGATTACGTAGGAGTGTGGAAAAATTGTTTTGAAGTGATAACTTCTTATGGGAGGGTAAACCGCTTCGTTACGTTATACGTTACAGCGCCAGTCTGTAATGGCTTCCCTTTCTCTCACGCATACGGCAGCGGTAGGCAGGCTCCTCCTATTCTAACCCACAGCGCTAGTTAGAGTAGTTAAAGTTATCACTTCTGTCGGGCGTCCCGAGACGCTAGACGCTAGATTTTTTTTATTTTTTTATTGTTTATTTAATTTGTAGATGCCTCCGCCACCAAATCGTCCCAACGATTTCTTCAACTTGCATCACTACCCGGGTCCCGGGCCGTGGGGACCGTGGGGCCCGCCGGGCATGCCGCCGCCCGTCCCGCCGCCGCCAACGCCCATCGGCCTGCACTATCCGAGTCAGGATCCCAGTCGGTTGGGTGCCCACGCTCATTCACAAGCCCCGCAGACTTAGATATATTGTGTGTTTCAGATTATGTTAAGATAATAAATCGATGATTTTTATGTAAGTTTTTGTTTTATTCGTAAAATGCGTTAATGTCGTTCTATCCCGCTGTTTAGTGTAGGACAGATTCGTGATTCGGCAGATTCGCTACTCGACAGCTACATTTTTATAACGAGAATCAGACCAAAGGTTATGACGTTAGAGTAGAGAAAACACCGCGCAAAGCGAGCGTGCCGTGGCAGCGGCCGCCGAAGCGCCACCATACATGACTAAGAGGTTCGTTCGGTTCGTTATTAATTATTATTAAATGTAGCTGTCGAGTAGCGAATCAGTCCTACACCGAACAAAGGGTTCAATCTATCAAACAATAGGCTTTCTGCTTCGTCACAGGGATAATTAGCTCATCCTTTGTTTAAGACTATAGGCGAGTAGTACAGTCAATAAAAAGACGGCTTCGTGATGATTTGGCACACGCTATTGTTCCATCCAGTAATATGTAATTTTCAGTAAAAATTTAAATTATTTTTTTCAAAAAAAAATATTTTGGCATTAGTTTTGTTCTAACTTCCTCCGGCTTCTAACCGTTTTTCCATATTCTAAAGGCCTATTGATATTAAAATAATGTTATATATATATATATCATCTGACTAACTTTGCCCATGAAACTTGACAATAGATAATAATTGAGTGAGACGAGGACACGCCCAATAATCGCACGTTAGAGCGGTCTCCTTATTACGTAACTTACGAAAACCAGCAATAATATAATAATACCGGACATTTCACACAACTTCATCTGGCCCCAAAGTATGCAGAGCTTGTGTTATGGACTGCTTGACTGATATACTACTTGTATAGGTACTTATTTTTTTCGTAAATATATACATTTTATACATATAACACCCAGACCCGACACAAATACTTGCAGATCATACAAACATTTGTGCCGCGGCAGGAATCGAACCCGCAACGTTTTGCGTCTCAGCCGGACATTAACCCACTGCGCCACAGAGGTCGTCGTGCGCGCGATTACTGCTGTTGAAAGTATGCTAGTTTATTCGCTATAAGCGGGTTTTAGTCTTTAGTTGGGCGACAGGCGAGTAATGAACAGCGGCAGGCTTCCGAATGAGTTTTTTTGCGACCTATTACGCAGACACTGCCGGCCTGGCCTGTAAGCTCAGTTCGCAGTTGGCTCTGCCTTCTGCGCTTAGGTTGGGGATTCGATGCCAGGATAAACATATTTTAAGGCACTCCCTCACCAGGAGCATTCGCGTGCAATGTAACATATAGATTCGACTTTGAGCATTTAATTACAATACTACCTCCCTGACCGACGACGAGCGTTCGCGTGTAATGTAGCATTATAGATTCGACTGAGCATTACATTACAATACTACCTCCCTGACTGACGAGCATTCGCGTATAATGTTTTAAAACACATTGTATCATTACAAGGTGCGCATTGTAATGCTCGGTTCTCCTCCTTCACTGATGTAAACTCGTTTTGTATCATAACAGTTTGTGCACTGTAATGCTCAGTTCTCCTCCCTCACTGAGGTAATGCTCGACTCTGTAACGTTACATTAAACGCGAATGCTCCCGGTGAGGGAGCGCCTTTATGCGTTTATTGTGTCTACGTTTAATAAACAATCATAATAGGCTAAGTAAATAATAGGTTGGGAAAAAAGTTTCTTCGCATCTTTTAAGAAAATTCTATACATTTTTTAATATAGTTTATTTACATTTAACTAAAGTATGTAGGTACCATTTTGTTCGATAACTTTTTGCCATCTTGTAGGTAGGGACATGATACCATTGCTATATAAATTTTGGGACTTCTGATCAAAATACCGCGACAAATGGTTTTGGCAGTCCTCTCGTGATGTTAACCTGACACTGCCTAAAGAATTCTGAAGAGACCGAAACAGGTGGAAATCTGAAGGTGCAAGGTCAGGACTATACGGCGGATGCATTAACACCTCCCAGCCAAGCTCTCTTAATTTTTGCTGAGTGGCTTAAGATTTGTGAGGTCTAGCGTTATCATGATGAAAAACCACACCCTTTCTGTTGATTAATTCCGGCCGCTTTCTCTCCACTTCTTGCTTTAATCTCATCAGTTGTTCGCAGTAGAGTTCAGAATCGATGGTCCTGCCTGGTGGTAACAGCTCATAATGAATAATGCCCTTCCAATCCCACCACACACAGCATCACCTTGTTGCGAGTTAACCTGGTTTTCGCCACAGTCTGTGAAGCCTGACCGGCCTTTGACCACGACCTTTTTCGCACGTTCTTGTCATACGTGATCCACTTTTCATCACCAGTTATCAGCTTCTTCAAAAATGGTTCGGTTTCATTACGTCGTAATAAAGAATCACAAATGAGTACACGGTTCAATAGGTTTCTTTCAGTGAGCTCGTGAGGTACCCAGTTTTTTCAAATGCGCCAAAACTGTTTTGTGGTCAATTCCCAGTTCTTCAGCTACGTCGTAACTACTGATATGCCGATCTTGCTCCACTATTTCAAAAATGGCATCCATTTTATCCGTAATAGTCGCGACCAAAGCGACGTGCATCTTTGACATCAAATTTCCGGATTGAAAACGCTTAAACCAAATTTTTGCTACTCTCATAGACACTGCACTAGGTCCATAAACATCGCAAATTTTTTTCGCGGCTTGCGTTGCATTTTTACCTTTTTTGTAGTAAAATTTTAAAATGTATCGAATTTCTTCATTAGATTCACTCATCTTGACAGTTCGAAAAACAAATAAAAATCACACATTTTCCTAATTTAAATTTGGAATTATGTTCTTTAAAATTTAAACTTTTAATGATACCAAAACCAGCCAGATACAAATAGTATAGCCAAAGAGATTTTAATACAAGTTCATACATACAATAATGCGAAAAGACTTTTTCCCCAACCTAATATATGAGTATATCATCTGGTATTGCTGTCGCTCAGGCCTTTCGGCGCTGAGCTTCACCAAAACAAAATTCATATGGAAAAAATAAAACAACCATGTCTGAAACTATATTTATTAATATTAATCATAAGTTTATAACATGACTTAACCGTTACAAAACAGTTTAAACATTTAGATATAGCTACGTGCCTCCACTTACCATTATCTGGGTAAGGACGGTCTGTTGAATAAATTTACATTAATCTAGGCCCAGATACTATATGAAAATGTGCCTTACATAGGAACACTATAATAATGTAGCTAAATTATAAGCATTTCTATATTAGTCGATTTACCAAAGCTGTAAGGGGCTTTTCCATTATCTGCAATATTAATTTTGCTATGAACCTTTTTCGTGAGTCTAGTCAGTTTGTATAAAAACCTCATTCGACCAAACTCACTGCTAACTTCCCGTCAACTTAAAGACGATAGAAGAGCCCCGATAGTCAATTGACTAGTTAATATGCTACCTTACACTATTTTTATACAAGTCTTGTGCATCTATCAACACGGGGCAAGAGGTCACACGACAAAATGGTCCAAATACATCGAAAAATTACGTCAAAGTGAACTAGACTGTTTATACTTCGACATGCACTACAACCGACAGTTTCTTTTTAAATGTTTTGTTGTTTATGTTATAATTTGTACATAAAATACAAATTTGCTTGTCTTGTATGACATCGTAGTATAATCAGATTAAAAAACTTGAATATATTGATAACACTATAATATTCAAATAGCAACGGTAATATTTACAAATTTGGAATGGTCACAATAATTTTAATGTTTGCTATAATATAGGAAAATTGCCAATTGTAAATGAACATTCATAAGCATTGACATATTTTTAATATAAGTGAATTGATGTAGTCATTTTTTTTTCAACAAAAAATTCAATAGGTCTTTTGGCACTGCTGACTTGAACTGTATTTTAATTTGAAAGCGCTTTAGGACTACTGTTTTTTTTATGACGTATAAAACTTGGTGTAAAGTAAAATGTGCCTTATATTGTGAACTGTAAGACTCAGTATGTTAAAGCATAGTATGTGTAAGCTCGGTATCAATTTAAATTAACAGTTAACTCAACTGGCCATACCTAAATTTACTAGTCTAAAAATGCAGATAAATAAGTACCTAATGTGAATAATAGAAATATTGTGTTAGCTACAAATGGTGAACGACATTTCAATTTCAGTACTAAGAGAAGTATTTTTAATTAGTAAATATTATAATGTAAGGCGTATAAACCGCCGGAATATCATTGATACATATCGTTTTAGTAGTTAATGGGTATTTATCGTTTTTTTTACCAATCAGCCCACGAACGGACAGACGGACATTGTAACAAGGCTCAAACGTAAAAAGCCATTTGAGTTAATGTAGTTTAACAATAATGAAGTGATAAGTAACTACATAAAATCACCAGAAAAAAGTGTCCTCCCTGAACTAGAGACTCCAAGAAAAGTGCTATTGGACACATTTTAGGGATAATTTATTTTATAAAAGAAGTTAAAGCAAAATTCCTTATTAGCTTATATGGCTAAATAGTAATAATATTTAACGTATGATCAATATTGTGCACTAAAATAAAAATAAAGATAGTAATAATATTTAACGTATGATCAATATCGTGCACTAAAATAAAAATAAAATAGTTGTCTGTAAAGTCGGTTCACGGACGATAATTTTACGTGATAACGTCATAAGAAAACAAAACTGCCGTTGTGTGCTGCCGCTGTCTCTCTTCTACTCCGACGGAGTGGAAGAGGGATTGATGCGTCACAAGCCGAACGCTTAGGCCGATCGTGCCTCTCTATCGCTTGTTCCGCGCTCTCGCTTGCACGCTCGGCTCAGGCGGAACGTGACACTTTTTCGTGCGTGCAGCCGGCGTATATCGCTTTATAAGAATCATGTCAAAAAGACCACGGCACCGGTTATTTAAACATAACTGGAACGTCAGGAATAAATTAAAAGTTAATAAGCGATAAATACCCGTTAACTACTGAAACTATATGAATTCTGATCGCGAATGTTTTAAAAAAAACATTGTATCTGTCAAACTAACTTATATCTAAAATAAACATACTGCTAATAAGAAAAACGATCATAAATATTATGTTTTAATTAACACACAGCCATCAAAGATTTTGGCCGTTATCTAATTTTATAACAGACATCTGCAAAGAAAACCTTGGTTAAAATATATTTTAAACTTAACAATGCAAGGCCACTGCTGTTTTAAAATATAAAAATACGCTTTCTGTGGATTATATAAGGTTATAACAAAAAGCCGTTAATAGAACAAATCGGTATTTCACTTTCAAAACTTTCTTGAGTTGGTACTATTTATTTTATAAACACGGGCTTTACTCACGTATTATTTTGTCGATGGAGGCACCGACACTGTTTCGATTCATCTAGACTAGAGAATCTTCATCAGGGTGAGTTTGATCCGCGGTTCGAGTTGCCGCGAGCGTTCACGATTCGCACTGCGAGTGACGTATCTCGTGGCGCGTACATTTCGTGCGTGAAGAAGATTCTCTAGATGAATCGTAACATTGTCGGTGACTCCATCGACTAAATAATACGTGAGTAAAGCCCGTGTTTATCAAAATGAATAGTACAAATCGGCTATTCGGATATCGGATATTAATTCTGTGGTTTTACCCGGGCTAGGAAAAATTTCGCAAAATCGATCTTTATTTTGCTTATATCAAATTTCAATTTAGAGTATAATATTTAAATAAATATATTATAAAATAATAACCGCTTATCGTCTATAGATACTTTTTTATACTTTTAAAATTTCTAGATCGCTAAGGACAATAGGTGTTAAGTCATCTGTAGGTGCATCTGTCGTGTATAGGTAGATACACGAAAACTCATGTTTTTATTCAATCATATGGATCACTTTGAACCTACCAACACAACGCGGTTTTTTGCCCCTCTCGGGTACAGAAAGTTCTTCACAGAGAGTTTAAGAACAAGCGTAAGTTTAAATAACAGTTTTAAAATAAGTCAAAATTTACATTTAATTGATTTTCCTAAGATTTTACGCACTTTTGTTAAGTGTTAAGATGTTAAAACACGTCAATTAAGTAAATTTAAGAAGTGTAATTTAAAAATGTTACAATAATAATAATAATAATGCCGGCTATTACACTCACCGTGTTATAGCCCCAAAGTAAGCAGAGCTTGTGTTATGTGTACCACATCTATACTAATATTATAAAGAAAGGTTTGTATTTTTGTATGTAACGAATAAACTTAAAAAAGAATGGACCGATTTCAATTTTCTTTTTACCGTTAGAAAGCTACACTATCCCAGGGTGACATAGGCTACTTTTTATCCCGGGAAAATTGGTGAGTCTCGTGAAAAATCTTCAACGCGGGCGAAGCTGCGCGCAGACAGCTAGTGCAACTGATATTTATACATTTTTTTTCTGAAAATACGTAGATTATTATTAATTACTTATTATACATAGAAAAACACCCAGACTCGAGACAAATACTTGCACATCACAAACATTTATCCCGCGGTGGTAAATGAACCTGCAACCTTTTGCGTCTCAGACAGGCCTTAGCCACTGTGCCACAAAGGTAAAGATCATTTGTATTTTACGTATTTTTAGTTAGTCCGGGAAACACAGAATTAAAGTCAATGTTGAGTGTCAGAGAAGATACAAAGCATCTAAAGCTCGATGTGTTCAATTTACAGCTAATTTGATAGTGAGATTGACATTGCATGTTTGGTATAGATAATATAGTACTGATAAGACAAATAAAAAACCTACGCAATTAAATTCATAATTCGCTAAGTCCTAAAACATTAATCGTTAGCTTGTTTTAAAAGTACTTTCAGACTTGGCATATAGGTTACGTTGTTCAGAAGAGGCTATATAACCGAAGCATTTAATTTAACAGGATCTTCACTCAATTTCTATGATTTATAAAATGTTCCTGGTACAATTAACAGAAAGGCTCCGTTAGTCAAATCTCATTTTCAGAATTGCATGCATTCTCGTCGGCAGACCATTTAAACCATTCAATTATACCTGTAACAAAATAAATTACTTTAGGAAATTAAAAACAAACTGTCATTATACTGCAGCAAAGACATTGCACATAGAAAACTATGCAACGGTAAAAATGCTGCAGGGTTTGACGTATAATCATTATACGTTAAGGCGTCGCCGTGATCAAATGATCTTGGCGATCAAATTGCGATTTTTTTATCAAAAAAATTGGTTGTCTGTAAAGTAAGTCGGTTTACGGACGACTATCGTCCGTAACGTGACAACAAGCCGAACGCTCAAGCCGATCGTGCCTTTCGTTCGCTCGTGCAGCGCTGTCGCTCCGATCGTAACGGGATAATGAGTGTAACTGGACAATGAGTCATCCTTTTTCGTGCGTGCAGCCGGCGTTTATCGATTTATTAGAAGTTGTCACGTCAAAAAATCTTAAAGGGTACATAATGTTTTAATTAGCTTACTTTCCGCCTATTAGTATAAGCTGCAAGTTAAAACGACGCCAACTTTAGGAGAAGATGATGCTCAGTTGGTAGTAGCTCTGCCTTCTGCGCTGTAGGTTGAGGGTTCGATTCCCTCCCTGGATAAACATTAGTGTGATGAACATAGGTGTTTGTTGTGTATCTGGGTGTTATAAAGTTTCGTATGTGCTTATTTATAAATATATAAGTATACTATCAGTCATTAGGTTCCCATAACACAAGCTATGCTTAGTTTGGGACGAGATGGTGTTGTTTGCATTGTCCGCCATTATTTATTTTAGACATTATTTCATCAATAAATTATAAAATGAAGTTACTTTATAAATAATTCGAAAGGAGGAGACAAAATAGAAAATACATACTATATTTCTGTTATAACTAGTATTCCTCTTATTAACAAGCAGATAGATTGCCTCTAAATAGAGGTAAAAAATTACCCATTTTTTCCATACAAAAGTTAATTCACTCAGGGAACCGTCTTAAGCCGTTGAGCGCGATTGATTTGGAAGAGAGACGGCAAGTGGCCATAATTTACATCGAAGCGCTTTTATGTTTCTGAAGGCACATATAACTGTCGGTTCTGCTATAAGTTATGACCTAATTAGCCCCAGTCTCTCGTTAAGAAAAAAAACAAACATCAGGCCTCTTAGCTCGATTAATAGTAGACCTGCCATCTGCGTATTCAGGTAGATGGTTCGATTCCTTCCCAAAGCAAACATTTGTGCGATGAAAGCATATATTTGTTCTGTCTCTGGGTGTTACCTATATATAAAAAACAAAGTCGTGTTAGTTATACCATTTATAACTCGAGAACGGCTGGACCGATTTTCATGATTGGTCGGATTTGTCTCCGTAAAAAATAAATTAAAATAGCGGTAAAAAAAAATATTTTATTGAATCTGGATCTGTTGATCTATCTATAGATCGTTTTAAACGGTCCTTAGATAGCTCAACTATGTATTTTATATAATTCTGTACATTTCTGTAATTATTTCTGTAAATTAAGATTTAAAATGAGTACAGTTTGATACAACCTTTGACAACGTTCGGTTTGTTAGGTTATGACAGTAGCCATTGTGCGCGCATCAACAATTGTGTCATATAGAAGCAATGTCAAGGAAAATGTTTTATTGATTTATTTTGCTTTTTAAAACGCGCAGACGAAGTCGTGAACTGGACACCTAGTAAACTGTACTTCCACTCCGACAAACTGGTTGTGCAGAATGGAACTCGATGAAGGGTTTTGTTCCAATCTAACCAACTGGTTGATCATATAAACATTTATATTTTGGGCAAACTTGTTCCAGTCGGACCAACCAAATGACAAATTGAAGCAGATCATCGACAGACGAACTATATTCTTCTGGCACTTCGGCGGCCGCTGCCGCGGGACGCTCGCTTTGCTCGCACGCCTTGCCTTGTTTTCTATGCTCTAACATAACTTAACCAACTGGTTTCGAATACCAGTTAAAGTAGTGTAGATGGTAACCAATTTACATTATTAAAATATATATACCTATCAAACCAACCTAAAATTTGTATTGTGGAGAAAGAAAAATAGTTGATCCGTTTCAGTTGGTCAGTTTAGTTGGTTGGAGTGGAAGTCACCCTAGTAAAATGTAAAAAATCTAATACCTTTAAACGAGCAGTTCTTGTATATATTTATAATAAATAAATGTTCTGGGTGTTTCTATGTATAATATGTATGTATTTACAAAAAAAAATGTATATAAGTAGTATATCAGTCATGTGGTACCCATAACACAAGCTCTGCTTACTTTGGGCCCAGATGATGTTGTGTGAAATGTCAGGCAATATTAAAAAAAAAAAAAAAAAAATATTATAAATAAATATAAATATAAATATTATATGTATATATAATAATAATAATATTGCCAGACATTTCACACAACATCATCTGGGCCCAAAGTAAGCAGAATATATATAGATATATAATCAGAATCTCAGAAACGGCTCCAACAATTTTTATTAAATTTGGTATGCAGTGGGTTTCAGGGGGGATAAATCGATCTAACTAGGTTTCGTTTTTAGAAAACGTCGTTTTATCCGTGTTTTATACATCCAGGTACTATGTATTTAAAAATATAAAAGCATTATATCAGTTATCTGGTTCGTACAAGCTATGCTTTGTTTAAGCAGGCTATACATACTCCGCTTTTCAGGCTATTGACGCACCCAACCTTTTTGAAAAATTCGTAGAGAAGACGAGACGAGAAGGATTTACGTAATAGAAAGAGAGGCACTATGTAGATGAATATAATGTTATATACTAAGCGCTTGTGCGATCTGTATTGCATTTGGTTAGTTAGCAATACTCGCTATTTATATAAATGTTTCCGTGGAATTCTTATTATTTATTTATTTCATTACGGTATTTCGTGGATTGGGACTAGATTGTGTTGTGTAGATTGTCCAGCAATATCTAAATACCATAAATAATTAAATAATGCTGGACATTTCACACAAAAGTAGGCAGATCTTGTATTATGAGAACCACATGACTGATATACTAGTACTTTTTTTTTTTTATAATATACTTAAATACAAAAACACCCAGACCAAGACAAATATTTGCAGATCATGCACACATTTGTCTGGGAATGAAACCCGAAACCTTCAGCTTCTCAGGAGGGTCTTGACTTGCATCACAGATCACACTGCACTATCTTTAATCGGTAAAAGATACATACAGCTATCTGGATCGCTAGTAGCGGTTAGCGTTCGCGATTTGAGCGTTGACCGCTGCGGCGGCGGCACTAGAGGCCGCTGTCTGTACATGCTGGTTTCGAAGGATCTCCGTAGTGAACTCAGCCTGAGCTTTAGCCATGGACGCTCCAGTGGATCTGTAGATACGATGAACCTGAAACGATAAAATTGCTTGTTCATATATAATTTTACTGACGACCTCACTTGGCGCAGTCGGCCAAGGTCCAGCTGAGAAGCAGAAGGTTGCGGGTTCGATCGACGCGAGACAATTTTTTGTATGATCTGCAAGTAATTCTATGTATAAAATGTATGTATTTAAAAAAAAAGTATGTAAGTAGTGTATCACTCATTCCATGTGGTACCCAAAGCACAAGCACTGCTTACTTTGGGGCCAGGTGATACTGTGTGAAATTTTCGTCATTATTTATTTATCACGAATTCATTCAAATTCAACATATATTAAACATAGCTAATATGAAACTGGTGTAACTTTTTAAAACATCGAAATCGGTAAATCCGTTTGGAAAACTATACCGAAAATAAGACAAGATACAAAGACTGCTAAACCAACAAAGACAACGTCAAGACGAAGTCGAAGGCATCCATATTATAAAAAATATAAAATGCCGGACATTTCTCAACAGTTTTTATTCAGAACGTTTGCTTGCTACGTTTGAATGTTGCAGCTGGTTTGATTGTCATAACATTGTGAAATAATTATATACAATAACATAAGTACTTACTTGTTAGTAGGTAATTAATTTAATGTATTTACTAATAAAAGTGATCCAATGTTGATTTAAATAAATAAATGTATGTAAATGAATTTCACACATCATCTGGCCCCAAAGAAAGCAGAGCTTGTGTTATGGGTGCCACGTGACTGATATACTACTTACATGCTTCGTTTTGTAAATACATACATATTTTTCATAGAAACACCCTGACCCTAGTTAAATATTTGCAAATCATACAAACATTTGTCCCGCGGCAGGAATCGAACCTGCATATCATATGGACCTCGGCCCACTGCACAGAGGTCGTCTATTAATTGCCGCATTAGAAAGCATTAATTGACATGTAAGACATGCATGCATAATCAAAAGTGACTTTCTAATTGTATCTAAAACTAAAATTGGCGCAGCCGGTAGGATGCTAGGTTGTCTTTTGAACTACTAGCTGCTGCTTCGCACGCGTGGTTCATACATAAAAAGTTGTCTATAATTCCTTCCTAAAAATACAAGCCCTGAAAACGTTACAGACAGAAACAAATTTATAATATTTTTTTCGTAATGTAAAATATGGATTTTTACTGCAGTCTTACCTTAGCCATAAGCATAACATCAGCGACCACGCAAGTGATGAATCCAATCGTGACCATTAACGTGATAATACCAACTGCGATGTTGTCTTTGAATGCGGTAATGCTTGTGATAAGACCGCTGAAAATGAATATGTTGAACCATTATATAAGCGTAATCTACCAATAGCCTTATAATAACAAAGAGGTGTTGTGGGACACGGTAGGAACGAAGTGGAAAATCATAAAAAATTTGAAGTTGCTTTGGTCATAATTAATTATGTAGTAGGTACCTACAAAGAGTTTTTAGGTCGCAGGGTTTAAACTAGAAGCTCAGTATTGACAGTTATCGCTGTCAAGAGTAATAAATTAGTTAATAAGTTGTAGTCGTCATCAAGTTTCATTTTAAAATTTTACAGAAAATTATAAACGAGTCTTGGGGCGCTATAATACTTTTTGGTATATGTAACCCACGGGCCGCTAGTGCAGAATGATTGACAAAAGAACATAAACAACATTACCTTGACCTCTACTGAGCAATGAGCATATCAACATATTTCCCCGTACTGTCCCCACACCGCTACCCTTCTACAACGTCAGTATCTTTCGAATCAGCGATTTTCATATTGTGTATATTGCATAGTGCATAAACATGCATGTCGCCAATCGGCGAGGCACAGGCCGAATAAAGTTTAATTTTATCGCGCGCGCGGGAATAGTATGTAGAGTGAGACCTTTGCAGCCCAAATAATAAGTATGTTTTACCTATTACGAGGAAGGAGTTTTTACATTTTATTTATATATTAGCTGTTGTTTACGTTGTCTATGTTTGCCTTAATTATTTTGTTGTTTTTTACGTTGGCAAACCATCGACTATCTTAGTCAGAATTAAAACTTATTACTGAGTAAAAGACGCCGCGAAATATAAGATTTGCGGGACTTACGCGTGCTTACGGAATAATCATGGCAGTGCACGCATAAGAACTTTAAAAAGTGTGATAGTTTTATAGAAATTTTGTTAAGCAATATCTTACCTTCCAAAAAGATAGACAGTACTCATTTATATAATTATTGTACCTAATTACTTATTACCTACCTCTAGTGGAACTGACTGTTATGTAAAAGTGCGCTCAAGGAACATTAAACTATGTAACCTCTAAAACTATCTCGTGATCATGGCGCATGCAACTGTGCCGAAATATCGGGAAGCAGAAAAACTCATATATCGTAAATATTCCGTTTTGAGTGAACATTAAACTATAGTTTTAACTTTACCACTTCCTACACGACCACCACAATGTATATTATTAAATTATAAAACAAAAAATATTCCACTCACCAAGAGCCTCCACCGCTGAATCCGATCGACTGAACCAAAGTTATCAGTATTTGGAACAGGAATATAAAGAAGAACACCATGAAATTGAATGAGGAGTCGCTTCTAAACGCCTTGTATATCGGCCGGTACCAGCATATAAAGCTGAACGGAGTTAACAGCACGAAGTACAAGATAGATAGCCCGAAGGTAGTGAAGCCATTGCCGGAGAACATTAGGGACATGGCTCCGACTATGTTGATGGCCAGTATGAGGGAGTAGACTGAAACAGAAAACAGAATAATAAATATATATGTTAACTAGCTATGATATAGATACAAAGATTTATCCAAATCTATTCAAACTTTATTGTGTGTTTAAGTCACTAACAGATACTTCACATCTCACTTAATATAACAAAAACGAAGCGAGCTTTATAGTAGTATATCTTATATCTATTAAAACAAATGCGCGAGGTATTGACGGGTTGTCAATGGACATGATACTTCTGACGCTTCCCTTTACCTTGCCCTTAATAACCACTATTGTAAATAAGTCTATTCAAACGTCTACATTTCCTAGTCAGTGGAAGGTCGCGACGGTGAATCCTATACCAAAAATCCAAAACCCAAAGGACATCAAGGATCTGAGACCTATCAGCATTCTGCCAGTTCTCTCTAAAGTGGTTGAGAAAGTCGTTTATAACCAACTGAGTAAATATGTTGAATTAAACAGCTTACTACCTGATGTTCAGTCCGGTTTTCGTAAAGGAAGAGGGACCGCTACGGCTTTATTAGATGTAGTCGACAATGTACTAACTGAGGAGGATCAAGGATCTGGCACTGTATTGGTTCTGCTTGACTTCTCTCGAGCATTTGACTCATTGAACATACCTTTGTTACTCTCTAAGTTATCATATTATGGTGTAGATGCTCCCTCGGTTAAATGGTTTGATAGTTATTTAAGTAATCGATCCCAACTTGTGAAAATTAATCGTTCAAACGGGTCTCAGCTCTCATCATCCACCAAGACTATGAATCGAGGAGTTCCCCAGGGCTCTATCTTAGGTCCTTTACTTTTCATCATTTATAGTGCAGATATTTCCTGGCAAATTCAAAATTGTAAATTCCATCTTTATGCAGATGACGTGCAGTTATATCTGTCTATGAGTCCAAAGGATGTTACTTGCGCACTGGTTAAGCTAAATGAGGATCTGGATCGTATAGCTACCTGGTCTTGCAACAATGGCCTTGTATTGAACCCAACCAAATCTAAGTACATGATTCTTGGTTCTACTCGCCTGGTTGATGGTATTACTGCCCATAGTATAGATGTGAGCATTACCGGTCAGCGCATTGAACGAGTTGACGAAGCTAGGAACCTAGGATTAACATTTGACAGCTCGCTCCGTTTTGAAAGTCACATTTTGGGATTAGTCAAGTGTTGTTTCTTTAGGCTAAAACTGCTATATAGGATCAAAGCTTTCTTGAATGAGGACATTAGAATAAAAGCCTGTGAAGCTCTAATACTCTCAAAGCTTAACTACGGAGATCTTGTGTACGGGCCACGATTGACGGCGAGAACTTCCCGTCTTGTACAGAGAATCCAGAATGCCTGTTGTCGATTCTGCTATGATGTACCTCCGCGAACCCACATCACACCATATTTAAATCATTCCTGTACCCTCAATATGGCTTCAAGGAGGGCTATGCATCTGGCAGTGTTGGTTCATGGCGTTATGACATCTGAAACCCCGGAGTACCTCTATGCTAAGCTCAATCGTCGACGGAGTAAGTACAGCACAAGACCCACGAGGGACTTACTGCACTACTCTAAACATAAAACTGTGGCCTTTAGGGGCAGTTTCCGGTACCAGGCGACCAAGTGTTGGAATAACATACCACCACCACTTCGTCTGCTTAAATCTAAGTATTCTTTCAAAAAGAATTACAAAAACTATTTATTGAAGCAGCAGAAAACTGGGTTGTCTGGTACCCACACTTATGATGCACCCTTTGCTTGTTGATGACCATTTATGTATGTATGTTACGCGTTAGTTGAAAAGTTATAATGGATATTGCGTATGTGTATTGTATTGTAATTTTTTTTTTTTTTTTTGTGTATATGTATAAGGCAGGCATAATAACCATTTCGTTTATGTTCATATTTGTTTATTTTCTTATATATTTCTTTTATTTCTGGCGTTTCGTAAGGTTGAGTGACTGGATCGAAGGTCTCGGCAGAATAACAGCGCTGACCTGTCATCCGACAGGGAAGCATAACGCTGAGTCGAGATCTTTTTGCTGCTGTAGCACATAGCACTGTTAGGTAGGTAAGTACGCAGAATAATTTTAAGCTGTTTAAATGTCTTTTCTCCTTATACTTTTTGATATGTGTCACTTCCTTTTTACCTAATTTTGTTACTCTTTGTTATTATTGATGTGTTTGTGTGCTTATTCAGTAAATAAACAAATGTCTATGTCTATGTCTATGTCTATGTCTAGTAGTTGTGTAACATCAGACATATCAGAAAATTGGGTTGGTACCATATAACGGCCAACTCTACACCGCGCGTGGTACCTTGGGTTACATTATTTCAATTTTCGTAGGGATCTCATTTAAAAAATATATATAAGCAACCCATGTTACTCGCTGATAATGTAACTTTTTATTGGTGAAATATTTTTTAGATCAGTTAGTAGTTTTTGAATCCCATTACAAACATTAATCAAATCTTTTTCTGTGTTGACGTGTAACATCTTTCCTCTCGCTGTCCTGCAATCTGTGGGAGTGATTTCGTGAAGTGCATACCAGGAAGCCGGGGAAGTGCGCGCTATTAGATTTGACCAATTTAGCGAGCGCGGTGGTAGAGTTGACCATCCGATGGTACCAACCCATTATCCGAGAGGTTGGTACTGTCAGCTAACAGTGTGTACGCGTGTGACGAGAAAAAGAAAAGTAAATAGAGAAGGAGGACGCATCAAGTGTAGTCTTAATCTATTCTCTATTTACCTTTCTCTTTAGATTTAGATTCTGAAGTGTGAATAAATACATTTGTGTTGTGTATAAAGTAAGCCGTCAAAACGAATTCAGGATTATAAAGTTAATGACGGCCTCTGTGGCGCAGTGGGCTTAGGTCCGGCTGAGACGCAAAAGGTTGCTGGTTCGATTCCCGCCGCGGGACAAATGTTTGTATGATCTGCAAGTATTTGTCTCGGGTCTGGGTGTTTCTATGTATAATATGTATGTATTTACAACAAAATAAAAAAATATAAAAGTAGTATATCAGTCATGTGGTACCCATAACACAAGCTCTGCTTACTTGGGGCCAGATGATGCTGTGTGAAATGTCCGGAATTATTATTATTAATGTTTATTATTACCCAGGTAAGATATCAAATGTAACACATCATAATGCGACTGCTGTAAGGATCGCTCGTTTTTTTTTTTATTTATACAACAAAAGTTTGTTAGGAAACGAATTTTACATGGAGGTTCTAGACATATCCTCTCACTCACTCAATATTGTTATTAGTATTATTAAAAGGGCCCACCTGAGGCCTAGTTGCGGAAAACAGTCCACACACCAAGTACCAAGTACCAAGTAGTATTATGTACAAGTTGTACATAATATTAAAAATGGTAATTGAGCACTAGGCTCTAAATTATTATATTCGAAAAATAATACATACACATCCACAGGTGGTACAGATGGCGAACAACTCGTTGAAACTCGAGAGGAATGTCAACATTGATGTCCTGGTAGAAGCACGGCTGGACAGGACAGAAAGCCGGGAGTGGTGGCCAATTGTTCCGTCTGCCGGCTGAACCAGCGCGTAGTTCTGCCTCTCTCCTGGCCAGTTCCTCTGCTTTACGTTCCAGTTCCTCTTGTCTTCTCTACAGTTCATTTTCATAATAAGGCAATGGCAAGGTTGTGATCGAAGTAACTCTTTAAGGCTCGTTACTGAACGTGATAAGTGAATATCGTATCCTACGATGCTTGCTACAGATATAAGGAGGTCCTAACCTAAAAACAGCAATGCTTGCACACTACTGATTTTTTTTGAGGCAGATTATCAGGTTTTAAATCATGTGTTTAAAAACTAGTTCAATACAAAAGATTACCGGTTGTAAGTAATCTTGCGTAGGAAATTGAACCCACGCCTATTTGAGCACTGTAAAGGGAATCATTACGAGCATTAACTCACTAACATGCGAGTTCTGTGGCCGCAACGTTGACGCCACTTTATATCAATAGTGTCGCGATAATGGTGGAATATAGGAAAACCCTGTTACTGATTACAGATAATGATAAATGCTTTACTCGTACTTGTATCCTGTATTCTGGACAATATAAAATGATAAATGACAGGAAAATACTTTATACATAGATTAAACACAAAAACTGATTTATGACAGGAAAATACTTTATACATAGATTAAACACAAAAACTGATTTGACATAATTATTGCAATACATTGAATAATCTAATATTTATTAATCATGCATTAATCTCAGTGGGATTCATTACGTATGAGGTGAATATACATTTGCCTAAAAGTTAAATTACCTACTTACATGAAAATGATATGAATTAATAATCAAAATATATGTGGAAAAGTGTGTGAATTTTACAGAGTGCAATATTTTTGTAAGTGTTGTGTGTTTACCTTTAGCTCCTGTAGTGCATTTTGGAAAAAGCAAAAATGTGCGTTATTGTCAATAGCATGCCATATATACATCCTTAATTTATATATTAAGAACTAGTCACTAACAATAGTCTATCCCTAAATCTAGTGCTAGTGATGGTTTCATTGTCCGTTTTAGCCATAAAATATGTTCAACTGTCTTTGCCACTGTACCATTTATATTTGTGGTCAAGACAGGGTCATTTTGTCAAAAGGAATAGGTAAAAACAATATTGGGAGTGATAGAAACTGGGTTTTTTGCCGAGCCAACATATTAGTCCTTATAAAGCAGATACATTTTGTAAGGATTATATCTCTATGAAGAAATGTCATAATTGATAGTTGTATAAGAATTAGGTTAGTTTTTTACATTGGAATGCTAAGTAGTTAGTTTATTGAACTTATTTGTTTTTTAGTTGAAACTAAGTATGGGCTAAATATCAGTTTCTTTACAAGGCAGCCAGAAACATATATTACGGCTGCCATATTTTTCCGCTGGAATCAAGCCTTTCCTTCGTACACAAATTTCAAAACAAAGCTAATCTTAAAGTTCTTTCAATGTTGTCAGTACAAATGATCCAGTAGATAGATATGCCCAGATATAAACAAAGCTTTTTTAATTTCCTTAGTCCATAGCATGTGCCAAGGTTATCTTATCAGATTTCTGACAATATATATGACACTTCTTAAATACCTACTCCCTGATATGGGTAATACAATACTATCAGTATAACATCTCTAATCAATTAATAATATACATATTGATTAAAATAAAATAAACTTTAAGATTTTTTAGGCCCGTGGGGACTAGCACGCCTCCTATTCAGAGAGATTGCTAGACAAGACCAATTACATAAAGGCTGGTTATTACCTCGATTACTACTATTACTACTTTTATAGGATGCAGTTGTCCAACACTTGGTGGAGTTATACTGCGCCCAAAGGCCTCTATCGTGGTCTAACAATTCTTAGGAATATCTGCATGTTTTGCAATTCGTAGCAGATTTTATTATACCAAATAATTTACCTGGAAATCAGCTGTTGTGAAGTTAGGAGGTGGGGCCTGTGCCTGTTGCTGTGGGGGGGACTGCCGTGTGTACTGACCACTTGCAGGTGGGGACACAGCTTGCATGATCGCTGGCTGTGATGGTTGCTGTTGTGGCTGTGGATAGATGGACATACAAGAAAACTAAGTATACCCTGAAATCCTCCGGCTTGGTAGCCATCGGCTCAGATTTCTTGTTGAAAATACAAGCATTACAATGAGCACTTGACCATAACATTTTAGACAGAAGTTGAACTTTTTGATATGAGAGAATATACTATCTTTGTATTAATTCAAATTATTCTTATTGTGTCACTAGTTATTTCTAACCAGTGTGATGAAAGGATTAAAGTGCGCCTCAGAGGCTCCATTCATGCATTTAGGTAAGCCTTAATGTAAGCTCTCAACCTTGCAGACAGGACCCGCAGGAAAGACAAATCAGTATAATTTAAATTACAAATGCTTGAATACATTAAACAATATTGGTGCGGTATATTTACAAGATAAGAAACGGTAAAATTACAAGATCTTGTAATGGTAGAATTACAAGAAACATACAAGAAATACATGAAACGGTAGAATTAACCTTATTAACTTAGTATCACTATTAGTTCCAATAACAAAAGGTTAATAACATCTTGATATGAACGATACCGTTGTACTCTTACACCTACAACAGTCTCATCATGAGAAGCAAGTTTACCGTCGCTTGATTTGCATTTTGTTGGCCGTCGAAAGGGTTGTAGTCGTCCAGGCCTTGTGTAGCATTATTTGTACTTCTAGCAACTTGCTGCACTGCAGGATCCTAAAACAATTCACCAGAATTAACCGAAAACCGTAAAAAATCTATTTTTTACAAGCGAACACGGTCTACCTACAGCGAACGGATTGTCTATCGCTGGGTCACTGAAAGGATTGTCCTCAAACTTAGACATTGTCTTAGGTTTAGTCACGCCACTTTTACGTTATTATAACACTAGAAACACAAAAGGAAGCAGTATTTTATAGTTTTTACGTAAAAACGCAACATCAATCAATCGAAAGAAATGACAGATCACCGCTGCTGATGACGAAATTGACAGTATTTTGACACTTGACATTTCTCTACAGTGTGACAATTGTTAAAATAAGATATTCGTTCAAGTTTTTCTTTTTTGTTGTGTTTTTACGGTTCCGAAGTCGAGCAAGGAACCCATACAAAAATATTCAGCGCCCATCTGTCTGTACGTCCACCCCTACTAATGACAGCTCCTGCTCGCAGTCTGCGAGCATTATCGGTAATACGTATCAGTAGCTCCTACTAAGTTATGAAGTAAAAACTATTTTTTTTAATAAGCTTGGCGTTGGTCATATTCTAGTGTCTCCCTACTGGCTAAACTAGTTTGGGAATACCTAAAAACAAAATCAAAATAGTAGCATAATATTATGATGAAAATATAAAGACAATTATCACTGCTGGTTATGCAAGTAATGGCTTGATAATATAAAAAGTTCATGAATAACTCAAGTTGTTATATTAGGCTGACTGGTTAGTGTGTTGAATTGGTTTGGGACCACTTACCATTCTTATCATTACTGTCTTCTGAATTGTGCGTTGTCCAGCACGTACTTGCTGAATCAGCTGAATCAGCTTCCAATCCAATCAGATGAGTTAGTCCATTAAAATGTTACATTTTTTAGGCCTTAGTGTGCATTTGTCAGAGGACGCAATTTTATTTTTTTAATGTGTAGGGGGGGTCAGTAGAAGCTTAAGTTCAAGTTTGTGGGGTCGGCACCCTTGTCCCCCGGCCGCCATCTTGGAAAAGGGGGTGCAAAGGGTTTTCGCGCTGTATCTCGTAAACTAGTTACCTTACAGAAAATTTAATCAAACATAAAATGTAGCAAATTAAATTTCCTACAATTTTATTTCTATTACTTTTTATCGTCAAGTGACCAACAAAAAAGTTATAAACAAAAATAAATGAAAATTTTGTAACAAATTTCCTTTTGGAGGTTATAACTTTTTTTCAGTTCATTTTACAATTAAATAAAATGACATCACAGCAATTTTGTAGAGGGTTTTTCAACGAACAATTTCCTCTATATAATTGTTTCATTTTATTTATTTATCTAGGTTTTATGCATTTTTAATGCATTTTTTGTCACTGTCTTAGCAAATCGTTTGTATCGCAGAGTGTCTAGAGTATCGTCTTTATTTCCGCCATATAAAAAGACGAAAAAACGTTCGCCAACAACACTGAGTAACGATGACTCGACTTTCTCACTCATAAATAATTTAGTTCCACTTGCTAACTCTGGATGCTTCTGCAAAATTTTTATAAATTTGACTTTGCCCATGTTATACCTCATAGGTGGTGGGTAAAAGGGTCAAACATAGTTCAATAATAGCATAGGAATGTTAAGATCATAATAAATTGTATGAATAAAAAAAATATAGATAGAAAAGTAAGCCTAATTTTTAGTTTTTATTGCATCCCTATGAGCATTCGAGAATCCGTTTAAGTTTGGAGCGCTGTAAAACCTAGAACAAACAAACAAAATTTTCATTTATTTTTGTTTATAACTTTTTTGTTGGTCACTTGACGATAAAAAGTAATAGAAATAAAATTGTAGGAAATTTAATTTGCTACATTTTATGTTTGATTAAATTTTCTGTAAGGTAACTAGTTTACGAGATACAGCGCGAAAACCCTTTGCACCCCCTTTTCCAAGATGGCGGCCGGGGGACAAGGGTGCCGACCCCACAAACTTGAACTTAAGCTTCTACTGACCCCCCCTACACATTAAAAAAATAAAATTGCGTCCTCTGACAAATGCATACCCAAATGTAACTTTTCAATGGACTAAGTAGATGAAATACAGTATTTTTTAAGTTCTTAAAAGTAATAAGGTGTCAAAAGCCAGTATTTGGGTACATATAAATATCAAAACATTAGAGGATACAATCGATAATACAGTAATAAATCCGTAGTTCAAACCAAGCGAAACTGACGCGCCGTTTCGCCGCATTCGTCGCGTTCGCGTTGGTAGTCTCATCTCCTTGCTGAGAAATATATATTTTTATATGGTTGGCATTTGCTATGTTATTCGAAAATGAAAGTAGTTTTTGCAGTTGATAGGTTGGCAGCCGCGAACAAGTGTCAGTTCAGTTGATTGAATGATTCTGTCAAAGTAGGTAGCTGTTTACGTTTTGTAGATATTTTGCGATAGTTTTGCAAAACTTTTATTTTATCTTATTGTTTTTATGATATCGCTTTTACAAGACTTCTTCATTGTGGTAATGACTGTGTTCTTTCCGTTCATGTTAGCGAACCATGTCAGATGTCAAGAGGTGAATAGGTGTTTTGTGTTTTAGAACGTGTTAGTGACAGTTTTTATATTGTTTGGGATTTGGAGCGATAAACAAAAAAGGTGAGTGTTTCCTCTGTTATTTCATTTCTGGTACCAGTCAGCAGAATTGCAGTGAGGCCGTTATGTACTAGAATTATAAGTCAGTCAAAGAACTGGCCTCGCTTTGGGTCTGTTTTTACAGGCTTGCGTAATTGCAAATTAGGTGTAATTTGTGTGATTTACGATAGGCTAGAGTGTAGAGTATTGTTAGCTTTTCGGTGTGGTTGCTAGGCAGCCTGCAGCGAACGAAGCGGAGGCCACATGGGCCCGGCAGCTCGGCCGCAGCGAAAGTTGTTTGCTCATGGATCAAGGAAGTAACGCCAGCAACAGAATACTGGTCTTACCACACTACAGACACTCGTTTTCTTTCTAATAAATTATGTAGCAATATAGTTATCTGTTCCAAACCAGTTAGTTCATCTGAATTTGGTACACTAAATAAACTGTTGGGTAATCAAATTATGTAAAAATTTAGAATTACTTATATTATTTTTTGATTTATTTTTTATTTACCTACATTACCTAACTCACTTGTCTATTTGATCATCTAGGTTTTAATTACTTTCTTATCAAATTACCTTGAATACTTTTAATTTGCCAATCTGTTTTCTAAGTAGATTCATTCATGAATTTCTTATTACTATTACTCATTCTCATCGGAATTGGACATGTGATAAATAAGTCAAAGATCATCATAAAACTAAAAAAATGGTTATACATTATCTTTATTCTAGATTGACTTTGGCTCATTCAAACATTACGGCTTATAATTCTGTTAAAAGTTAATCACTGTTTAAAATGGTGCCGTCTCTTATTGTAAGAAATATACAAATAGTTAAAAGGTGCATGTTAAGCAGTGTTAATAGCGGTGTTATAAGTAAGGCCTATGTTGTAAGACAAATAATTCTTAGACTTCAAAGGTTACAAAAGTACTTATATATTCTTCCCTCTCAAATGAAATCTTCGTTTTCATACCAACACAAACCCACCAGGTATTTTATCATCTACTTTGATGATGCATAATGAGGAAACTTACTAAAAAGCTATTAATAGTACTTAAAGATGTATTGATCATTGAAGTTTATATGTTGATCTCATAAATAAATAAATCAATATTGGTGATCAATTTAGATACAACACCATCCAACAATAAAATAAGCATAAGTAGGTACTTAAAATAAATAAATAAATGATCACATTTCACACAGCATCATCTGGCCCCAAAGTAAGCAGAACTTGTGTTATGGGTACTACAAGACTGATAATAATACTTTTATTCTTTTTTTTTATAAATACATATATTTTATACATAGAAACAACCAGACCGCAACAAATACTTGCAGATCATACAAACATTTGTCTGGTGGCGGGAATAAAACCTGCAACCTTCTGCGTCTTAGCTAGACCTTAGCCCACTGCGACACAAAGGTCGTCAAATTAAATAAATATTCAATATTTCGCACAACACCATCTAGCCCTAAACTAAGCATAGCTTTTACTATGGCAACTAGATGTCTGATAGGTATGGAATGAAATTTATTACAACATTTGCATGTAATGACCAATAACTAGCACTATTATGACAATAGATTACTAACTACTAAACTTTTATTAGTAATCCTAATGAGTTTAAATACTTCAATTAGTACTCGTACTTTCTAACAACTTTTCCAGTTAATTGTAAGAAATGGAAAAGTATAGTAAGTAATAATAATATTATACCTTTTAAGGTCCTGTTAATTTCAATGGTACATCAACTTCACAATACAAACACAGATAATTACTTATACTAGTGGTCTCCCACTGGTCGAAATTGACCATAATTACTTAAGTAAATAAAATAAAAAAATAAACAAATATAAACTCCTCCATCCTCGCAATTTTCGTAAAAACAACATAAGCAAAAACTTTGTACCCCTTTACAAAGTTTTTGCTTCACATATTATAATATATAGATACCTAACAAAAAATGTAAACCACGGGTTATCTTTTCTTCCCCCGCTTGCTTGTAAAAGACCATTTCGTAAGTCCCTGACATTTTCTTAATACTAAACCATGTATACAAAGTGGGTACCTATGAACATGAGTTCAGATACATTATTATTATGTCCAAATAGATTTTAGCATTACACTTTGTAAGGAGAAATAAATAAAATTTATACTTATTATTATTATATACTAGCTGTCCCGGCAAACGTTGTTTTGCCATGTATGTTATTTTTAGGAAACATTTTTATAGGTAAATATGATGTTTAAAAAATAAGGGTTGATCGTAGAGGGGTGAAAATTTAGGGTTGCATGTATTTTTGTATGATGTATCATAAAAAAATAAAAACAAAAAATTTTGTCTGAAAAATAAAAATAAAAATTAAGGGGTGGACCACCCTTAACATTTAGGGGGATGAAAAATAGATGTTGTTCGATTCTCCCCCCTGACTAATATCCTCGCTAAGGATCACGAAAATCGGTCGAGCCGTTTCGGAGGAGTTCGATTACGCACCCCGTGACAGAAGAATTTTATATATTAGATATATAAAATCTTGGAAAGTTGTATACCAGCCAGAATATGGTGTAGGTTCTCAAAATAAAAAAATAAAAAATATGATATTAAGATATTATGATCTAAATGATTTTGATAGGTCTGTGTGTCTGTGGCGTAACAAATCAATATTTTTTTTTAAATAATTAATAAATAAAATAAATATTGATGGACAATGCACATAGCACCATATACTATACTATACTATACATAGCTTGTATTATAGTGACCAAGTGACTGATAGAGTTCTTATTGTTTTTAAATACATACTTATGATACATTATAACATGCAGACACAGAACAAACACCTACCAGATACTAGATACGAGATACTACCAACTAAGCTAACGGGCTAGTCAGTAACTATGTAGAGACATCATTGTTCTTAATAAGTCATCATCATCATCCATCATCATCCTAGACGCTACGACGCGGGTGGGCACTGTCCTGGCGAGTTTGTTTCTATCCGTCTTTATCCTGGGCTTTCTCTCGCCAAACCCTCGCTCCTATCGCTTTAGTGTCATGCTCAACACCATTTAACTACCTAAACTTAAGTCTACCGCGAGTTCTTCGACCGTCCGGTTTGCTTTATATGAGACGCTTAGAAGTTCTGGTTTCTTTAATTGGTTCAACATGGTACGCCCATCGCAGGCGTCTGATTTTCATCAACTTCATGATGTTCGGTTTTCTATAGAGGTCATAGAGTTCGAGGCTGAAGCGTATTCCAGCAATTTCCATCTAGCACGACGAAATTTCGTTCAAATACCAGCAGGCTATGTTCTTCTTTCTGGCTTAGTACCCAGCTTTCAAAGCCTGTAGGTAGGTAAGTAGTATGACTTAGGTAGTAGGTAGGTAAGTACTAAACTGGTAAGGTTGTGTCGTGGAGTATTTTCGTTTTTCTTGATAGTAGTTTAGAACGAAAATATTTGATTAGGTATCCAAAAGTAAGATCTGTTGGCTTTGCGGATTCTCCTGTTTATCTCAACTGGCATTTCATTTGAATCTCTTATTAACCGACTTTATCAAAACGGAAGAGGTTCTCAATTCGTAGGAGTCTTTTTTTTTTTAAGTATGTTCACCGATTACTCGAAAATGGCAGAACCGATATTTTTTTGTTTGAAAGGGTGTAGGTACTTCACAGGTATATAATATCCATATAAATTTTATCAAAATCGGTCGAGCTGAAAAATCAACGAAAATTTAAAAATTGTATAAGTACATCGATGATGTTTTCATTTACTTCGATACCTCGCTGTCTCATTGGAGCGGTACGTTTATTTGGCCTACCCATATTATATATATACAAAATAAATAAATAAATAATAAATAAATATTGATGGACAATGCACACAACACCATCTAGTCCCAAACTAAGCATAGCTTGTATTATGGTGACCAGATGACTGATAGAATACTTATATATTTTTAAATACATACTTATGATACTTTATAACACCCAGACACAGAGCAAACACCTGCTTGCTCTGCTTTTATTGAGGCCTAGGCAAGGCCTGGCCTGGGCACGGTTCAAACTTTTCATATTGGTGGGTGTTTTGCCAATTTAGTCCAAATTGTCTGCGTATCCTAACACTTGATTTGATGTAGATGTTCCCGGATGTCTTGATTTTGGACTCGCGGAAGCTCCTATCGAGAACTATGTTAAAGATTAAGCAAGATAGCTCCAATCTCAGTCCATTGTCCATTACTTAATAAGTACCTATGCAATATTTACAAACATTCATTCTGAAACGACTAAAATAATTGTCATATTTACTACCTAATCTTCCTGGACAAGAATGTCCCATCATGATGCCGAATGAATGTTGTTCCAAATTATGACATGTGAATCTCATTATAATGTAACAATGCAGGCTCACTATCAGCTTCACATGCTAATCATAACAAGGCAATGTGTGCAAAAACAAACATTGACTAATACTTCGCCTCTATTAAGTGTCATTTCAGACTCTATTTCTATTAAAATAAGGGTTATTGGAGTGTTCTTGTGTGTTACTTGAGCCATCTGGTAGAACCAGGTACATCATGAGATGAATAGCTTTGATTATGTTTGTAATTAATAATTTACTAACGCAAACAATGTACCTAGCAAGGCATCTACTAGATCTGACGCTGTCCATGCCTTTTAATTAGGGTATGTCGTTTATACCATTACTAGCTGCTGCCCGCGGCTTCGCACGCGTGGTATCTACATATAAAGTAGCCATGTCCTTCTCCAAGGTCTCATTTATCTCTCTTACCCAAATTCATTAAAATCGATTTAGCGGGTTAGACGTGAAATCGTAACAAACAAACAGACAGAGTTACTTTCGCATTTATAATATTAGTATGATAATAATAATAAATAATAATAATAATACCGGATATTTCATACAGCATCATCTGGCTCCAAAGTAAGCAGAGCTTGTGTTATGGGTGTACCATATGACTGATATACTACTTATATACTTTTTTTTTGTAAATACATACATATTATACGTAGAACCACCCAGACGCGAGACAAATACTTGCAGATCATACTAAACATTTGTCCCGCGGCGGGAATCGAACCCGCAACCTTTTGCGTCTCAGCCGGACCTAAGCCCACTGCGCCACAGAGGTCGTCCAATATACCAGTGATATTCCAGTACTTACTTATTAAATTACGTGACATCGGTGACGCAGGCCGAAATTTAGTTTTCATTGACGAACAGAAACTCTGTCGGCTGACTGCTTGAAAGAAATGAAAAAAAAACCTGAAAGTTCATGTACTTACTGTTAAACAATATTGTAAGAACAAAGATTTCGGGCAGCGATATGCGGGAGTGAACCCATTAAAAGTTGGATCTAGTGTTCAAAGATCCAGAAATCAAATTCACACAATACTGATAGAAATATGGCAGTTATATAATTTTCACTCAAAACGGGATATTTACCATGATATATGAGTTTTTTAACTTCTCGATATTTCGGCACAGTTGCATGCGCCATGATCACGAGATAAACTCTATGTGCCGAAATATCGAGAAGCAGAAAAACTCATATATCATGGTATGTATCCCGTTTTGAGTGAAAATGATGTGCAAAACCATGATAGTTTTAAAAGTTATATGGCAGTTATAATTTATAATATAGGTATATAAATGGCAATGTGTGTATGTATGTTCCCTATAAACTCCGAAACGGCTGAAATGATTGCGATAAAATTTTAGGAAATCTTCAGATTTGCATAGGGGGTGATCCTGTGAAGTTTGGTAGCGATCGGATCAACAGAATCTTTTTTTTGCATCATTCAAATTTAGTATGGATATAGATTGTATCTTAGGAACGGATATAGGCTACTATTTACGTATGTAAGTACAATGCGTGCGAAGCCGCGAACAGAATCTAGTCACTTAATATACCTGTAAGTTATAATAACATACTTGATGGTACGAGTGTGATACTTTATAACACCCAAACAAAACAAACATTTGAGAGTATGTTCATCACACAAAAATGTTTCTCCTGGAAGGGGAATCGAACTTACAAATTCAACCTATAGCCTAGAAGCCAGAGTTACCAGAATATTTTGTACATTCTGGAGCATTTGGTATGGTATATTTATATATTTGGTATATTAGTATATTTGGTATTGTATATTGGTATATTTGGTATATTCAGAGCAGTGAGACCAGTCTAAGTATTACTTGTACATATCATAAATGCCTGCCACGAATTCAATATTTATGATACCGCGTAATGATTCCTTGTTAACGTTGGTCGGCGTCGTAACCTGCGCACGATGATAGGAGAAACCTAGTTACTTATGTATAATCACTTACAATTAGGTAAGTAGTTAGTACCTACCTCTAGATAGGTACATATTTTATTATAATAACAATAATAATAAGTAATAATAATGCCAGACATTTCACACAGCATCATCTGGCACTATCAAGCAGAGCTTGTGTTATGGAATTGGAATTGTAGTATTTTTACACCCTTTTCTTACTAGTACTTAGTAGTATGACGCGTGCTACAGCTTTTTTATCACTCTAACAAAACTCGTGTTCAACAGTAAAATTTACGAGCTAGTGCAAGGTCTCTACATTACAACTTTTTCACTGTAATGCCCCACTCAAAGAGACCAAGTCGCAATTTGGCTAAGGTTAGGTTCTAGTACAATGCAAACATCAAACAGTACTTACAGTCTGATGGAAAAGTAAAAAGCTCTCGGCTTTAGAACCTATGCAATACGGGTCCTAGATCTACGGGAGAGCAAAGAACGGAAGAACTATTATGATATCTCTGCAGTCTTTAAATAGTTTGATTTAACGTCTAGTATTAATAAATGTAAAGACCATGCAACCTATTTAATTTTATTAGAAAAAAAAGAAGTGTCCCTACTGCGTGATCTATTGTGCCAGACTTTACGGTCTTCGGAACGTAATGAATTGACGCGAAAATGCGTTGTATGTGGGCCGCAGTTACGTAAAGAACCTCGAACTTTCCGGGCGACTGCACTTGTATAGTACAACTTTGTCGATAAACGACTGGACGGCGTCATAGTGACTGGCTGACTGCTCCTTAAATGTAGGCGTGAAACGTTAAAGTCAGTTTATGGGTCTGGTTGACCGCTCCGCTCCGCTTGATTTGAAGGCACGGAATGCTTTGTACACGAATACTTAGGAGTGTAAAATCACTATTACATACCTATAACCATTTCTGGGCCACAATTTTTGATTGCCATACACCACCTGTCATGACTACGCCTCGACTTAGAGTTCCATTATCCGATTCCTGATGTATATAGGATAGGTACGTTGGACGTCCTTTGGCAAGTTGGGTAGGCGATGGTCTAATGTCGCGGTTCGCGTATGGACAAGATTAGAACATGATCGCGGTGGTTGGTACAAACATTGGGAGGCCTATTAGCAGTGGGTGAAGTCAGGCTGTGGATGATGATGATGAGTACATAACTAGCTTCTGGTTTCGGCTTTGCACGCGTGTTGGTACTAATTCTGCGCAGACGAAGTCGCGGGTACCAGCTAGTATATAATATTGTAAATGCGAAAGTGTCTCCGTTTGTTTGTTACATTTTTACGGCTATACGGCTGCACCGATTTTGATAAAATTTGGTAAGAAGATCTATTGCATTCGGGGGAAAAAATTCTGCCATCTGCAAGCTATTCTGGAGTGCGCTGCAAAAACCGTTTTTACAGATTTTTTTAAGAATTACACGAAGTATTAATTCTGAACGAACGCAGACGAAGTCGCGAGCACTAGCTAGTACATAATACTTGTAGGTACGTACTAAATACGATGGTAACATGTTCATCAGCTTTTATGCTTTTAGCTAGGTACTTAGTTTGTATTAGGTAAGTAAGTTAACTTATTAGTTGCCGAAGACATGTGTTTCGTAGAAATAAAGTTGTCTTCGGAAAGCTCCTTACAGCCACAGAATAAATAACAAGCATCCAATACCAATTTTCTTTTACGGACTTATTTAAGAGTGCGGCATGTCGAGAGTATCGAACTAGGTTCTGAAGAGCACCTACTTTTCTAGTACTTGATAAGCTGATTGTGGACTTGATAAGCATCGTCGAATTAGACTTTCGACTAATATATAGTTTATAAGTAGTATCTCAGCTATGTGGTACCCATAGCACAAGCTCTGTTTACTTTGGGCCACATGATGTTGTGTTAATGTCCGGCATTATTATTATTATATGATCTAGCTGGTAGATAGGTACCTAGTCTTGGAAATAAGGATTAATGGAACTGCTTAGGCGTTTAAATATTTAAATTTATCTGGTGCCCGCGACTTCGTCTGCGCAGGATTAGTACTCTGTTTAATTCTAACTGTTTTTGCAGCGCACGCCAGAATAGCTCGCAGATGGCAGATTTTTTCCTGCTTACTTGAGACTTATCGTTATATTTTGGAGAATTCACACAATATCTTTATAAATTATAGCCTATGTGTTATTCTGATGTATAAGCTATATTATTGTAAAGTTTCATTAAAATCCATTCAGTAGTTTTTGCGTGAAAGAGTAACAAACATTCATACAAACTTTCGCGTTTATAATATAGTACCTATATAAGGATAAGGAAGTAAGGAAGTAATGATAGTAAGGATAAGGAAGTAAGGATATACTTAGGTGTTTAAAAATATTAGTATTTTTAGTCATTTAATCACCATAATAAAAGCTATGCTTAGTTTGGGGCTAGATGGCGTTGTGTGCATTGGCCCATTAATGTCTATTATTTTTTATTATTGATACTACGTGAGCAAAAACCCGTGTTTCTCAAATGTACTGCGTAGGTAGTTTGGAATGGAACGAACAATTTTGTTATTGTCATTTCCATACGATAACGGTGATAGGCATAAGAATAGGTGCCTATTTAATATTAATTTGAACTTTATACATTGAGTTAGATATTATATATCTAACCTACTTCTGTTGTATGAATGCGGATATAAAAATGCTAAATTCAAATGCAGTCACTCGTAGTAAGCACACAGACAGTGAACGGGCCGACCTTGCCTTGTCAGCGGTTTACAATGCTTAGGTTTGTACGTAAAGTACAGGTAATTGTCGATGCATTAAACATTTAAATATTAGCAAGGACACTACGAAATTGTGGTACCTACCGGTTGCGGCTCATTGTTCCTCTGCTACTGTGTACACGAGTTTAAGGACACCTGTAGTTGACATACTGTATATGTAACTTGTCTCGGGTCTGGGTGTTTACTTTGTATAATATGTATGTATTAACAAAAATGTATATACTTAATTCAAATTCAGTTTATTTACACCTTATTTTAACATTACAGATACTAATGCGTAAAAATAGGAAACAGAACAGCAAGAGAAAAATAAAAGTAGTAGAATTAGGTGGCTATGTGCCACATTTCAAGGTTATTCAGTGTTAGCAAAGCCAAAATAAGTTATTTTTTAGGAAAATAATACAGATTATGTTCTTTATATATTTGTTTACATGTTCTTTATTTCACTATAAAAAAAAAGAATCATACTTTAGTAGAAAAATTAAAAAAATGGTGGCACATTCTCACCTGACCAGTAGGGGTGAGAATGTGCCACTTTACAATTCCCTTCATATATCTTACAATTATTGAAATAGTACATTGACACCTATCTGTACTTCGAAAATGGTCCACCAGGGAACGATGAAATAAAAAATTAAAATTAAAATTCATTCAAACTGAATGACACTGACAGTTGAAAGTAACTGTTTTGCAAAATGAACTAGAGAGGGGAAAATGTTTTTAAAATCGATTAATCGAAGAATAAATCGCCGTAAGTCAAGGTAGAAAAAGAAATCGACAATAATCTTGCCGATGACCCCCATTGCACATTCGCACCTGCGTGGCACATAGCCACCCCATTCTACCGGTAGGTAAATCTTACTTCCATAAAATACAATCAATCTTATAATAAAAGGAACTGTTACCTACACTCAATAATGTTATGAGTATAACTATTATTTATACAAAACGTTCTCACAGTAGGTAAGGCACAGTCTCTCTATCGTCTTCCAGTCATCCGCAAACAGTTCCGCCTGAGGAGTATACAAGTAGGTAGTATATCAGTCATGCGGTACCCATAACACAAGCTCTGCTTGCTTTGGGGATAGATAAAGCTGTGTGAAATGTCGAGCATTATTTATTATTTGAAAATCATATTTAAATATTAGTCCGCGGCAAACTCATGTGAAGAAGTTAAGACTGCCCATATAGGCCTTCATTAACTATAAAATTTTAACCAATAACTTTACTACGTGCTCTCTGAAGCACGGATTATTTGTATTACTTATTGTTCTTGAAAACACTTAGCCCGTGACTGTTGCGGTTTCACTTTAATGAACTGACCTTGACATTCACTTAATTTACCATCATTGTTCAATCCATGTCATTCTTAGATAATTCTAATTTATAGCTTATAGAATTTTCTAAGCTATAAATTTGGAACCAATGGAACCAATGAATGATGATTATGATGACACATAGTTAGATACCACTTTAGTAATGCGTGTAAAACAGGCCATCATCGATTTACGATTTCTGATGCCTTTATTGCTAGCAAGTCACAACCTCTTTTATAATTTCTAGTGGACGGATTATCTTCTAATATAGGTATATTAGATCTATATTAGAATATGATCCGTAGATAGATAGACCCGGCTTCTTAGTTCAGTTGGTTGTAGTTCTGCCTTTAGATTGTAGGTTTGATTCCGTGCTTAGGCAAACGTTTGTGATGTACATAGATAGATATTACTTCTATGTCTGGGTGTTATAAAGTATCAAAAGTATGAACTGCTTCTTTAATTAAATCAGTAATCCCGGACATTCCACACAGCATAATCTGGCCCTAAAGTAAGCAGAGTTTGTGTTATGGGTACCGCATGACTGATATACTACTAAATTATACTTTTTTTGTAAGTACATACATATTATACTACACTAATTGAATGCTATGAATTGAAGAATCATAATTAGCTTAGTTTGGGGCTAGATGGTGTCATGTAAATAGTCCACCAATACTGTTAACTACGGATAAAGGTAAGCTACCAAACTAGGACGTTAACCTATTAATAATGTTTATAGACTCTGTGAGCTAAATGATAAACGAACACTTATAATTGACTCGATCCGGTAAACCCCAAAAAACGCTTTAGTAAGTGTATAATAATTATTTTCTAATAAAGCCATGAAAAATAGGTTTAATAATGCATTAGAGTTAGGAGTTAAATGTTCCTTATAAAACACCGATTACAGCGGAGAATTGTTTGTAACTAGGTACTGAATAAATTCTGGAAAAGAAAAGGTTCCAAAAGATTAATCCAAGCGAGCAAATCTCGAAATTCAAGCACACAAAAGCCAACCATAAATAGGTCGCTATTTCGCTTGCCGCGCGGCTCATATTTAAAGCTTGCTTTATTATTCTAATGCTACGAAAGAGGTTCTTTGTTATTATCAAGATGGAACCTTGAATCCTTGACAATGAGTAATTTCTTCTTCCGTGAAATCTCTTCTCAGCGGATAATAAATTAACCGTTATAGCACGTAGGTACTTACGTGCCAGAAGTCTCTCTTCTGCTCCGACGACAATATATGTTTAAGTCAAAAGTTAGAGACGGCTGAAAAGTATGACTTGTATCGTTTTTTAAACGACTTAAAAAAGAGGAGGTATTTTTTTTTGGTTTGTTGCCTCATGAACACATTTGAAAAAATATTTTTTCATGTGCAAGGACTTACCGATTGTTCCCATAGAAATATCATCAAAATCGGTTAAGTAATTTGGTTTTTAAATAAAAAAAAAATGTCATCCAAGTAAACGAAATCTCGATATTTTGCTTTGCTGTGACTTTCCAGTCGTGTTTACTTATTTCTAAAAATTATAACGTTAGTACTAAAAAACGTAAAATCAAAACATTTTATATAAATGAAGTCGGTTTAACTTTTAGAATTTAAACTTAAATATTACTCATACACATAACCTTAAATTTGAACCTTAATCTTACTTAGGTATCAATAAGTCTACTTAGATTGATTGGCTAACGGTATTGGCAGTAATCTATTGACCAATGTCTGTAATGATGTGAATAATGTTTGTTACATGGACAATGGATATCATAGCGGATTAGAAATGGCTTCAGATGAATCCATCGAGATATCTCAGGGTTTGAGTACTAAATTGAACTGTGTAAAGTTCATTTTAGATTGCCATCAGATATCAAGTGATATCTCTGGATGAGGTGAGTTCCGACTACATCGTAATAGTGATAAATCGTCAGTCGGTTCGTCATATTTCGGCTTTTATTGTCTACGAAGACGTCTGACTGCCTGAGGCTGTAATAGCCGGTCGTTTACGTTTCTCTCACCGATTTATGGTATTTTTGTGATGACATAACACCGTTGCGAATTGCCCTATAAAAGCGATTTGTGTGTCCGCCATTTCTGCAGTCTTCACTGCAATTAACTCTAATTAAGTGCCTACAGTTGGTTAAATAGTGAATCCACTGGTATGTAACTCCCTATAATGTTGAATGATCACAGATATGAGCTGTTGTTTTGTTGTTTACTGAACCTGTATAAAAGTAAGAGTGGCTTGCTACAATCAGTTACAAGTGCAATATCAATTCACTTATAAAATTTGTAAAAATGTGACTTAAAATTTTTGGAGACTTCTCTGACAAGATGTTTACCGTCCCTAATATGTATCTCGTGACAACTAGCAATAGGCGTTAATTGCAAAATTAATGCTAAATAATACACTTTTTGTGACACAGAACAAACTCCTATGTTCCTGAGGAAATAAAGTAAGTATTTAAAAATATTTATATAAGTATTCTATCTGTCATCTAGTCACCATAATGCAAGCTATGCTAAGTTTGAGGCTAGATGGTGGTGTGTGTATTGTCTAATAATAATAATAAATAATATTGCTAATATTTATTATTTATTATTGCTATTACTACTTTTACGTAATCCCTCATCCCTCATCTAATAGCGTTTTGAAAACTGCTTAAAAAGCCCGGATCCAACATACACCTACTTAAATAGCCACCGGATCGCGGTCAATGGATCCACCAGAAACTCGTAGCGCTACGTAATAGTTACATACTTTAGAATCTTGTTTCATGTTGTCAAAGATGAACTTTGGAGTAATCTACATGATTAAACAACTTCTCATCTCAACTAAAACTAACGAGCAATATCATGAGTTTACTACTTTACCTACTCATATGATATGCATGTGTTAATGTTCTGTAACGCAAAGCAATTTACCTAAGTACTTATTTTTAGTTGTGGGAGTCCAATTGGATAGTTATTCATTACTAGTGGTCGCTCAGTGGTCGAAATTCGATCATAATTAATTTAAATTCTAAGTTTCAACATTATTAAGGTTCTATTGTGAAAGACTATACTTCTTATGTTTGACATTTATTAAGACTATATACAAATAATATCAAAGACAAACAATATATGAATATATTCTCAATTTGAATGGACCACGAACTTTAACAATAAACATAAATAAATTAATAATCCCGGACCTTTCACACACCATCATCTGGCCCCAAAGTAAGCAGAGCTTGTGTTATGGGTACCCCATGACTGTTATATACTACTTATATACTTTTTGTTTTGTAAATACATAAGTACATATTATACATAGAAACACCCAAACCAGAGACAAATACTTGCAGATCATACAAACATTTGTCTCGCGGCGGGAATCGAACCCGCAACCTTTTGCGTCTCAGGCGGACCTAAGCTCACTGCGCCACAGAGGTCGTCAAAACATAAGATATACATAAGAGTGTATATGCGCGTGTGTGTTAAATACATGGTAGTGTGTGTGATGTATTTTTTATGCATAATTTAAAAAAAATATTGAATAGCATTCTGCATTCATTCTCTATATAAACTATAAGTGTGCAAAATTTCGTACTCCTCCGTCCGCGCCATTTTCGTTAAAAGGGGTACAAAGTTTTTGCTTCGCGTATTAATATATAGATTATAAATTGAATATCCATCACCATCTTAAAAAACGTAAGTAATAATCCCAAAATTCTAAAAATAATCTCCTTGTCTTGCATTATACATGCTAAAATGGCTATTTGAACGCTTGTCACGAATTTTTAACGCTGTCCTCTGAAACGTTAAAATTCAATTGCAGGAACTATGCATCGCAGATTTCGACAAATGAATATCAACGCAACCTTGTGAGCTGCTTAAAATTCTGAAATAGGAATTCTAAACCGTTTTTCTACAGAAATTCTAACTGAATTGACGAATAACACGAACAAGATAGGTTGGTAACTACTTATTTTAAAAGTCACAGCATTGTTGTCTTCTCGGAAACTTAAATTCTCGCCTTGGACGCAATGAAAGGACGTCGAGAAAGAAACTTGGTCCAAGTTATTTGTAAAATAACTAAGTAGGTACTTAGACCGTCTTCACAAAGGCTAGTGCTTAATGCAAACTTGCAGTGCAGCTTTTACAAGGTGCTGTTTTTCCTTCCGTAACATATTTATGTCCTGCTTCTAGTTTCTTTGTATTACTCGTTACTGCTCCTTCTTGATCACCTTGACCTTTGTATTATAAGCTTTTAATTATTTCTGATACCGTTGAAACATTTAACGAAATAAATATCATGACAGTGCCTTGTCAGTATATATTATACAAAAATTTAATGTATGTGCACAAAAATGTTCATTTATTAAAAAAAAATGCGATAATCATATTATTACTTAACACTAGAAATAAAGATAAACTCGATGTTCCCACAGTTAGGCTCGTTAATGTTAATAATAAGTCTTATAGGGCAATGTGTACGCTTCTATAACAAGGTTCCAAGCGACGCGACGTGTTAGATTTGTCGATTGGCAAATTTAAAAACGTAATGAACAGAAACTGAAGCAAAACAGAAACTGTATGTCAGAAGTCTGGGGTGAATCTGCTTCAACTCGACTCGGCATCCGTAACAAGGATTGTTCGTTTTCATAATGTAGGTCTTGCAACTCTCATTTGAAGTACCTTTACACAGGTAATGATTAGGTAGAGGAACAGTCACGCGATTCGATGCTTAGAGTTTCTCAAAGTATGTTAAGCGAGCACTTTGTGTATCAATTTTTGTGTTTCGAATTGAACTAAACGTTCAATTGGAAGCCGCGGTTGTGGTCGGTGCCGAAGGGTTCTAAGAAATCGTTTTCTTGTGCGGGTCTAGGTCTGGTTAAAGGAGCGTTCAAGTGCAACTTGCCAATAAAAACCTTGATATCTTATCCAGCTGATAGTTTTCTATCCTGAAAACATCGATTGTTGCAGTTACCTGATTCCATTTTATTCAAGTTTAGTTGAAGACCAATGGATATAATCTTACACAAATAGAAGTATTGGTCTTATACGATCACTACTCTAGCGATTTATAATTTAATGCAGGTATTTTATTTTCAAGGAAATCCACTTTTCTCGCGCGTTTGCCAATTTGCCATAAACGCAAAGGATCTGGTTTACCAAAATATATGTTATAATTCTAGTCCAATTTCGACGGTTAGCAGACGGAATGTTATAACAACCTAGGTATTGCAACGCAGTTTCCATGCGAGTAGTCGCGTTGAGATTTGTAAAGTCGTCATCACCATTATCATCATCTGCCCTTATCCCAATAAGTGAGGTTTGATACAACTGGTTATTTTCTTCTACTCTCCTTTATCATTCGTCATCTAAGTATCACTCCTGTCTTTCTTATGTTATCTTTCAAACAATCAATCTCTCTGTTCTTGCCCTACCGTATAGGTAGGGCAAGAACAGATTCTATTGCCTTCCACATTCAAACTTGTCGCCCTTCTTGTACATGACTTGTACAAGAAGGGTGATGAGGCGTAATAATGCTTCATCTTTTCCGTCACTGGCGTTACTTTGAAACTTCTTCTGATATACTCATTTCATATTATATTCATATTACAAAATTCTTATTGTGGTTCCCAACACATAAGCACTCCTTACTTTGGGGCTAGATGGCGCAATTTGAAATGTTCGGCATTAAAATTAACAAAATCGATTGTTTTTCGATATGTTTTTGTTTTTCTACGACGAATATGAACAATCAGCAAACAATTTGGGCTATTTATCCGACGAGCTAAAAGTAAAACTGGGACATCCTATCTCCAAAATGTTTCTCAGTCACAAATACAACTTAATATAACTTAGGCATCATTTACCTCTAAGATTCTCTTTTCGTTTACAATCATCCTCTCCATCTACTCTCTTGAGTACTTCAAGTCTACTGGAACATGTGAACGGACCATAACCCACAAGTAACCTAAGCAACTCGCCTTTAACAACTTGCAATGAGTCTGCGTTCACGCGATCCAGTCAGGCGACATTTGCTTAGTTGTACAAATAATCAAATTATTTTTATCGACTGCATTGCATAGTTCCATTTCATTTATTTTTCATTTTATTGAGACTGCAGTAGTACTTACCCATAGGTAGTAGGTACTTAAGTACTGTTGACATTATTAGTAGTGATCATGCATTTCAGTGAACCTAGGAAAGTACGCCATTCATTTAAGCAAGATACCGTCTTGAATACACAGAACAGTAGGCCATTATCCAGAAAAGTAGGTAGGTATATACATTTTACAACATGTCGATGCCACAATCGACAAAATAATATTTACATCAAAATGTATAATACCACTTCCGAATGTTGAAGTAAGTAGGTATTTAATCAATTAACTAGATGGTGAACTTATATTAGTAACGTAAAACAAAGGAATTGGAGGGACGATTGAGTGAGGATGGAGAGAGATCTATCCTCTCAAGGATTGGAACAGTTGAAGATATTCATTCAAAGGGACGTAATACATTGATAGACACCTACTTGATGGTAAAGTCACACAAACACTCTGCTATTTTGGTAGTGCTCTAAATATGGCCCAGCTGAGCTCAGTTTTACTTTTCACTTTCATTTCTTTTGTTATCGTTGAAAGTAAACGTTATTTATATAAACTATCAATATAACGTACCCAATATTGTGAGTATTCATTATCTCATTTGTGACTTCAAAGACCTCTCACTGATACATAAAATATGAATAGTTAGTCAATTATTACTATTACACTTGACTTATTGGTGCCAACTGGGTCGAATCAATAAGTTGTTTATTCATTATCCAATAAGCCGTAGAAACTTATCTTGAACGGTATCAACGCTGAGTCTGGGCTCTCCGCTTTAATTCGGTTTGCCTCTACTTTGGCCTATAAACATATATCGTAGACATTTCAGTCCATTTTCATTGTTCATTCAAACAAACTACTTAAATAGAGAATTTCGTAGCGAAACTGCTCTGCAAAGCTATTTACTTAATAGATTTCAGCAGTGTAAAATTTACAGCGGAGTCGCATAACACCACACCTCCACAGTTATTATTTTCAACGTAATATAACGGAGATACCTACTAGTGAAAATGACCCCAGAAACTAGAACGAAATGTAGAACATATCATAAATTTAACAATATAAGGTTTTCCCGCAGCTAGTTGCCTTTTCGAGGGAACTTCCTTTCAGCCCCGGGAATATGTTCGCTTTGTTTTGTTGTGTTTGCGAGTTAGGAACGGCAAATTGTCGGATTACACAACTCCTAAGTTGTTCGGTCAACATTACTGGGGAATCTTAAATTCTAGCTACTCGCACGGTTTCAGTGTTGTGACGCCAACTTCTAATAAACATAATACACGCAGACGTCGTATGTTTCATAATTAAAAACTCCGTCCCAAGAATGGAAAGTTCTCCATCGCAAACAAAGCTTAATTTTCCAAATTGCCTATTAGCGGAAACCTTTGGCGGGAACGAGCTGTTTTTCTGAAATCTGTTTTTCTTTTGCTCAAATAATAGCTAATATTATTTAAGATGTTTGTCGTGAATTTGGTGATTTATGTTTTGTTTCCTTAACTGGCCTGTTAGTTCCGTTCGGTTTGTCGTGCTTCCTTCGGGGGACTGTGTAAATAAGCTTGGAGTTTTGTTTACCAGTTTAGCGTTGTAAATTGCACGAGAAAAACGCAAGACTGGACGGCAGCCGCTCACCTGGCGGACGGCGAGGTCACTGTACTTACATATGCATGAGGTTTAAAAAAATGGGCCTAGGTATTACTTGATACTATTATAGTGTTATTACTTGAGCCTAGCTGATTTAATTTGAATACCTACCTAAGGTATAGCAGAATAAGAATATAAGTGACTTAACATAATGTGAACTCAATATCTTAAACTGATATATGATTTTTATTCAAGAGAAAACTCATCACATCACCGCGATACGTCCCATCGAATCGATGTTTACCTTTAAAAATTGCGCGTGTACAACCCCACCGGGAGTGGCATCCGTTCAACTTCCTTCGTATCCCTCCTCGAGGTAAATAAGCGCCTCCCTTTGTTTGCCGGTTAACGGTTGTAAATTGTACGGTAATAACGGTGCGGTTGTGCGAGACTTGGGCGCCTGAAACGGAAGCAATCCAACTCTTTACCCCTGTGCATATTCATAGGGCTGCCGGAAAAATTGCTCCGATCTGGATTGCTCTATATTTTATCACTATCGTCTGCGGCTAGCAAGGAGCTGGGCTTTGAATAATTTTATTGCCGCTGTATTTTTCAGATATCTACGCTATTTTAAAGCAAGGACATTTTTACGAATAACAGACTATCAATCCTTGCAGCTTTTACAATTCTACCATGTTTAATGAATTCATAGCTTTTCACCATGTGCTATTTGGTTCACCAAAATCTGTTTGAATTATGAAATCTTATTGAAGAAAGCTGCATCATAGACAGACGTTTGACCAAGTTCATGTCAAAGGCTGGTTAGAACGAACGTGCAGTCAAAACTTCATTAAAGCCAGTCAGTCGGGCAGTTTGCGGCGCCGGGCGCCGGATAGTCAACCTTGTTACTAACTCTTGTCACGTACGTGGCTGTCACGACCCGAGACTGTTTTTCCGTGGTCAGGAAACTCTCCGCAGACTTGGCGGGCCTTCAGTTCTTTAGATTCTTGTTCTTATGCAACTAGGTCTTATGTTTTGCTACTTTTATGGCTGTCCGGTGCAGCTTTTTACATCACGTGATTGTTGTCAAGCCAGTGCCGTGCGTGTCTTAAACATTTATTGTTTAAATAATGTACTCAAATAGTTTCGCATTTTGAAGCGTTTGTCTTTTCTTTTTATAAGTGGTATTAAATCTTTCTCCGTTAAGAGCTGAAAGTGGACAAACACATTTCGTCTGAACAATTTTGTTCGCGTCTGATCCCAGAACAACACTCTTGGCACCGACTCCCTTAATTCAAAAGTTGTTCTGTCTGTTCCTAACGGTGATATTTTGGAAACTTTTCGTTTCAATTCAGCTTAGTTGTTCAGACGTCTAATGGGAGCACCGGCTTTGTTGTCTTATGTGAGCATGACATAAAATAAACAGCCATTGAAACGTTGGAATGTAATGGTAACAGTTAAATATTATTTCAGTCTGAGAGAAAAGCTCTCTTGTTGGCTCAAATAAAATCGTATATTGATGATGTAATCAAAGTTAACTATATAACTATAAAATACTAGTCCTTGATAACATAAAATATTCACGTTTCCGAGAATACTTTGACACTTTGAGATCTTATTTCTCTATGCTCGCACCGCAGCAGTATTCCACGAACAGCTAAGGCACTGCTGCTACTCTTAAGAGCTTAATTTTCTCACATATCACTGGAACTTTACCACCTGCCAACACCATCTATTTTTCATTTAATATTTGTCTTCGTCTTAAACTTTTTAACAACTCCGTCTAAGGTATCGTTTACAATGCAGTAACAGTTCTCACTTTATGACGTCGGGTCTTAGTCTCTGCATACAAATTACACTGTGACACTTTCCAGTTTTACTGCATCGTTAGTTAGACTGCGAAGTGTTCTAGTCTCTGTGATAAACAAAAAGTAGTGCTTCATTTAGGTGATGTTATGTTATAGAGATGCCACATTCACTTATTGTAACATTATGATAACTAGCAGCCATTCGATAAACGACCTTCGAGATAACTTAATCGAACTTTTGATGTCAACTAATAACTCTTCGAGTAGAAGACTTGACTATAGTTACGTACGACTAACAAATTAGGTTTTATAAAGTATGCTATTGCATGGATGGATGCATAATTACTTAAACCTTGACTATATATGACAATATGTCGTATGAGGATATGTTGTAAAATAGTCGCAACAACAAACAACTGAACAACGGAGTGAATGTATGAATTATGTTTGTGATAATCATTTCATATGAAAATATTGATATCTATACTTGATAGGTTTATCACAAGGAATAAATTTACAGGTTGAAGAGTTATAGGAATACATTTACAGGGGACACATGTTACCAAACTCGCTCGTGGTCACTCACTGACACAGACGACAGGAAACAAAAAAATCCACAGCCAAACAAATAATATTTTGATGATTTCATTTGGTCTCGCTAACTAGAAGTAAGCACAGCACCTAATACTTCAGAATGCTATACAAATGCAGGTATATACATATACTTACATAATAATTTCTGCAATACCATCGGGAATAACCATTGGGATTATTCGACTCATTTTGCGTTCAGCCCGTTTAATTTGTTAAATTGAAAAGAAACATCGTATTGTTCAGATAAAATTAGGTTTATTTGCGAAACCCATTCGGTCGTAACAGAAGATCCCTTTGAAATAAGTGGATGGAAAGAGTGAAATGACCTATAAAGTGGATAGATGTGGCAGTTGCTACGAAGCTTAGTTTATTTTGCTCGCTTATTTCGTCGGCCATTTCTTGAGAAATGACGCGATCGTGATAAGATGTATGACAAATTAGGCAGACTGTGTCTTTAACAATTGTAAGCTTTCTTTCTTAGAACGTAGATAAGTCGACAGAATGCTCTATTCCATAACTAGAGTTGGCCAATAATTTATAATAGCACGGGCTTTGAAACAATATTGTTCCTTATCCCTAAATAACTCGAACAAAGGTAAGTTGTATTAGTCGTATCTCCAGAAATGCTAATCAATATCATAATCTACTGTCGAGCTCACCACTAAGTACCTAGATGTCAAGAGACAAAGGCACTCATCTCTGAGTAAGTGTCACGGAATAATTATACGGCTTAAACAGTTGCAGAATATACTCCGAGCCGTGGATTAGATGGATTTGCACTGGCAAGTAATGATACATTGTTGTCTGCTTTTCTGTACTCATGCTTCTTATAATCTACCATCGTCCATTTGTAGCATCAGTAAATTTTATAGCCAAAAATAAACATATAAACTTCCATATACTTTCGCATTTATAATATTAAAAGGTTATGATATCCCATAATTGTTTGCAGATGATAAAGAAACCAATACCTACTCCATAAACCGTTCGTTGAGTTGTCGCAACAGTGCCATTGACGATTTGGCGACGCTGATTGGTTTAGTTCATTCTATACATGTCATTTTAAACAATGTACCTACCTACGTAATTACAGTACATGACAGTTGAACTAGGCGCGCATTGCGGATTGATCCGCAACGATTTTTTTCACGTTATTCTGTGGAACATGAAATCAGACGTAATCGCATGCACTAGCGAAAAAAAACACGTTGAAAATTACATACTTTAGAGAATACACTTCAGAATAGCGTGTATCAATTAGCTAATGCGTGTCTAAGGCTTCGAGACTTAGCAAATGTAGAATTTAGTCTTTTTTTTCCGAACTTCATTGTGAAGGTATGAAGGCCAACAGGCCTTCAGACTGGCGACAGACTTAATAGGCTGAAAGCCTTAGCTTAACAACTTTTGAAAAGCCGGGACCTACAGCTTAACGTGTAGTCAATAGATGCTAGTGAATTTAGACCTTTGGAACTATGTCATTTCGAACTAAAGGAATGCAGCGGGGTGTTGCAGAGACAGTAAGAAAATAATTCCATGTTGTACGCGTACTAGCATTAAATAGGTTCTGCGGTATTGTTGCAGAGCACTAAAGTGTGTTATTTTTTTTATCAAGAAGGAATACTTAATACATAGCATAGTACTTAACACATTCACTGCCACTGACACGCCTCGCGTGTTCAGGCTAATCTAAGTCTCTACGCCAAGAACACGCCAGGCGTGTTTTGAATGTTTCGGTTATATTTCCAAAACTAGGCCAGATTTTCTGTTCAAATTTTTAGTGCATCATTTTTAAAGGATAGGCTATGGCATATTGAAGCGGTTCCCTAAAAAAACTAGTTAGATTTTTTTACGAAAAATAGGTATTTTGTAGTGCCGAGAACACGCTAGGTGTGTTCACTTACTGAAGCTACCCTTAGGTTCCCAAACTTTTTTATTCTATTAAACGCTTCGCTAATTTCAGAGTTATAAGCTTGCGATATGAGATTTTTAACCAGTATTTGATGACAAAACGGAATGTCATAATTTATCGGACCGTTTTTACCGTATACAGTACTGTGTCATGTATGAATAAATAATAAATAAATAAATAATGCCGGACATTTCACACAGCACCATCTGGCCCCAAAGTAAGCAGAGCTTGTGTTATGGGTACCACATGACTGATATACTACTTATATGAAGTCGCTTATACAGCTCCATACGACATCAATGAAAAAAAAACGTACCTATCCGATGTATATCTTTATATAATTATACATACACACACAGTGACAAACATACGTACAGTAAAATTATCTCTATAATATAAAAATCAATTGCTGTTCGTTTGTCTAGCTAAAAATGTTGTCATCATTAATATCTTCCGTTTCCGGTACAAATTTAATTTTACTGAAAAAAAGATAAGAAATCAATTTATTTCATTTGAATATTTAGAATTTAATTCATACTTATGTAATTAGGTAAGGCCAATCAACCAACATTACGATAATACGAGATAAATAACGTAAACAAACTTTCTCTTCTTCTTCTTCTTTCTTTCACTTCAAAGCTTTTTATCGGTTTAATAATTTAGATGAATTCACTCATATAAGACTGAAAATATGTTTAAATATGATTGTCACTCAATATATTATTAAAACAAATGTACTTGCACTGTTAACAATGCCAATGTTACAGTTCACAATAAAACTTTATTCATTTATGCATGGGAATTTTAGTAAAAAAGTTTGAGAACCTTATATTACGTTATAATAAATTTACTATCTGAAATCGTTTTTTCCAAGCTATGCCGCGAGCACGCCTAGCGTGTCCGCGGTTTTATACGGCGGCATCTCGATAAACTTCAAGAAAATCGTGGTGGCAGTGAATGAGTTAATGGTAGGGACATTTGTTACTACATTAGCAAAACCGCTTACTTGTGGAAAGACATTCTCTGCAATGTAGAGTACATTACCTATCTACTTACCTAATTTTGTGTGAAATGTTGAACATGACAGACTCCGCGACATCGTTAATCTATGTTGTAATATGTTTTGACATTTACATAAATAGCACTTTAACAGCTACGACAAGCCGGCAGAATTTATGATGTTTGTATGACGTATTTTGGGGCGAGATAGTGTTATTTATGGATGAGTTATAGTCTGTTTGTGCATCAGAATTTGAATAGGTATCGCATATATCCTCGAACTTGCCTAACTGGTCGATCACGATTATCTGTACAGGTCTATGGACTACCAATCGGCGGGTGTCGGGTGAGGAATGGAAAAGTGTATGAGGTGATACCATGCGGTATGAAATCTTATTGGCCCGATTGACAAACAACTTTAATCAGGCACGAAAAAATGCTAGAATGTATATTCATAACTTGCTATTGCCTAGTGCCATAACTAGTTTGAAACCATAAAGTGATTTCCCTTCCATCATTAGTGAGTCGCGGCTTAAGAATAATGAGTAATATTCTTTATTGTAACTTGTATTGAATAATAAATGAGATACATTGAGTATAACAAGCTGGAAGTGTTATACTTATCGGGTTGCCTCCATGCTTCGTCGCACTGTGCGTACCGAAGTATAATACCGATTTGCGTGTAACGCGTGTATATGATCCGCCCACCAAGTTCCGTATACGTATCGATTATGTATACTGTATTTTGATAGCCGCCGATATGCGACCGAATGAATATTAAATTAATTCCGGTATTTAGCCTCAAAATACCGTAATTAACGGGTGACGTGTACCCCCTCCGTATGAGGGTTTACGAGGTGATAAAATTGTCGAATTGCCTCCTATGTGTATTATATGTTGGAGTTTTGAGGGAGGAACGGTCGACTGGTCTGTTCAGTAGCGTGTCGTTATTGCGCTACCTTATCTTTATGATTGACTTCCCAGTGCCATACTGCAAGGTTTTATGTCCCAACGCTGTAAAATTCAACAATGCCGCGGATTTCAGTTACAACAGTATAAATCGCGCTGATGATATTTTTACACGCAAACTCTGCGCTATCAAACCTCTACCTTTTTCCAGTGTTATTAATGTTCACAATGTTTTATTGTTACAGGTAAGAGATTCTTTGGATGATTTAATGAGAGGTCGGGTCAGACGTCAGTTCGTGTTTGCACTTCTAATAGTTGAGAAATAAGCCGTGAGAACCATGACACGATTTGAAACAATCGTTCTCTTAACGCACGTATGGTTTAGATCCACCTGCTTGCTATTAGGTTGGATGACGATTGGCTGGCTCGCAGTGCAGTTTACTATCCTACTAAAACCTATTTTTACTCTGCATTAGATACTTACCCATTTATTCAAGATCACTTGCGATTTTTAAACTGTCGGTGTGTAGATAGGTACGAGTACGTTTTATCCTTGTCATTGAAATCAAATGTTTTGTTTGAGAAGTGCTTTATCTATGATAATATATTTAATTACTATCTTGACAAGATAGGTTTAAACTTTAAGACATTATATTTGTTACATTCTTGGAAGTCTGGAAATTGTACTATTTTAAGAACTATCTAAGCAAATTCAGAATTTTCAAAAGTTATGGTCCTAATTTAATTAAAATAACAGCAGATTTTAACGCTAATTGAGCTATATGAGGTTTACAATACTATTTTTAATAATAGGGTTAGATTTGAACCTTAGTACAGAAGATATAATTGCCTAGCAACATAGATTGACGAGGTTATTCTGTCGGTTAGTTAGTGCCTAGTTGTAAATATGTATATTAGCATAAATCCAACAAGATATTGACTAAGACCTAGATAATATTATCGAGCTCTATTTGAATTTCAAATCAGGGAAATAGCTTGGGAGGAGAAAGTCTTCCTTCCGAAGCTTAGGTACGAACGAACATATTCTACGCGGATTAACCCGAGAAGGAACAGAATTTTTGCGGCTTCGGGATGCTCTTGGCTTGAATTTCCTGAAATAGAAGCACATTTTGCAACAATAAGTTAAATTGTGGTTAGTCCAAGTGCCAATGCAGCTAAACCATTGGTTCAATATGGTTCCTATTTTTCTAAAGACTCATATGCTGCGGCAGATCTATATTAATATTTTTGGCAAAAATATAAGCGTTGGACTTGATTTCAATTTAAATTCCCAGTTTCATATAGGAAGACCGCTGCAATTTGTGCCAGACCGGTTTTCTGATTTTCTGGGTTGACTGTTTTTCCTAATACATGTCTTAAGTATTATTGTTTTACTTATTTTATTTTATTGAGGTAAAACAAGATACAGATAATATAAAACTTAATATATTATACTTAAGAAATAAGGCCAAATAAGTTTTACACAATTAGTTATCAAAAAACAGTTACAACTTGTAACTAAGTAAACTAAGTACCTACCTTAAAAAATCATAAGAAAGTAAAGAATTTCAGATAAAAATGGACTTTACCTAATTAAATGGTGAGTTAGAGCGTGTTGGGTGTGTGTGGGGGTGTGGGGCTAGGTATACGAGTGTGTAGGTATATGTGAGTGGGTTAACCTGATTCTCCTAGTTTATATTAAACAAGTTTGTTTTTGTAAAAATAAATAAATAAATAATCACGCACATTTCACACAGCATCATCAGGCCCTAAAGTAAGCAGAGCTTGTGTTATGGGTACCACATGACTGATATACTACTTATATATTTGTATTATTCAAAGAATTGAAAATATCGTTGATATGGTCGGTTTTTTTATATACTTAAGCCCAATAGATTACATACTACTATCTCTATCTTATAACATTATTAGCTAATGTGGAGTTAAATTATTGTCTGTTCTTGTCATTCTACACTTTACTTATCGCCTCTCAACTTGACCACTGCCCAAACACTGCTTAACAATCGTGCTGTCATTATTTATCACTATCTAAAATGGATGGCACTATTTTAAACCACTGAAAGGTATATACTATACTAATCAATATTTAGAAATATAATAAAAACAGAATTTCATAGAATTATGAAAATCGCCTAATTATTGGCGGAGATATGACGTAACAAACATACAAAAATAATAGTTGTATAAAAAAATACAGCCGAATTGAAAACCTCCCGTCTTTTATTGGAAGCCGATTAAAAAGGCATTTTTGCACCTATTTTAAACAGTGATTAACTTTAGGCAGAATTCAAGACACGTTTATAAGTAAGGCCGTTAATGTCAATGAATAAGGATGGGAATAATTAAACTAATATTTCTGGTATCGATACTTTAGTGAATCTCTGCAGTGAGATTGTTAACTGATCTTTCACAAGCACAATTTCTGTGCTAACCTATTAACGAAGAAATATTATTCCATACTCCGTTCTTCCGCCCCACACAAAGGCGTTATATTGAATGTCGCAACGTCAATTACAACGGCTTTTGGAACCTTGCGTTTGACGTCGGATATGCTAGTACAGCGTTGACGTTACTGGGTTGCATCCGGAACGACCCCGCAGGGTACCAAACATATCAAAAACCACCCCAATTAATTAACCTTTCCAGCAAAATAATTATGAATACCTATCTAACAAGGCTCCAATTTTCCAATTTGGCACTGAACATGAAATTAACAGCGAGATTATAATAATGCTATAGTAGTCAAAAACGTATGATAATCGAATTTCGCAACGTCAATTGCGAGGGCTATTATAGGATGTCTGTGATCGACGTCAGATATGCCTCTATGCAAAACAAAACAAACCTGCATCGCTACGTCGTTCAGACAGTGCGCACGGGAAAATCGAACCTATAAGTAATTATTCACTCTCATTTCCAATTGAAAATAGCCCGCAGCGCCATCGGTTTATTAACTACAAGCCTATATATACACTATAGTATTTATAAACCCAGCATTCGTTCGATTTGGTACATATTTTTGTAGATTTCACTTAATAAAATAATGTTTGGATTTCTTGATAACAGCAGGAATAACCGGTATAGTACCCATTTATGCCATGTATTATAGTTTTGATCAGTAAGTTAAATTGGACGTTTGCTAACGTAATCCACAGAGAAAATCTAATTAGTAAGTAAACGACCTCCACGTATCGACGATCCCAAAAATCTTACTTAATTTACATACAAACTACAGAATTCCTAATTCGACAGTCGAAATTGTTTTCTCTTTACGATTCATCAATTTGGAAGAGCAATCAAGCGAAATTGGATTCGTTACGGAAACGGGCCACAATTGGCACTTTTACACGTCGATTTGAATCTACAGAGATACGACTGATTGTAATGTTTTTGGTACTAAACTTTTTAGCTTTATCGGTTTCGGTTTACAGCTCTCTGAATTATGATTGGATTTCCTTCCAACATAAATAATTCTACAGAGCGGTTTTGTTATAAGTACCCAATACAAACTTTTCTCAAATTAGTGACATTACTGTTGGCTCTGAGCAATAATCTACTTCAATGTTTTTTTTCAGGTAGGTTCGTAAACTTATTTGAAATAAGATAACATTCGATTAATGTTCAGGTTTATGGGAAGATTAATTCCTTACTAAATATAATATAAAAAACCATGTTCTAACGAACATTTTATAATGCAAAGAGATAAACAATTCCCTTTGTGCTTTCGATGTCAATGTCTTCGCCAGTGCGGCGGCCGTCACCGACGCAAGCATGGCTCTGACATCGCAACGAGCTCCATTCAGCCAACCTTACCATCTTTTGTCTACACTTAAGACGCTCCTATATCTATTGTAATAAGGATGACAATGACAACTTGAGACTGTTGGTACACAACTAGTGTCAATTACATATTGTGTAGAAGTATCCATTGTTTATATTGACGTGCGTTGCAACTGTTACTACGGATTGTGCTGGTAATAAGATGCGTCAGTTTGTTTTTGATGAAATTACTGATTGTTTTTCAAACTTTGTACAGAACACTAAAACAAAGCAAATAACATCTTTGACTTGGCTGTTATAAAACATACTGACTCCAGAGTAGTTGCCCATCAATCTCATATGATATTAAAAATAGCTTTACGAATAATGTGTTTAGTTGGGAAACATTAATCCATCAATCGCGACTTGGACTCCGTCCAAAAATGCTCTATTAAAAGCTATTTTAGGTTGTTAATCCAACATTATAGCTTTCAGTATTAAACATTTTATTCTTTCGTAGAGCAACATCTGCCTCTATAAAAAAGTAAAGATTATGCTGTGGTAGTCAGACTGACGCATTTTCTAATCTTGCTTTTAAATGAAGCACGGCGCGAAATTAAAACATATGAACTCCATTAAATACAAGCATACTGAGACTTGCATCCACTTATCTTTATCTCTACCGCAGCTCTGTAATGTGCTCTTGTAATTACATATGAATGTCGAGTGTACCGAGTACAGTCAAGCACGATGCACATTAAGCGAAACGATGCCCTATCGGATGGTTTGAACTTTCCGCGTCAGCGGGCTTGTATCGAGGAACTTCGCCGATTAAACAATTGAAGCCGGCCTGCCTGAGGGGGCTAGATATTGCGCTTCTACTCGCCAGCAAGTGCCAGCAACCGACGACCGGCCAATCGCCTCGAGTGCCGAATATTTGTACGTGACCGTAGTGCGACAAATCGCATGTTCCGATAGTTCGCCCGGACGGTATTCTTGTGCTTTTGATTGCAATGTACACGGTTATTCTGGAACGTCGGAACGACCAATACAGTTTATATCGAATCGATAGCGAATTTGCATTCTTGATGATATTGCAGTGACATTCTATAGTATTCGTAACTGCTCTATTAAACGGTTCCTGTGTGCCAATTTAATATGTGATTCTTTGAGTAATATTTCATGAACCTGTCCAATTTAAAGCCAGAATTGCTTCTGGGAAGTGATCAAGCGGTACTAGGACGATTATGTAAAATTTGTAGAGTCGTTTCGCTTGAAATGGTCTACCATCTATTTGCATTCTAAGAAAATATCGTGGTATGTGAGTGGTGTGGGACAAAAACATTACAAACAAGATCGAAAGCATGTCTATTGTAGCATATGATAGAGCAAAAAACATCTTGCACAAATTTGTACTATACGGGTCTGGCGTTGAGTTTACTACTTGAGTTTCGGTGTATTCAAATATCGCGCATGTAAAATACGAACAAACTCATCGCATTGGTAAGCAGGATGGAACTTTTTGCATGCTGTTTGCTTAAAGTTCAACCCAAAATCAACCGAGGAATCGGAAGGGTTAAAAAACATTGTTGCTAACATTCTTTCATTGTGGCGATAAGCGTACCTTTACTAATAACTGACAGTATTGCATTTTTTATATACATCCATACTATACATATCCCTACTTACATTACATATTATAAAATCGAAAGGGTCTCTGTTTGTTACGTTTTCAAAGCAAAACGGCTGAAAGGATTTTGAAGACATTTGGTAAGGATATAGATTGTATCTTGGGGAAGAAGATACGCTACTTTATATGTTAGTACCACGCATGCAAAGCTGCGGGCAGAAGCTAGTAAAGCATAAAATAAATGCAATAAATTGTCACCTGTGAATGTCCAGTTCCCTAGTTCCCTACACACGAAAAACTTTTAAACCGTCTATGGTATGGTGTCCGTCCGATCCAAAAAGGCTTTGAATATTTATTTACTTAAGCAAATAAACCGGTTACAATTGATTTTACTCTCGTTTAATCTCTTTTAGTTTACATACTTTCATTCTAAACTGAATTTAGCAGATTAACAAAAATATTTCGTTTGAATTAGATACCATGTAATATACTCCACAAAACAATTAGGTGTTTAGTATAAAGACGAATTTAAATCTAGTTTAAAATAAATATAAAAATGATCACATTATCTAGGGTCTATCTTATAATCACAAACTTGCTAAAGTGTTGTTTAACTCTATTGTCATCTTTATTAATTGCCATGCGAATGAAAAGGAGCATACCTTAACATCGCGCTAACTTGTTATGATATTATAGGATTAGAGGGCTAGTGTTTCACATTGTCATAGTTGTGTAAAGGAAATGTAAGGTCAAAAGCTTTTCTATAAGAAAGTACTTAAACAGTTCTTACTATTTATGATTTAATGGTCGCGTGGTCTGCAATTTGCGTGTTGGCGACTCGGAAGCAATTTCCCTCTGTCGATAATGGAGTCCGATCATCTGTATAATGTAGAAAAGTGTAAAATTTTAAAATACTTACCCCGTTATTTTTTGAGTGTCGAGTTTGTGTGAGTTTCTATTCGAGCGCTATAGTTATACCTATTTGTACATAGGTTTTCGATGAAAAACCTGCCATCAAAGATTGAAATTTAAAACTCTTTGACTAGTTTTTCATACTCTTGCACAGAGACCATTCGTTAGCATGAATTTTCTATTTTATCTCAGCTAGATGCAATCTCACTTTTATGTCCTCTGAAAATTACTGAGATAAAATATCCGTATTGGCACAAAATTATCTGATCCCCTTTGAGGCTTTTTCGTTTATTTTCTCAAACAGAGAAGCTGAATGGAAGACGTTGAATTCATGATTACCTCCCTTTAGATAATCGCGAGACATTTCTCTGTCATTTCGTTTCGTAACTTTCTCACTAATGCCTCCTCCCTCACAAAAGTAAGAAATACTTGTGGAATTTGCGCATGTAGTTAGTCTAATTAGCGCCGGTTGCTCGCTTGCCTCGTGTTTTACTTTACTCTTTGAGCATATTTCGTGTTGTTTTAAAATCATCCTTCAAGGTCTTTACAGTAAACACACACACAGTATTTCTGTTTAACCACTGAAATTGTAGAGGAGAACGAAAATCTTACTAGCACGGCAAGTGTGCCGTTTTTTTTGTATACGTAGTGTGTATTATTAACACAAGAAATTTAGTTTTTATTTAGTGTTAATGTTACATCTGTTTTTTGTGCGTTGTTCGACACAGATAGTTCAAATCTATGTTTCACTCAAGCTAGATTTATAACCTCATCTATACTGGTTCTGCCATTTGTCACAATATGGCTCGTCTGAGTGAACTCTCGTATTTTGTGATCTTTCATAAAGAAAAAAATCTTTTTTTTTTATTCAAGTTTAAACCAATGGCTTACAGAATAATTTAAAAATGATTGCAATTGCTAATATTATATAATAATAATTATAATGAATATTGGACAACGCACACAACACCATCTAGCCCCAAACTAATCATAGCTTGTATTATGGTGTTCAGATGACTGATAAGATAATTTTATATATTTTTAAAAACAAACCTATTATATCTTATTACACCCACACCCAGACACAGCACAAACACCTATGTTCATCACATTAATGGTTATACTGGGAGGGAATCGATCCCTCAACTACAGCGCAGAAGGCAGAGCTACTACCAATTGAGCTGATAGGCCAGTCACTACAAAGGGTGTCGCAGTCATCATCTCTCAATTCCCGTGTACAGATCCGTAGTAGTAGGACTATATTAGTATCAAGAAGGAAGAGTTGGCGAACACCACGTAAAGTCAAACTACTAGCCGCTTCAAATTTCTCCGAACATCTGAATTCACCCGATCTGCAACCACTTCAAAAAGTTGAGAACTTCATGATATAGCAAAGTTCCAATGAAGTAAAGGTCTTGTTTTCCTATCCTCCGTGACTTGGCTCCGAGGACGCTCTTGGCTCCCATCCAACGCCTGATGACGTCTCCCACGCGTTAAATTGATATTGGCACTCAGTGCAACGCTGTCACTGATCAAGCATCAGAACTTTTCGGACAACCCTGTGGTTCAAAAGTTGTAATTGCTGTCCCCGAACTTTAAATTTATTGTTGCGGTGTTGCTGACTTGTTAATGTGCTTTCCGCTTTTCTCCTTACTTTTAAGCTACCTATTTCAGTCAATCGAACCTTTAAAAGCTATGAGGGTGGTGACCTCGCCATCGGATTCAGTTAGTGCTTAGTTTGAATCAGGTAATTTGTGTGCAAATGAGGCGACATGGGTTGAGAAACCGAGATCTGTGAAACCACAAATGTTAAAACCACTTAGAGTTGGCAGGTTGTACAATAAATTTAACCTGCTGAATATTTTCGAGTATATCAAAACCAATTAGTGTTGCTTCGATGGATGGAAAGTACTTACTTAAGCTTATGTAAGAAGCGCTGCTTAAAGGTCATGGTTTTGTCGTTATGCAATAATGTGCCTTGATGCTGAGTTGATAGTAGTGGTGAGAGAAATTAATTACCACTGTAGCAAGGTATAGCAAGTTTTTCAAAGGTAAACTTTTTGCAACTGCTCTTTAGAATTTTTAGAAGAACCAGTTATATAAGTATTTTATGAAACACACGTACAAAATATTATTAATTCTTTACTTAGGTAAGTATCTTTTTTTATTATCGACTATGACATGTTATAAATTGATGCTTAAAACCTTAGAAACCTTTGATCAGCTTTAAATTGTAATCTGACAATATATGATCCGACGATGTTTACTTTTGATACTTGTATGAATAAAGAACTTGTGTGTATGTCAATAAAGAACCGATTATGTAAAAACAATAATCTCGCATAAAATACAACGCAGCAGTATTTGCAATGATATTCTTGCTAACAATTAAAATAACCTTGATATTAAACGCATTTAGAATAAAATATCTTCGAACGGGCTGCACGGCAAGGTTGTTGCAAGTAGACCAGTTGCGCATTACAATAGACGGAACCTTGCTGGCTACTTATGTATAACCGACAATTTTCAAAATTGCCTATTTATAAACCTCAAACTGTCTTGAACTGTTTCTGCTTGAACACTTTAAACAAGCGGATTTTTTGCGGTAATTCAACTCCTTCAACAGTTCAAATAACAGACCGATCAAACTGCTCCCTCGCTCACCAGCGGTTGGTTAGACTTCAGAGCTATTCAGAACTATAAAGCAATCGAAAGAAAGTTGAGCTCAAACTACCAAACTTCCACAAAGCGTTTAACTTTTACCATCTCTCTCTGAAGTTAATGATGCGAAAATTTCATATTTGGATACGAATAAGCGACTTCATCAAGCATCCGTGCTGGTTTTCCTGAATTTACATCTCGCACAGTTTTTGCTCCGTTAAAGTGTAATTCTTCACCTAAATTGTTGGCACGTTGTTCAAACAAGACTTCTTATCAACAGCAGATAAATTCTGGTGGATGGAATCGGTGGGCGGCAAGGGGTTTGAGGTGACGATCGCTGGAATTTTGCCAGTGACCGGTGCATTGTTGGCCTGCCACGTCAGTAAATTAATATCGCCAATAAAGCCAGTACATGGCAACTTAGTTTGATGTACGAGGATGTTCTAAATCAGCCGGAAATTCTCATTTTCTTCCGTGGATTTAGTTTTCTTGCCAATTTTGTTCTTTCATTTCTTATTTCTTAGTTCCTTTATTATTGCCTAGGCATCCCTTCCAGTAGGTAAGTAATCTATTCAAAGAAGATTAAACGGGAAAATTTCGGGTAATAAAATATCCAACAACTTCTTTAATTTATTTGATGTTTTTCTCTATAATCTAAACGCCTTTTCATCGACCTCAGGAAAATTTTTTAAAACTCGCTTATGTTTAGCGTTTGCAGATTTGCTTAAGTAAATCAACAAAAACCTACTTGATAATCGAAGAATTCAAGGATAGCTTTGTATGCTCGACACGCTTAGCATAAAATTAACATACCATGAATTGCCCACAAATATTTATTAATATTATTTTTTACGAATAAGAAGTTTTTGAACAATAGTAATATAGGTTCCTTGGTTACTTCGAACCTACGTGCTACATTAATCTATGTGGCTTTACCTGCGGCTCCGTTTTACATATTAAAATCTATTTCGATTAATTATAACGTCGTGAAAATAGCATCAAACTATTTCTTATACATTATAGTAAACACTCAGATTGGAATATAGAGAAGTTTCTTTCCACATTATTATTTTAAATCGTTTATTAATTAAACTTGTTTCTGCTGTTTTTTGTGCTGTTTTGATTCAATTAACCTGAAAAGCACTAGATCTTGCATGTTTTAAAGCGCCAAGTTTTCTTTTGATACACGACTTTTGAGAAAACAACGTTTGTTATAAGTCTGGAAAATTATTATTTTGTTATTCTACCTAGCTATAAAGCCGTCTGGTGCTTTCCGGCTTAGACTCCTTAACTTTGGCTTAACTATCTTGAATAAGACGTTGCACTGCCGCTGGAGACTCTTGAAATAACTGGTAAAGGTAACCCAAAATATGTAAATATTTGCAAACTTTAAATTGATCTTAGATTCATTTAACATAAGAAATAGAGTAGGAGTAGAAAGAACTCTCATCGTCATTGTTTGAAATCTCGATGTGTAGCGTATTATCGATTTATTTCTATGGAATAAAATTTGTTGACTTATTATTGAAATGGACAATGATATCTACTGAAACCACCGAATCAGCTGATCTCATTATTGTTATTATAAAAGACGCGGTCTGTTTACTGTTGTTACTAACACGCGCTTCGCGTGGAATAATTAGGAGTGCCTATCTGATGTCACGTATGTGCGTGCATGTGCATTACGTGATGATGGGTATACCTACAGTGCTGTTCAACTGTGAGGCTCTGACACTCGGAACTTGAAGTCAGTTAACAGTGTGGACGCATAATTGATACATTTTCATACAATTTGTAGGCTTATTCCGTTTATCCACCCTAAAGTGGATACTCGGAATCGCGTATCCATCTATCCACCCTGAACGGGGTGGATAACCGGCTTCTTCTGACATTTAACCCCAAAAAAATATCTATTAAATAAAAACTTGCAACCTGTATTTCAAAAAAAATATTACGGGTTGCACTCCGGGAGTGCCGACGCAAGTGAAAACTTATTTTGGCGCGTTAGACATTTTTTAGATTTAATATTCATTTATGTTTTTGTTCAGAATGTAGATAATATATCAAAGAACCTAACTCAGTAAACTTCTCCATACAAAAGTAGACTGTAAACATGTGAATTAAGGTTTATAATCAAATGGGGCAAGCGCAGCATCCCTGCGTCTCGTACCGGTGTCGCGAGTTTACGAGGTTTTACCTCATCTAAAAATATGCGTACCGCGCTAAAAGAAGTTTTCACTTCAATAACTTTTTCACTTAACAAAAATCATTATTACTTCTCTACCTAACTAAAAACAAATAAAAAAGTATACCCATGCGAAGCCGAGGCGGGGCTGCTAGTATTTTATAAATTTTGCAATTGTCCAGAAAATAGAATGATAGATAGTCACATAGAATGATAGATGAGTAATCAGAACTGTTTTCAGCTTTGACTTTTCTAACAAGAAGGTAGGCATGTATATTAGTAGTTAGTGTTAGTAGTTAGTGTATATTAGTATTTTAATGTTCACGAAGTTTCTTGGTCCGGGTTTCTGTTAATGACTGTACATAGGCAGGGGAGAAAATAGGAAGAAAGATATTTTATGAATTACGAATATCCACCCCGTTCAGTCAGGGTGGATAGATGGACACGCGTTTCCGAGTGGGCCACCTTAGGGTGGCTGTTGTAGGGTGGATAAACAGAATAAGCGAATTTGTACAGTTCCAAACCGTCGTTTCGGCACCAGATTACGTAACTCGCGACAGCTAGTAATTGGCGTGAATTGTTTGATAGCTCCTGCCAAACACACTTTTTGCACTAATATATCGCATTTCGCCTGAGGTGGATCTATCGACTAGCGAGTTTCAGCAGCGGGTAACTTCCTTATATCAGTGTTTTTAGGACTTGATTTCGCTGATGCTGTCGCGTTGCTACTGATGTCGCTTTTACGTAATAAACACGTGTCGCGGGTGCTCGGGTAGAATGGCGTCCTGTTCATTTTCCGGCTTATAGTCTCACTTCTTTTTGAGAACGCCAAACGCTCAATTCCAGTGTTTGTCTAACTTGTTAGCAGTGTAGTTTACTGTAAAGCCATGCGAACTAAAATTAAAACTAAGTTTATGGAAACTCCAAGTGGTGTGCAACTGTCCGGGTGCGAAACGGCAGACGAGTCGCGTGCTTAGCAATTAGAGCGTGAACCGTGTTGACTGACTTGAGTTTCAAGGTCGGTTTTCTTTGTGACACGAGCTGCAGAATAGAGATGGGAGGTTGAATGAGAACAAATATGCATTATAAAGTGCAGCTTTGCTTTGTAATAAGTGTTTACTGTGCATCTGTTTAACTCAAACCCATGAGTACTAGAAGCGTGTCTTGTATGAAATTAGATCTGATTTATTGATATAATTATATTCTTACATCATAAACAGTGTCTAAATGTGGGGCTTAAAAACCCTCTAAAAACTTCTAAAATATAAACATTCCCTAACACAATCCCAAGCCTACTACATGAGTCTTAAAATGTATAATAGGCTATCTGACTAGGGCATCGAGAACCGGCCATATTTTAAGAACAGGCTTTTTCTTTCTTTCGATTCCAGTTTCAACGCAAAACCGTCTACCCGGTTATTTCGGTTCTTTATTTACTTAAATTAGCTTAAATTCGCAATTTATTAGAATTTTGTAAGTATAGTCTGATAATGTTCTACAATAGGGTCAAAAATCTAGCAGGGAATTTATAATCACAGGTATAATTTTAATCCTTAAAACAATCAGTGCTTTATTTATTATATTTGAAGACCTCTGTGGCGCAGTGGGCTTAGGTCCGGCTGAGACGCAAAAGGTTGCGGGTTCAAATCCCGCCGCGGGACAAATGTTTGTAAGATCTGCAAGTATTTGTCTCGGGTCTGGGTGTTTCTATGTATAATATGTATGTATTTACAAAAAAAAAAAGTATATAAGTAGTATATCAGTCATGTGGTACTCATAACACAAGCTCTGCTTACTTTGGGGCCAGATGATGCTGTGTCAAATGTCCGGGATTATTTATTTATTTTATTTATTTATTTATTAAGTAATAGCGACCCGCCCCGGCTTCGCACGGGTGCAATGCTGATACTAAATACACTACAAAATGTATTTATATACAACGTTACCTAAGAGAATAACATAGTCTAAGAGATAGAGGTGTACTGTAGTACATTTTTTTGATCTATCTCGTAGGGTTCAGCCAGCGTTTGCAATGTAAGCGCAAAAAAAGTGTTTATTTACGACACCGCATAAGAAACCTCTAAAGTTATCAGTGTTTCTCAATATAATGCATGTTTTATACATATAAACCTTCCTCTTGAACCTATTCCCTCTTCCTCTATCTATTAAAAAAAACCACATCGAAATCCGTTGCATAGTATTAAAGATCTAAGCATGCATAGGGACAGACAGACAGCGGGAGGCGACTTGTTTATACTATGTAATGATGAAGTATAGTAACCTTTTCAGCTACAGCTAGTCAACACAAATACAAGATATTGCAAACAACAAGAAATTAGCACTTCAAGAATAGTTTTCACACACATATATGTGTTATAACGTACCCCTCATTTCGTGCAACGCCATGATGCGTTTGTGGCTTGTGATCATCATTGATCTGCAATATTCACAGTTTTTTTAAAAGAATCAAAAGAGTCGAAAACTCTGTTCCTAATATATTGAGTTATTTTGTAGCCTCTAGAACCCGGGTTTTCCCGGTTCCTTCGGTTCTGGGAAATCCCGGTTCCGATGCTCTATACCTGACAACATTAGATACCAAAATGATATTTTATTTTTAGTAAAATTGAAAATGCGTCTTTTAGGCCAATGTTTTTATATAATTAGTTAATGTTTTAATTACATACAAGCTGTAAAATTATTATTATCTGACATATTAACTATTATTAATTAATATGGAATGGCATTGTTTATTATTACCTCATATATTAATTCTATTATATCTCTCAAGAAAATATACTAAAGTTAAGAACTAGGTTTAGAAAACGTTTGATAAAATTTGCATGTCAAAGAATTGTATATCCAAACAATGGACAAACTACTAATACATAATATGTTTTTAAGAAATTTCATTTCATTAAGAATTTATAACTTATTCATATTCAGAAGAAAGAAGAAAACCTTCACTACTGTAATCAAAACATCGATAGCAGCAATAGGTTAGTAATAAGTAAGGTAGGTAATCATGACAACGTCATTGAAACGTAAAAACCGCTAAAGTTATGATTACGAGCTATGTGGGAAAACCCAGCTATTATACATCTTAGATAATAATTAAGAAAGGCAATACCTAGAACACCAACCTAGTGGTATTGGCATCTGACCTTTTTTAGAACAAACAGCTGTTTTGCGTTCAATTCTACGCTATGAGGGAATTCCCACTGTACTAACGTAAATAATATGAAGCTGGTATCAACTTTTGAATTATCAGTAAATAATTGTTCCCTATATTCTTATCTGTCCACTTAATTAGTGAAAGATAACCTAAAAATTGAACTCGTTAATTTAATATCAATCATAGATCAATCTTCTAGCTCTTCAATCTTCAAATAGCAAAATATAATAAGCTAACCTAGACAGTTTTGCAATAAATCTCAAACATAAAATATTCCTCTTCCATATCTCGAAGGTTTATCAACAGATTACCGACTCTCGAACTTCTCTTCACAGATTATTTCCACGTGTTTTAATTTCGCGCGAACGATCCAAGTTGAGCCTTCGTTACATTCGTATTCCTGTCGTGTCGGCCCAGTACGATTCCGATTATTTCTTATCAGAAGTGATTCGAGTTACGAACAAGCTGAGTGTACAAGTGAAGTATTCCTCGGGTCGGCAAACTTCGCCACATTACTTGATAATTGATAAAGTTTACCATGTAATGTGTTCGGCACGAGAGGCCAAATATTGGTAAAACTGTTCACTGAGTCAAGCAGTCTTTGACTTTGGAGTTTAAACGAGCTTAATAGGTGGTCACGTGAATTGCGGATTACACACAGGCACAGTTGCAGATTGCTGACCCGTTGCAGTAGGAACTGAGTCAGCATTTCTTGGACTCTGTGGAAATATTAGCTTCATAAATTACTAGTGAATCGGCAATTGTTGAAATATAACTAGCCTCTGTGTATTTATGCTGTAATAAATGATAGGAAACAAACAGTTTAATGACTGAATTTATACTTAGCTTCTTAATTGCGCGTTGTGTTATCTACGTTGACCTTCTAAAGTCCAAAAATAACCTTCTGAGTCCATTGCGCATAAAGTCGCATATCTATAATAATAATATTATTATCTTCAGCTAGTCGAGTCATTATAGTTAATAGTAAGATATTATAACTAAATTATTCAAGCCAACATTTGTAGCATCCTGTTTAGTTACCAGTTCGAGACTGGCATTGCCTTTGACCCCTTTGGAATTACATTCACTATCAAGATGGCAATTTCAACACGTTCCGTGCTATGTAGGATAACTATTTAGCTAGGTATATTATCTTATTCTAACAATTTATCGAAATCGCGTATTCTAGAATGATCGCAGGGTATCAAAGAGCTTGCTCCTATCTGGCCTAACGTATTAGCATTATCATTCAACATGGCAATGCGCGCCAGTGTCTCTGGGATGCTACCTTCTGGCAGTTATTTGGATCAGTTGAGCTATGTATAGTTCGTTTTAAATGATCCTTTAGTTGCTCAATTGCTGCACATGTATATTATTGTAATTGTATGTATCACATTCTTTATATAATTGTATAAAATATACCTTTTATTAAAGCGGAAATCCCAGTCATAGAATTAGCACATCTTAGACTAGTGATGTACAGTATAGTAGTCTATGTCTAGAAAACATATTTGTGCCAAACGTTTGTTGCCATTACAAGATTCCTATAGTCTGGGAACTACAAGATTTTGTTCAAGCTATTTAACTCCTTTCACTTTTTAAATTTCAATGCAAGGAGGTGCTTATTAACGTTGGAGTTTGAATATAGAAAATCGGATCACGAGATCACGAATGGATTCACTTTCTCCGTATTATGTAAACACTGACGAAACGACTATCATTCGTGAATCTCCTCGAGGTTGGCCGGTTCTTGCAAAATTGTTTTATTTTGGTCAGTTTGGTTTGTTGTAGTTTTTTTTCATCGTTGTTGTCAATATTGTTTTTCTTAATCTATTCAGGGTTTAACCCGGCTATATAGTCACTCGCCGAATGGTCTCTATATCAGACTATAAATAACTACTATATTGAAAAAAATTTTGAACGATAATACCTATGCATTACTTATTGGTAAAGTCATGAAATACTTCAATGAAATATGATTAAATGAAAATATGAAATAAATAAACATGTAAAGTGGGGTTTTTAAACATATTACTACCCAATAGAGTAGCATATCCTCTCCTAAAAATACTAGGAGATTTCTTGAACAGTTTTTCGATACAGATTTGATAAATAGTAGGATTTAAAGTTGTAATTTTTTTTTTTGTTTTTCTAACTAGATGGTATTGAATCGGCTTGGGACCTGACCATTCATTCTTAGCCTTACTAACATTAGAAGCCGTCACTCTGCGTTGTAAAATGCAAATGCCCAATTTATTTTACTATCAAATGCAAACAGCTGCTTAGTTAATCGTACCCACTCATGGCTACACAAAAATAAACTAAACAAAATTATGCAAAAAATTACGTTTACCGTTTGTCTGTACAAGTAACAACAGCAACCAACAACCATTAGATACAAATCCCCTTGCGCAAAGATTAGCCCTCAAACCGAGGCTGCCAGGACAATGAATGGACATCGTCGGATCACCTGTCCAAGTGTCTTAAGAAGCCGTGGAGTCGTTTGTCAACGTCGCTGGGGAGAATGCGGAGGCGCCCATTGTCCGCGTGGGCAGTCATCCTCTATTTTCAACCTTTAAATCCATGATGCAATGTTGCTCATACGGCTCTTTCTTTACTCATTTCTGTACGTGTTTCGACAACGTACACTAAAACATTATTGATAAGAATACATATGTATTTAAATTTGAAAATATTGATTACCATCTGAAATGCTGACTGATATACTCGTGGTTTTATACTTTGTTTGCGCCACGTACGATTTTATTTTTGTCAAACCAGTCATGTAGCTTAAACAGACATACGAGGACATAGAGGAAGAGAGGACGAGAGAGAGAGAGGACATAGAGGACGTTTTGATTATGAGTTATGCTACGTGCATTCAATTCGATGCTTGCTAATTACTTTCTCTGGCTTGCCTCTAATTCTGAATTCTGAATTGCCTAGAGGCAATTCATAAAGGTCTTTATAAAAAGTTGGAGAAAAAAGGAAGTATGGTACGTTTTAATAAAGCCTGAATTTCTAACATAGCTCACGTATTTTGCATGAAACGTTTGGCTCATCTTCACTGTAATTTCAGGGTTATTTTTCATTTATTTCATGCATTTTATGTATGCTCTTGTTTATTCAAAAAAAAGTTAAAAAAATCGAGCTTATTTAACTCTCGCAGTACATAAGTTGAATTAATGTTATCATACATTATTGTGTGTTCCATCTCCCACGTAGACCACCAGCCACTTATTAACCTTTAAACTCAAAGATCGACTTATCACGCCCACACATGCTAACCTCCATGAAATTCCCGTTTCACACAAGTTTACGTCCTTCAAGTTCGAAACAATTAGTTATGTAGTTACTTATTGTCCTCATTTAAGTTGTTGCCCGAATAACTTGGCAAGCGCGGAGCGGAACACTGAAGGCTTGTGTCACTCCAAACCAACGTTTAACGTAAAGTGTTCTTTATCACGCTGAGTTTAGGTTTGGTAAGGCTTGAGCATTTGCGATAGTTGATTAATTGATAGTGGATCTAAACAAAATTCAGTGTCAAGTGTTTATATTGTTTATAGTATGATGTCACAACGTGATGACGTATCTTGTCGGTCATTTGTTATAATATGGTGTCCTTCATATGATATAATTATACGGGTTTGCTTGAATCACAAAGAAACAAAGCTTTTCTTCCAATTATTCAAACCAGAGTTAATAACTCTAGCTCTATTTAAATAAAAACACCAACATTACTAATAAAATTGGAAATAACTCGAGAAAAACTAATAATAATAAGAGAGCAATTTCTGCTTCGCAAGACGGCCAGAAATAATCTTGTATGAAAAATATATAAGCTTGTGAGAAGTCACGTGACCAAAGCGTGACTGCTACTGTCATTTCCATGTAATTGGATCTTTCCGCGTGCGGGAACACCAACAAACAATCGATCTTGTCTATACCCCATACTGTGGCGTTAACACTCTATGAAAGATTCGACTGCCCTATTTACTCGCCTGAAAGTAAGTTCATATAAGTCTGTAGCCAATTCTGGGTCTCAACATTTTTATGAAAGATTCGACTGCCCTATTTACTCGCCTGAAAGTAAGTTCATATAAGTCTGTAGCCAATTCTGGGTCTCAACATTTTTATGAAAGATTCGACTGCCCTATTTACTCGCCTGAAAGTAAGTTCATATAAGTCTGTAGCCAATTCTGGGTCTCAACATTTTTATGAAAGATTCGACTGCCCTATTTACTCGCCTGAAAGTAAGTTCATATAAGTCTGTAGCCAATTCTGGGTCTCAACATTTTTATGAAAGATTCGACTGCCCTATTTACTCGCCTGAAAGTAAGTTCATATAAGTCTGTAGCCAATTCTGGGTCTCAACATTTTTATGAAAGATTCGACTGCCCTATTTACTCGCCTGAAAGTAAGTTCATATAAGTCTGTAGCCAATTCTGGGTCTCAACATTTTTATGAAAGATTCGACTGCCCTATTTACTCGCCTGAAAGTAAGTTCATATAAGTCTGTAGCCAATTCTGGGTCTCAACATTTTTATGAAAGATTCGACTGCCCTATTTACTCGCCTGAAAGTAAGTTCATATAAGTCTGTAGCCAATTCTGGGTCTCAACATTTTTATGAAAGATTCGACTGCCCTATTTACTCGCCTTAAAGTAAGTTCATATAAGTCTGTAGCCAATTCTGGGTCTCAACAATTTCTGATGCTCAGAAAGCGAGATTACGTGATCGAGATGTATTATTTTCGGGTGAGATTTTGACGTCATCTTTAGGAGCACAAGCTTATTGGAAATTAGCACTACTCGCGTATGTACCGTGGAAACGCGAAAACGCAAAGTGAATCTTATGTTTTAATATCACTTCGCGTATGAAATTGTGGCACACTTCATACACTGTCTGGTAGTGAAACTTCCGTAAGTCAAGTACCCGCTATAATTCCTCCTGTGCTGTATGTAACTTGGACGGAACTTGTTTAGAGTGTCAATGGCAGCGCTGCGTTATTCACTCTGCAACTCTGGAACTTTATTGTGCTGCTCTGAATTACAATGGCTGCACTCTAGTATGCATGTGCCGTACTACCCTCAAACTTCCCCCTAAGTAGCTGAGCGTACCGTCATGTGGGGTTGCTGACGGTAAGTGAATAACCGCATGAAACATGATAAATAGAAAAAGTTTCCACCGGCTTTTAGTATCGTGAGTAATGTGGAAACTGTATTTCTTTGCTCGGTTTTGAGCTAGGCGATCTATGATCTATGCTAGGCACTATGTCAACGTAGGAGATTTGTCACGCAAATCTAGAGGATTCAAGAAGACAGTACGAACTGCCACAGTTTTAATTCAATTGCCGAAAGAAAAGAACAAAAAAAACGTGTGCGTCTCGGGACACCCGACAGAAGTGATAACAATAACTTAAACTAATCTAACTAGCGCCGCGGGTTAGAGTGAGAGAGGAGGAGCCTGCCTACCGCTTCCGTATGCGCGAGAGAAAGGGAAGCCAGACAGACTGGCGCGGTAACGCGTTACTTAACAAAGCGGTTTACCCTCTCTTAAGAAGTTACCATTTCAAAAACATGTCATGATTATTGATAGGACTATTATTATATATTATTGATAGGAAGCAAACCGATCTACGAAACCTATGAGGTATCAAAGTCGTCGCTACATCTTCAATAACGGTACATGATGGTACAACACAAAGGGTTCAACAGACGTCGATTGTATTACGACAATGCACTCTACTGAAGCAATTACACTGGACCCATTGTAAGGAAATATTGCCGGTTCTCGCGATCTATTATCACTCAGTCGACGGTGAAATGTATGAAGATTGATTCTGCCTGTGTCATTGGAGCCATTGTGTGCAGTCACGGTTAAGTTAATCTTATTTTGGCAGCTTAGTGAAGCGGTCTAAGGAAATTGCATGGCATTATCCGTATCGGATAACGCGTTAGATGAGGGGTGGTATTGTTTTCTTCCGTGGGGAAATTATTTTTGAAGATTGCCATAAAACCCTATTGAATTTCTTGGATATTACATACGGTACGTATAAGAAGAAAGAACGCTGCCGATATAATAAGCTCAAATCTTTTCCTTGTATGTGCAAGTGAAATTCATTTAGGTACCTTACTCCTATAGATATGCAATTCGGAATATGTTTTTTGACTTTTTTGACGCATTAAACATGCAGTAATTACGATAATGTATGCTACATTATGACGGCCTAGAATTTATGTTTATGAAAAAGCGAATTGCTAATTAATTGTCTAAGTGGCTGGTAACTTGTTTATGTAGGTACTTTATTATTAGAGGGTGAATATTTTTTTGTTAATCACAACCGCAACCATGACAATAGGAGAATACCGCAAGTTTAGATTGAATTTCGAATAGTTATAGTTATATCTATTATTTAAGTACCTTATATATTCAATTATAACGTTGTGTATGATTAAAAGTATATTTCTCAGTTGAGTGTGCTATAAACTGGTGCTCATTAATGCCCTCGTGCAACATTGCGTAACCTTAGTTACGTCACAATCTCTAATAGAAATTTAGTTATGATATTGATGATCTAAAGTTAGCAGATCAAGGTCACTTGAAAATATTGTCAATATACATCGATGATACAATGTCTGTATTCAGTACAAATATCCCTCTTGTAGAAATCGATGATCGAACACGCAGGTAAAGGTAACACAATTAGCAACACGAAACCCGTTTATAGCGTCCTCTATACCTGACAAGACGGAATCGATCGGAACAGTAAGTGGATGATCACTTCCCGCTGAACTAGTAATTCAAACTTCACTTATCCAATCCAGTTTCCAAGGATCCTGGTGAGTCAATGACGTCACTGTAATCGGATTCCCAATAGTGTCCTAGTCGTAAAAGGTGCTCTGCCAAATCCCAATTAGAGATGATTGAGAGCCGTCAGCGGGGCTGGTCATTAAACCATCTTTTGTTGCCTCGCTAGAACTGTAATGCTCATCGGCTGTTTTGTTAGTGAACATTGCATGAAGTGCAGCACAGCTAATTGTTCATAACGAAGAAACGTTCATCGCGGTCATCTCCCTCAGAATATTTGAATGGGTGACAGTAAGCATAGAATCAGAAGTCTGTCCTATGCTGTTTTCAGATGTTTCCGCTCTTTTGAACACGGTTTAGTTCTTATTTTAGCAGCATTTATTTCTTCGAAGTGCATATGTGAGGCCACTACTTACTGACGTCTTACTAACGTATGGCTCCATGTGTATCAAATTATAGTTCAATTATCAAAGTATCAATATAAACTTTACTCATTAAGTTTAGTCGTTATTAGTTAAGAGATCTTGAGACTTATTTGTAAGATTTACACTAACCACATAAAAGGGAATATGGGCTTTGTTCATTTCCTTCCTTCACAGTCAGCTCTTTCTGTTACACTGTGTTATTACGCCGTGTCCTGTTATTCACCTTGTAAAACTTAGCCTGCAACCTCGTAGTTCGTTCTATGCAAGTGTCATTCCTCAACTTCGCAACGGCGAGTAAAGTTAAAACTAGTATTACAACTACAACACGCCAAGTAAAATGTGCCGTCAAAACTTGCTAACTTCATTTAAGGCTGACTAATGGAAAGTTGGACAACTGACTTTTTGCGAGCTTAATTTTATCGTGGAACTTCTTAAATTGGTTTTGAATCTTTTTAATTTATTTTCCAAGCAGGCGATAAAAACGGATGCGGGCCGTGCAATTTTTATAACGAAACTAATTGACAGACTTGGCAGATGTTTCACCTATAATTGCAGCTTGACCTGACAACTTTGTTATGCTGGATCGCGTTCAAAACTCACGTAGTACAAACTTTTTATTTTCCAGATGTTTTTACTGAGAATGTACTTCGCTATCTCTTAAGGTAAAACGAAAAAGATCAAGTATACCAAAAGTAGCCGTATATTTGCAATTACTACACAATTGCTCGTACTATCCATTAGGCCTAAATAATCAACTGCGTCCGAGCGACCTACATCCGTCTTATTTAACGAGTGTACCCGTTATACTGCTCAATCGATAGGAAAATCACTTTAAGTGATTTAAGGGATGGTCCCATTTCCGGCGACTTCGAGTAGCGATTTGGCAAGATCTTGAATCACTAAAATGGTCTGATTGTAGACAATGAACGTAAGGAATATATTTTCTGGCGGGTGGCCCACGTAAATTGTGCCCATTTCTATTGCAAAGCCTGAATATTACATGGGTGATATATTATGTTCAACAGATATATTATAGTTGCGCCTTCACATATATAGTCTTCTTACTTCATTTTTCATTTTCTCTAAATTTTCTAATTAGTGAATGAGACCCGCATGTCGTATAACCTAAAAAGTTCGAAAACCTGTGCCAAGTGCACGAAAGGAGCCTCTGAGGCGCACTTTAATCCTTTCACCACACTAGACCGAAATAAGTATTGACACGATAAGAAGATGAAGAATTACTTACTTTAATTAAACTCTTTGTTCAAAATCCATAACTAGAGACAAGTAGTGGATACTTTTAACAGTTTCCAATGAAAATCTACACTTTAGTCTCGATTCAGTTTGAGTTTAGTTCTGAATCTGCATAAATAAACTGGCACCGCTTATCGCCAGCAAAGAGAACAACTCCTAGAGTCCCAACTGTAGTTAGTTTGAGTTGCGTGTGTTTGCTTTATCGAATTGCTAATTCTCTTGGCGCAGTATGAACTAGCTCATAACTAATCTGTTAAAATACAAACGGGCTAAAAGTTCTGATCGCGTGCAAAACTAAAACGAACGTGCTATAGTATGATCCTAGTAAAACTGCTGATATGTAATTTAGTCGCATTACCGTGATGTTATTCAATCAATCGCTCATACAGTAAGCTGCTGAAAATTTTAATTCCTATTAAATCAACCCTTAGAACTTCCTTCTTCTTCTATTGATATTATATTCCTTCAGAATTTAATATCAATATTCTCGTACATACGTATGTGTAGCATTACGTTCAGAGCGAAATATAATGGACTGTTACGTATACAACACACATATACGTCAGAAATACGATGCTTTTCGATCGTATCGTGTTGCGAGATAAATTGTAAGGCTTGCCATGTATTACCTGACATCCCGTCACTACTTCAAAGTAACGTGAATGTTGGAGTATTACTTACACAAGGTATTACAAGAGCTGCAACGTAGATAAAGGTCAATTAAATTGGCACGCTATTGATGCGAGGAATTGTGAGTGTTAAACATTTGGAGTGCAAGTTAGTGGGTAAGTACCTCATAATTGAAGGAACACTTGACTGTCCAATTTTAGGTAGCCAGTAGAAGAAATCGCAAGCATTTTTGTGTGATGTAATCAATAAAAAAATGTAGGTTATAGTTATACAGAATAGTAGTAATAGGTAATACTTATACAATGATATCCCAACTCGAAGGACCAACACAGGGAGGGATAATGGAGATGTTCAATGTTATTTTAGCAAATATGTCATAAAAACACATGACGCCGCCGGCGCCGGCGCTGTGCTTATTGCGGCCATCAATAACTCTCAATATAATGAATCTGAGACTGGAAAATATATCAAGAGTGTCAACATCATAATATAATCCGAATATCATTATACCTATTCGACCAGCTAGAAATGATGCAATAATTAGGATTAGAATGATATGCATGTCGGGTAGTTACCGGAAATTGATATTACTCATAACAATGCATCTTGTTATTATTATTATGTTTATTGTTTACATTTACATTAATAATATTGTAATCTTAGAGTCGAATCTGCACCTCTTGCGTGTCTCAGCTGTGTGTACCGCCACACAGCGCAGCACTTCATAAAAGATTTCAACTGACCGAAGGTTCTAATAGATTCAAACTCATTTATCTATTTGTAAATTACGAGTAATGACAATAATTCATGCATAATTTGTCGATAATGGTCCTCCCTCTTCAAATAATCTTGTACGTCGAACCGGTAAGCGTTTGATTCATGTATTGGCACGGAAATCTGGACGTACGCCCGGATATTGTCCCATCATATCTGTAGCGAGGCGACACTTGTATGCAAATTCAGCTTTGATATACGACAGCCGGAACGTAAGGACAATTTGCGAATCGCTAGCTGTTTCTAACAGCCCTGGAACATACGGTGTGAAAAAATTACTGGAATCTTTGAGAGAAAACGCACGTCATTGAACAAAACCTTTTGCCGTACCGATAAAGTATTTTGTTATGTTATATTTGTGAGTAACCAAAATAACTTTATACAATTTTAAACATGCTTAGAAAAATAGAAATTGCCGTTCTACTGACACATTTTATTGTGCACATTTTATTTCAAACTTGAAGAATGGGTACCTCATGATTTGAGTGATTTGAGTGATCTGATCTGTAGTGCGCGTTAAAGCTTGCCTTACCTTATAAAATCAGTACATAAATAAAAATATATAAATAAATAATCCCGGACATTTCACAACAGCATCATCTGGCCCCAAGGTAAGCAGAGCTTGTGTTATGGGTACCACCTGATATACTACTTATATACTTTTTTTTTGTAAATACATACATATTATACATAGAAACACCCAGATCAGAGACAAATACTTGCAGATCGTACACACATTTGTCCCGCGGGGGGAATCGAACCCTCAACACAGGACCTGCATTTAGAAACCATCCATCATCCTTCGTACTCGCCGGACTTGGGCTCAACTGCCTAACATTTTTCCGCAATTAAAAAAAAAAATCGAATATGCCTTTCATCGTATTAAGCCTAATTTCTCTCTACGATAGTTTAATATTGCGCGCCAGAAACAAACTATAGTTTTTTCGTACAAACTATTAGCTTTTAAAATCTATATGGGCGAGAACTGTTACAGAGAAACGTAACTCTATTTGGATGAGACCAAAGCCAGCACTAACTTGTGATCAGTTTATCCAGTTAGATTGCAGATCTGATCCAATCTGCTTCATGAACCTCTACTGTTTATATAGGCAGGGTTGCGCGCAATACATTAATGATTTGATCATATATACCGAGCTGTTATATAAAAATAACAGTCGATGACCTATCAACTCATAGATATCAGTCCCAAACAGGATTTAATTCGTATTTGGAAAACCTGAAGCGAACTGATGACGTACTAAAGCATAAAAGGGATTCCGATATAGGGTAAGCCGCAAGAAATGTAAACAATTTGTATGTGCAAATAAATGGTTGAATCGAAATATATTTGTGGTTAAATAAAAATTTGCATATCTGATTGGAGACATTTTGTATTTAAATGAGTATACTTTTGCAACGTCAGTTTATGAAATACCTACTAGTGATTTTGTTAAAATAAAACAGAATTGGATATAAATAGTTTTGGTCGGTAGTAGAGTTACTTTGCTGGCCAAGTGGCCAAGTTATAACCGCAACCTTAGATTCATCTAAGTCTTGCATAAAAGGGTATCAAAAATAGGCTTTATATAGCAAGGTACATTTTAGTACATTTTACATCAAAGCAAATGTTATACATAAGCATGCATAAGCAAATGTATATTTTGAAATCAAAATCTACTTACCACTGAAATAAATAGAAGAAATACGTTCCAATTTAAAGATTTGTTGTTAGAATTGATTACCTTTGTCCTTGTCATTCTTATGTCAATGAAAAAGATGGCAACAGATTAAAACAACTCATTATTTAGTGATTATAAGAGCTTTATATACATGTTTTATTAAGGTATGATTCAAGCTGTTACCTTATCGGGATATATTATTAAGTATCAAATAAATATTTTTGTATTTATACTGATAACTATATAATCAAATTAATTGCTAATGATCATTAAAAAAATAAAATAACCTAACCTACCCGACAGATCTACCATTCTGAGTACGAAGCTATTTTTAAGAGATAAACCTATTACTTTGAAAACGAAGTTTTTATTCATGAATGAACTACGAATTTATTGATAATAGATCTCGTATTTTAGATACATAATGACATTAATTTGGTAATTCATACCTGGCGACACTTTTTATTTATCTTAGAATTAAAATATTTCGTGGCGATAAATCTATTAATTAGATGATACGACTTTCAAAACTTTCGTGAGTTGTATTATACATATTGATAAACACGGGTTTTACTCTTGTATTATTTTGTCGATGGAGGCACCGACACTGACACTGATAGTGCGAACCGTGATCTCGAGCGCCAACGAGCGGTTCGCGGATCAAACTCATCCTGATGAAGATTCTCTAGATAATTCGAAACAGTGTCGGTGCCTCCATCGACAAAATAATACGTGAGTAAATCCCGTGCTTATCAAAATGTTATAGATGATACGAGTTGATGACAAATATAAACTTTGCTGACAAAAAATATAATTCCCGTTTTATTATGCTCGACGTATAACGTACACCGAGATATCTAACTATACAATTTACCAGCCTATGTAGCCTCAGCCAATTAATATCTGCTATCGAGTTGTAGGGTTCCTTTTGTTTTACATCCTCATTGTGCTGTCCAGATTCCTGGATCCATGATTTGTTTGTGATACTTGTGATACTTATATGTATACCTACCTACCTACCTTTATAATAATCCTCGCTTCAAACGGGAATTATATTGTATGATTTTGTAATATCAATGATTTGATTTCAAAACTTTCGTGAGTTGTATTATTATACATTTTGTATTATACACGGATTTTACTCGCGTATTATTTTGTCGATGGAGGCACCGAGACTGTTTCGATTCATCTAGAGAATCTTCGAGTTGCCGCTCGAGTTCACGGTTCGCACTGATCGGTTCGAGCGGGAACGACTATTTTACGTAATATCAGTAGTATACGTTTCTCATATTTATTTCATAAATATTAGGCAGAATTTGCGCCACACATAATTGCGTCAACCAAGGTTAGCATAGAACGTGTTAGGTTTTTCATTATTGTTTTAACAAGACTAGGTAGCTATTGTATATTGTGATTAGACTGACCTATCAGCTCAGTTGGTAGTAGCTCCCTCCCAAGACAAATATATGTGTGATAATGATAAGTATAGGTATTTTTTCTGTGTCTGGGTGTTATAAAGTATCATAATAATGTATTTGAAGATATAATACGTATTCTATCAGGCAACTGGTCACCATAATACAAGCTATGCTGAGTTTCACACTAAATGGTGTTGTATGGGTTGTCCACCAATATGTATGAAAAAAAAAAAAGATATAATATATGTTTCTGAAATCTTAATGTCGTAGGTATGATAAATAATCGCGTCTTAAATTCTATTAAGTTTTCTAATGCCTTAAAATGAGTTAAGTCGGAGGTTGAATCTTACAAAATATAATAGAGAACATTGGATTCATGTTGGATGTTGTCGATAAATTCCATTCGATGAGTCGATTTTTGATTCGATCTAAACAGAATTACTATTACGAATTACTCAATTTTGTGAACATCTTCTGAATCTGTCAATACCAATAGTATTTTTGAAACTTTCGCGATCAGAATTCATGTTGTTGTATGTTAACGATTATTTATCGCGAATTACCTATTAATTTATTCCCGACGTTTCGGTTTTCGACGGCAACTCCCTAAGCATATCCAGTAAACCCACGAACACGGTTATTGCAACATAACCGAAACGGTGGGACTAATTTAAAAGGTATAATTATACGATAAATACCCGTTAACTACTACAGCAATGTAGTTAATAATGATATAATGCAATAATAATATCGAACGTTGTGGTAAAATACCATAGTTTTTTTCTGGCACCCTGACTGCTATTTAGGGTGCTTGATTATTATTTATATATTTTTTTGAACTTGTTGTAAAATAATATTTCGCAGAAAAGTGAACCTGTCCCTGAATATTGGACACTGGCTGGACAAAAGCTTTCGGATTTACCCTGTTTTACGTACCAAAAAATTACAAGTAGCTATCTCGCCGCTTTAGTAACTCGTTGACCCGGCTCGTGCGTTCGACACTCTTTTACGAGCTATTAATGCTCCGTTTGTTTTTCGATTAAACGCGTCAACCCCTTCAAATTATCCTGTTGTAAATGTCAAAGGCCGAATATCCCGTACTGTACCTACAGGTACAGTACGGGATATTCGGCCTTTGACATTCCAAATCAGCATAAAAAATCCTTTACTTTTCTCGCAATTTGCACGGAAACGTTTGCTTAAATATGTTTTTGTCTTATTCCAGGTACGTACACGTGTTATCTTGTTTCTGCGGAATCGGAATTGCTCCCGCCGCCGGCCCGCCTGTTCAATTTGGCCGAACTCACACGCGGCCAATTCCAACGGACTTCAAACAGGAATAAAAAGTCTCGCGATGTGCAATAAGTGCGCCATCAATGTCGCGTTAGCGCCAACACAATAAAATAGAAAGTCGAAGCGGAAAAAGTCGAACGCTCGTGAGGTTTGTAGTGCTGGACTTTGGTTTTATCTGTAGCCTGGTCCTGCCTTCTTGAGACAGGTCTTTTATTTCGACGACCTCTGTGGCGCAGTGGGTAAAGGCCTGCAGAAGATTGCGGGTTCGATTCCCGCCGCGGGACAAATGTTTGTATGATTTGCAACTATTTGTCTCGGGTCTGGGTGTTTCTATGTATAATATGTATGTATTTAAAAAAAAAGTATATAAGTAGTGTATCAGTCATGTGGTACCCATAACACAAGCTCTGCTTACTTTCGGGCCAGATGATGCTGTGTGAAATGTCCGGCATTATTATTATTATTTCAACTGCCATCAGTTCATTCACGCTAAGAACATCTTAAGAACGCTAAATGAGAACTTACATTCATTTGGAAATACAAATTCATATTATACGTGAAAGAACATAAACATAATGCAATAGCATTGCAGCAGCACCGTGATATGCCAAGCTGCAGCATCATAGGAATGCCTTTATTTGCAACAAATAGTCCGTATCTGGTTCCCAGATTCGTAGAGGTCCGTAGCTTCACTGCTACATGCAAATATGTGCGCTCAACTTGCGCTCCTTTATCGATTTGCTTGCGAAATTTTGCATAATCCAAATCGCGATGTTGTGACGTAAATATCAAATTTGCGCAATTTAGCTAAACGTGATGGATAACATCGCACGCCCTCTGAAAACTCCACGTGAAAACTATTTCCAAGGTCACACACATGTCTGAATCAGCACTAAGAAACAAAATTGCGTGTGTGATTATTCATGAACTACATGGACGGCATACACATTTTCAAACAACAACAAAGCCTAAACGTGCTTTATTATTCCACGTCCTATAGAAAATCCGATGTAACAGTCAGTTTGTGCGGAAGGTGCGTTTCGTAATCGGTTAATTATTATGACAATCACACATAGCAGTGCCCACAACAGCCGAGACCTCGAGGCATGCGAAATCGAGAGTCTGACCGTACTGCCCAACCGTTCACTTTCACTGCCACAAAGGCCTTTGCATGTAGTCTGTAGTCTGTAGCCTGTATTTAGCGTTATCTTATTAGCCACGGTTGCCGGGTCTGTTTGTTTTTCGGTGCACGTTTTGAGCTGACTGTTTAATCTCTCGTTTCGAATTCGCGGTTTGGTCGCGTCGCGTCCGGCATAACCACATCCGTTCAGACTATGATCAAAGGTGATTTGGATTTTCACGCCTGGATTGGCTGATAATGATCTCATCGTACTTTCCAGTGATAAGTCCGTTGTAGTGGCCCGGCACTGTAATAGTGCGGTTCGAAATTCCAGTTTGTTGCAGTGCGTTCGATTAGACTTTACATTTGGTTTGTTATATTGTGTTGTGAACTGAAATTCAAGTTACCTTGGAATTTATACCCGTAGATAACTGGATATTTGAATTGGTAAGTGAGTCATACCATTATAAAAAATAATATTAATATTGCTTATTACTTTTTGAACCAGGAATTTTTCATTAATACTTTTAATATACTCAGCTCTATGGGCACTTTTTTATTATTTTTGTTTAATACGTTATAATCATATGTAACTAATATTGTGTGACGGATCGAATAAAAGTTAATTTATTTTATGATGCTGCGGTTATTAATTGTATACGCTATTACCGTTTCCACGTACTTTACTCGTATGTTTGTTGCCATAATAAAGTCATTTATAAAGTAACTAGCTGTTACACGCGACTTCGTAAACGTATGCTTAGAACGTTTATTTTTTATTTTTGTAAAACAATTATTTTTGTTTTTTTTGAGACAAAAAGTAACTTATGTTCTTCTCCCAAATGCAATACATCTTCTTACCAAATTTCATCAAGATCCGTTCAGCCGTTTAGCCGTGAAAACGTAACAAACAGACAGATACACTTTCGCATTTATAATAATAAATGCGATAATAAATATAGAATAATAATAATAATACCAGACATTCCACACAGCATCATCTGGCCCCAAAGTAAGCAGAGCTTGTGTTTTGGGTACCACATGACTGATATACTACTTATATACTTTTTTTTTTGTTTATTCAAACATATTATACATAGAAACACCCAGACCCGACACAAATACTTGCAGATCATACAAACATTTGTCCCGCAGCGGGAATTGAACCCGCAACCTTTTTGCGTCTCAGCCGGACCTAAGCCCACTGCGCCACAGAGGTCGTCAAATATAGATATAGATATTTTCAGTCCCATATTATCGTATGTTTTACTATTTAATAAAAGTTCATAATATTTGTATCTCCTGTTTCCCATCGCACGTAGAATCAATATCCCGATTAATGCATAAAAATCAATAATATCTGGTGTATTATTATATTAATTGCAATAAAATTCAATGACGGAAATAAAGCAGGCATTCACATTCTGCGTCGTTATTGCGTTTGTGTAAATGTTGCGGCTTCCGAAAATTAGTGGTTGGCACCCCTTTGTGTTCGACACCGACTCAGCACCGGTATTTCGTATTACACATGGTAGATACATGTACCTATTTACTGAAACTTTGTCACCTAGCTATTTACTTAAGTGTTCTCTAACAAACTTTACATCTAGCTTTGTATGCAAATGAAGTGGTATCTCGCTGAAAAACGTTTTGAGATCTCATCATCATGATATTCATTAAGACCATTAAGATGGAACACGAGACTCACAAATGCTACGTTTACGCGATTCGACTAAGAATACTCTACCCGCGGCACTTGGTTTATAAAGCCATCATCGATTCGCTTAACGTTTCAGCATTCTGCGAGTCGATCCCCTACACTACGCTATTCGAACACCTGATAATAAAATTTGATTGTGCATTTGTATAGCACATACACATTCATGTATCGCTTCGCTCCAGTTGCGGAGTTTTCAATGGCCGCTGTTTCAGGTATTTTTTGTATACCGCACCGTCGTTATTCTGGCGTTATTGAGGTTGTAATTTCATACGTGCCCGAAATACAATGTGTGTTTGTAGTTCGTACATGGGTAACTCAGATTAATAATTCATGTAGACAATGAGCGCTAGTTCGCATCGAACTCGTGTTTGATATATGTTATGTGAATGATAAAATACTACCTAATTTACAATGGTACCGTTGGTCCCTTCGGTCCTTGAGCCGGGGGGCTTCCCGATGTACCGTTTATTGAGACGTGAATATTCGTCCTTGGGCGCAGAATATCACACAATAGTGTCAGGTAGCTGACACCTTGTTAGGGAGGTTGCCCCCTTGATGTTGCCTTCATTGTGTTGAGCTGGGTCACGAGGATTCTGTTTCAAACGGGCCTCATTCCGTCCGTCAGATAAATGCGTTTCGTGTTTAATTGGAATTATGTTTTCCGTGCTTGATTTGCGGTGTTAGTATGTACAAAATTCTTATTAATAATGGTAAAAGATAACAAATTCAGATGTCAGACTTCTTGGGACCGCCATCTAAAGCTCTCCGTCACGCACGACAGCTTAATCCGGAACTGGCTGCTTGAAGTACTGCGAAACACGGAAGCCTTTAGTTGTAAATGCCACTGAACCATCCTTCTAAATGCCACTGAACCATCCTTCCAAATGGTGGCCGGGGTGAATTCTATACACTTTACTTGATCTGCTACAAGGTCAACGCCAATTACGCCACGCATCATAGTAATTTCTATATTTTATGCAGTAATCTCTTACCATAGTAAGGTTGAACGATTCCTAAAAATGTCCTCTCAAGCATGTAGGGAGGTGTCTAACACACTCGGGCAGCCCGTCTATAACTCATGGCTAGGTTGCTCGCAGCGGCGGCGTCAATCGCTCAATGTCAATTCGACCACCGACGCGATCTTGCACCCTCAACGGCACCTACAAAGAAATGTACGCCCATTTTTCTTACAGAAATGCAATTAGAAATAATGCATTTCTCTTTCAGGTCTCGTGTTGCGCTTAGCTCGACGGACAACGCTCTTGGATTTTTAATTTTAAAATCGTGATAGGTACTTTTGTCTATTGCGGGATCGTGTCTGCTCGTTCTTCTGAGTTTCTTTTTGTTTTATTTGTTGTATTGTGCCGATACCAGTTGGTATCTTTAGACGTTTGGAACAATAGTATCGTTTATCTTTGTCATTTTTGGAGGACAACGATTCGGTTCGCTATTAATTATTGTGAACACGAAATATTGTAAGCAGTTGTCAGTCGCTTTTCTTAGTTCTACGAACAAGAAAAATTTCCGTTGCGCAAAGTTTGTTGTTATTTCGAGAGGAAGTATTCTAGTTATCTTACATCCCGCGGGAAGCATCTGAACAGAATTTGAGGTTATTTGAGCGTGATAAGCAAAAAGGTGCGCTTAGCGTTTGCGGTCTCCACCACGCGACTCTCCAATTTATTCTTGTATTTGTGTTTGCACAGAAATGTCTGGGTTTGTTCCTTTTTGTATTGTCTCGCTCGGAGCTAGCTATTTAGTGTTGTTTTAACTTTGTATTTTCCGGTATTGTTTAAAAGTGGCTTTTTGTGTCAAATAGAAAATGGTTTTATACTTGCTAATTAGACGAAAACGTACTTACATAAATAGCTTGGCCTGTGTGGCGTTTTGATAAATAGTGCAAGAAAAAAGTTAAATAGATACCCAAGCATTAAATTTTATTTATTAAGCTTAAGAGCGACTGTTCAGATTTTATATTACATTGACTTCAAAGCATAATTATACTGAATCATGTGACGCAGCTTTTGTTAGGTTAAATCATTTTGAAATTCAGTTGCGCAAATAATACGCACGCCAAACCATGCCTACAGAATAATGGTGCTAGAATGCGATTTGCAACTCAACAATTTTCCTATACGATAGCTATATGCGGGTACTATAAATGTTGCATAACCCAAGCGCATTTTGAATATGACACAGATAGCTAGAGTTGAATCCTACTTACTGTTTTATGGATGGCAGAAATATCTCAAATTGAATTACGCTTTCCGTATTACTTTCAGCAAAGTTAATATTTGTAACACTTTCGTTATAGTGTTTCGTTGTCCAAAACATGAAAGCAGAACAAAAAAAAATGCCAAGTCAAATGCATAGTATAATTATTATAACTAGCCCACTGGTCGAAATTCAACCATTAATTAATTAATAATATATGTATTTATTATGCATAATTTAAAAAAAGTATTAGCATTCTGCACTATTTCTCTATATAAACTATAAGTGTGCGAAATTTCATACTCCTCCGTCCACGCAATTTTCGTAAAAAGGGTACTAAAAGGGATGCAATAAGTTATTAGTGGAACAGCAATTTAGATCATGATTCTTTCAAGAACAGTCAAAGGTTACAGAAAAAAATGTTACCTCTTTACATCAGATGCTGCCCGCATGCAAGTTTTATCACATAAACATATTACATACGTAACATATTTGGGGGCCAGATGATGCTGTATGAAATCTCCGGTATTATTATTATTATTATACTCATAAAATAACTTAAGAAAATGTAAATAATGTTCAAAATCACGTCGGTGTCCATAATGTAGTCTCAAGCCATCGCGGAATATCTGGGTTCGGAACATGACTTAACTGTTCTTGTAATAGGACTCGCACCTCTGAAAAAAAAACCACTTTAATCTACAAGGTTGAGTACTGTTAGTATAGTATACGCGAAGAAATTTAAAATTCATAATTATTAGGCTTACGTTATCATATCTCTGATCTCAAAGAAAACGGGGTGAAAAACTTAAAAGTGAAGCGTACTTACTTCTTCCAGTCTGTTCAAATAATAATCATATTGACCATATGAGTATCCGTCAAAGCGCTTGCTAAAGAATGTAGCTTTAGCGGCTTTCAGTGCTTTTTCGTGATACTGCCGAGCTTTGCTCCAAGAAGTGAAGGCCCAATACCAATGATCAGACAACTCGTCGTATTCGTTTTGGTAGGTCCAGTATGCTCTAGTGACAGCTCGGTCATTGGCATTCTCGTTTATTGCTTTTATTTCCTCGTAATGATTTTTCATCATCTACAAAAAAGATACCATACATACAGACTCTCTCATTATGTATAAATTATTATAAAAGGAAATTTGTACATACTTGTAGAATCATTTGTTTTTCCTCGTCGCAAACTTGCCGTGGAGAAATATAAAAGAACGCGTTCTTTACAGCGTCTTCGTGATTTGTCCTCAAAAATTGCGGAAGAACACATGAATGTCGAAAATCTCTCGGCTGCAAACTGATACTATTGAAATGACTCAAGACTGATTTGAATACGTCCTGATTGTTACTGGTGTTAATTTGTTTCGCTTGAACGTATTGGAGTTCTATGGACTGTAACAGAAAATTGGTTCAATATCATGTGAATCACCTCTGCTTAATTATTGTATTTGTAAATAATATTGGGTACTTAAAGCTACCCCAATATGTAATTACTAAAAACTAAACTACCTGTTCCAAATTAGATTTGTACACATCTGTTCCATGGGAGTTTGGCATGTTTCTTCTTTCTTCAAACTCCTTAAGTGCCTTCGATAGAGCCATCTGGTGCTTTTCGCGGAAACTGATTTCACACTGGTTGGGTATACTATTGACTTGGCCCATTATGTATTCAGAATACTCCCCCTTCAGCTCAACGACCATTGTCTTATTGTTGTGTTCATTTCTCAGCTCGAGTCCTTCGTATTTTGCAGTCAAATCCTGAAACATAATTGAATATACACGTTTTTTAATTACCCACTTTAATTTGAATTAGTAACACGGTAAGATAAACAGATTAGTAAATCGGATTGTACCTTAGAAAATTTGTCTTTATCCAAATCCTTTCCATCAGGTCCAATTTTCCTGTTTTCATTGAAAGCATTTAAAGCAGCTACGACTGCATCATTGTGTATTTGTAAAAGATCAAGAGCGTGCACGCACAGTGACTTACCCTTCGTCACAGCTTCTATTGACTTGTCGTAAGCTTCATTACCATTTAAAATAGCTTTCAAGGTTTTAGACCTGTTTATCTCTATAAACTCTTTTTGTTTGTCAGTCAGCTCCTGCAAAGTTTAGACTCAAACATATATAAAATATAAATATAAAAGGACTTTATTATTAAACAAATGTGTTAATCTTGTGCTTTTTACACAGTTAAGTGAATCAGAAAAAATCTAATAATCAGAAAACATGCAAAACACTATAATAAATGTGACACAATTCAAAATCAAAACCTGCATGAGTTCCTCGAGTTTTTTATCAATATTCTCTTTTTCGCCGAATAACTTCTTGGCTTTGAAGGTGGCGCGTGCGGTGACCAGCTCCTGCTGTTGAAAGATGATGACCTCAGAGGCAGGCATGCTCGGGGCATCTAATCCGCACACTTGTTGCATGTTTTTTTCAAACTGTTCCCGAACCTCTTTCGTAGCCGTCAGGAGACCAGCATTTGCGGTTGCCTGTACAAACATATACCACTATTTCTATAATACAATTCATAGTCTCATCGTCACAGTCTAATCATATCCCTGAAACATTGTAGGTTTTCTTTTATTTGTTTAACAGTATCTTAACCTACACATCTCATATAGCACTTGCTATGCTCGCATATAAAATGTATGTTATTTATAAATACTGCAAAAAGTTTTCAGAATGGTAGCCGATGGTTGACAGCCATTCAGAAGAATGACCAGGATAATATCGTGAGGAAACCGGCATGTCGTAGAACCTAAAAAGTTTTCCTCATTTTCAGAGTTTCAGATGAGGTGTACAAAAGGTTTTTGGTACTATTGATAAAACGATTTAATTACCTGTAAAATGCTCGTCGGTGTAGGAATAGCGTCACTATTGAAGATAGTCATGTACGACTTGAAGTAAGTCAATAGCTCGTGGCTCTTAACGGGATCCCCATGGATTCGCTTCATACATAGCTTTACGGGGCTGAAGATGGATGTCGCCAGCTCCTTTAGCTCATTTATAAAGTTTTGTGAAATTTCTGGAAAAAAACATGGAACATACAGAATAATTATAATTAGAATATAATCAAAAGAATATAATTTGTCTAATACTTGTACTACTTACAGTTCGAACCCATGTGCTAAGTGCACGAAAAGAGACCTTAAGGCGGACTTTAATCCTTTCACCACCTGATTTGAAATAACCACTGACACGATATGAAGACTACTAACTAGTAACATTTTTTTTGTAAAACATACCACTGACTTTCCCTTTGAATTTAGGGTCTATTATTCCAAGTCCGGGATGTGGCATAAGGAAGCAAGTGACCTTTTCGAAGCTGGCCAAAATGTGCTGCCTCAATTCTCTCACTTCCGGTACTTGGCTCGAGTTTGTCTGAAATATTATGCAACCAAAAATTATAAATGTTATGCGTAAATAGACAACATATTAATACAACATATTAATAAAAAAATACCTTAAATTTGTTTGCCAAGTATGCTTCCCCGCCAGATTCTCCGAAAGCATACTCCCAGGGGTTCATCCAATCCCTGATGAGGAACTCGAGAACTTGGAACGCTTTTCCAGTTTCTTCTTTCATAATTTTGCCATAGTCAGTAAACAACTAAACGAATAAAATAAATATTACAAGTTAAACTTATATAGTAACGAAACGTTTCTGAAATTGTAGCATTTCACAAAATTCCAAGTAAGTATTAAAAGTGATTGTTTGCTTGAATATAATTATCTGGCAATTGACAATCATTTTGCAATGAGGCTTCGTCCAAAGTTATTGATATCTGATCTGCGTACCTGAAGGTTTTGCAGATCCTCTTCAGTGATGTTGCTTTTAATGTTGTAGATTTGCATCGAGGACAGTAGACTAGATAATGCGAAGATTGTCGAGCAATCCTTCACACTGCTACTGCTATCAAATGTCCCTTGAGTGTCCATCAATAATACTGCCACCTGAGCATTCAGAAAAATTATAATATAACCTTCCTTACTTCTATCTCTATCGTCGATAGCTTTGATATCTTTATCTAGGCAAAATATCGATTAGTTTGGTAAGAAGTTGTAATAAAGAACTAACTTTTTCACCTGTTGGTAGCGTGATCAAAAATGGTTCAGACCACATAAGGATGCCTGTGGTATTTCGCTCTGAGCCGCCACGCCAACTAAAGCCGGTGAGGTCCTTACTTTTATCACCCAGCCATGATCCGTCTGCGCGAGCTGTAGGCTAAAACATCACAGCATTGATTATAACTTGTTTATAGAATATGCTATAATTTTAAGTCTAAAATCTACCTATTAATAAACTTAGAGCTTACATGAAGGATAGTCTTTTGAAGAAAGCGTATTATAATATAAATGACTATATTATTGATAAGAATGCATGGCCTTATGTTGCTCTGCCCTTAGACATTTAACCGACACATTTGAAATGTATACATAAATAAACTCTTTTGTATTAGTTTTTCGTAGTTAAGGTAGTTATAAGATGGATCATGTAAAGAAGCGCTAGGACCAGGACGAGTTTCTTGCCAGTTCTTCTCTTGGGTTAGGACGTATTGGCACCTAAATTCACCTAGTATGTAAGACGTTTCAAAGTGATCCTTGTGATTGAATAAAGTATCTTTTGACTTTGACTCTGACTTTGACTTTAGCCCAAACGCTTGTGAACTCACAGAGGAATATAAATATCTTAGGAAGAAGTTGATCAGGAATGATTTGCCGCCGCGATAGGCACCAGCCACGCTCACTAACGCCACAGGCAGGTTTTTGATGTTCTCACTCAACAGAATCTTCTCGAGCTCCTCTTCATTCAGGTGGTAGTGGTTATTATCCACTGTCACCACTTGGACGCCGTGCCCCGTCTCCATTATCCTGAAAGTTAATCTATACACCGATTACTTATTAATGAAATTAGAAATAATAACAGTTTGATCATACCTACTCGTCTATAAGACAGTTACAAAATTAAGCAATAACATTTTTGACTAATTGTACTAAAATCAAATTTCGGTGCGGCATAGCACATCCATGCTTCCGTATTAATATTATTAATACGAAAGTGTCTCTGTCTGTCTGTTTGTTTGTTACATTTTCACGGCTGAATTACGTAGCTCGCGGCAACTAGCAAATACTGTATTGCTGTATAACACTTTTGAACCCTTACATTTTTGTTATAAGAGTATTTCCGTCTGAGGGTTAACGACAAGCAAAGTAAAGCAGCGGCTTTATGTAGGTACCACGCTTTAAAAGCTGCTGGTAGAAGTTAGTTTAATATGAAGTTAAATATACTTGCCTAATGTGTTTGACGTTGTAAAATAACAATACAGAATCAATTGCATATAAACGCGCACCAGTATTTATAGTAAAATTTTATTGTGGTTCGTTTCCGAGATAATGTTCTAGATAGCGGTTTGGTCTGCCTGGATAGTGTTATCATGGTTTTTAAAATCATGCAAATGTAATTATATTTATATTCTGACCGCAATAAGTCAATGCATTTTTAGTCGTGGGAAAAAAACTAATATACTTAATTCAAATTCAGATCTTCTTATTTCGGACAACTTGATCCATAGAGGATAGTAGCACATTATACATAAAACAAAAGGGAGTTAGTAAGACAATGATATAAAAAAAAGTAAAAGAGAAGCCGACGCTAGTTCACAGTATGAAACATTAACTAAACTTTCTGGTTTCGTTTTGTACATAAAAAGCACAAAACGCCTGAAAGTTATGCCAATTGGCCATAATTTATCACTCAAAAATAATTCTAGCTTATTTTTAAAAACATACAATTTATAGGCACTGGCCTCAATTCTGTTGGCACTAACTAATTTTAGCTAAAATTAGGTTTAGAAGTGTCAAATGAAACTTGGTATTCTACTGTTACTAACTTATCCTAATTTAATTTTATATACTTTAATTAAGCGTTCCTTATTTAGTTAGATGGTACCAATCGAACAGGTTTTACAAATGCTATGACTAACTAAAATATATTTGAGACAATTCCTAATTTTAGAAATGAACCAACCGAATTGCCACGAATATTTATCAATGGATAATGGATTGTCGTGAAAAAGATGAGAACAAGCATTTACTGACATGGTATGACGGATATGTATATGACACAAGGTTCATAAGTATTATGTATTTAGTACTATTATTTTTAATCCAAATTCAATGTCATTGTCTTTTTTAGGCCAGAGAAGCATTACTTGTCGATTTTCATTAATTTATATATAATGGCAAATTAAATTAACAATGGCGGCGGCTTTTTCCAAAATTCCCATGCACCTTGGACAATCGAGTGAAAGTACCAACTATTGTGTGATTGTTTGGTTTGATTACATCATCATGTATAAATATATACACTAGTTTAAATTTAAAAAAAATTTGCTCTTTCTATTTTATGTATTAATAAATCTAAATTGGTTCTGTCTGTCTGGATAGAATTTGTACTTAGTATTTTTAATAAATTTAAAAAGTAAAATCGGGAAGTGGGAAGTGGCGGGGTACAGAGACAAATATAAATAATTGGGGAAGATCTTTGTCCAGCAGTGGGAAAGTATAGGTTGAAAAATAATACCGCAGAACGTATGACCTGGACATAGATCATTTTTATCAAATAGTAAAAACAATAACTTACACTTTACTTATAACATTTGTTGAGATGTTGACTAGTTTTTTAAACTGGCCTGTCAGCTATTCAATCAAATGAACTTATAAATTAGTAACATAATAATATAATATAATTAATCATTTAAAAAAAAATTCCATATTAAAATATGATTTCTGAACGAGTATCTCTTTATGTTTGAGCTTGAAAGATTCCGAGACTGGGCCGCGGAGAACAGTAGGGCGATTATGGAACTATAATTACAATCAATTTCTATCAGTTTTCATAAATTTCTGATAGACATTGATTGTAATTAGAGTTCCATAATCGCCCTACAGGAGCCCAATGCGTCGTCAAAATTATATCACAGTGTCTTGTCATTCAGCTCGCTGCCCTCTGATCTATCTATTGATTGTATTAAACGGTTCTTAGATAGCTTAACTGTCTCACATGTTTTGAAGTGATAACTTCTTATGGGAGGGTAAACCTCTTCGTTGCGTTACGGTGCCGGTCTGTCTGGCTTCCCCTTCTCTCACGCATACGGCAGCGGTAGGCAGGCGACTCTCTCACTCTAACCCACAGCGCTAGTTAGATAAGTTTAAGTTACCTATTCTGTCGGGTGTCCCGAGATGCACACGTTTTTTTTATATTATTGTTTATTATCTACCAGTTTCAATGTTATTTGGTCTGAATTATGAGTGACAGACGCTTTAGTTCTACCCCCCTGTGGCTCTTTAAAATTCAAGCGCTACAGTGACACAATGAATTATGCGGGCATGTGTCATAGGCCGTGTTTTATCCTCGCTGTCGATTCGCTCCGTTATTTTTACAGGCCATTCATCAAGTGTCGAGCCATTTAATCTAAGCATCATGAATTTTTCGAGCTTGACAAGCATATTGTATGAGATACATTTTTATTGCTCACGTTTCACACTTTGTTAGGGGATTATATTGTCACCGATATGTTTTTTTATGCGAATGGCTTAATTGTTTTGATTTGTTTGGGGTGTTATTTAATATAATACCTAACCTAAATAGTCAGAGCTATGTATACATACAATTAACCCAAGCTAACAAGAGATGTGTAACTGCAAAATCATCATAGCACTCTCGTAAGTTTCGAATATTTTGTTGGTCGATTGTCAAATATAAATTCATACTCTTAAAATCTAACGTCTTTTAACTTCTGTCAAAATTTAATCACTGTCAATAATAGTGCCATCCCTTTTTGTAAGATATAAACAAACAGGGATTCTTCGTTGGTTAATTTAATATTTTTTACTCGTTTTATTGCATGTTTTATTAAGCAATCTTAGCGGAATTTTAATGAATAAAATGTGACTACATAGGGCAAGACAAGTATGGACAATTGAATTATATATGTATTATGGTGCAATGTGGTTTGAACGACGAGGAATCCCAAGAAAATTCTAGACGGCCATTCCGCGATGACGTTTAGAATTGACAATTGACCATCGACTAAGACTTTATACAAACAAATTTATAAATACTTGACACTGACAAAATTGACATTATTATGTCACATGCCATTAACAAAAAAGAAGAAGAAATAGTGACAGGGCGAATCTTAAGCAATGTTTAGGCAGTGTTCAAGTTGCGAGGCGTTTATAAGTAAGACCGATTTTGTACAAGTATGACACATCTAGTAATTTTTCTTCTTCTTCTTCTTCTTCCTATAATGGCATCTGTCCTAATGACAGTTCTGCCAATCTTAATTGGATTTGTTTTGATATGGTATTGTCACAAAATCGTACTCGATCGTCATTTGTCTATTCTAATGGCCGCTTAGAATTTACTTGAATTTCTCTACGTACTAACAAAAAAAAACAAATTTCAATTGTCTACAGTTATGCTAAGAAGTCACAATTTATCTATACATTAATACGTGAAGCAAAAACTTTGTACCGCTTTTTACGAAAATTTCGCGGACGGACGGTATGAAATTTCGAACACTTATAGTTTATATAGAGGAGTGCAGAATGCTTCGCCTTAGGGTTAAAAAAAACCTGTTATGATGTTATGATTAATAGATAAATAAATAAATGCTAATATTTTTTTTTAAATTATGTATTAAAAATACATTAATTATTTATTAATTATGGTCGAAATTCGAATATTATTATTCCGCTAAGATAACGACATGTAATAACACGCAAACAACTAATTAATATCTATGTGACTATGTAACTTCTTAAAATGTCAAACAAAGAAGTATTACCTCAAGTGATCTAGTCTTTGAATATGATGTTTCAGCGTCTACCCTGTTCATGCCCCAGCAGAGTAAACAGAATTGTTTCTAAAGCATAAAATATGAACAACCTAGATATATGACCATCATCCCATTCTCTATTCATATCTACATTCAGCATGCATGATGTTAGACTTTTATACGTTTTTAAATATTAAGCCGTCTATGAGAAGAATACGTTGTCATTTTCAACTAAAAACTTTATGCATTAAAGCAAGATATTATACTAACGGTGGGCGCTCCGCTTCGCTCCACTTACATTAAATCCATCTGAATTAGCGCAACGACAACGCGAGGACATTACGTAGCTCGTAAGTCCTTGTACTAAATCAAGCGCACATTGCGGCGGCTAAAAGGGATTGCACATGGGAGAGTCGATTCATCTCGGACATTCTCGGAATTGTACGCGGTACATCACGAGAATATCGAATATTTTCCGTTGTTATTGCAAAATCTGCACTGCACATTTCTTAGTAATAGAGGGCATTGCTGTGCTGATCGAGCTTTAATAAAATGTTACAAGGTTTGTTTGTAAATCTTTGTCGTAAATCAATTCTACATTGGTTTGCTTAAAATGGATCTGCATCTAGAGAGTTGATACATGTAGGCATTGTATAAGGTACAATGCTTAAGTACCATTGAATTGTGTTTTTATAAGACAAAATAAAAAAGAAATAATCCCCGACATTTACACAGCATCATCTGGCACCATAGTAAGCAGAGCTTGTTGTATGGGTACCACATGACTGATATACTACTTACATACTACTTTGCTTACTTACTGGCATACATATTATATATAGAATTTCCCAGACTCGAGACAAATATTTGCAGATCATACAAACATTTGTCCCGCGGTGGGAATCGAACCCGCAACCTTCTCAGCCGGACCTTAGCCCACTGCGCTACGGTTGTCGTGTTTCATATGCCTTTCATATGCTTGTATGTAGTTCTGGTTTCAAAACATTAAAAAAGGTTACGCTTTTAACGACGAATTGTTTAACGAAACATCGCAAAGTGAATTACAATGCTGCATTATGTATCAGCGCTCGATACTGTAGCTTTTGTATAAGTTTAAAGAGCTATGTCTACCAAAGTATCGGAACGCAGGGTAGCGAAAAAAAAACGAAACCGTGGTCGAACTGAGTAAATATATGATTTAATTAAGTGGGACTATTATTATAAATATATATACGGGTATTTATCGCGTTTATTTACCTATTTTTCCCGACGTTTCGACAGGTTTACACTTTTTCGTGGTCACGGGATGACTGAGTGTGTAAACCTGTCGAAACGTCGGGAAAAATAGGTATATAAACGCGATAAATACCCGTATATATATATTGATAATAATAGTCCCACTTAATTAAATCATATATTTACATAGTTATTTCGACCACGGTTTCGTTTTTTTTTCGAATAATACCTATGTTTCGACTGGTCTGTGAGCTCAGGTAGTAGCTCTGCCTTCTGCACTGTAGTTTGAGCGTTCGGTTCCCTCCGTGTCTAGGTGTTATAAAGTATGTAATTAAAAATATATAATAAGTAAGAACGAAAGAAAGAAGAAAGAAAGAAAAATGAAAACACATGACCGGAAAAAAGACTAAAAATAGGAGAATAGGCGCCAAGGGGAAACTTATACAAATAAAAAAAAACAACTATGCGTAAAAATTAGCCCTCCCCGCGAACCAATCAACATTTTAGTATTCTATCAGTCGCCTGTTTCCATAGTAAAATTCCCAATAGTTTGGACTATGGTGTTGTGTGCAATATCCTCTAATATTATTTATTTATTTATATAATTTTGTGTATATCAAAAAGTGTACCGCGTATTCGGTCTTGAAACAAAGAGGCTACAGTAGACAGTGTCTCTTACGCTGTACTTATGGGAGTATGCTCTAAACTGTTGTATCAATGGCCGCATAACATGTGCGTCCTCACATTATTTTAGCCGTTGCATAACCAAATGGTTATGTGCCTGCTTTCGGAAATGTTAACTGCATCATAGTGTTACACAATTAAGGGATTCTTGCCCGAATTCTGAAACACTTTTGAGTTGGTCTCATTGCATCCTTCAAAACCACCAACAAAAAAAAACCATCTATTACCCATTGAGATGCCATAGCCTTATGTTGCTCAGCCCTCAGACAGTTAACCGACACATTTGAATTGTATAAACTCGTTAAGGTAAGATGGATAAGATGGATCATGCAAAATAGCGCTGGGACCAAGACGAGTTTCTTGCCGGTTCTTCTCGGGCTTGGGTTAGGAGGAATTGGCACCTAAATTCATCTAGTATGCAAGACGTTTCAAAGTGATCCTTGTAATTGTATTGAATAAAATATCTTTTGACTACTTTGACTTTGAGACTGTTCCAATGAGCTCAAACAAGATACCTCTGCTGTATGTTGGTGAGAAATTGAGCATCCTGCAGATTCCAGGTGATGTCGCATCGTCAGGTTAATGTCACCATGTTTTTTGCAACATCATTGAAATTTTTCTTATCGTGTTATTTCGAACCAGTGTGGTGAAAGGATTAAAGTACGCCTCAGTGACTCATTTCGTGCACTTGGTACCCAATGAACCTAATTTCGTATCACCCAGACCTGTGGATGTTGCTCTGATCCCTGCATAAACTAGAAAAGAGCTGATGATCTTCTGAATATCTTCTGAAATGGCTGAAGATTTTTTCTTAAATCTTAACTAAGAACGCTCGCAATTAAATCATCTTTGAAACATTAAAAACTAAATCAAAATCGGTTCATTCGTTTAAGAACCCGATACTACAGATACACACATACACACATTTATGACATGACTGATTGCTTTGGGGTTAAAAATTACCGAAACGTTATTTAAGTAGTCTTTATATGGCGTGTTTATGTTACGTTCCACGAACGTTATCGGTTGGAACGGTATCGATGAAATTAGATCCATTTCGTGAAAAAAAAAACAGTGGAACAGTGGAAGCATCTGGAGGAGGCCTTTAACCGAGAGGGGTCCTAACGTTATATATCTACTAGAGAATGAAATCGTTATAATATAAATGATAGTATAATAATATAATGAATATATAATCATAAAAAAACATCCAATAATACAATATATAAGAGTAATAGAAAATAAGTAATGATACAAACATAATGTAATGTAATACCATAAATAGTCGCCAACATAAGTCAAAGTCAAAGTCAAAAGATGATTTATTCAATACAATCACAAGGATCACTTTGAAACGTCTTACATACTAGGTTAATTTAGGTGCCAATTCATCCTAACCCAAGCTCGAGAAGAATTGGCAAGAAACTCGTCTTGGTCCTAGCGCTTTTTTATATGATCCATCTTATAACTACCTTAACTACGAAATACAAATACAAGAGAGTTTATACATTTCAAGTGTGTCGGTTAACTGTCTGACGGCAGAGCGACATGAGGCCATGCATTCTTATCAATAATATAGTCATCTATATTATAATAAGCTTTCTTCAAAAGACTACCTTTAATGTATGCTTTAAATTTCTTAATAGGTAGTTTAGTAGCATTTTCAGGAAGCTTATTATAGAAGCGCACCGTGTTCCCCATAAATGACTTATTAACTTTTTCTAGTCTAGTGATAACGCGGCGGGACCCCATATTTGTATGATCTGCAAGTATTTATCTCGGGTCTGGGGGTTTTTCTATAAATAATATGGATGTATAAAAAAAAATACAGTAGATAAGTACCTAGTATATCAGTCATGTGGTACCCATAACACTGTTTACTTTGGGGCTAGATGATGCAGTGTGAAATGTCCGGGAAAAAAACAGTGATGAACTGACGTACTATTATTTCGAATGGAGATATATAATAAATAAACCTTTTTTTCTTTTATTTTAGGTAAGTGTACCTTCCCGTAGCAAGAAAGAAAGAAAGCAAGCAACCGGGTGCGGCCCTCACCTGGTGGACCTTTTGCACTTTCTGCAGACGATCACATTACCACTACCACAGGTAGCGTTACCAAATAAGACTCGAAATTTTATTCACCGATACGACTCACGTATTATCACCAAATTTTTCCGGCAAAAGTGCCAGTTTTCATTACGATAACTTTGAATGTGCACCCTTAGTAAGCCTAGCGATTTAAGATATTAATTTATACTACTATTTATTTTTTATTTTTATAACTTATATAGTCTGCGAGCTAGACACAAAGACAAACAGTCATATCAGAACTATAAGAGTTTCTAGTAGACTTCGGTACTCTAAAAAAACGACTCCATTGTTCTTAATAGTCTATCTACACATACTCTTCTGTTTTATTTGTCTAAACACGTTATGTTATGAGACGTTGTTGAATTAAGGCGTTATTTCGTTTAATTGGTGAGGTTGGGGCTTTGGCGATGGTACGTCAAAACTCATGGTAAGGGCCAGGCTATGTTGGAATATGCTGATACTTGTATGTCACTGCACCATTTTTGCGTTCTTGCCCGTGTTTTTATCTGCCTGCAGCATGACGTATGGGGGATCACGAATAAATATTGTGACAAAATGCGAGCCGCGTTTTTCATACACGATACTGTTTGTTTTTGCGGATAACGTCGCGGTACTGTGTCGCGTCATTTGCGTAATCGACTTTTTATTTATTATTTTTCGCAACGATATACGTGTTATCGCCACGTGTCGTAATTTGAGGCATTGGTGCCTGTGTGATGTGCTTTGCTCTCGATTACTTGATTCAGAACTAAAGCTGGGTTTAGACAGTTTGAATAAATTACTTATTTATAAATCAGTACAAATTATTAATTAAAGTCTCCGCACTGCTATTGTTTGTCTGTTTGATCAAGATAAATGTATGTGTCTTTACCGCACCGCACCGCACAACATTCTAGGTACTTAGTTATTAAGTTATTATAATAATATTTATTTTTTATTTTTAACTATGTACGTACCCTAGATTCTGGGTAAAATAAAATCATTTTCATTCTTTCATAAACTCTAGAACGGATTTTCATACGGTTTTCACCAATGGACGGAGTGATTCACGAGGATGGTTTAGGTTTATAATTCACGTGCAATGGCGGGACGGGTAGCTAGTTATTAATATAATGGAACGCGGATCCCGTCATGATATATTTTCTTATGAATTAATGAATGAACAAATAAAATTCTTTATTGTACAATTAAAATTATTTATTGTACAAAAACATAAGGATACACGAGTCAGGGGCCCAAACTCGTTAGTGAGCGCAGCTAAAATGCATGCTATTTCATCTAGCTTAATGTGAGAAAAGGATAGACGTGCACCAAGGAAAGAGATGAGCAGTAAGAAGATAGCGTGATTATAATTTTGAGTCATATTCATATGATAAAATTAGATTATGATTTCTGAATCAAACGATTGCATAAAAATAATGAATAGACCTTTGGCTCAAGGGTTCTCATGAAAAAACTACTGAATGTATTTATTAAAAAAAAGTTATTTGAGCTCTTGAATAAATAAAATATGCTTGTATCGGAATAATGTTTTAGTTTGCTTACTCCGTTTGTTATTTATTCACACCTAAAGTTGCGCTAAAATCAGTGATAAAAACGATTTTTTTGAGTCTATCTTTCAAACCCGTATTATTTTTACAATTCTGTATAAGATACAAGCATAGATTATGACAAGACAAATTTATATAACTTTTAGTTTTGGTTGTTCATTATCAGACGGTGGTGTGATCACCCTTCGACGTTTGTATGGAAAGATAATCGACTAGTTCACTCTTAATATAACAATGTGACAACAAAAAATGACGTAGATTTTTTTTAAGTATGTATAATGGGCGGTCTTATTGCTAAGGGTGCGATTTCTTCCCGACAACATATGAATAGATTGGAGCTTAACTTGTTTTAAAGATTGGTCGGGGTGCACACTTTAACTCACCTATATAAATGTTTTAGAATGTTTCTATTGTATCTGGAATCCAGACACCTCTAGACGCCTCCTTTAAAAATCGATTGACATTAACGTTTGAGAAAGATGGAATCTCAAACGTTAAATGTCAATCGATCGAATGGCACAATTCCAAAATGTCAGAACAATATGCGGTTAAATTCCCGCGAATCCAAACCGCCCAATTTTGAAGTACGATTTTGAACGCGTTTTTTTTCACGTTTGATTCCGCATGCAAGTCCGTGCTAGGCTTAACTGTTTATTGCTGTTCACAAATTTTCATTTTATTTCCAAAATCCACTGCCCTTAAAAATAAAGTAAAACAGTCAATTCAAACTTAGCTAAACAAAGGCCAATTTTGCATTTACATTTTAAAGATAACGTTCCTAACTAGACAGTAAATTTTACCTTGCGGACATGCCAAATAGAGTAAGTAAGAAAAAGAAAAGTAAAAAAAATACATTTTGCTGAAGAAATGTTCAACCCAAGTAAACGAAATTTCAATATTTTGCTTTTCTGTAACTTTCCAGTCATATAATTTTCATCACCCTATATTCAGCTATGTTGATTTCTATCCATCCCAAAGTTGTCTGACAGAGGTCGCTATCTAGCGTTAAGACCGCCCATTGTACTACCTTGTAGCTAAACATTGTTTCTTGTCTAATGTATTTGTGGTGTGCAATATAGTAGATTATTGCACCGAGCGCAAAATGATTTTATTTTTTGAATAAAATTGTAATAACTTAGAGGAGTCCGAGTTGGGACACTCACGTTTTGTATGAAAAACTAAATTTGATTCAGTATCTTGATTTACTTAAAATTAGTTTTACAGAAAACTTGTGAAAGAAACCTGTGTTTGAATTAGGTACTGAGTGCAGAATAAGTTAAGCTTTATTAATCAAGTCTTAAAACTCACCTGAGTTATCACATTTTTTTTATATTATGATTTCAAGGTAAGATGCCACCGTTACCTTGCTCGAAATGACAAAAATTTGGTCCTTACCCTTATATGAAATTTCATTATTGCACTGTTTTTTACTTTTTATTTAGATATAAATTTACCACAGAGGTTTAATATCTCCCATTAAGTTTAATATAAAATGTTAATAATAATAATATAATAATAATAATGCCGGACATTTCACACAGCATCATCTGGCCCCAAAGTAAGCAGAGCTTGTGTTATGGGTACCACATGACTAATATAGTACTTAAATATTTTTTTCTTAAATAAATACATATTATACATAGAAACACCCAGACCCGAGACAAATACTTGCAGAACATACAAACATTTGTCCCGTGATGGGAATCGAACCCGCAACCTTCTGCGTCTCAGCCAGACCTTAGCCCACTGCGCCACAGAGGTCGTCAATATAACATCGTCAATGTTTGCATTAGATCAAAAAGATAATGGCTGATAATAAAAATCGGCTGAATAAAACCGACTTGGTAAAAAAAAAACAAATGGCGCGCATTTTGTACCATTGTAAAACTTTTATTTGATTCTTCTTATTTTTAGTTTGAGTAGGTATATTTTATTAGAGTAGGTAGATTGGTAGTTGAAAGAAAAGTCAATTACGCACCTTGTTAAAGAGAGTAATTAATGCACTCGTGTTAATTCAGTGCCCTCGCTTGCGCTCGGGCACCAACATAACACTCGTGCATAAATAACTCACTTTGCGCTCGGTGCAACAATCTACTATAAATTAACCGACTTAAAAAAAGGAGGAAGTTTTCAATTGGGTTGATGGGCTCAAATTACATTCAATGAAGTCTGTTTTTTTTTAGTTTATATAACGTAATTATTATTATAATCTCTATGCAGTCTATTCACTATCGAATGATGTGCATAGTTTATAGATGAATTGGAGACAGCAAACAACTTTGTATGGTTTGTGCGAGTTCGTGAAGTACCTAAACGCAAAAGTCTTTGCAGCTGTAGATTCATCATCAATAGACTCTTTGATTCTACAGTAACATGCTCACACGCAACCGGACATGATCAGCTCTAACTTTAATACATGATTTATTAGAAACATTAAAATGACAGAAAGCTTCGAGTTGTTCCGCTCTGCTAATCCTTAATTACAGTGTAACTAATAGCAGCGGCTATTTGTAATCACAAATTGCGGTCGTATTTGATAGTGTGCATGATTTTGACCGATAGCACTTCATTGGACTGTAACAAATTGCATCGGCAAAGTGCGGGCTAATAGGCAATCATCGCTGAAACGAAATTTGACTACCAATGACTGAAAACCAGCGTTGCTTTGCATGGTATCCTATACCATGTAAGGCAGCATCATGCTGAGATCTGTTTGGCTGCACATGCGGAGCGGTACTAGTTGGGCAACCTAATGGCCTTCCCTAATTATTTTATTTTTTATTTTATAGGTATTATAACTACTGTAAGACATGTCTAAGAACATTGTATTATGTCTAAAGATGAATAAATGAATTGAATTGAATTGAATTGAATTGAATTTATTTATTTAATTATAAAAAGTACTTACACTATTTTTATATAACACTCAAAATTTGCAAGTTGCATTGGCAATGGGCAGGCCATATAGCTCACAGCACTGATAACTGTTGGGGAATAAAAGTTCTCGAATGGCGACCAAGGACAGGAAAACGAAACGTAGGACGACTTCCCACCCGATGGACTGATGACATTGTAATGATCGCGGGAAATCGGTGGATGGAGAGGGCTCAGAACCGTTCTTCCTGGAAATCTATTGGGGAGGCCTATGTTCAGCAGTGGACTTCTAGGGGCTGATAATCTGGATAATATACACATGAACTAAAAATAATTAATAAACAATATATAAAAAAATCTAAAAAAAGTCGTCAATCAATATATATTGTCAATTAATTTCACGATAACAAATAAAAAACTTCCATTAATAAATTCAAATTACATAAGTAATGTCAAACCTAATAAAATATAAAAATTGATAAATTCCTTGGGGATATGTTATTTTAATATTAACTAGCAAAATTTTAAAAATTATATTGAATTTTGAAAATTTTGATAGGATGTTCTGTTTTTTGTTCTGTAGATTCTATCTACAGAATATGCCTATCTTCACTGTAAACATATTATGTTAATTTAGGTTATCATTGTACCTGTCTTCCGTTTTGTTCAAATGAACAAAAAAAAGAAAGAAAATCATTTTTCTTTCTTTTTACCAATCGGTAGTAGCCACTGAGTCTGGCCCTCTTTGTTGATTGGTAGGCCGCCCGAAGGCCAACATCATGGCAACCTTTATTATTAATTTATTTATTTATTATTGGCCAAACGCGTGTCGGACCACACTGTGAAGGCTTCCGAAGTCAGTCAATTGTGGTTAAATTGAATACAATATAGTTAGCAATACAATAATATGGTATATATGACGACCTCTGTAGCGCAGTGGGCCAAGATCCGGCTGAAACGTAGATGGTTCGTACGTGTACGATTCCGGGGGACAAATGTTTGTATGAGTAAAGTCTGCAAGTATTTGTCGGGTCGGGTCTGGTTGTTTCTATGTATAATATGTATGTATTTACAAAAAGTATATAAGTTGTGTATCAGTCATGTGGTACCCATAACACAAGCTGTGCTTACTTTGGGGCCAGATGATGCTGTGTGAAATGTCCGGGATTATTTATTTATTTGTTAATTGTTAAATGTTTATTTCAACTATGTCGTGATGCCATTGCACTGTGGTCACACGATACGATACTTGGTGCCGGGAACTTAACTTCCTCGGCGTAAAAACATCGTAAAGAAGCGTTATCACAACCATTCCTGTCGACTCGTTAATATGAAATTACAACCGGCCTTAATTAGCTGTCGTTAAATAAAATTAACCGTAAAATACTAAGTTATTGTTGTACAATAGAGGAACTAATAAAGTTGTTCATGTAACCATTTTGAGACTATTAATGCCAACACCATCAGTAGGTACAGGCGTGATTTAGATTAAGTAGGTACAGGTACTTAATCTAAATCACGCTTACGGCCGAAATAATGATTAAAACTCTGCTCTGCTTGTACTCATAAACACATTTTAAAGAAAGTAGAAGAGTATACATTTAATTTGCGATGGTAATAGTGTAGACAGTTAACGAAAATAATTACAGAGACAGATGAGAGATACAGACAGTAAAATACATACCTATTTACTAATTTAAAAAACGTGTGCGTCTCGGCACGCCCGACAGAAGTGATAACTTAAACTAATCTAACTAGAGCTGTGGGTTAGAGTGAGGAGGAGCCTGGCTACCGCTGCCGTATGCGTGAGAGAAAGGACAGCCAGACAGACTGGCGCCGTAACGCGTTACGTAACGGTTTACCCTCCCAGGAAGTTATCACTTCAAAGGAAAACAACTTATCTAAAACAACAAAATAGGTAATCATATTTTAGGTATAACGGAAATGTGTATCTCCCGGCATAGAACATCTATACCTACTCTATCGCAAATTGGCGCCAACTCAGCATTAGTTGTATTATACCAACAAACGTTGATCTTCCGTTGGAACCAAGAGCCCAGCAATTTTACAATTTTGTTACCTACGTTCTAACAAGAATAACCAATTCAAGACAAATGTAAAGTTAGCCAAATTCAGTTTTATTCAATACAATCGTTTTACATGCTAGGTGAATTTAGGTGCCAATTCCTCCTGACACGTTGATGCTCAATGATTTTGTTTAAGAACTTCAAAAACCAAGCTTGGAACATATTCTTGTACTTGACGTGAGAAAGGACTAGTGAGTTGAATGCAAACTCACACAAACGTGAATTACCAAATAGGTCAGTCTCTGGAGCATCAGACAGATTCTCAGCTGGACAGGTTTGCAACTGGATAGGATTTGTACAGATCGCAAAACACGATCTTATATTCTTTCCATAAAAGTCCTAATTAGAATTTTTGTATGATTTTTTTAAATTTATTAAATTGACGTGTGACGCGTTTTATCTTATTTTAGTCATCATGTAAAGAGGAGTTGACTAAAACTGCGGAAAATTCTTAAAAAAATAATTCAATAATTAAACAAAATTGACGACCTCTGGTAGCGCAGTGGCCCAAGGCCCGACTGATACGCAGAATGCTTGTATGATCATTAAGTATTTGTCTCGAGTCTGGTTGTTTATAAGTATAATATGTATGTATATAAAAAAAAGTATATAAATAGTGTTATCAATCATCGGGTACCCATTCCACAAGCTCTGCTTACAAATGTCCGGTATTCTTTATTTAAAAACTGCCATTCAAGAATGTTACTCTAATTTGGAATTTTGTGCAAATAAATAAGATAATTCGGATTTTACGATATTTAAGCTAGTCTGGTAAAACTACAGAACCTCCAGCAATATCTAACACGCTGCTCACTTCAACAGGTTGATAATAATTGCTCCTCAGTGAATAGTATTTACCTACTTTAGTTGCGAGCTAACTGTTTAAAATACGCTTGGGAATGAGTCAACCTAGTTTATAATAAAGCATTAAATTACTTAATGAATTCCCGGTTGAATATTCACTGTAGCTAGAGATATTGTTGGGTTAAGTCATAGATATGTAGTAGTAATGTAGTAGTAATGTATAATATAGTAGTAATGTAAACTCACGAAAGTTTAGCAAGTGAAATATCAAAAGTATAGACACCTTATTCACATAGTACAAGGTATGCTAAGTTTGGGACTAGATGGTGAAATTGTGTGAAAATTGTCCACCAATATTATTATTATCGAACACTACTAGAAGCGCTCACCTATTTATGCAGAGTTGAGGTTTATTATGTAAGCGGCAGCTGATTTGAGTGTTTCCAAATGTCATGAATACGTAAGTAAAACTATTTACCACTTCACTTAACCTTACAGGATATTTGATACGATTCACAATTAAAAGTAGTCATCGATACAGCTTAATATATTGTATTTTTTTTCTTTAAGCTTTAGTGTCCTTCCACTCTTTGCGCTCCAAGGCCACAGTTTGCTAATTTGGCTCGAATGCGTCTGGATCGTCTCGCCATCTTTTCCTAGTTCTGCCGCGTCGTCTCCGACTATCGGGCACCCACTGAGTGACGAGCTTCGCCCAATGTTCTCAATGCATTTGAGTCACATGACTTGCTCAGTCCCATTATACTCGTATACTTAATGAAAATTCTATAAGTAATCAACTATTTTTAATATAAATTTAAGAAGGCAAGCTTTTAATTGAAATCCATTTCTCGACTTAACTAGAGATTAAACAACTTTAGTGAAGCTTATTTTAGCTCAGGTGAGCTAAGCCGGAGGGAAATCTATTTAAAACGCCAGTGTTGGATCTATAAAATAAATAGCAAAGATCCAGCGATAAGATGATTAATAACCGCCTGGAAATGTTAATGTCGAGTGTTCTCAAAACATAATAGCGGCTATCATTCATAGATTTCCATCAGGAAATTTCAGGGTTGTAGAGTCCGTGTGAATTGGGTAGTTTTTGGAAAAAGGGAAAATAGGGAGACATCCGACAGCGACGCGACGTCATTACGTTAATGCGAGACTAAACTTGATTGATGATCCTTGAGTGCGAACATCGGACCAAGGCTGGGCGTATGCTGTGGATGGGAAGGCCTGGGTGTCTAGACAAGATACACTTTCTGATAGTATTCTCAAAAATAATTAATTGTATGGAAATAACAGCAGCAGTTATCTTTTCACAAATAAATACTTAAATACGAATAATAAATATAAATAACGCTGGACAATAACCATCTAGCCCCTCATTAAGAAAGCTTGTAATAGTGTGACCGGATAACGGATAGAATTCTTATTTATTTTTAAATACATACTTTTGCTTCTTTATAACACCCAGACACAGAACAAACACCACACAAATGTTTGTTCTGGGAGGGAATCGAACCTTCAACCTACACTGCAAAAGGCAGAGCTGCTACCAACTGAGCTGATATGCCAGTCAGGAAAACAGAAATACTAAAATATGTTAAAAGGAAATATTTGCGCACTAGAGAGAAAACAAGAATACAAGATGACTTCTTTCTTGGTTTGTGTGGAATAAACGTCGTTTATTAAGACAAGACAGGCCCCCCCAACCCTGCTAAACCATCCAAATTATACTGGCGATGATTTTAATATGGAAATTTAGGAGCAGAGTTCTAGGGTCCATTTTTGTAGTACGTATGTGTATAGCAATTCTTTCCAAGTTACAGTAATAGTACGCTCTCTACGCAATGTCTTTATATTTTTTTGCATTATTGAAAAATAAATTATCATTTTGAAGCGGATGGTAAGATGTTTTGAGGGACAAATCCTAGAAAACTCTCTCTCGTGTCTGCGTCACAGCTTAAGCGACACTTGTCAACACTTTACAATATCTGCTGTACTTTGACTGGCATGGTCTGAGTTGCCAGTACATATCATCCTCCAAGGTAATCAGTTGTCAGTCGTGTAGTACTTACTGGAGTTTCGTATTCTATGAACGCGCGCCTTCACAAGCGAATCTTATTTTATAGGTGTTGGAGCACTTAATTTTATGAAAACGTTATTATATTTCCTGGAACGCCGAGACAACTTTGTCAGAATGAGTTTGTGAAACGACAGTGAAATCTCAATTTACGAAATTATGACATAGTTGGCATCTAATGTGACAAATGCTTTTAAATTGAAAATAAGCTCTACAAAACATCTTTCTACTTTATTCTACGTGGGGTCGGCATACCAGGTTCGTCTCCACTCCTATTTATCATTCGTCATCTCAGTAATTAATCCTTTGTTACCCATATCATCATCCATGCAGTGCATCCCCAAGGTCGAGAGGTTGGTGTGGGCACTTGGGAAGGCCTGCGCTATCAAACAGAATCCCAGGCAAAGTGAAGTCATTGGAGAGGAAACTTCACCCACACTAACCTCTCGACCTTGTCGACAGAACCCGTAGGAAAGACGAATCAGTACATGCGGTGCCGGTTCGGTTGCAGGTGCATAACGGATGGCACCGAGCCAGGCTTGTTTCAAGTTACTTATATATTTCCTAATTTATTGACCAGTTTACTTACCGGATCCTCTACTACAATGCAAATGAACCCATGTGTTTCTCGTGAGCCTTGAATAGCTAAACACGCTGAGTGGTTCATAATTTGAACTAATATCGAATGCTCTATGGATTTACAAAGGGTTTTGAGAATATCCCCATGGTGTTGCGGTGGCCTACCTGTTCGGATCAAAATTAATTCGGCGGGAAAGGACTATAGTAGGTACTTGTATCGTACGTCCTTTAATACCAGAACCGGAAGATTATAAATGTAGGTAGTATATATTCTAGTGAAACTCAACGTACTTACGGATGAACTTGTTCTATTCTACATAAAACCTTTTAAGCTTCCAACCATATCACTTAAGGTATGCTTAAAATCAGGACATAGACAGATATTTATTTATTTTATATATATCCTATCCATTCTACGTTAGACGCACTACAGAATTAAAATGGAGTTAGGCAGGACACCAAGCTAGGCGACAAGGTGACGACAGACAAAATAAAGCTCTAGCTAAATGGCGTCCAAGAACCGAGTATAGAAATGTTAGACGTCCAGCAGTGAGATAGATAGACGATATCGCAAGAATCGCGGGCCGTACCCGGATAAGGCTGGAGCAGGACCGAAAGAAATGTCACATATCAATGGAGACCTTTACCCAGTAAATCGTGTTGAAGATGATGGTATCCTATCCTAATATTATAAATGCTATGATTTGAGTACCGAATGCCTACAGTACCTACAAAGATATGAATAACTATGTTTGTTACTCTTTCAATCCTTAACCACTGAACGGATTGTGATTAAATTTGGCAAGTGTAATAAATAGCATTTTTGAAGACAATTTTTGAAGTGAAAACTTCTTTAGGCGCGTAGAGCACTTTTTGGGTGAACAAAAATCATGGAACTCGCGTCATCGTCACCGAACGCTTTCAATGAGCTATAATAATTATGTATACTGTATATATATGTATATGTACTATTTCGGTGAACAAAAAGCGTAAACCTCGCGTCATCGTTACCGCACGCTTTAAACCAAAAATACAAACCTAAAAGAATTCAAAAATAATAATCTAATAGCTCGACGCTAAAATACAGCCAAATTTAATTATGGGGTAAAAAAAAAATCTGCGGGGCAGTTTTTTTTACCCTATAATGCCCCTATGCATTATTAAAGTTTCTACAAGAGCAAAGCCACGGGTGTAAACTATTAAACTTTAAATCATTTTTCAGTCAAAATTTTTAACAAGACTGTTACAAAATAAAAATCTTTATTCCATATAAAAAATAAACAAAACGAAAGCGCATTTCTACATTGTTCACAGTAGTAGCCCTGTGCTCTGTCATCTCATTTGAACTGATGTGATGTGATGACACTGGAAGTCGTAAACACCTCGTCTTGAGTTCTATGACACAAAGAATGCCTTCGAATGTAGGTCATCTCAAGTATTCAATTGAGCGCCAATGTCGTCAATTTGCGATAAAAACGAAGTAAGAACGCCATTTTACTGCACGCAATAGTTCCCAATGTTATTATGTTCTATTGTTTCTGAGTGGTATGTGAAGATGCTACTGTGCTGTACAGTAATTGTAATAAGTTATAGAGTGTACTTAGATATGAATTTCGTAAAGAAAGGAGAATTTAAATATATTTTTTACGAAATTGAAAATCTTGAAATTTGTCTTTTAAATTCTAGTTTCTTAAATATATATAAAATCTAAAAAGGAAATCTTATCCTGATGTGATTTAGTTTTGAGGCTTTTGTTGGAGTCCAAACATCGCCAAAACCCACGACGGTCCCACTGCTGACTGGCCAGAAATAAGCACGGACAAATTCACGAGCGGAACAGATAGTGTACCAATATGAATCAGTGACCTGAATCGGGTGTCCGAGCTAAATCACCGATACGAAGGGGCTTACCATAAGACCCTAAGGAGATACCCTTGGCATGGCCGCAACAAGGTAGGTGCGAATAACCCTATTATGTATAGCCGGGTCTATTCAATGCTAATGTTAAGTCAGACGTGCATCAATGAGTCTGCATTATGCGTTATAGACCAGCTCATCTGGTAAATTCGCAAGGATTTACATAGAATGCTGGTATATGAGGATCTCAATAGCGCAGTATTGTACTACATAATATTTGAGTGAATTACGATTGTGAACCGTAGGTTCTGATAAATAAGGTTTTCGCGACATATTTATTTATTTATTAATACAAATACAAAACTTTCTTTATTCAATAAAATCACAAGGACCACTTTGAATCGTCTTCTTACATGCTAGTGAATCTAGGTGCCGGTTTCTACTAACCCCAGTTCAAGGAGAACCCGACCAGGAACTCGTCTGTTCTTTACATTTTTTTGTATAATCCTTGCCAAATTTGTTACGGATGCCTAGTCGAGTTGAACAACAATACTATATAAAGAAACTAAAATACTTAACATTACACAAACATTCTCCTATAATACGTGCATTCTAATAAAAAAGATCCTTGATAAAACTATTCAAACAAACACACAATTTACGGTTAGAAAAAAATAATATAACCTAAACTTTCTGTGCGACCCCCCGAACAAAAAGCTATGGACGAATGAACATTATGTTCCAAGGTATTCAAATGTACAACAAACTACCACACAAAATCAAAGAATGTGTAAGCCTAAACATGTTTAAAAAACAGCTCAAACAATTTATCGTAGACTCAGTCTAATTCCTAAATAAAACACAAATAAAATACTACTTAAATATTCATAATTAGGCTAATTTCTAAAATAATTTACTTATGCTTGTTTTCTATAGGATTATTAATAATAAATAAATTTACATTTTAATTGTACATAATCAAAAAAAACAAAAAAAAACTGAAAATAACGATTGTCTCTCGAACTATAAAACTAAAGCATAGGCTCGTAAACAGTACACTTTTTCACACCAGCTTACGCGCTCGGTGCTTACATACACACAAACACACACAGCTCTGCACTCTGCATTCAATCGCAGTCTATTACACACTAGTTTATAATAACGAGTAAAGTGATGGTAGTAAAAAAAACTTCAGATTCATAAACTCTTCGACTACCCGATTAATTCTGTTATAGTTTGAGTGTGTCGATATATTCCTATCTTTTGAAATTATGTTTCTTTTGCAAACAAAAACCTTGCTACTTACCTAGTTATTATGTTATAGTTTTTAAGTACTGCATGCTTCGCCACTAGCTTAACAAAATACCTACTTAGGTACATTAGTTATGTACCAGTTAATTAAGTAATTTAATTCTCATTATAAGTGAACTGTATCTTTGTTCTTATGAGAATAAACTCTTTAAACCGATTATCGCAACTTTTTTTAAATAAATGGAAATGTTTGTGCACGTACACTAAATTTTCGTATATATACTGACAAGCCACTGTCATGATATTTATTTATTATTTATTAGGAAACCAACAGCTTGTTTAAACGGAATTTTTAATTTTACGTTCATGATATAGATTTTGCCAGTTCTTCTCGGACTTGGGTTAAGAGGAATTGGCTAAATTCACCTACGTCTTACATACGTAAGACGTTTCAAAGTGATCCTTGTGATTGTATTGAATGAAATATCTCGTAACTTTGACTTTTTACGGCCAAAATATTGAAATATGAGCTTTGAAACTGCAAAGCAACTCGTGGTTTCAAACAAAAAAAGGAAGACTTTTGGACCTTATTTATTGTGAATGTACTCTAAAGCTCCAGTATTTAAAAGTGTCACAGCAGAAACAGAAACTTTCTAATAGTCAGATATTGGATGTTTGATTTCTATGTAAATGCAGCCTGAGCATATACACGGTAGTTCCATTACCGTATAATCTATGTATGCACCGTGCAGTAATTAGTTTATTGATCAGAATCACGTCTTGCTACGTAGCGCGGATCAGTAAGAGATAGACCTGTGAAGTGTTTTAGATTAGACCCATAGTTTAGCCTTTACAGTGATTTGAATAGACTTTTGTAACTGGCTTCTTATCGGCTACTAGGTACCAGTAGCTAGTCTACAAGATGACCGAGAAAGAACTAGTGATTAACAAACGCACATATTTTGTTAAAATATAAACTTGACTTTCGTAAAATGTTAAATGTTGATATTTTAGGCAGGTAATTCTCAGTGGAAGTTAGGCTTTAAAATTCAAGAAAATGTTTCGAAATATAATGACCGATTTAAAAACAGCCTTGCTGGAGAAAGTGAGTCTGACGCACGCTATGTAATTTGCGTGGTTTGGTTGGTGAAAAGTGTATTGACGTCACTTTATAAGTGTTAACGGCTTTGGATAATGTTCATAACGTATACTTTCATTTGAAGCGTTTTTAAAAGTAATTAAATCACACTTACATCATATATATATATATATATATATATATATATATACATACATATACATATATATATATATATACATATATATATATATATTCTGCCTCGTCGGAAAACAGGCATGATTTTATATTTTTATACATATATATAATTCTACTGTATGTGTGTCACTGACCTCCTCCTAAACGGCTGGACCGATTTGAATGATTTTTTTTGTATGCGTTTGGGTGGCGCCCTGGATGGTTTAGATTCACAAATCAGCCCGGCAGATGGCGCTGCAGTCGGTACAATTAGATATATTTTTTTCTTTATAAAAGGCGCGGACGAAGTCGCGAACGGGACAGCTAGTATATATACATATATATATATATCTTTATATATATAATTCTACTGTACGTGTGTATGTCACGGAACTCCTCCTAAACGGCTAGACAGATTTGAATGATTTTATTTGTGTGTGTTCAAATGGATTCGAGAATGGTTTAGATTTACAATTAAATAACTTTCAAAAAAAAAACGCGCGGACGAATTCACGAACGGGACAGCTAGTATATATATATATATATAAATATCTTTAAATATATAATTCTACTGTACGTGTGTATGTCACGGAACTCCTCCTAAACGGCTAGACAGATTTGAATGATTTTATTTGTGTGTGTTCAAATGGAAATGGCCCGAGACTACGGACTGCTACTTGCTACAATTCTGACGTAATTCTTTGTTTTATAAACTCATTCCATTCCGCATACATGCGCTTCGATTTAGGTTACTCTTGACCTGGCCTTTCTCTAACAAATTCCCAATTTAAGTCTAAGTGAGTATGCAAATATACCTTTATATATACCTCAATATTCATCTCTCTTTCACTCCACAACGAGTGTTCTCGTAATAGTTTAATTATTAATAATAATTACATTCAGTTTGCAAAACTATTTAAGACGTCTTCTGAACTATCTTTATGTAAATTTCGACCGATCCTTAATAATTTTGTCAGAAACTGTTCCAATTCCTTGCCGGACGAAACGGGACCAAATTATTTATTTAGTATTTGTAACATAAAATCATCCATCTAAGTAAAATGAGCTTTAACACGTTGTTTTTAGGTTCAATTAGCTTTAAATGCTATCTATTAATTTTCGGAATGGTAGTGCTTGCTGGCGCTGGTTGTCAAATGAAAATGAACAGTCGTGTTTTTGTTTAAGTACAAAAGTTGCTTACGTGCCGAAAATTTAGCAAGTCGAGAGTGAAATTTCTGTAAACTGGTACTATTGTTTCTTCTGTGATCAAAGTAAGATTTGTGTTATGACTTTATTATGCGGTAAATTATTGTAGAGCCAGTTTTATTAGGTCTTCAATTAAATTAGCATACCACCATGCTCGGTCCAGATATGAATGGACTATTTTTACACTGAAATACTGCCTTAAGTTACTTCTACTTTAGATGCATATCTTAAATTATTTAAGCTCAAAAAAACATTGAACTTACTTAAGTTTTTCAATTTAGAAATCTTCTCTGCCAGTGCCCACCTGCTGGCTGAACGTTATAAGTTTCACTAGATACATTTCAGTACGTTTGGCAATATTGAGTAAGAAGACGATTCAAAACAATCCTTATGATTTTAGTTGTAGAGTTCTTTTGACTTTGCATCTTGCTAGACGATAACAAATATGCCTTCTACACGGTAGATGGTAGGTCCGAGTACTAAGCGCATCATATTCGTATTGTCGTATTGTTCTTAGATAAAAACAGTCTTCAGCTTAAAGTCGATTGCTATTGTCTATCGCAAAGATTGTTCCTATTTAAATATTTCTTTAAAGACTATAAAAAAAGATGCAATGTTTGACCGCACTGCAAGATGTTTTAGCAAGGAAAAGTGACATCTATAGACCATGGCATTCGTTGCACTCGTGATATTTCACATAGTGAAGCAATATTATAACGAAACATTTCAAATTAATGATCAGAGAGCTGTGCAGAACGAGAGGTATTTGGCATATCACGTCTTTATTGTGATATCGTGGCTTGTTCTTGCATTTGTAGTGGTATTGATGCAACGAAAAGTATAGCTTAACTTGTCATAAATTTCAAGATTTAGCGTGAGCCATTTTTAAAGCTATAACTGACAGAAATTTCCTTTGTCAAAAGAAATAATGACGACTGTTATCTATTGCCTACTAGCTGACCCGTGCCCACTTCGTTGGGCGGTTATAACTTCACAAAAAATATTAAATTACTAATATCGCTTTTAAAAAAAGATAGCTATTCAAATTATTGTAATAATTACAGAGATTAACAAAGTTACGGATAAATATTGATAGATGGCGCTAGTGGCCACCCGCGGCTTCGCTCGCCCCGTTTCTGTTCCCGTTGTATTTCCGGGATAAAAAATAGCCTATATCCTAATCCAAGTTACTAGATAACTATATTAATTTTAAGTTTCATCCAAATCGATCCAGCGGTTCTTGAGTTATAAGTGGTGTAACTAACACGACATTATTTTATATTCTATTACCTATTTCATATTCAGTTTTTATAGATACAGCTAACGATTGATGTATTTTGTTTCTAAAAACGATTTGAATATAAACCGAAAATTTAAAATATTTACATTCCGTCCGTCTATCAGTCTTGCCACGTCCAAAGCTCTGAAATCATCTTGCGTAGTATGATGGATAGAGGTTTAAAATGTTATCGTAAATTCCCTACAAGACTTAGTTTAGATCTAGATAAATGCAAGTATCTACATCATTGTAAGAGAATATTTCAATTTTTAAAGATAGATTTTTTTATTTATAGACCTCTTTTCATGCATACTGTGAATGTTGTGTTATAATCTTACAACCTTCGGTTTACTAACAAATTTCGCCACCCCAACTTGGTACCTACGTACTTACTGTATTGTAAGAGCATGGTTACAGTAGACTCTTAGACACTGGTGGCAATTCCTAACCTAACCTAACTAATTTTAGCTAAAATTAGGTTTAGATTGTCAAATTAAACATTGTTATTCTGCTGTTATCAACTTATCCTAATTTAATTTAATTAAGTGTTTCTTATTTAGTGAGATGGTACCAACCGAATAGGTTTTACAAATGATATGACTAACTAAAATATATTTTAGACATTCCTAAATTTAGAAATGGACCAACCGAATTGCCACCACTGTAGAATAGAATAGAATAGAATAGAATAGAATAGAATAGAATAGAATAGAATAGAATAGAATAGAATAGAATAGAATAGAATAGAATAGAATAGAATAGAATAGAATAGAATAGAATAGAATAGAATAGAATAGAATAGAATAGAATAGAATAGAATAGAATAGAATAGAATAGAATAGAATAGAATAGAATAGAATAGAATAGAATAGAATAGAATAGAATAGAATAGAATAGAATAGAATAGAATAGAATAGAATAGAATAGAATAGAATAGAATAGAATAGAATAGAATAGAATAGAATAGAATAGAATAGAATAGAATAGAATAGAATAGAATAGAATAGAATAGAATATAATAGAAAATACTTTATTGCACAACATTAATACATTAGACTAATAGAAAAAAACAATGTTTTGCTAGTCGGTAGTACAATAAACGGTATTATCGCTATGTAGCGATCTCTGCCAGACAACATTGGGATGGATTGGACCCACTTGTATAATAAATTTACAGCTCTGTTGAACAATAATTACGTTTTAATAAAGATAACAGATAACCGACTCCATGTATAAAAAAGCAAAAAAACAAAATTTCGTTTCATCCAAGTGAATGACATATTTTTTCAGTTTTTTTTTAATTTAAAACCGATTTACTGAACCGATTTTTATGAAATTTGTATGGGACCAATAAACCAAAGGGAAGTATACTCCTTTTACATAAATCTGATTTTTTCAAATCGGTTCATAAATGACGGAGTTATGAGGTAAAAACATAAAAAAAAAAATACAGTCGAATTGAGAACCTCCTCCTTTTTTGAAGTCGGTTGAAAAGAACACCACCCTAAACTTGTATAAGTACCCCTTATTTATTAGCCCTTGGACGAACGATCAATAGAATATAGTATAGGTTTCGCTGAATATATTCCAACCTTATGGATACCCTTGGGCATAATTTACCTTATATCGTTACGTTTTTAGAGTATTTTGTGTGATTTGCTCAAAAAGGTCTACTTAGGTCAATATATTCAATGGACTGGACAAGTTAGGTGACTAGATGAAGTGGGATGACGTTAGTCCATTCGAATTAAGTTTCTTATGGCTGGTCTAATGAAAAGCGAAAAGCGTGCTTGACCTGAATTACATATTTTTTTTAACTTTTCTTATATATATATATAAAAAGTCGTGTTAGTTACACCGCTTATAACTCGAGAACGGCTGGAGCGATTTTCATGATTTTTAATTTGTTGGGATTTGTCTCCGCCGCGAATAGCAGAATAAGTATTAAAACATTAAAAAAATTGCAAAAATTAGATAAATTAAAATTAAGATTTAAAGTGGTGATTCAAATGATACAACATTTTGACGACGTTCGGTTTATTTGGTTACGTTATGATAGTTGTCATTGTATGCGTTTGAATAATGGTGACATAGAAGCAAAGTCAAGCATAGATTAAATGTCTATGTGATATTTTTTTCTTTTTAAAACGAGCGGACGATGTCACGAATGGGAATATTTATAAATTGAGAATTTATTTAATGTACAGCTGTGTGTAAATATTCAGTTCTGTTTTATCAAAATTTATTTACAAAACAATGTTTACTAAGTAAAATAATATTTCCTAAAATAATATTTTGCAATAAAAGTCGTTTGGTTTGTTGTATCGACAGAACTTGACGATTTTTTCAAAACTAAAACAAAAAAATATATAAGGTCTTTCATTAAGCGTGTCCTATCTTTAAATTTAAATAAAACAAAGTGTGTGTGATATATTATAGAATTATTTATTTATTTGAAAGATGTAGTGATGCCATTATGTGTGGAATATGACATCATTCAAATGTCCGCCACGGCTTCTCTGGGGATCCACCCATGATGACTCCATAATGATATCCATGATGATTTGGCAAAATAGAATGAATAAATTACAACCAATTTGACAGATGTAGCTTCAACAAGATGGCCGCTACCAACTGTCAAAGTTCGGACGTTCAACATAAAAATACAAATCATAGCCCGTATAAGTTAGTCCTTCGGGCCTGATCTTGCAATAATAATAAATATACTAATAACATTGTAGAGCAATTTTAGCTCATATTATATTTTACTCTCAAAACTTTCGTGAGTTGCACTTTCGGTGCCTCCATCGACAAAATAATACGTGAGTAAAACCCGTGTTTATGTATAGATGATACGAGTTGATGACAAATATAAACAAACAAAAAATATAACTCCCGTTTTAATACGACATAAACGACATATAACGACATATAACGTGCACCGAGGTATCTAACTATACAATTTATGTAGCCTATGTAGCCTCAGCCAATTAATATCTGCTATCGAGTTGTAGGCTTCTTTTTGTTTTACATTCTCATTGTGCTGTTTTTAGGTTCCTGAATCCATGATTTGTTTGATGTACATGTGATACTTATATGTACCTTTATAATACTCCTCGCTTCAAACGGGAATCGTATTGTAGGATTTTTAATATCAGTGATTTCACTTTCAAAACTTTCAACTTTCTTTAAACACGGGCTTTACTCATGTATTATTTTGTCGATGGAGGCACCGACACTGTTTCGATTCACCTAGAGAATCTTCATCAGGGTGAGTTTGAGTTTCATATTAGGTACATTATGATGCATATATTATTATTTAACGCGTATGAAGTCGTGAATAACGGCTAGTATCTCATAAGATGAGACACCAGCTAATCCAGATCCTCTGCACGCCATTAGTTGAATCCACTCTACGAGGGCTTTATAAATTGACCGCTATTAGGTAACTTCAAGGCATCTGTTGCCAACAAGGATAATTTCGATGAATCTAGCTACTTTTCAAGTGGCTGCTATAAATAATGCTGTTTTAGTGACATCTTTTATAAGTCCTTGGAGTTCCATTAACAGTTTGTGACTTCTGTTGAGGCGAATTTAAAACCAACTTGTTCAGAAGCAAAAGCTATTTAGCCGTTTTTGTTACTTTTGGCGACTTTTTGCGAGTTGGCAACTAGAAGCTTAGAGCTTTTAGAACATTAGTCTTTGCCTTGTAAATAAAAGTACGTGGTCTGTTTACTTATGTCTTTCGATTTTATATATGTAAGTACGATCATAGTTCTTTCAATTGGTCCTTCGAGTCCTTCAGCTTGTCACTTTTGTATTTATATTCGAAAATCGAATGTATGTTAACAAAAATTTTCATTTGTTTAAAAAAAAACAGCGATAATCATAGTTATAATACTAGAAGTAAAGATAAACTCGCTGTTCCCACAGTTAGGCTCGCTAAAGTTAATAAGTATTTTTAGCGCAAAGTGTACGCTTCTTTAGGTCTCAAGCGACGTGTTAGATTTGTCGATTTAAAAACGTTATAAAACAGAAACTGTCTATTAACGAATATTATACAGTATCAGAGTATTTAGATGACAATAAAGCTTGGGATGAATCTGCTCGAACTTGTAACAAAATTGGCATGGATCATACAAATAAGTTTTAAGACCAGACAAGTTTTTTCGCGGATTCTTCTTGAACTGGGGTTAGTAGGAACCGGCACCTAGATTCACTAGCATGTAAGAAGACGATGCATAGCTTACCTTGTGATTTTATCAAATAAATAATTTGATTTGATTTGTTGAGGCGAGTTTAAAACCAAGAACTTGTTCAGAAGTAGCAAAAGGTTTATAGCCGTTTTTGTTACATTTGGTGACTTTTTGCGAGTTAGCAACTAGCAGCTTATAGCTTCTAAAATACTAGTCTTAGCCCAGTAAATAATGGTAGATACGTGGCCTGTTTACTGATACGTTTCGATTTTATTTATGTACAATCATAGTTCTAGCAATATACGAAGTTCATTACATAAATTAATCAGCTTCATAGTTTAATATAATTCATCTTGATTATTCAATTCTTTATCCTTTTTATATATACATCAACTTCAGGGCTGTCAAATTTAAAAGAGCTCGTAAAATAAGCGTAAAATTTACGATTGTTTAATACCCTGATGTTATCGATTGCGACCCACAATAATCCATTGATGTTTATGTTTCGTATAACATTATCTTATAGATTGTTCTATTTTTATGTTTTTTTATTTATCAAAAATAATTTCTATGCCAGTTTAAAAACAGGTACTTGACTTCTACCAATTAATTTGTTTACTGTGTTAAAATTGAAGCGAATCCGTTTCACTCATAAGTTAAGAAACCGTATTATAATAAATATCTATATAAATAATATATAATGCCGAACTTTTCACACATCACCTGGCCCCAAAGAGTTATGAGTACCACGTGACTGATATCCTTTTTCTATTTTTTGTAAATACACACTTATAGACCCGAGACAAATACATTTAGATCATACATTTGTCATAATATTAAAACTATTATTGATAAGAATGAAGTTAACTGACAGATTTGCAATGTAAAATCTATTGTTACCTTGTATTATTTTTTCGTAGACAAGCTAGTTATAAGGCCAGCGCGTACTGCGATTTTTTTGCGCTGATTTGTACATAAGAGTCTTAATTCGCTAATCTGTACGCGATTTTAAAATCATTTTTTTCCGCTATGATTGATGATTGAAAATGATTTTAAAATTACATAATTCAGAATAGACTAAAGCATGCGCTACACAGTTTGAAACCCCAGAATTAAGAATAGCGCGGTATAAACCGCGCGGTTAATTCGCTGGTGCGTGCTAGGCTTAAGAAGGATCATACAAAGAACGCTAGAACCAGGACGAGTTTCTTGTCTTGTCTTTTAGTACTTGGGTTCGAATTAATTAGTACCTAAATTCACCTAGTAAGTAAGACATTTCAACGTGATCCTTGTGTTCATATTGAATACCTAAATAAAATACTTTTGATTTTGACTATGGTATTTTCTAGAATGTGGTTAGCATATCTATAAGCTAGTTTTCAAAGTCCGATGCACTAATTCCACAGTAAGTATTCACAATCTACTTACCTCTATCTATACAGTCAGCATTCGTTCAAAGTTATACCAAGAGATGGCGTTACGTGTTCCTGAAGCAGATTGTTTTGTTCCGTTGGTCATTTCATCGAATGACTTATAAAGTACTATTTCTTTGTATTCTAGTACGTATCGTCTTTTGATGATGAATGATGTGTACATTGCCCACCAATATTTATATAATAAAAAAATATTTAAAACTTATATTTTGTTTATATAGAATTTGGAAATTTAGCTAAACTTGGAAAAAAATAAGTGGGTTTTGCACTTTGTAATAGCTTATTTAATTGGTTTCTGAATACGATTTTAGTTTGTTACAAAATACACAGAATTGTTTGAATAATAAAGTTTTGAACTAAGTATCGTTGAATGTCAACGTATCAAAAACTCATTACGTTACGTAAGTATAGGTTGACGAATAAATAATAATCATCAGCTTCAAACTTCAAACCGCCACGTAACTACCTGGGAACAATGTAGTATACAAAATGCAAGCACATAATAACAACATATGTAATATAGAATTCGATAATTGAGGTATGCTCACTTTGGATTAGAATAGATTTAAAAACATTTCACACAACATCATCTAGTCCCAAACTAAGCACAGTTTGTGTTGTGTTAACCAGATGATTGATAGAATTCTTATCTATATACATACACAACATAACAGTATCAGTACTTGTGTTTGTAATTAAATCCCTCCTAAACGGCTGGACCGATTTCGATGATTTTCTTCAGTATGTTCAAGTGGTTTCGAGAATAAGTTTAAATTTACAATTCGTTTTTTTTTAAAACGCGCGGATTAAGTCGCGAACGGGACAGCTAGTGTAATCGTAAATACATACTGGTGCTATAAAATATTCCGACACATAAAATATCATAAAAATAAAGTATAAATATAGTTTTAGTAATTTACTCGTATTTATCGCTTTTGATTTATTCCCGAAGTTTAAATAAACAGGATTTTTTAAATATTTATTATCTCTAAATATTTTATGGTATGTGTGACAATGCAATTTTAATTGTAATCTGTAGTCTATTAAGTATTTAGGTAGGTTTAAACTTGTGTAGGTAGAAAAATAAGGACACGACATTAACTACACGACATTAACTTTAAGTTGACATACAATAACTATCTAGGATGAAATAGACACTATCGCCATACTGACATTAAATAGAGTCTTACTTATTTCACCTTTTATATGACATGTTTGTAAATTATTGTATTTCCTTGACTTATTTCTTACCTTATACCTAATTTACTCGAGGTACTCATCAATATTCAGGAACGCCCTCACAGAGTACAATGTAACTATACCTGCAACAATTTATGTTAGACCTAAGCAGAATGTATATTGAAACATGTATAAATAAAATAAGATTTATAAATTACAAAGTAAAAAATAAATATTGGTGGACAATGCATACAACACCATCCAACCCCAAACTAAGCATAGCTTGTATTATGGTGACCAGATGACTAATAGAATACTTAAATATTTTAAAATATGATACTTTATAATACCCAGACACAGAACCAACACCTATGTTCATCACACAAATGATTATCCTGGGTAGGAATCGAACCCTCAACCTACAGCGCAGAAGGCATAGCTACTACCAACTGAGCTGACAGGCCAGTCAATACGCGATAAATAATTACTAAAACAATATGAATACTGATCGCGAAGGTTAAAGCATGCGCTACACGGTTTGAAGCCGCAGTTTCTACCAAGGTGACCTTGGTAGAACGTTTTCTGTCTACACGGTTTGCAAACAAACCCCAAACTTCAGTGTTTTTAAAACGCTCGTGCTGAATAGACGTGTGCAGAAAGCTTGTAATGCACTATTACAATTTACAAAGACGCCATGGCTCCTTATTTATCAAAATTTCTAAAATTTGGAGTTCGTATTGCATTTTTGTGTGCATTTGAAGAAAAAACATCATTTTTTTGGGTCCTGTATTTGTACTGCTTAGACGTTAAGTCCTAAAGACAGGGTAGGTCTCTAAATACCTCGATGAATTCAGTGATAACCTCACAATCTTGCTTCATAATATCGTGCGTGCGCGGAATACGTCTGCGCTCTGCGTGCAGCGTGCAGCGGCGCGACTGTGGTACGCGTGGTTTTAAACAAGCGGCTAGACGGTTTGCAACCACCGCTTCTGCCAGTGCTTTGCTGGGCAAGCCTTTCTACCAAGGGCGTTTAAAGGTGATGCGAAATTTGGTTTGCAACCACTATCTACACGGTTTGAAACTGAACTGAACTGACTGAAACTGCGGTTTCAAACCGTGTAGCACATGCTTAAAAAAACATCTTAATACGAACGACCCAACTAATTACGTCTCAACTTTTACGTGAACTCGATTTAGCGAGATGAACTCCAACGCCATCAGAAAATTAAACATAACTAACTTTCATAAGATATTTAAATGAATCCTCGGCTACAAACTACCGCGTAAACTGTTCAGTTTTACTTTGACCCACTTGCGACAAGTTGCCGACTTTTAGGCGAGGGTGATTAGAAGGTACCAACAAGTTCAAAATGACATTTTCCCTAAATTACGGTTAAGTGGTAACAAATGGTCCTTCGGCCTAATGGTTTGTTTCGTAAGCCACGCGTGGGTGATTCGAATCGAGTTTTTGTTATTTTTATTGTTGTTCTTCTTTTCGTATACGGCTCTGCTAAATCTTTTGACCACTGTGATAGTATTGCCACAGTTACCATTATAATGTAGAATACTAGATAGAATCACGACTTCAGTAAGTACTTAAGTAAACCCCAGGCGTAGTAGATTATACTCTTAGTTTATGCCTTTGATTTAAAAACAAAACTAAGCTTGAACTGCGCTTGGAACTTAGCTGTCATTAAAATAATATAATAGCAAGACTCACAAGAATAAATAATGCTGGAAATTTCACACAGCATCATCTAACCCCGAAGGAAGCATTACTTGTGTTATGGAAACCACATGACTGAACTACTACCATATGTCGTTTTTAGTAAATACAAATATCTATTATATTAAAATCAATTTTCGTGTGTTTGTGTCTCACATATACTAGAAAACGGCTCCACCGATTTGAATATATTTTGATTTGTACTCCTCAATGCTGGTGTGGTTTACAATCAAATTAATTTTACGTACGTAGTTCTTCACCAGTTCATCTAGAACATAGAAAAACAACTCAGACCCGAGACAAATATTAGCATATCATACAAACATTTGTCTCGCCTCGGGAATTGAATTCTTAAACTTCTGCATTTCGGGCGGGTCTTCGCCTACTGCGCCACGCATGTTTACCCCAAAGAGTATCAAGCTCGCTGCTTTTGTGGACACCTAAACGTCTTTGAATAAATCTATTTCAGTCCCAGACTGTAATACACAAGCTATGTGCCTAAAATGTAACTAAACATGGCTGTGGTTCTAGATAACCCTCTCGGTGTTTGTTTACGGTTTCGAAGCTGTAATGCCGAAAGCTGAGACTTGTGCACTATCCTCTATCTAACAAACAAGAATTAACCATAATCAGATGACAGATATAGACATTTGTCTAACGAATTTTTTAGTGCCTAAACCATTGCGAAAAACCTTGAATAAAATGCCTTCTCTGGCAGACTTAAAAATATTATGTTACTCAAGATATTTTGGAGTAGGTACCTTAAAAGATTTACCTGCCTACCTACCACCTAAAACCACTAATGATGTTTTTACCTAGCGTTGTAGAAAATATTCCCGCCTTAATGAATGAGTAGAAATGTACTAAGTCGGAAAGTGTAAAGATAAAATTCTCTCTGCTTCCTGCGAAATATGTTTTCATTTTACGTTTTCGTCATCTCTCGAAAATATTGAAGCATTATGATTCAGTTTTCTTTGTATAAGATAGATTGTAGATATATTTAATAAAATTCACAAAGATAAAGATAAAATACTTTTCTTTTTACAATCTGCTCGTATTAGTCGCGCATTAAACGTACCTATTCCTTTTATTAAGCTTTTATTATATGTATTGCCTATCGTAGTATTTTAACACATTTTGTTAATGGCAAAACGTTTGGCTACTACTTCATCTAACGTTATTTCTACGTCGAATTCGGGATATGCACTTATCCTTGAATTAATTTTTCGAACAGTCATCTTTATTTCATTCTATTATAACGTAAGTGCTATACCGGTCACAAAAACAAAAGAATACATTCACAAATCCCTTTTCAGGAAAGGGTAGTACATAACTTTGTGATGTCCATATTCTGTGACGTCATATAGACGGACACACATATTTTAAATGAAGGGACCGACACATAACCCGGACGCCTCGCCCGGACTTTCTTTTAGTCAAATGAGGCATAATAAAATAATGTAACGAAAAAAGGCTCTTCTAAAAAGTTATAAAAGGGAGATCCAAAAGTTTGGAAGCGTCCGCCCTTTTTACATTTTATATAGGTATACTCTATCCGGTTTGGTTTTGTGTTATTATTACTATTATTTGTACGCGGTTTCACCTACATGTTTTAAAGTTATGACATATTATAAATTAATAGACGTAAGTACAAAATATAATCGATGGTAACAGTGAATCACACACAACAATGAATAGTCTCGGTAAAACTCAAATTATAAGCGTATACTATAAAAATACAGAACATCAGTCACTTTCTTTATGCTGTAAAGTTTTCAGGACGCACTGCCCTGTTTTTAATGAATTAAAGCTATCCATTGCTCGTACCTTGCTAGTATTACAACAATTATTTTGCTAACCTCATTAAGAAGTTTAATACCGCTAAGAAAAATATTCTCCGTGAGGTTTCCAGTTTCCACTTCGCTATTTTCCCTTTTGTTGTGCCCCGTGGCTTTGTGCTATTGTGATACAGTCTCAACAACTTCCGGATTCTTTTTGTGTCTTCGATACCCTCGACTCGCTGTTTTTTCGCCGATTGATGCTTTATTTAGAGCGATTTCAAAGTGATTGATACAATTGCAAGGCTTCTGCCGGAACTGTTCGTTTTGAGTTTACGCTTTCAAATCACTTTGAGGTTTGTCTTTGAAACGTTTAAGTGGCGACGACAATCCATTGTTTTTATTTCTCTTGGAATAAACAAAATAATGATGGTGTTGCATGATGTCAGTTACCAACTTTCAATATAGCAAAGATAGGTTTATTTATTCACTGATGTAAAATCAACACTTATCGGCGCTCAATAAAATTCAGGAATGAAACATGCGAGGGCTGGTATCGGGGTCGTTAGTGGAACAGTTAGGTCGTTTCGTTATTTACCATCGCTCGTTCATCATGTTTAATCGCGTCGCGTACGGTGCTCGTGTTTTTGCTCTCCGTCGATGATAGATTCGAGTGTTCGGCCGCTTGTTACGACAGCGTTGCTTGCCAATGTTGCAAGTCTTGCTTGCCAACGTAGCAAGTCGATTATGGCAGGCAGAGATTCGTTTTTTTTTGAGACTCTGTTTTGGCAGGTTGCTTTGTAGGCTTATTGCTTTTGCTATGTTCTGCTTTTGTACAATTCAAACTAGCTTGACGTAAAAAGTACAATTCATTTTTTTATAGATTTTATGGTGCATTTTATGGTGATTTTAGGTTATCACAATGGCTACACGTTTTTTTATATATGTTTTTGTTTGAACGCAGCTTATTCTGTTTAACGCTATAAACTCCTTATAATTAATACCCGGAGCATACCCTGAAACATATCCATACTGTTATTTTCTGATTTAAACATAGTTGAGAATGTTGTGAATGATCGCCTTCGTCGTTCGATGAATACCATTAGCAATTCGGCTAGCTCGTCCGAAACTGCGACACGTGTCGTTGCGGCGACATTTTGTTTCTGTCCTCGTGATGGATCGCTCACCGGGATTTCTCTGCCCGTGATAATTCATCTATAAAATATTATTTTTTTATATCAGAGAAACATCGACACGTTTGTCGTTAAACGCCGTATTTCGATCACGTTATGACTTTCATGTCAGATTTTATACTATAAGCGTCGCTTGAGTTATGAGGTTTGCAGAAAATCTGGGATAAATGTGGTATTATTGCAAGATGAGCTTTCTTTAGACGTCTGGCTTTTGTGTGAGCCAAGATGAAGCCTGTGCGATCACGTTAAGCCAGACATGTCTATTATTAGCTTAGCAGAGGCATTGTAATAACATATCCGAAAATTAAGCGTTTTCATTTATCAAAAAGTCACTTTAGATCTTTATCAAAAGAAAATAGCTGTAATATTCTCGTAAAATTGATATATTGACATACAAAACATGATTTATGACGATGGTACCAAACAAGTAACTTACGTATTATTCTTCTCTTTCATTAGTTTCAAAGTTTTCTTACAAAGTAACTTTCATAGTTCATATTCAAACGACCCTGACGTGTCGAAAAACTTTGGTCATAAGGAAATTGCATATCACAGCTCCAAAGACATCAGCTCATTCGGTGTCGCCTTAATGTGTTAAGGTTCCGTGGATCTGGCAACTAACGGTCGTGTTTATAGTAATTGTTCCGCAGTAATCGCTTGTACAGTCACGTCTGAAAGTTTGTGATTTCAATGGAGTTTCTAAGTTTGTACGGGGATTATCTGAGCCCAGATGCTTAGTTTGTAATAGTGATTTTAACGTGCTTATCACTAATGCGTTGTTAACATGAGAAATTAAAGATAAATTGTTTTTTTTTTGTAATTTATTACCCGACTTTATTAAAAAGGAGGACGTTCTCAATTCGCCGGAATCTTTTTTTTTATGTATGTTCACCGATTACTCGAAAACGGCTGGACCGATTTGGAAAGTTCTTTTTTTGTTGGAAAGGGTATACTTCACATTCACAGGTGGTCCCATATACATTTTATCAAAATCGGTTGAGCTGAAAAATCAACGAAAATCTAAACTAACCTACTAAACTAAACTAAACTAAACCTGTGAAGTATACCCTTTCAAACAAAAAAAAATATTTTCCAAATCGGTCCAGCCGTTTTCAAGTAATCGGAGAACATACATAAAAAAAAAATTCCGACGAATTAAGAAACTCCTCCTTTTTGATAAAGTCGGTTAAAAATACATCTACTTTCCACTAAAGATGTATTATAGGCTCAAATGTCATTCAATGAAGTCTGTTTCTTTTTAGTTTTTAAAACGTAATTATAGCCACTCAAATGGTAGGTGACGTTTACAATTATATCCTCTATTGTTTATGATTACGTTATGTACTAGTACGTTACAATACTCTGTAGAACAATATAATAGTAGAGTTCTCAATTTCCAGCATAACAACCAGAAAATTTAGTTTTTTAAACTTACGCGATCAGAACACATTATTATAAATACTTACGGGTATTTATCGCGTTTATTTACCTATTTTTCCCGATGTTTCGACAGGTTTACACTCTGTCGTGGTCACGGGATGATGTCATCCCGTGACCACGACAGAGAGACAAATACCGAGATACAGAGACAGAGATAAATACCCGTAAGTCTTTATAATAACCAGAAAATCATAGCTCCCCAAGTCTCCAAATCTCGTTTTACATCCAATTGTGCGTAATATCCCATCTTACTCTCCCGGCATCCAGAAAAACGCCTTTCACCCACGAGTGACTGTCACGTTTTCAATTAGTGTGTTCAGGCTGCGCGGATTATAGATATTGCTGGGTTTCCACGGAGACAGCGAAGCTTTTCTTACGGCATAGAAATCGAGCAAAAAATACTCGATGCGTCTAAAAATATGGAAAATGCTGGCTGAGCAAAAATCATTAAAACATTTTCTCTAACTTTGTTTTTTTCGGCAGTTGTATTCTTTGTTCTTACATTTAGATTTAGATAGCTGATACAGTTGGTTATTATCTCGTATAAAAACTATCGTTGGCTCTGCATTTACAGGGTGTCGGAGCTATTCATTCGCTTCTTAAAGAGATAATCGTGACTATACGAAGCTTTGAACGCTCCCTGAAAGGAAGTGGAGTCTACTTTCATGTTACTTATTAAAGTATCGCCTGGATGAAGCACGCTCATTTCCTTACCTGGAAGAAGGGAATCGACAGCTCGAGATGGTCAAATCAGTGATTACTCGGCCGTGCGGGAAAAGAACTGTGCATAAATATTTGTGCTCTACGATAAATACGGCGGAATAGTTTGTCTACTTTACAGAAGCGCGAAGGTTTATTGAGATAAAAGGAATAAGAAAGTTATTTATTAATTAAAGAAACTTGCGATTGCAGTTGAGTTCACTTAAGCTTTGTGAATTGTAGGTCCGTGAAAATATCGAAATCTTTGACTGTGTGTGAAACCCGACAATCAACGAACAGCCTATACTGTAAAAACTTCAGTTTTCTAGTGACCTAATATTTAGAGTGTATAAGCCTTTCAGGATCCAAAGATGTACTATAAGGGAATTTCAGAATTTCAACTCTTATGTTGCAAAAAGTGTGAAGTTTTTGATAAAAATAACAGTTACATTTGATGTGTTGTGTGGAGTTGCACTAGTACTATCTTCTCGGCCTTGGGTTAGGAGGAACTAGCACCTAAATTCACTTAGCATGTAAGACATTTCAAGGTGATCCTTGTGATTATACTGAATGAAAACGACTTTGACTTTTAAATCAGCCCAACGTGTCAGTTGGTTTTGGTCTGCAATTAGGTCAACGTACTTTCGCACTTACGATATTTATTTAGTATTTGTATGCCGTTAGCAACCGTCAATTAGTTTTGTATCTTCTCTAGTTTAGTATTACCACATAAAGCTTGTTTATAATTATTTCTAAAGTGACCGAGCTGCGAAGGTAAAGGTTTTGTTTTCACGGGAACGACCCAAGGCCAAGGGCGCTACGAATACCAATTTACACGTAAGATTAATAAGCTTCTTGTTACTAATTAGACTGAAGAAAGCAGTTTGTTTATCTTCGTACACAGTAGCCTGAATTTCAGGAAGTATTTCACAGAGTCGGTAGTATAAATTGCTCCTAGAAACAAAAGTTTATTTAGTGGTCTAACTAGATTTGCAGCACGAGTAAAGGTAGCGTTTTCCTGTCTTAAAGTTTTCGTAATCGTTCAATTTATTATTAAAATGTTTTAAATATATCAAAATAGAGCAAACTGGCTCTAGTTTAACACTCTTTTCTTGACTTGTTGTATCAAGGTGCGGCTGAGAGCATACAAATCTTAAATCACAGGACGTAAAATTTGCCATTTCGACGTGTGAAGCCTTTATATCTTACCCAAGTTATACTTCACGTCATAACGCCTCGCAGTCAGAGTGCTTTCCTTCCTGTCTTTAGCCGTGGCCTCGTCAGTGCACGAGCTTTTTACAGTGCAAGAATGACGTCGTCAACACCTTTATGAGGACTTGAGTCTGTGGGTAAATAAAGTTGAAGATACTTTTCACAACGACCTCTATATTGAGCTGAGTGGGAGTAACTTGCTAAGTCAAATGTTTGTATGATCTCGGTTGTTGCGGGCCTTGATATTTCTGCTCTATGGTACTAGGTATTCGTTTTCGATACATGGCTATTTGATGTTTATCTTATACCTTTGAACGAGCATTTTTTGTATTTATATATATATATATAATCTGAATCTCGGAAACGGCTTCAACGATTTTCATGAAATTTTAAATAAAATTTAGTATGCAGGGGGTTTCGGGGGCGATAAATCTATAAACACGGATAAAACGACGTTTTCTTAAAATGAAACCTAGCTATCATTTTTAGAAAATGTCGTTTTATCCGTGTTTTATATCGAGCAAAGCTCGGTCATTCAGCTACTTCTTGTTATTCTAGCTAGTAACATTAGTAGCACTGAATAGACGAGTAGACGGATAGAACAGAGGCATTTACCCCGCAGTGATAAGGCTCATAATAATTAGTTATTAGTGTACGACAACGGCCGGCGCCATCTTTAGTTTGAACTTGTATGCGGGCTTGTACTTGTAGCCGATCAGAAATAGCTTTAGTAAAGATGATACCTATATCCGAATTGCCTTTTGAAGTGCCGACCGATCCCGAGCACAGTGATTACTGGATGGGGTTTCGAGTGGGCCTTGTAATTAAGCACACTTCCCCTTCAAATGATGGCTTGCGGTCTCTGTTATTACGTGAAGTAGAGTACATTTTCAGATTAATTTTGGGAATGTTTGTCAATTGAAAACGAAATGGTCAGTCGTCGGCTCTATTTGCGCATTTCTGAAGGGTCTGGAAGGTTTTGATGTTCTGAATTAGATGGATAAGGATGACGGAGGTTTGTTTTATTGGAATAAACAATGAGAGATAGCTACCAAGGGTAGAGCGCCTTGTTGTTTTCTCGTAATGGTCAAAGACACTCATTAACTTTGATGCGGTTTGAATATCTTCATATCAATCGATTTATTCTAGTTTTAATGATATTCCGATTACATTGTGATTCGGGTATTTCCCTAGTTTGATAAATAACTACGGACGTGGAAAATTCGCTTTTATCCCTGATGTTTATTTCTGCTCCATCCCTTGAATTGGGCCAACAATATTATAACTTATTAATGTTTATAGAGTTTGACCGTACATTTGCGGTCACATCTCTTAGTGCTATCATGTCACAGTAACTAGAACAAACGTAATCCTCGATCGAGCTCGTGCTCAACCAATTATGAACCCTCATCTGAAGGGCGACTCGAGTGAATCCTATTGTGAATATTGCCCTGATGAGGGTTGACATGTGTCCATTCGCAGATACGTAGTTATTGTAACTTTGTGATACGCCACTTAATCATATACGGAAATAGTACTAACTGACCGGTTTCGGACCCTATTACTGATATAACATAGTTCAGAATCGAATGTTATTTTGAAAGACGGCAAGACAAAGTATTTACTTCTCAGTAACAGTGATGTATTAATCGATCAATGCTTTTATGTTTTCTCATCTACGCAAAAGGAACATTCAATCTCATACGAACCTAAACGTTTTTCAATCACAATGTACATTCGCACGTATTAGCATTCTAATTTCAGTACAGCAAATTGAGAAATTCAGACTGTGCTGTGTTCATTCGGAATCAATGGCTGGATTGAACCAGTGAACATTGAAGAGTGCAATCTGGAAACGAACCCTTGCTTTGAGCAACAGTTCCATTGGATGCCGGATAGCAATCAATGCTGCAGAGCGTATGCCTCCGTTCAGTGACACGCACGACCAGCCCCGTCTGAATCTGACTAGATATCGTTTAATTTCGCGGGGAGTCTGCGCTCATTCCCGATGGAGTTCAGATGGAGATGGGCATAGTTTACATCATAATTTTCAATTTATGTATACTGAAGCTTATCTGAGTTATTAGCTTGCCGAAAGCATGTACCAAATGTCATCAATCGATTTTTTTCCACTTTCGCGTTCTGAATTCATATTGTTGTAGTTGTCATTTCCGATGTCATAACCGAAACGTCGACAATAAATGCGACGTTTCGGTTATGTTGCAATAACAGCGTTGCAGGCTGACTGGATACTTAAGGAATTTCCACCGTGATACTCTAAGTTTTTCAAAAGTATTAAACATTAAAAATATGTTGAATGGTATAATTACGCAATAAATACCAGTTAACTTGTACAACAATATATTTATACAATCGATTTATTTTCACTGATTTTTATTTAGGCATTCGACGGTCAGCAAAACTGGTTTGGTTTATGAATATTATTTATATACTGCTTACTTTTAGGCTAGAAGATGCTGTGTTAAAATTTTTTTTTTTTTTTTTTTTTTTTTTTAATTATTTTTTAAGACATTTGGCATAATTTTTCCATCCAATATCCATGCTATGAGTCAAATCGTCATGACAAGTCAGTTGATATTTATATTTACGCTTTGTTGATATATATCATGCTAGATGTTCGCTCTTGAACTAAAAGTTCATCGCTAATTTCAAACGTGTCGTGCACCGGCGACACTTTAGCTTGCGTGACATCGTGCCACCGATTTTATCACTCGCGGACATTCGTGTGTCCTTCTCGTGTGCACCGGGCTTTATAAATTCACACCTGAATAAAATATATCTAGGATCATTGTTGATTAACTTCTGAATGTGGGATGTTCACTTTAGAGCGTTCTGCAGTTACGGTTTCTTAGCAATAGTGAAGCCTTTTAGCGTGCTCTGTAGCTCTATGTATCTAGAAAAATACTAAAATTCTTATTGTGTTAGTACTTTACTTCTAATTTATTCTCGTCCTTTCGAGTTATGTTGCAATAACCGTTGCTGACCGTCGAGGGCTGACTAGACTTAGTTGCTTAGTTAGGAGTTGCTGGTAGTTCTCCGAGTAGTATGAGCAGCTTTTTTAGTCTACCCTCATTTGATCTTCACATTTTGAAATGTCCGCCTTCACATTAAAAATAGGTAATACACGATAAATACCCGTTAACTACTAAAACAATATAAATAATTCTAATCGAGAATGTTTTAAAAATACTACTAACATTCGTGTCGTGTTTCGGTTTTTCCGAGAATCTACATACTGTATTTTACTATAACAGAGATGTTCGTATAAATATTTAATTTTTATTTTGTCATTTATCCTTAAACCGAGTTTTGATTTATTTCTGTTTCCATTTCAGGTAAGTCAAGCCATCATTAGCGAGAAGCCGCGTTTCTACGAAGCAAAGCAAGTCATTAGGTATCTTGCGTAAGTTTTCCAATTATCAATCCAATCCGATTGATGTCGGGATTGTTTTACCAATGTCTCGTTACGGCGAAAAAGAAAAAAACATTTATTTTTTATCCCCCGATGGCAGATCTCTTCGGAATTACGTTGCATTAGTTTCGAAATAACTACGACGAACAAGCTTTCAACTTCGTCAAATTCCATTAACCTTATTCCATACTAGCTGCAGTCCGTGGCTTCGCACGGAAAATACCTATATATACTACTACTTTTGTATAAGTCAGTGGCCAAATCTGGTGACTGAGTTATTAGGCCGCACGAAAGCCTCGGTCGTAGCCTATATGCTATCAGGTTACCGACCATACCAGCTTGCAGCTTCAACATCCAAACGTTCGCATTTATAATAAATATTAGCAGGGTGATAGGTAAGAAGTCTACTCTGAACATTTTCAATCATGTCGCTACAAAAATGTGTTATAACTAATATTGGACCTTTGCTTTCAGGCATACGGGGTAGAATAGAATGATTGCATGGTGCATTTGGTTCCGCCTTTAGCCGTGATATTTAATCAGTGACATATTCCGTCATAGCTTTGATCTGAAGGCAAAAAAGTGTGGCGAGAATATGAAGCATATTTCTAATGAAAGCGACTTTGTTTTGCTGTATACCTCTAAACGTTCAATAAGTGATTTGAATATTAATAGACGTATGAGGTTTATGCAACACATATATATGTATGTATAATACACAATAATACATAATATCAAATATGTTTACATAAATTCACATGTTACCTGAAATGGGAGAGGGCACTGACTTCTGTAACACAGGCTTTTTGTACCTAGCTCAGGAATCACTTCATAGGACTTCATAGGATGTTTGAAAATACTTTAAATTTATGTCAATAAACATATATTATTATTATTATGTTAGTGACGCTATATACGGTTTCTATACTAGTAATTATGTCAAGTTAATTTTAAATAGAGGAAAAAACACCTTTATTTCCTACTTTTTTTGACATTAGCAGCATTAGGGGTTTTTTTAGTTAGTATAATCGAAATTCCTCATAAAACGAGCAAAGCTACCCCATGTATGTTTTTCCTCTCCGCTTGTCTTTATATCTCTTCAAGTGAGAAATCGTTTAATCTTCTACTCCTACGTGACAAAGCTTTTTGCGGTGTTAGGGAATCAATCAAACCAATGATACAGACAGTAAATTTGTACTTGGGTAATTAAGTACCTACTAATGGGTTTTATTGACTTTGATAGTAATTTGATATTTCAGGAGTAAGTCACCTCAAGAATTTCCTTCCTTCATATCTTATTATCATCAAGTCTAAATTCAAAATGTAAAAATCACTTGATTCCTCTGCCGTAAGTTGGTGAGGAGTTGGGAATCTTGTAGACTCCAGGAGATGCTGCAGCATCATGTCAAGATTACCATGTTCTTGCAATATTATTGAAGTAAAAGGATATCAAATTTCCAATCGATCAAAACCGTCGAAATTATCCCTTCATCCCTTCATCTATTAGAAAAGAGATGATCATTTTTAAATGTATGAACAGGTTTTCTTGTATCATAGCTAAGAGCACTATCGTGTAACCTTTAAAACAAAAAACTAAATCAATATCGGTTCTTCCGTTTGGAAGCTTCGATGCCACAGACACACGGGTATACAAACACAAATACACATTTCAATCTTATAAGACTCCATCCGTTTGCTTCTGGGGTTAAAAATGCTAGCCGGTCCAATAACTCAACCGATAAGGTAAGGATTTATCGGAACAAATCTTACATTCAAACTAGCGCTAAAAGCTTCCAGAACTACTGAGTTATTCCAATAAGTGCAAGCAGATCAGTGAACCAGACTTGGTGCTAAAGTAGAGAACAATTCTAAGAAATGATTGCACGCGAATGTCCTCATTGAAACTGTGGACATAGACCGCAAATTTAATGTGAATTCCAAGAATACCAAGAGACTGGTGGATGAGACCAACGATCAAAGGTGCTGGTGCTGAATTACTACAGTTTATGAGTTTTCGAAATTGTAATTTTACTGCTTATAAACTATATTGTGAATGTACCTTAACCAAACAGGGAAACATCAAGTTAATTTACTGCCTTAAATTATCTTTGAAATTAGATATATTCCGTTGTCACTGCGGATGTAATTTACATTTGCTATCGGCGGAATATTCATGTTTGTTGTGTTCTATGAACTATCATTAATATAAAATAATAACGTTTTAAAAAATAAAGAGAATACAGACTTAAATGAATGAAATTTGAGACCAGAAAAATACAACCGAATTGAGAACCTTTTTCAACTTTTTCAACCGACTTCAAAATAAAAGGAGGTTCTCAATTCGACTTTTAAAAAAAAATTTGTTATCTCATAACTCCGTCATTTATGAAACGATTTGAAAAAATCTGTGATTTCATGTGAAAGGATATACTTCCCGATTGGTTCCATATAAATTTCATAAAAAACGGTTCAGTAGGTTTTTAAATAAAAAAAATCTGAAAAAATATGTCATCCACTTGGATGAAACGAAATTTAAATTTTTCTTTTTATATATGAAGTCGGTTGTCTTTTTAGTTTTTAAAACGTGATTATGAATTTTGAAGTAGGTACCTACCTATGTACTTTAAAATTGTATCTAACTGGTAATGTTTAAAACATGTAATGTTCCATAAATTAAGTACTATATGAATAAACCAAATTATAGGTATAAATGTACAACTCTGTTTACAAACAAATAAATAAATATATAAATAAATAAATATTGTAATTGTATTGTAATTTCAAATTTTCCATGTTATCATAATAATTCTTAGACAGTGGCATTATTATAGGCATCGTTATATGCATCGTCGATAATGATTCGACGTCGCCGTAATTAATTCTGTTTGCGTTCACGGCACGGCTAATTGTCGGTTTGATTTCGGAACGGAATTTTGAATGGTTTTAATTGAATTTATGGTACGATGTGCCTTTCTGTATTATACAGGAATCTAGGTTAATGTACAAATGATGGTATATACAACTCGCTTATCATATTCCTAAGTTTACTGTGGCAACCATTAATTTAATATTTTCTTAGTTTTATGGTGTGCTTTGCGTCACCTCGTGGTTATACCTACTTATTTTTTAAGATCCTCATAACATCTCGTTTTAGTAAAACTTGTAAAACTTGTATGAATATAGTTTGTCTGTCTAGATACATAACTCTGGTGAATGTGTATTCTTTTGTTTTCCTTATTAATTATCAATGGCCAAACTGAACTAAAATTGGCGAATGTGGAACTTGGCGGATGTGTCCTAATTCTTTATTATGGCCTGTTATAATAACAAAACAAATACAGAAAGTGGGGGTGATTCTATTGTCTCGCCGGACTAGTTATAGTTTCGTACACCAGTCTGAATTAGAATAAGATTTTTAACACTTAAATTGCCGCTTGATTGGCGTGTTTTAGCTCATATTATTCGCCATTTTAATTGGTGTTCAATAAAAACGAAAAATTCATGGTAAACCGTTTAATAATATAAAAAAATATGTTTAAGTATACACATACATATATATTTAATATACGAAGAAGCGTTGGCGTGACGATCTCAAATTAGTTCTTATTCCTCGCACAATAAAAGAGACAAGCTTTAATTTTAACATATTTTTAAACTGTGGGGCGATTATGGAACTTTGATACTATCAAAACATTGATACTAATAGCTTTCAGTTACTATTGATGAATTGGTATTACGGATCGCTGCGATTTCTATCGGCTTCTATCGCTAGTTACAATGTGAAGTTGGTGTCAAACTATAACTCGATCAATTTACAAAGTATGATTGTGGTAGGAACCGTGTTTAGCGTACTAAGCATTTAAATACATTGTATATGATTGATTGAAATAATGCCTATTGCTAGTCATTGGTAGACATTGATGCCGATTGCTAAGTAAGAAAAATAATATCTTTCTTATAACACGAAATTGTAGCTAGTTCGGCAATAAAACTAAATCAATCAATCAGTGTTTATCAGTACAACTAAATCATTATCTATCAGTTAATATTTATATTCATAGTATACAAGTTAAAAGCCACTGTTATGAATAGCCTACTAACAGATATATGCTGAGATTAGGCAAACTTATTGGAACGAAGTTTCTTATCGTACGGTACTGACTTGGCGGATGGGGGCAAGACGAAAAAAAATGTAAGATTTTTCGTTACGAATTTCCGTCACGACCCTTTCTTTAGTGTAGACTGTTATCGAAGATGAAGACGGGTAGCATTATATGAAGACGGATGGCACGAATGATGAACGAATAAACGAATGAGTTAGATGAATTAAATGATGTACAATACAATGTTTATTTTCACAACTCAATAAAAATATATTAATTAAGAAATGTCCTACCATTCCTTTAATTCATTAGTTTTTTGCGTTTTGACGCTAGTAATTCATTTACTAACGCCTGAGAGCAATTAAATTAAACGCAGATAAACGAATGAATTAAAGGTTTGTATTTGTTTATTTGTATTTGTTAATCAATAATATAAAACGGTAACGGTAACTACGATACCACACTACTATACCTTATACTACGTTTAGGAACTTCATTTCAAGCGAGTATTCCATGACACTCACGCATTTTTAAGTGACAACTTCATATGGGAGGGTATACCGCTTCGTTACGTAACGCGTTACGGCGCCAGTATATCTGGCTTCCCTTTCTCTCACGCATACGGCAGCGGTGGAGAAGGAGGGGCCTCTTCTCTCACTCTAACACACAGCGCTAGTTAGATTAGCTTAAGTTATCACTTCTGTCAGTCATCCCGAAACGCACACGTTTTTTTAATAGTGCAAGAGGTTTTAACTCACTACTATAGGATCAGTAGGCTCTTTGTGAATATCATTAATTCTATGCATATATTGGCCATATGTGGCATGATGCAAACAACAGAAACATAATTCAATCCTCGCTCGAATAGCTGCTGCAAACATCTGGTTATAACGTTAGTCAATATACGAAAACAATAGGTCGAGCAGTATGCAAACATCCTAGCATTATACGGATAGCATGGGTATTAGTGCAATGCTTTAGGCCACTCAGGCTAATGCTCACTCACATATTAATCAACAGCAGCAAAGCTGGTTTAGCTGTTTCAATAACAATAATTACGTTTGAAAAACAAAAAAAAAACCAACTTCATTGAAGTCTGTTAAAAAGTTATTTTAAGCTTTTTAGCTTTTTTAACATATATAGTTTTTCGAAATTCGTGAACACTACTGAAGAGTCACAGGAAAGCAAAATACGAAATTTCGTTTACTTAGATGACATACTTTTTTCAGCTATTTATTCAATTCAAAACCAAACTACCAAAACCAAATTTTAATGGGACCAATCGGAAAGTATATCCTTTCAAATTTTTTTATAAAAATTAATAATTTTTTAAATCGGTTCATAAATGAAGGAGTTAAGAGGTACAAAAAAAATACAAACGAATTGAGAAATTCCTCCTTTTGTGAAGTTGTTTAAAAACAAAAATGTTCACGACTGCTCAAACATCCCCAGAAATCATGATTTGGCATCTTACTCTAGTCTCTCTTGATCTCTAGTTACTTAAATCTTTAAGCATATCTAAGAAGGTAGTTAAGGGCAGGTCCAAACAATATATTTTGGCACATCACTTTTTGCACTGTACATAGTTTTCCGTTTGTTTGCAAACCCATCGCCGCTTGTAGGAATACTAACGATGACACTTTTGAAATTATGGTCCTAGGGTTTACTGAATTCTTCAAAAGAAATAGTTAATCCATTTATGCACGACAAGCTTTAAACCCACCACTTTATGATCGAAAGACAAAGATGCTACCGCTACAACATCAGTATTACGGAAACATCTATGTTACGGGAAATTCTTTGCTGATATTCCAGGCACTTCAAAACCTTCCAGACGCCGCAGACAAGCAAGTCAAATACGTAAATCCGTATGCGCCGAGTCGCGCCCGCATTTCATTATGACAATCAGAAACACACAGTGCTGAGTTGTTATCTAAATGAATATGTATGGACCATAGACTCATTATGTTTGGACACGTAATCTTGTGAGTGACGGGGTGGTAGATTTTTGACCAAACATTCTGCATCTACAAACAAGACAATTGACATACCAACTCATAGAGTTAGCCTAATAATTTATGGACTCTCGCCCTTATTTCAAGATTGCAATCGGAAATATCAACGCTTGCCTGGTTGAATGATCTTCATGAATATTCATGATACGTATTTATTATGGATCGACACGTATTCTTGTCAGTGATACTAACGCGCATGGACTGTGTATTTTGCAGGATACGAAGTTATACGTCGAATAAACTGCAGTTACGAAATACAGCCTTTCAAACACCCTGTTTAAAATAAAACGGACAGAACTAGAAAAGCTATTATGATAAATCAATGAGTGCAAAAGGAACGCCGTTTTTTTATGTGGCATTATCAGGGGCTTGACATATGTATAATAACCTGTATAAGATCGTTTTATATTATTAAACCATTCCTGTGGTGTTAATCCACCATCCACTAATCAATAACAATGTACAACATAAGAGTATACGTAGCTCTAGAGCTTGCATCTAGATGCAAGGATATTTTTCTTTCCTTCAACGTCACTATGATGCCAAGGTGAACATTTGCGCATGGGTCAAAGTATAAATAATACGATGAGGCCATAGCCCGTATTAACACCACCCCTGTCCTATAGATATTCGATAGCTTTAAGGTCAAATGGTTACCTAATCCGCACCGGTACTACGTCTATAACCCAATTAACTACTTATTTTCATTACGTCATTCTTTGTATATTGTATAAAATTTTGATCAAGAGTACTTATCAAATTATTCGCATTGAAAACAATGAATTATGATATGGACGATATTATACACTCTCATGATCAAATCAGTCGTTCCATGAACGAACCCACCAGCCACAAAGTCCACACGTAGCTAAACGAAGCTCGCAACATTTCAGCCTAGCCGATTGAGGCGTCACACAACACGTTTTGCTGGCAAACCCGACCACGTTCCGATAAGCCTTGACAAGCCAGCTGCCGTTAAATAAGTACTGTACACCTGTAGCATAGCAGTAAGATTAGAACGCAAAATGCACGCGAATTGGCTCAGATAGAGCCAATGAGAACTGACGCTTTCACTTCACATGTGCTTTCTTCATCGTAACAAAATTAGGTAACGATTCGGTGATCCAGTTTCAGTGACACGATAAAAGAAAGATACAGCAGGCAGCAAATTATACAAACATACAGCAGGTCTCACACTCATGTATAAAATGCTGAGTGGTAGCCTTTTTTCCGTCACGGTGTATAAATTGTACTTTGTGTTATATTCACAATGTATCCGTTTCATGAAGTTAAATATTTTTTTGACGTGATAACGTCTTATAAATAGATGAACGCCGGCTGCACGCACAAAAAAGCATGACACATTGTCACTTTCTGTCTGAGCCGAGCGTGCAAGCGAGAGCGCGGAACAAGCGATAGAGAGCCACGATCGGCTTGTGACGCCGTTTTTCTTATGACGTTATCACGTAAAATTATCGTCCATAAACCGACTTTACAGACAACTATTTTTTTTCATTTTATTTTATTCTATCTCTATCAATATCTGATCCGTGGCATCGTGAAGGTTGCAGATATGGTATATGGTCATAAGGTACAAAAAGGCAGCCCAGATTTTAGCTTTCGATGAGGAAACCCTATACTCAATAGTGTAGAGGTGTTCCGGTGGATCGAAATCTCTACCGCAACACTTTACCGCATCGTTCCATACCTATAATTACAGAGAAGCCAAGCGGTAGTAATATACTTGCACGATCAAAGATGCATTGGGATTGGATTGAAGCAGAATTGACACTGGATTAATGTGACGAGCTGAGCTTGTGTTGGTTGGATGTATTGAATTAAATCTAATACCTACGAAGCTTCTAGGTACATAAGTTATTATCCGATCAGAACTTCATCAATTTGAGAACTTCTCAAATTGTTAACGATGTTTAGTTGTAAAAGTTCGGACTTAAAAGTAGTTTAATATTTTGTTATGTATTAACATGCTGCTGTAAATATAAATTAGGTATGAATGTATAGGGTCTTTCATTAAGCGTGTCCTATCTATTAAATTTAAATAAAACAAAGTGTGTGTGATATATTATCGAAATTATTTATTTATTTGAAAGATGTAGTGATGCCATTATGTGTGGAATATGACATCATTCAAATGTCCGCCACGGCTTCTCTGGGTGGAGCGCATGCGAGATATCCAATTTTCCATGCGCATAAATCAGCTCCAGTGCCCATTCAGCGAACACACGTCGTTGTCTATGGTCGTTTACCTGAAATTCCTGGGTGAGTTGAATTTTATACGGGTGCAGGCCCAAGTCACGACTCAAAATTCGCCAAGTTGTGGTCTGTGAAAGGCCGAGTTCTTGTGAGCGACGCGAAATCGACTGCCTCGGATTCTCCTGCACACTCTCACGGACAGCGGCGATGTTTTCGGCAGACCTTGCGTTTCGTTGACGTACGGGTGTTGGTCGATCATTTACCGAACCAGTGGACTCAAATTTATCCACCACACGACGAATAGTCCTCTCGGTAGGACGATTATGGCGACCGTAAATGGGCGAAGCGCGCGGTGCGTTGCCCGAACAGAACACTCATTTTGATAAAACAATTTTATCATTTGCACGTGTTGTTGAATGCTATAGCTATCCATGATGATTTGGCAAAACAGAATGAATAAATTACAACCAATTTGACAGATGTAGCTTCAACAAGATGGCCGCTAGCAACTGTCAAAGTTCGGACGTGCCTATTGGAAGACCCTTTATAAATCGTAGTATGCGGTTTAAAAGGAAAACGGAAAATTAATGATGTGAGTGTGTTGTTTGATGAGGCCATGCTCATCGTCTGACATCCCTCTGCACGTATATAGAAATATTGCAAATAATTTTATGTAAATCAAAGTTCGTGTATTCGTTAAAACACAAACAAGAGATGATTTACGTAATTCAAAAGCATTAATCAAATATGTGTAAGCAAATCAAGTCAGTACAATCTGTTCTGATTGAGCGCGTGACATGTTAAGTGATGTTCTGAAACTTTGGGAACTTTAATTCGGATACGGAAACCGAATTTGGCACTGCTTGTGGTTCTGATTTTTTTTCCAGACTTGCTGCCTTCTGGTCCTTGATTTACGATACTTTAGAGTATTTTAAAATAAAGATGCGTATTCGGTTAAGTTTACAAGGCGTGTATTCCTCTATTACAAAATTCTAAGTGAAAGGGCAGGTAACATTTCAAATTAACCAATAACCGCACGCAGTTAGATGTCACGTGATGCTGATCTACCGTGATATGTAGATATATAAACTATGGTTAGCGAAATGTGGCTCAATATACCGTGATGCATAATTGCAAGTACTATTGATGCATCATTGCTTAAAATGCTCCATCAAATATCATTTAAATGAAATTTAATTCTCGAAAGATAATTCACTAGCCACAAACCTAAAATATTAGCTAGCTAAAGCTTATTGGAATCAAGTCAATGCTATATTATCATATGAATGGAATATGTTCTACATTATTAAATGTATATGTGGAACTGGTTCGTGATTTTCTCATCACTAGTCCTGATTGAACGCGTGACTTTGTAGCAAAGACGGCATGGAAACCAATTAGTTGACACTTGTCATGTTAATTAGTCTCTAATATACCAACACATCTGTAGGATGCTGGTAAATTAATATTGCTTTAAAGTTAGGGTTGACTTCCACAGTTTCACCGCAAGGAACCTTTGCAAACATCACGTACGCTTAATTGTTTCGTTCGAAGGTGCAAATATACAAGGTGTCTCAAAATTTGTATGGTAACTCGAATATAGGTCAATTTGCGAATGAAATAACACAACTTTAGTTCTTCGAATTTTTGGGATTTCAGATTTTTTTCATAACTCGTTGAAAAAGTTTTTATTTTATAAGACTTCTTTCAGTAAGCGTAGACAGCCCTAAAATTGAGATAAAAGTTTCTTCATAGAAATACGACTGTGTTCGTGTTCACATCACCGTAGGTCGGAATAGACAAAATTAAATCGTTGTCCTTTTTTAAATTAAATACTTGTAGATACTGGTGGTATCTACCTACAAACAATGCAAGTCATAATGTTTACTTAAACCATCAAAACTGGGCAACCTCAGTATGAACCTTGATCCAGCCAGAACGATCAGCGGAGAAGTAATTACATGTTCATTAGTGTGACTGGAACGACACGCCACATCGCGTGACAACTAGCGTCGCGTCGTCTTGTACGTGTTACCAAATAATTATATACTTAATGCTCAATATGACAGATGAATCCCTAGGGCTACCACGTATTCACTTTTGGGTCTCTCATGAGTCACTTATGTCACTTATGTGTAGAAATTACAGCTAAAATTACTTTAGTGGCTCCCACTACATCGTTCGGTTTGTTAGTGGTTTTCTCATCATACAATATTCATTGATAATTTTATGTTGAGAGGCGCAGGCAGCTTCATTACTTATTTTTATAATAATCATCTGCTACTCTTTAGTACTCTTCATTCTTATACCTAACAGAAAAATAAAAAATATCCAAACGCTGAGGTTGGGCTTTTCTTCATAAACCTCTTAAACACAAGAATACCCACAAAGTTAAGCAACCCTAAACGAGGGTGGCTCGATTCCGCGGCATTTATGAATGATGGCATAACCTGAACGGAAGAATAAACGAGAATTGACGTTTGCGTGTTCCGTATGGGGCGATAAGTAAGCAAATATCATATTTTGCCGAAAAACTGCTATAAGTCACAGATGTCGGCAGCTTTGCCAAAGCCTTAAATCTGCGAGAATAGCGCTATGGCTATCTGTCATAAGATTGATAGACGTATACGATGGCATTGAATTAGTATTATTAGGATATAGACATTCTTCCTCTCAAGGAAACGAATATTCTTTGTTATGCTTGGTATGTTATTATGAAAACCAAACAGCGTACAATTTCCTACATTTCCTTATATTTTTATGTGGCAACACCTCAGTTCTTGATTATAATAATAATGAATTCTCGGATTGAAGACGGTTGAAATGGAGCAGGAAATTTATCTGATGGAATTTATTTGTTTTCGAGGTTAAAGCGAATCGTGGGTACTTTAAAATCATGGTCATTCTTTTATTTATTATATATTAGCTTCTTAAATATTTAACTTATTATTGATCTTATCTTATCTAATTTAGCCAAGTTCAAGCTCTCAAAATGAGCTATAATAATTTTATTGATAGCGGTCTGTATTTGTTGATTATTTCGGAACTTCAAATCGAAATGAAACTCAGCACAGAAAAGATTAACAGTGCATTGGTGCAACGACAATTTAGTTGCACCAATGCACTATTTAGCTTTTCTATTTCCAACAGCTGTCGCCGAGATACTATTGCGGCTATCTACAACTTCTCGGCTCGCAGTTGTTGTCTCAACTTCACGTCGATGCCTTATCATTAATGCACCTTTCGCACTTCAAATAGACTGATGTCAAAACCCGTCCCTGTGGTTCGATAGTTATTTATACCAACCGTTCATTGGCAATTTAAGTGAATTAACATGTTGGCGCCCAACGTGGTGTAGCTTTATTTAAAGTGTTCCACCATTGTAGTATAAAACTTTTGTGATTGACATAGGTTTATCAAAATTTGCATTATTGTTATTATTGTTATCCGCTGTCGATAAAGACAAAAATAGCATAGGATCGCGGTGAATGGTACAAACTTAGAGAGGTCTACTATACCCATCACTTTATAAAGTCAGCCTTTAAATGATCGCAATAAATATTCAAAAATGCTTTTTTTTATTTAGACCACAAACAGGTTGTTGAACTGACCTAGTTAAATATCAATACGTTGCATTAATAAATCAAAAATAATACCAGTTCATTATCAGCTAGACATGACTTGTAAGGAATTTCGAATACGTGACGAATAAAGTATATTTTTCTATGAAAGTTGGATGATAAAAGAAATAGATTAGATTTATACACTCCGCGCGTGTTCGACATTTACTCAAACGGGCACTGATGTTTGTGATATCTGATACTGCATCAAACATAGTTGTCAGATCGATCGCACTATACGTACGTCTAAGGTTATCGCGACATCAATCACGAATTGAGTCTTTGTGTATGTTGTACAATGTTAGAAAATAGAGGTTGGAAGAATGCTGCATTTCTAAAGAATACAATACTCCTTGCATAATAAAAACGCTTGCTTTTGTTCAGTAATTCCATGTGAATATTGCATAAGAAAACCTTTTTGAAAGTTTTTTGCGACCTATTTAAATGGGTTAAGTAAGCATAGGTATTACGTGGCTTAAGATAATGTTTTCAGAATGTTAATTAAAGACCAAATTTACCTAAAATACGTAGCGGTTAAGAATTTCCTTTGTTTCCATTATAAAATAATTAGCTTATTCACTTCGCAATTGCGATGTTACAGTACAGCCGCAAGTTTTCCACTGAGAAATATTTATGAGCTTCCGGTGCTGGGCTCCGGTAGGCTGTGTGCCCAAGATAAACAGACCCGGGGGCACAAGGAGTTGCTTACTTGCTAACCATCCTCAATGTTTAATCATGTTTGGGGATATTTCGGGCTGGCTTGTCTTGAACTAAGCCTATGTGTTCATTGACCTTGTAGGTAGATGGTAACTGAATACATTATTAACACTAGGAACAAAACATTAACACTTGATTCGCACAGGATGTTCAATGCTATCTCAAATAATTTGTATAATAATGCTTATGCAAAACTTTTGAGTACAAATTCAGTGAAGTGTAGTGTAGATTCTAGAAATTTAACTAGTGAGAACATGCCTTTAATAAATCCGTTTAAATTATTGCGAAGGAAATTTCAAAGCCAGTGCTTTTAATAAATCTATGAAATCAAGTGCTCGTCCGTATGAATTTAAAGCTTGTACTTAAGTACGAGTATAAGGATCCTCTCATCTATTGTTTTCGATCTGTTTGCGCTGTAGTACCTACTGGGTTTTGTTAATTAATTTAGTGCGAATAATCAAGTTACAAGGGTCCTTTGAATGTTAAGGTGTTTAGAGCAACGAGAGTTCTTATTGCTTTAGTATACCTTTGTTATTAACCTTGAGAAATATTCTGGCTCAGACTTCAATGTCTGGTGCTTTATGATTATAATTAGCAGATGGTATTTATATAATTCACATATTCTACCTACTTAAATATTCCAAACGTTACCTTAAGCGAAGGTTACGTTTGGCGGTTGTTCTGTTCCGTAAATTCAATTTTGTCCTACTGAAAATGTACGTGAAAATATGCGAGAGTTCGTTTTCTAGCAACATATTAGTCCAATTGTTATGATTTATCTGCCCATAGAAATAGAAACATTCTGATCTATTTAATATCAGAGTTGACAAATCCCCAGCACCGCACAACATAATGGCAACACAGCAATAATGCCCTAACGCCAATAAGTATTTCATATTTCTGCCATCATTAATCTTGCCTATCGCGGCCTACCCATTCAATTGACTGGTTATTTCCATGGATAAATTATGAAGTTCGATTTTTGTATAGACCGACGATGATAAGGCACAAGCTGCTGAAATATTACCAATAACGAAACGTTTATTTACTCTGAATGGCCGTCGGGCGGCACAGGATTGGCCTTTTTGTAATAGCGTGGGTTAATCTTTTCTGGATTATCGTGTTGAGTGAATTCGCTTAATTATTTGGAAGATCTTTGTGAAAAATTGTCTATAAAATATGAAAGAATATTTCATAAATTTCAGTTACATGAAAAATATGGAACAAGCAAGCACGATCTCTCGTTAGAGATCCTGAATAAAATGTAAGTTATATATACAAGCATTTTCTGTCCACGGCTATTTAGACATGGTACCACGGTAAAATGAATCCTTTATGTTATTCAAGACCACGGACTACATCTGTAAGCTTCATCAAATCCATTCAGCGTAATTAAGCCACAAATAAACTTATACTTTGTGGTATATCGAATAGAATATATATATATATATTAATAAAATAAAATAAATAAAAATAGAGCTATATTTCCTAAATCTGTTACAAAGTTTGAAAGAGAGCTAAGCTGTTCAGAGTCTACGAATGTTTTCCCGCCCGTTCCTCGCATATCATCATTATAAAAGTTAAAAGTTCTTTAACAGTGATGCCCTAGCGGTTAGAAGGCATAATTAAAAGTTGCCGGCTAGTTTCACCTTAAACTTCTCTCATTAAAACTTACCACCTGAAAGGAACAAACATTCTTCGTGCAGCGCAACAAAATCCCAAACCGCCGATATAAATCAAACTTTCTCTTTGCGTTCACCATTCATCCTGCGAACCCTTTATTACTTACACCAGCGGAATATCATATTTTTTTCCTTGTGATTACGCAAAAATGGTACTAAGTTCACATATTAGATATTTTATTTGCAAATGAAAATACTTTGACAAAGTAATTAATCTGCCGCGTGACTGCTTTGCATAGCCTAATAATAAATCTTTAATCGTTATAAAACAAAAATAATAAAATTATACCGTTATTCCTGGGAAATAGAACTCAAGGTTAGGGTAGGGTTCCATTCTAAGCATTTTTGCGGCGACTTTGTCTTGGCGTAGAAATGCGAAATTTCTGTCTCTAGTGTCGGTAAAAAGGTACGCTTTGTGCTTGGGCACGTTTTGAACCGACTGTTTTCATATTCATATTTGGCTACAGGTGGTCTCGTAACTGACTGCACGGCCAGAGGTAATGGCTTATTTAAACTATGTATTTTTATGGTATTCATAGATACTTTTGTTTAAAGCAATGAGGCTTATTTTCGATAAATTCGATCATATTTGTATTTAATTTTTAGGTGTATTCAATTCGCTTTTATAGCATCCGTTGATAGTTTGTGTTCTAGTTAAAACTACTAAAATTTACCAGCAAAGCATCAGCGTTGCAAAGTTTTCTAAAAATAAACGAAGTCTAAACCGAACTTCGTGATTGCATAACTTACTGTATCCAGGCTACACGCGGCTCAGCTAGCCGCCTTATTTACTCAGACATCAAAACGTGAAAATCTTTGCTTTCCTGCCATAGACGGCCGACGCGAATGATGGCGACGGAACGTGTTTGCTAAACTTCACCGTTCCATTTCACGCTGAATTTTCGCCGCTCGGACAGCGGCCGAAACTAGCCCGAACCGAGAATTATAGGTCACGTTGTTTTTGGCACAATCCGCGACGATTTATGCAACTGAGAGACATCAACTGCACTCATAAAGTGTGCAGGCAGAGCTCAGCGCCCAACTGATTCATGGCACTTCCCTTGCTTTGGAATACATAATTTATTGTGCTTCTCCGCGACATCGTTGCGCCACGTCCACTGCGTTTGAAATTTAATCGCACAGAATTAGTTTGCGGGAGTGTGATTTAAATGGCGTGAAAGTCGGCGCCAACTGGGCTTTGAACGGCCCTTGTGGGAGCTGCGAGCCTATTATGTTAATTAACCTCATGAATTACGGTCGTATAGTTGTTGTCAAAATGTGATGACGACTGTAAATCAAGAAACAGCTGAGCCCGAGATGGTTTATTGATTGAGCATAGGTAAGGTGCACTATTATACTAGTTTAGCCTTACATATAGGCGAAAGCTCTGCAGACTCGACTTCGGACTCGACAGTCGGCCGGTGAGCACACATGGGGCGTTTGTTCAACTCCTGCTGAGGTCGAAACGGACTAAATCGAACGGACATGAACTCAGTTTGAACTTATAAGTAAACGGTTCAACATCGGATCTGATTTTGTCCAAATGCCTTTACCCATCCCTAAAGCGATCACCAAGTTTATAAAAACGTCGTCCTGGTACTGAAAATAATATTTATTTTGAGGCAGGATCTTGACTTCACGTGGGTTAGAGATAAAAATGATTTATTTGCATGTATTATTTACATGTGTAGATACAAATAATGATTATTATTGTGCATAAGTATAATACTATGTCACAACATGTTTTACCGGTTTCGATGTGCAAACCGAGATAATGGCATGCAAGTGTAAACAGTAAATCAAATAACAAAATCAAATATTAGGATAATTAAATTAAGCATTTAAAGCATTACTATGTAATTAAATTAAATAATACAATTCGGAAATTTAAATTTCTCATTTATGAATTCGTCAATATTATATTAGCATTTTAAATACTTTGTTTATTTATTAATATTAAGTTTCTGGTAGCTTTGTGATATTTTTGGATCTGATCTGATCTGATAGTCTTAGATCCAAATAAACATAGTTTCACGTCTATTTCGGGCCGCTTTGTCGGATATTAGTGGAAGAAAGAAAGAAAGAAAGAAAGAAAATACATTTATTTGCGGGTAGAAAGTGTAGACAGTTAACAAAGATGCATAGTTACAGAGACAGATGAGAGATACAGAAATACTTATTTACTAATTTAAAAAAGAAAACAACTTAACTTAAACAATCAAATAAGTACACACACGTTAAGGTATTACAGAAGTGTGTATCTCCCGGCATTGACCATCTATACCTGCCTCATCGCAAATTGGCGTCCAACTCAGCATTAGTTGTGTTGTAGCAACACAACGCTGATCTTCCGTTGGAACCAAGAGCCCAGAGCGAAATCACGGATGTCCGCTAACAATATAGAGATATAATTACATATATAAAATAATAACAATACAGATAAAGTGTATCATCACACAAAATAGACACTAGCAAAACTTAATTGTGACGTTTTGGTCTTAGAGGTCAAAACGAAAACAACAGCAACTGCAACTGGAAGTAACTGGAGATTATTAATCACAAATAATGCTACTTCAATTATGTATAAGGACGGAAGTGCAAAGATTTTAGGCTTTCAAAAATAATGGTCTGCAACTATCAGTCACATGTATTTTAAATATGTCTCGTAAACAACGTTTATGCGTTTTCAAAATAATTTCTTTGTCTGTCGAATTGCCCCAGAAAATAATTCCGTATATAAGTATTAATTCTACTATGCCGTAATTAGGTATTATTAATGTGTCTTTGTTGACAGTTAATGATAGTTTAAATAAGGCATATGTCAATTTTAGTTATTAAGTATACCTTAACAGTATTTTATTTGAATTTTCTTTATTTGAATATGAGACATGTTACGGGGTCCATTAGCCTATAATCAACGTGTAATGCAAAAAAACCGTGGATTTTTTTACTAATAAAATAAATAAAAAAGCCTTTAATTGATACATTTAGGTACTGTTATTATGTTAGTATATCTATAACACTATGTTTGATTATTAACAAGGTCCCCAGGTTGGGTAAAGGCCTCCTCCAACGATGTTCACTTCTCTCTATCCTGAGCTGTTTGCCACCACTTTGGACCTGCGACTTTTTTTATTTCGTCCTCCCAGCGTGTTGAGGGCCTTCCTCTCTTTCTTTTTCCTTGAGGTCCTCTCCATATGGTGGTGTTGTAGGTCCATCTTTTGTATCTAAGCCTCGCTGTGTGACCGGCCCATTTCCACATTATCTTTTGTGCGTAGTTTAATGCATTAGTGGCTTTTGTTATTTCTCTTATGTTTAAGTGTCTAATTTTATCTAGTTTTTTTTATTTTTAGCATTCTTCTCTCAATTCCGCGGTGACATGATGTTAATATACGCTTTATATAGGGTCTTCCAATAGGCACGTCCGAACTTTGACAGTTGCTAGTGGCCATCTTGTTGAAGCTACATCTGTCAAATTGGTTGTAATTTATTCATTCTGTTTTGCCAAATCATCTTGGATAGCTATAGCATTCAACAACACGTGCAAATGATAAAATTGTTTTATCAAAATGAGTGTTCTGTTCGGGCAACGCACCGCGCGCTTCGCCCATTTTACGGTCGCCATAATCGTCCTACCGAGAGGACTATTCGTCGTGTGGTGGATAAATTTGAGTTCACTGGTTCGGTAAATGATCGACCAACACCCGTACGTCAACGAAACGCAAGGTCTGCCGAAAACATCGCCGCTGTCCGTGAGAGTGTGCAGGAGAATCCGAGGCAGTCGATTTCGCGTCGCTCACAAGAACTCGGCCTTTCACAGACCACAACTTGGCGAATTTTGCGTCGTGACTTGGGCCTGCACCCGTATAAAATTCAACTCACCCAGGAATTGAAGGTAAACGACCATAGACAACGACGTGTGTTCGCTGAATGGGCACTGGAGCAGTTAGCAACTGACCGTAATTTTCACAGAAAAATTATCTTCAGCGATGAGGCCCATTTCTGGATGAATGGGTACGTAAACAAACAAAATTGTCGAATTTGGGACGATACCTATCCACATGAGATCCAAGAGCGTCCAATGCATCCCGAAAAAGTTACAGTTTGGTGTGGGTTTTGGGCTGGCGGCGTCATTGGGCCATATTTCTTTGAGAACAACATTGGCCAGGCCATCACTGTCAACGGCGAGCGCTATAGGTCGATGATTACCAACTTTTTTTGGCATGAACTGGATCATCTGAACACCAACGACATGTGGTTTCAACAAGACGGCGCTACGTGCCACACAGCTCATGCCACATTGAATATTCTGCATGAGAGATTTGAGGGCATGGTCATCTCACGTGGAGCTGATGTGAACTGGCCACCGAGATCTTGTGACTTAACCCCGCTAGACTTTTTCTTGTGGGGTTTTCTTAAGACCAGGTCTATGTGAATAAACCACAAATCACAGCGGCCCTCAAAGCCAACATAACCTATGCCATAAGTCAAATTCAGCCTGATTTATGCGCAAAAGTCATGGAAAATTGGATATCTCGCATGCGCTCCACCCAGAGAAGCCGTGGCGGACATTTGAATGATGTCATATTCCACACATAATGGCATCACTACATCTTTCAAATAAATAAATAATTTTGATAATATATCACACACACTTTGTTTTGTTTAAATTTAAAGATAGGACACGCTAAATGAAAGACCCTATATTAGCTTCACTTGTATGTATGTTTGTATGTTTGTAACCGACTTCTTAGGACGCGATTTTGACCCACTTTAAACGGCCAGATTTCATTCAAATGTTGCACACCTGTCAAAGACCGATGACAATGAAATAATTCGATTAAAAATACCGATGACAATGAAATAATTCGAATAAAAATAAAAAAAATAAAAAAACCGATTATCCTAAAACTAAAAAGTAGAAAATAAATAATAGTTTAAAAAAACTAAAAAACACGCTTTATATAGAAAACCAAACTAAAAAATAGAAAATAAATTTTAATAAATGTAAGTAAGAAAAAATGTTTTATTAAAAAAAAAGCGTGGGGTGCATGGTGTCAATAGTTATAAATATTTCATTGACAGAAATATGAGAAGAAGGATTATCATATCGATAATATCTAAAAAAGCACCCCACACTTTTTTTTATAAATAAAACTTTTTTTTCTTACATATATTTATTAAAATTTATTTTCTATTTTATAGTTTGGTTTTCTATATAAAGCGTGTTTTTTAGTTTTTTTTAATTATTATTTATTTTTTGCTTATTTTTTGACGTACATTTCCATGTTTGACATCCAATGTCAAGCATGGTAAGAGGTAAGAATTCAATGTCGTAGTTTTCAGTTTTCAGTTCAGACTCCAGAATTTATTCCATGTTCGCTGTACTCTTCTCTCATTAGTTCGTTGTTTTCTTTTTCAAAACTGATTGTTTTTCCTAAATAAGTATATTTGTCTGTATAATCTAGTGGATATCCATTGACCTTTATCTGTTTTTTGAGGCTATTAGTCATTACCATGGTCTTAGTGAAATTGATTTCAAGTCCTACGTCTGCGCCAGCTGATTGTAAGTCATTGATCACTATCATTGAGCTGTAGTTCTGAGAAAGTTTCGGATAATATTACTATATCATCGGCGAAACGCAAATGACTCAGAAAGGTTCCTTGTATGTAGATTCCTCGTTTGCTTCAGTTCAGTTTGTTGATGATGCTTTCGAGTATGGCTATAAATATTTTTGGCGACAAGGGGTCTAATGACGACGCCTAATTATGTAAAATACATTTTTACTACCACCACTAATAATGTTTTAGTATGTATCAATCTTACCTAACATTGGTTTCGTATTTCCTATTGTTTCAGTATTCTGCTACCCAGTTTACTTAGCAAATTGAAATCCCCTTTTCCTAGTAACGATATAATTAACCCTCATTGTTCGTAGGAATCCCGGCTTTCCCGGGGCATATTCCTGATAGTCACTAAGTCACGTAATTGGCCGGAAATGGCACAGTGCCGCTCCAGATTACGTTCGATCACGTCCACCCGTAAACAGTTTAGCGCTGATTTTTTTTTTATTCCACGACCTTTGTGGAGGGCCGATTGTTGGAACTCGTATGTGATAAGGCGGATCCAGCGATTTGTAACGAGTGCGACGTGGTGGGATTTTTGAACGCGCTTGATTGTACGCTGTTTGGTGTAGGTATAAATAATAAAAACGCTACTTCCCCAACCGTATTTTGTTATGTACCTATTCCCAGAAACAGGCCTCTTTCAGGGTTGTCGTAGTAGTATACTAGTAATAAAGGAAATACTATAGGGTCAACTGAACGAAGTGTATTCCCCTACAAATTCGGACCTAAATAAGTTTTCATATAAAAGTGCGGTCAGGTAGTCAGTTTAGTGAAATAGCGGTCACATTGCCGGCGCACAAAACACCTAAACATAATTATGAAAATACAAAGTAACCGAGGTCAAGCCTATCATTTTATCCAATCAGAGTCCGCCGTGATAGTGAACCCTCTCTCCTAGACATATGTCGGGGAAAATATGACACTAATAACTAAGTCAATTTCCACTCGAGGCTGCCATTCGGCCGCCGACGCCCTAATAAATTAATCCGGCGTCAGATCAACGTCAAAGTTACATTACGGTTTGTTCGCATTGCCAAGATCCGGGAAATTCACGGTCGGAGTATTCACGGTTCGGAGTGAGTCTTCACATCTGAATGCGCTCGTGGACTTCTTAGGTCCTTGCTGTCAGATTTTTTGCTGATATCTTTTTATCTGTCAGATTGTTTTGTAATTTGTAAGAATGTTTTAATGGTGTAGCTATTGTTAAAACCGGTAGCACACCTGTATATACTTACCATCTATCACTTTATTACATAATTAGCGGGCTTAGCGTTAAAACATTGTCTGTTCTTGTAATTCTACTGGTAATTAATAAAGATGGCTACGATCTTATCTTAAGATCTTGTTATAGTATTCCTAGTCAATATTCTCGTATGAGAACAATGCACAAACACACTAAGGGTCAGTTTCACGACGCAGGGCGAGATAAACCTGCCTCTCAATTAATGAAAAGCTGATTTTGTGGACGTCTAGTCTGATAAGAACGGGGTTATTGGATGGATCGTGATAATGTCTCCTCGGATGCCTTTCGATTGTAGCTCGTTAATTAATTTATGGCATTATTTGATACTAATGCTTTATTCTACGAGTATATATTTTTACAACACACATTTCGGAAAATTTGTCGTAGGTACTTATTTAAAGTCACATTGTTTCGTTACGATGAGTAATGATTCTTAAGTGATCAAGTTCTGTTATATAGAACTCGATGGTTGTTATCATATAAATTATAAACAATCTGAATTAACCCTCAATTATATCTCGGAAAATAATTTTCGTCAAAGTTGTTAAAGTACCCAGAGATACTTGAACAACTTCACTGAGAGTATAATGGCAAAAACCTAATCCGAAAACATCGAATTATCCGGAGAGAAACCGATGTGCTCCATTATTTATGGTACAGTAGTCACGGTCACTAACGAAACGAAACCTTTCAGAGGGAAAAAAGTTGCGAATAATGACCACAGTCGATAAAAGAAACGCGATAAGAAAACTCTGAACAAAATAAGCCCTGTAGTTGGTCAACATTAATTACCGCTCACAAAAAGAACTAGTACTCTCAAACGAAGTAACTGAACTTACGATAATTTTTCCTTTTTTGTAATACCTGCGATATAATTCTCCAGAAAGTTCCACAAAAACTCATCAGGCGAGAGTTTGTTTAGTGCTTCTGTGTCTTTGTTAAAGCGGTCGTTATAGTTTGCCAACTGCACTACGTTCGGTACAATGCAAAAGTTTATCCGAGAGTTGAGATTGAAAATGAGACGAAATTGAGCGTGAATTAAGAGTTGCAAGCGGGATGCGGAAACAAAACGGCAGACAGTGATTAATTGGGGTGCAAATGCTGTTCACACTATACTGAGCAATCTATTTCTCATGGCGTAGTCGATTACAATAAATCCCAAGAGTATCTCTACGTTTATAGAAAGTTGTTTTGTTCTAAGTAATGTTGTTCGCTACTTGTTCAAATGCCTAAAAGCAAAACAAAAGAAAATAAAAATAGTCTTAAGGGTAAGACTATTTGTTATCTTTTGTTTTGTTTATTGTGAAGGTTTTTATAATAGACTTTTTAACACATATCCATTTGTGATCCTTGGTAGTCCATTAAAATGTTACATTTTTTAGGCCTTAGTGTGCATTTGTCAGAGGACGCAATTTTATTTTTTTAATGTGTAGGGGGGGTCAGTAGAAGCTTAAGTTCAAGTTTGTGGGGTCGGCACCCTTGTCCCCCGGCCGCCATCTTGGAAAAGGGGGTGCAAAGGGTTTTCGCGCTGTATCTCGTAAACTAGTTACCTTACAGAAAATTTAATCAAACATAAAATGTAGCAAATTAAATTTCCTACAATTTTATTTCTATTACTTTTTATCGTCAAGTGACCAACAAAAAAGTTATAAACAAAAATAAATGAAAATTTTGTAACAAATTTCCTTTTGGAGGTTATAACTTTTTTTCAGTTCATTTTACAATAAAATGACATCACAGCAATTTTGTAGAGGGTTTTTCAACAAACAATTTCCTCTATATATTTGTTTCATTTTATTTATTTATCTAGGTTTTACAGCGCTCCAAACTTAAACGGATTCTCGAATGCTCATAGGGATGCAATAAAAACTAAAAATTAGGCTTACTTTTCTATCTATATTTTTTTTATTCATACAATTTATTATGATCTTAACATTCCTATGCTATTATTGAACTATGTTTGACCCTTTTACCCACTACAAAACTTAGAACCCTAAGCAGGTAGAAAAGGCCTTAGTAGTTGTTTGAGAACAAATGAACCTCTACCTTCTATTACTGTTATTATTATAATTTATCCTAGGTGGCACAGCTGTCGGTTCCCCTCTATTTATTCTTTCAGTTGTGCTACATATTTCGCCACGTGCAGTCGTGTTAAAAATTGTGAAAAATATTAATAATTTTATCGATACTATTGAGAGTTTTGTGGGTAAAATTAATATCTTTGTGATAAGCATTTTGACTTTTTTTAAGCGTGCATCATGAGTGATTGTTTCATTTGTAAAAAACCTCTGGGGAACATTAAAGTAAGAACTGTAAAGGCTAGAGGAGTGAAAACTTTGCTTGATCGAGCAAAAGCCAAAAATGACTTAGACAATGAGCAATTTTTACAAACTGTTTCAGAGATTAGTGTACATATAGCGTGTTATCAATATTATAGTGACAGTCGAACAGATAATGCTGTTCGTCGTCTGAGCAGCAGTAGTTCATCATCTGCAGTATCAGAACTTGTAGAGACAGATTTTGATTTTGTGCACAATTGTTTTATTTGTGGTGAAGCATTTCAGGACGAGAGTCACTTGCGACAAAAGTAAAAGGGTCAAACATAGTTCAATAATAGCATAGGAATGTTAAGATCATAATAAATTGTATGAATAAAAAAAATATAGATAGAAAAGTAAGCCTAATTTTTAGTTTTTATTGCATCCCTATGAGCATTCGAGAATCCGTTTAAGTTTGGAGCGCTGTAAAACCTAGATAAATAAATAAAATGAAACAAATATATAGAGGAAATTGTTTGTTGAAAAACCCTCTACAAAATTGCTGTGATGTCATTTTATTGTAAAATGAACTGAAAAAAAGTTATAACCTCCAAAAGGAAATTTGTTACAAAATTTTCATTTATTTTTGTTTATAACTTTTTTGTTGGTCACTTGACGATAAAAAGTAATAGAAATAAAATTGTAGGAAATTTAATTTGCTACATTTTATGTTTGATTAAATTTTCTGTAAGGTAACTAGTTTACGAGATACAGCGCGAAAACCCTTTGCACCCCCTTTTCCAAGATGGCGGCCGGGGGACAAGGGTGCCGACCCCACAAACTTGAACTTAAGCTTCTACTGACCCCCCCTACACATTAAAAAAATAAAATTGCGTCCTCTGACAAATGCATACCCAAATGTAACTTTTCAATGGACTATGGGATTGTATTGAATAATAGCATTTTGACTTTCACTTATTTTTATTCAACTGCGTAATTCTGGTACCAATTTATTGAGTAAAGGTCTCCCCCAACCTTCGCCACAGCCGCCTGTCTGCGGTGTGTAACCTAATACTGTAAGCAAGTATTAGGTTATTTTAAAGTATTTTAAAGTAATTTAAAGTTATTGAATTACTTAATTCTATCGATAAATCTTCAACTGTAATAGACGATTTTGAGATATACATAATATCTCATAGATTCGATTTAAGAGTGTCTGTATTGGTGACAACCACAAGTAAAACAGCCGGTTAGTTACTTTGCTTAGTAGTGACACGCATGACCATTACCAATTCAGTAATCACTTTGTGTAGTTGTGTACTCTGAAGGTACATCGTACATAGTTGAATACTAATAACAGCAAATCGGACAGTTTCCTAGTTACCTTTGAAATATTAAATGGTCATCTGCGCGGCATATTGTATGTAATACGGGAATAGGTATGCCATTCGTCCAGCCTATGCTGGCACTTCGACGGGCAAAGAAGCAGTGAGACCGGAGGAGGCGCCAGGGTCTAGAAAGCTGGCCGAGTTGCAGCAATGCATTCCGCATCAATACAAGCGCTCCGCTTCTACGGTTAGTGACATATGAGTATTGCAATTTCCGAAAGCGGGGTCGTTAGTTGGCACAGAGCGAGATAGAGAACGCGATGGAGTGCGAGCAATGATTTATGGACCATTTGCGCATCCGATGCTCGCACGTTGCGCGGGAGAAGGCACTGTGCAATTAAAAAGTGTCAATGTATGTTGACTCGCCGATTCGCTTTGTCTCGTCTAACTGTGGCTCCAACTAGCGTCAATTGGACTTCTTTTTTGTTAGCTCCGGCGATATAGCAAGGCAAACCCCGCTCTATTTGATTCCCAAGAGTGAACGCAAACGCTTCATATTTCGAGCGTGAAAGTCGATGAATGGAGAGTCTATTTACGCATTCAGATCTCAACGTTGCTAGTCGTGAATGTGATCGGGAATTCCCATCGCGCCAAATCTTCTTACGACCCTATAACTACCTAGGTAAGTTTACATTACGTGTATAAGCTAGTGTAGTGGTTTATTTTAGGGTTGGAGTTCTTAGGCCGCCGAAAGCGTTGAACAAGAATAATAATAAAATGCGTTTATTTTGCTACCATATAAATTGCTACAATAAATAACTTAAAAGTCAAAAAAGTAAAATAGCACAAAAAATGGCCACCACTCCGAATGTGATCGGGCAGTGTGAGGTGCCAGAGCGCTGGTCTTCCGTGAACACTGACTCATAGGAAGCTATTGATTATAGCTAGAACCGTCAGTTTGACGTGCCCTCCAAAGCATGATTCCAAATTACATAAAACCTTCAAAATGCGAGCTCATTTTCTTATTATATCAAAAGGTTAACGAATTAGACATGATATTTTCTAGAATTATTATGTAATGAATTGTTTCCATTCGTCATACACGCTCGGGTATCGCCGTAATCTTGTTTCTATGCTGGTGTTAGTTAACACTAATACGCTTTTCACTTCTTATTATTTCAATACAAATGCATTACCCTACATCATTATCCGAATCGAAGATTTTGATGACAGCCGTATCCGATTGCATTCGTGCACATGAGGGCAAATCCTAAGGCTGTATTGTGTTGCCATCTCCAGACGTCTCTCTGTTATCGGCATACGTAATGTGACGTGGCAGGCGTACTTGGCGTGTCTAATTAACTCCACAGCTGATAATAAACAGCAAGGACAGATTTAAAACTGATATAATGCACGGAAAATCTATTAGATAGTTCTCGGTGCTGTTGGTCCGGCTGTAAATCTCGCTAGACTATGACGAACGCCTGTAGATGGCCTAATATTCGTATTGCATTAATTGTAAGAATTAAACATTTTAACAATCATCTTTTGTAATTTTTGTTTGTATCTGAGCTGTGTGAAACTTATTATTATCTTAGTTGATTAAGATTTTATGATATTTTAATGATTTTATGAATTATGTTGACTGGCCTCTAAGCTCAGTTGGTAGCAGGAATGCCTTCTGCGCTGAGGGTTCGATTTCTTCCCTGGACAAAAATTTGTGTGATGAACATATGTATTTCTTCCTGTGTCTGGATGTTTTAAAGTATTCTATCAGCCATCTGGTTATCATGATACAAGCTATGCTTAGTTTGGGGCTAGATAGTGTTGTGTGCAATGTCCACAAATATTTATTTATATTCAGGTTTAAATTCAGAATATAAAATTACGTTTTACAAATGGTTTATAGTCAATTTATTAATTATTTTAATTAAATTGGAATTAAATAAAAAAACTGGTTTCACTTCCTGAGCAAAGCAGTGAGAGTTATGATCACCCACATCCGGCACCAGTGATTTGTCATGCTTTATCCATGAAGGCTCTTAAAAGTTAGTCAGTGTTTGATTGTTTTTCGAGAAGGAAAGAGTTCTAAAATTGTAGTTCTGACGGTGAACTACTGGAAATATAAATAGTTATATATTTAAAGGGTTTTAATGTTCTGTAAGGGTCCATTGCAACGGTCTGTACTTACTACAACATACTCAAGGCAACCAAATCCTGTAATAATTTATATTAATTAAATAATTTATATAATAAATGCCCAACATATAAGCATTCCCATTAAATGTGGCAAGTCAGTGTCTTGGGGACACTTCCAGTTGTATCTGTACCTACTAGAGCTATCTATTGACAGATTTAAACAGTTCTTTGATACGAGTAAATCAATTGTTTCATAAGTATTTTATATTATTGTATATTACTATGTAAATGAATCTTATGGTGTACATTATAAATGAGTCTACTTACAATGTGAAATGTAAACAATTTGTTCTCATTTACGAAACACGCAATATGGAAAATGGGTTTTTTTAGGCTCGCTCATATGAGAAACGATACATGATACCGAATTTTCCGAATAGCTAGTTATCTGTTCGCACGAATGCCTATCCTTTACGTGTTACGCCAAATACTTTAGCATCAAGCTCACGCCTCTAATAAAATTGTATTTTGTATCTTACAAGCATAGAGTTTTAAAGAATATTGCGTCAAACCAGGCGTCTAATAAGCCGTGCAAGATAAATAGCTGTTTACAATGAGCTGTGTTATTTTGCTATGCACGTTACAATCGAGATAATCAATATTATGTGAAATACAGTCGCGGTTAACGGTACTGCTTTAATTGTTATTTAAATATTTTATTCCTAGATAGTTCAATGAGTGTGTAAATTGTATTACAGGATATACTAGTGAGCAGTTTTGATCAGTTTCAATAATAAAGTAAGTTACTCTCTCATGTATATGAACAGTTATTATTATAGTTTAGGGAAGGTTATAGGCTACTTTTATGTGTAACAACGCGTGAGAAGCCACGGGCAAAAGCTAGTTTAAATATTTGGTTTTCTATATTATAAATGCATGACCGGCCAACGTCCCGTAACCTGTCAGAATTCGCGAATCGCAGAATGTCCCAGGGAAGGTATTCAATTTTTAAAAATTTTTCTCTGCCAGTTTGTAGACTTTTTTGAACTGTGCTTGTAATATCGGGCATACTAATTTTTTTATGTACGAGTATCTGCATATAATGTTTAATCACTAGAAAACCAGTTTCTAAACACAATAGTTTTTATATTGTTACCGTCACAATATCGCGACTTCGGTACTTTTAAGGGTTTTTTTAGTGCGAACCGTTAACTCGAGCGGCAACGAGCGGACCGCGAATCAAACTCACCCTGATGAAGATTCTCTAAATCGAGAAACAGTGTCGGTGCCTCCATCGACAAAATAATACGTGAGTAAAGCCCGTCTTTATCAAAATGTATAGTACAACTCACGAATGTTTTGAAAGTGACTTTAAAGGATATTGTAGGTACGTTGTTTCTGTTTAAAAAAGTTATGGCTTTCAATAAAAAATTTCAAAATAATAGTAGGTAAGTACAATAAGGTACTTTTATAATATTGATGTTTAATTTATAAACTATTCTGTGCTTTTTTGTAAATGAAGTTTATTCTGCACTTATCCGATATATTAGATTCCTTGCTGATGTCGACAGTTAAATTAGAAAGATCTCGTGAAAACTCCTAGAGAAGCAATGATCTTAATGTTTCCAAGAATTACTCAGAACAGTCTGCTGTCAAAAGTTGCGTTACGTGTGAAATCTAAATTCCAAATTGAATCTTTATTTTTTCTTTTCGTTACTTCTTCGTCTCATTCTATAACAAAATCTATCAGCGCAATTATGTGATAATTTCTTTTTGTTAAGATTTTTAGTATAAAAAGTTTTTATGTATCTACCCGCTTCACTGTTACCGGATCTCTATTTCTATTTAATTTCTATTCAGTGGGAATGAACGGAGTATGTATGTTTCCAGCCACACAATTATTAGGAACATAAAAGCGTAGCCGGAAACATCGTCCGAAATTCTCAGTACGAAATTCATTAAACTCTAACACGAGTTTTCGCACAGACATGAACTGTACGAGTATAACTGGGAGCCGCAATTAAAAGTTTGCTTAGAGAATATACGCCAACATTTTGATTTAAAGTTGGCGGTTTCGCTCGACGCCCATACCAATACACAGAAAAGAATTTTTACATTATGGGTTTACGTAAAATTTCCAATTATTATCCCTGATCCACGATTAATCGTGATGTAATCAAACGGAAGTCAAAGCACGTACTTTTTGATTTGAAGTTGAGATTTTTGCGTGAAACTTAAACCACGAAGTCTAGAGATATCCTCAAGCTTAGTTTTCCTTCTGACGCTGATGGTCTCTACCGATCTTGCAGCAGCCACGTAACATATCACAAGCTAATGTAATTTCCATATAATTTGATCATTTCGCTGGCGTGAACGCCAACATAAAATGAATCTTGTCTAGACCCCAGAAGAAAATGTATTTTTACATGGGTATTTTACAAAAACTCGCTGACTAACTGGCAAAGAAGTTTCTTCCTATCAGTGTGTCAAGATCTAAAAATGCACCAAAAAAAATTCAACCCCTAATTTCCAGTTGTTATACCTAATTACTGTCTGTGCCTTAGAGCCTGTTGTCAATTCTGGAGACTTAAGGTCGCACAAAGCCTAATGTGCGACCATGGCCTAATAAGTCATTTTTAGTGCGGTATGCGAACGAAGGCGTGTGTATAACTATACAATTTGCTCAAATTCTCCAATAGATCTCCAAATACTAGTATTTCCAACTCAGCCCTTGAATATTCTCAGACGTTGCTTATTTGATAGCAAACCCGTGTAGTTAGCACATGAATATGTTAGGAGCTAGCACTTTGCACGAAATGTCGACTCACTAATAATAGGTTTCTTGCTAAAAAGCCTTTTCGAGTTAACGCTTCCACGAATTGTAATTGGGTATCAGACTAAGTACTCTTCATGATTTTAATGAATTACACTTACATTCGTAAAATTTAAAAAAATCCTTTACAAAGTATTACTAAATACAATTCAATCCAGACAAAACAACTCAATTGAGATGAACAAATAACAGATCAACGCGCGTCCAACCGCAAGCACGAACAAAGACCGCAAAACAAGTCTATAAATAAATTAAATATACTATTATCCAACTGCATTTAATGGAATACATACTAGCATTACGTAGAAATAAAACATTTTACAGGGCAGGCCACTCGCACATCTTTCTCTGGTTTTATTTTTAATTGAGATTAAAAATTTAACCAGAAAAAGACTTGAATCCTTTGTACGGGCTGCAGGAATCTTTTCGAAATTGACAATTAGTAGTTTTTCAAGGATTTGTGCATTTGGCTGATTCGGTTGTCAAAGTCAGAAACGTACACCTATTCGTGCACCCTGATAGGTATAGTAGATTATACCTTAATTATATTCCATATTATAGTATGACTGTTTTATTTGTTTTTTTTACTTGTATTGGTACTGTACTGCAATCTTGATGGATATTGTGTCTGATAAATTAGTATAATTATTATAAGTATACCTACAAAATATCTACCCATAAAAACTGCAACGTCATCGTCATCAGACTAGGTAAAATAAATTAAGTTATTACAACAGTTTCATTTCACATTTCAAATTGATGGTTCTTATAGCAATTTTGTTCAACAATATCATGAGCTCGTGTCAGTCCACTGCTGGATATAGGTATCTCCCAAGGCAAGCCACTGAGCTCGGTCTTCAGCTCTCCTCCTCCAATCGCTGCCCGCTGCCTTACGAATATCATCGCCCCACCTAGAAAAATTTTGTTTAATTAAATTTTGTTCGATTGAATAAAATCGTAATCGATTACGATTGGTTTCTAGTGAGCAAATGTCCGTATTTTACTTTGTATTAATACCAATTACTACTAGAACCCATTGCACTAATTAAGTATTTGACTACAAAATCGCGGAAACCCTCCCGGGGAATCCGCGAACGTGGCAGTGGGACCGTTGAATGAAATGGGAATGAAATGCTTTAGTAAACAGAAATTCTAATAGAATAATAGTATATTATTAACCACGTGATGTTAGTCATTCAGATCGTTCATTTTGTTTAATTATTTCAGTTCGTTCATTTCGATCATTTTATTCACATTGTTCACCTTATTCTAGTGATGCAACGAATCCTACTTTTACTAATATAATTATTCATAATTGTTATATTTTGTTTATTTCACTCTTGTCATTCAAAACTTTCAGATCGTTATGTTCGTTCAGGTCGTTTAATTACTTAGTTTATTTTATTTATTTCGTTGTGCTGCGTATGGTACGTAAGAACTTCGACGAACGGCTCAGCTAATGCAGTGGGCAATAAGGTAAAAAGAAACAGACGGTTTGTTGCGGCTAGATGAGCATAAATAATTAATCACAGCAGGCTTCAGAAAAGATTATGAATGGAAAATAAACAAAACTGTTCAAAGTTTTCTGACTTTTAATATAAATATCTTAGCTCTGGTTCGCGCTTTATATTTTTTGTTAAACTATGTTTGATTCTTATATATAGTACCATCCAGATTTTCCACAAACCCCCAAAAAAAGGCCACTATTACCCAAACCAATACATAATTATTTTTGTTTTGGTTTCAATGTTTCATTGTATTGTTACTGTAAGTAAATTAATATTTACCTATTGTCATTAACACTTAAACATATTTACGTACCTATATTAAAATTAGTTACGGATGCAAGCGATGCTAATACGCGAGTAGAAAAGTTATAAGAAACCAAAAATATCAATCTAGTCATTGAAATAGATGACGTAGATAAATGAAATACCTATATATATTTGCACTATAATGTACGCAAAGAGAAAACAAAAAAATAATAATGGCAACCTTATAGCCTGAGGATAGACAGGAAATACAAAAATTCTGTTTTGTACGGGTTCTGTTTTGTAGACGGGTGTACAAACAAATTACATAACAAACTAATACCATTAATAGTAAAACATACAAATTATTTTGTTAATAAAGCCTACATACCTACATAACACTAATTAACTAAAACATACGAAATAATACTGGTCCAACAAAGTTTTGTAATAGGAAGAACAAATTCAGAAGATGAAATAGGACTTCGAACACAGCACCATGGTAAAACTAATATTTCTTCGTTTTCCTTCGATAAAATCGATTCGATATATAGATATTATGCATAGACATAGACATAGACAGACATTTATTTGCTTCTTTTACACAACACACAGAATACAAGAAAAAAATAAAATAAAAAAAGGCACATGGTATGGATGCTTACAATTATTATGTACTATTATGTAAATGGTACAAGTATGCTTAGGTATGTGTATATGTATGCTACAGCAGCAAATTGGCCCCGACTCAGCATGATGCCTACTGTTTCCGTAGTAGACGCTGTTATTCTGCCGAGACCATAGCCGTCACAAGACCCTGTGAGAATATATTACTTAGACAAGTTAAAATATAGTTTTATTCAATATAAGTGGCAAAAATATAAGATGGAACAAAGATATAAATATGCGAAGTTATTTTTGTTAGCTGCCCTTACTGATAAGCGACTAATTTTTATTTCAATTTTACTACCCCATGGTGTGGCGTATTGTTAGATAGGTTTTTTAAAGATTTTTTCCGATATATTTTTTGATAAATATTAAGCCTTGAAGTGGCAATTTTTGGCAGATATCAGTGTCGTCGTTGTCGTCGTACCTCATACCGGCTAAACCGTTGTTTAAAGAAACCTGGCATGTTTTCAAAGTGAATCCTACTACATGTTCGATATTATAATGAAATTACAAGACAAATTATCATGGCTTAGTAAGTCTTTACTAGATTTTGAGTACAGTCTGATTTGTAAAGCCAAAAAAAATAAAAAGGCCTTATATTATTTATTTTATTTTTGTAACTTGATATGTTTAATTGGTTTAGTTGCTGACAGTTAACCGTTACTATGCGTGGTCATATGCTCGTAGATATTTTTTTATTTTAAATTCTTGAGAATGTCGTGTACCATCATCGGTATCGGCCTTAGCATCGTGCCCATTCAGTTTGTTTGTATTTTCCCTTTTGTCCCGCACAATATAAAGTTGTTTGTTCGAAAGTTGGCACCGGCCAGAGCTTACCCGTTGTACTAATGGAATGGAAAGTTGGTGGTTATTTTTAATTAATACTTGTACCAGTGCTCGGCTTCGTTGAACGTAAAGTGGATTCAACTCTAACAGTGAAGATGTCATCATTTTGCCACCTCCTCTTAAGATAAGAGGTCTTTATTTTTCTAAGCACGAAAGGAGAGATTCTTCAATGTGGTCAAACTTTTTAGTCCTAACTAGTTTGTCGAACAGGAATTATTATCCATGCAGTCAAATTGTCTAACCTAAACAACATATTGGTTAGAAAAGGTTAGAGTATAAAAAACATCGTGAAACGCGAGCGAGCAAAGCGAGCGTGCCGCGGCAACGGCCGCCGAAGCAATAGAAAAATATGGATCATTCAATTCATAGTTAGTCATAGTTTGACCACAAGCTCAATAATTCCTGTTTAACGAACCAAGTCAATTAAAAAGTTGGACTTGAGGAAGTACCAGAAAGAAGACTGAGACGCACTTTAATAAATCCATTCACAACGCTGATTCGGAAGAGTTAATGACACAATAGTGAGTTGTAGACTCGCTGTATACGTTTTTCTTCTTTGGTATAGTTGATGTACATAAATTTAGCGTCATATTTTAGCTTTGCCTGAAAAACAACGCTGCATTCACTGAATTCTAATGCACATGCCACTTCCAAACGTTTGAAATGGTATCCCTTTGACGCCGTATTCAAAACATGGTTCGATTAATTTAACCAGCATTATTCAGATGAATAACTAAATATGAACGCGACCTGTGTGCTCCTACGATTCGCATCAATACGTATCTATAATTATTCGACATTTATATTGGATCGCGAAATATCTGTTATATTTTATGGGTATAATATCTGTAGGAAGTACGATATTTCAACTAGGGATGCCACCGTGACTTGCGATTATTGTTCCGGTATGATTTAAAACTTGCTAGAAAATTACTTGTAGTTATAAACGAGTACATACTATTAACACTAGTCAAACACCCCGAGACTGCATTTGGGTAAAATTTTGTTTCGTTCCCGTTGTGTTTCCGGGATAAAAAATAGCCTATATCATAATCCAAGTTACTAACTATATTTGTTTCAAGTTTCATCCAAATCGGTCTAGCGGTTCTTCAGTTATAAGTGGTGTAACTAACACGACTTTCTTTTATATATATTTACAGTGACTTGTTTTGAAGAGTATTTGTAACTGCTGTTTCTGTCTATAACCTTAAGATACCCATCAATTTCATCATCAGAGTAAGCTTCTCCGGAGTTGGCGATTTATTAAGTAAACAATATCTATTTTCTTATACCAATGTTACTCAGATAGTATCGCACCGGGTCGGACGCAGTAGTGCCTGAACGCTGGCTCCAATTAAACCGTATGCACTAATGAATATTGCTTCGGAGTTTATATTCAGGCATCATTATTTCACACGATCGCTGGGGAATAAGGTTCTGCGGTAATTGATGGCGCGCGTTCTTATGTGTATTGACTGTGGTTTGATTGCGGCTAAATTGCAGGTGATGTAAATAATAATAATAATAATAATAATACCGGACATTTCACACAGCATCATCTGGCCCCAAAGTAAGCAGAGCTTGTGTTATGGGTACCACATGACTGATATACTACTTATATACTTTTTTTTTTGTAAATGCATACATATTATACATAGAAACACCCAGACCCGAGACAAATACTTGCAGATCATACAAATCTTTGTCTCGCGGCGGGAATCGAACCCGCAACCTTTTGCGTTTCAGCCGGACCTTAGCCCACTGCGCCACAGAGGTCGTAAATATGAACTGCGCTGGCAAATATGGAATCCATTTCAATTAATTTTTCTTCTATTTATATATAGTTGACGTGAAACTCAACTGACGTAAGGATAAAAATGTATAAATGTTATATTTATATAATAATAATCCCGGACATTTCACACATCATCTGGCCCCAATTTAAGCAGATCTTGTGTTATGTGGTACCCCACATGATTGCTATACTATTTATATACTTTTTTTTAGATTACATTTTTTGTAAATACATACATATTATACATAGGAAATATCCAGACCCAGATACGTATTATACTTATATCACTTTATTAAGCTCGTCAAGCTCTATCGAATGGCATATATAAAATATCAAATTAGTGAAATTCCCTAAAAAGATGTGTTTATTTATTTAGTAAATGTATTTTTTTTGTGTAATGGATAGGAAAAATGTATATGGGATAATGAAGATGCTGCAAAACACTCACATTTCGTGATGACCTTTCGATTGATTAAATTGATTTCAGTCAACGATAGTTTGCTCTCCCCCTATGCAAAGGCTTCCCCCAAATAACTCTAACCTTCTTTTTTTTTCTTTCTTTGTTTTCGTATGAGTCCGTGGCTAGGTCTGGTAATCTGCTGTCCTTTCAACACACACCTTTTGTCATATCGATGCCATCTAACAACCGCCGACACTCTCCTACAAACCACGAAGTTATCTTAAGGCTGTTGTTTATAAGACAACAGAGTTTTATTTAATTACAAATAAACCTTAAATAACAAGTCAATTAAATAGATATTCTATCAACACGTTTCATAATAATATAAGTAGTAAATAGTAAAGAGGCTCTTTACTGTTAAGAACTAGTATTTTGTGTCTTGAATCTGTGAAACGACAACTTCTATTAGTTTGGCAATATTGTCGTGAGTCAACAAGTTGAGTGTCTTTTTATGAATCTTCTTGATCCAGTCCTTGAGCTTTATTGTTTGTATAGGAAAAATAATAATAACAATTTATTCAAATATATTAATAACAATTTGATAGGGGTTAAAGCCATGTCGGAAGTAATGGGAATTGACGGCATTATCTCATGATCAAATATTTGCTAATGACTGGTGACAATGACTTGTGTTATCAAATTTGACTTTTATTGCATTTCTTACCGTGACACTTGTTCTTTCGAACCAAATAAACTAACGTGAAATTTATATATTTATAGGCTCCTTCGTGAATTTTATATTTTTTGCACTCGATTTAGATTAAGGTTCCATTGTAAATAATAATAATTTTAAACATTGCTGGACAATGCACACAACACCATCTAGTTCCAAACTAAGCATAGCTTGTATTATGGTGGCTAGATGACTGATAGAATACTTATATATTTTTAAATACATTACTTATGATACTTTAAAACACCCAGATACAGAACAAACACCTATGTTCTTCATACAAATGTTTATTTTGGGAGGGAATCGAACCCTCAACCTTGTCCGGCAGGCCACTAACATTTTGTTTTTTTTATACATAGTTTACTTGCTAACTATATGTTATCATTGTTACAGGTAAATTGAATTGAATCGCAATCCAAGAAGCCGAATCAAATTCACAAAGTGAATTTGTTATTTGATGACTGCAACGTCTGAGATTCGATATCCGGGATTCGCGTTGGGGTAAATATTTGTTCCCTAGAGTTGAGTCTATTCTATATTGTCTCTGGGTCTTAGTCAGTTACTTATAAGTGAGTTAATTGATTCGGTTTGAAATTGAAATATACTAATCCTTAATGAATACTATGTACTACAGAAATCGATCTTTATCGAATTTATTCAATTATGTCATTAATTTTTGATTAATATACTAGTCAGCAGTGCGTAGGTATTTAAATTTAAAATGAGAAGCCATTAGATTAATTGACGACTGAGCTCGGTCATTATTTTCGATTTAGAAAACAATCACTTGACCATTTAGTTTTATTAGAAACAATACCCAATTGAAGCTATACGATCGTTAAAAGACAATCGTTCGTAATATTTCTAAATAAACAATTTGATATGTTTTTATTAGTCATAATCATAAAATTTAGGGTTTGATATATTTTGAGAGAGTCACTACTTATGCCCGATTCCTATTTAATAAATTTACTTAAATATAATTTACTTAAATTAATGTTTAGATTATCTTTAATCAAAAAATTTACTGATTCTCTTTCTTCTTATCGTGTCACTAGTTATTTCTAAGCAGTGCGGTGAAAGGATTAAAGTTCGCCTCAGAGGCTCCTTTCATGCACTTTACTGATGGATGCTACTTACGGATGTTTGCATATAATTGGAATAGTTACGAGTAATATTACGCGTAGGTATTACGCGGAGCTAAAACGTCTGGTTCTATTCGACCAAGCCTGAAGTCTAACAAAGTTATTACTAAATTCTTCAGTTCGAAAATGTTTGACCTACAGCTGTTTTCCTCGCTAAGCTAAAAGATAAAGTAAACTTTACTGAGAACTAGTTTAATCCAAGCTGCACTAATATTCCAGTGTAAAATACGGTATAAGTTCACCTAATCAGCTTTGTGAGATGAAAATGTAGGATGGCTACAAAAAGTAGAAAAATATCATTTTAACACATAACATTTTTATTCTAGGAATGTCTGTTTCATCGAGATCTGTATCTTTTAATGTTTATGAGATGGTTTTTAATTAGGTTTGCTGGAAATGACTAAAACCTCTACCTCTCTCTCGCTTGGAAATGTCCGGCATTATTTATTTATTTATTATTCAATAACAATAGATTACTTACACATAAAAATATAATTAATTAAAAAAAAAAGTTAAATTGTAATAAATACAGACCATACTTAAACGCGATACTAGCTAATTATGTAATTATGAGAGAGACGGTAAGTCTTAGATTCCAAACTATTAGTGCTATGTATTCAACTCATTCGCATACTCATTGGCATTTGAAGGACAAGGACAGACTGTATTTTAAATTCAAATTGAATAGAGAAAAGGATTAATTAAATATATATCATGTGAGACATGCAGTGTGAATGTTACTATCCAGGATACGTTAACATTTGTAAAACGCCAGACGCGACCGCGTTGACAAGACGTCATGGTCCGTCTCGGCCACCTCGTCTCAGCGTGTTCACACATAAATTTCAACACCGACTGCCGCGATGAAATTGAATTATACGAAGCCCAGGGTTTTATATCTATTAGAGTACGCTGAACTGTCCCCCAGGCGAGGATTTAGATACCGATAACATTCTCATTTCCTTCGGGCAGGGCAACGTTACTTAGACGTTTGTACGTTTCTACTCCGCACGACCTTTCGGCAGTTTAACTTAACCGATTCTTTCGATATATTTTCATAACTGTTGACTTAACCAATGATTGCTATAACCGCTCGTTTGTTGGTGAACATGGATCCTTAGACTGTAAATGTAAAACTGCGTATGTTATAAAAGCCCGTGTCGAGTGTGACTTAGAATAGAGCCATCAATCTTTTACCTGACACGAGCGCTTACACATTGCGGGTGTGTTACATACGTAGTGTGTTTCAGCACTGCGTCGCTGTCACCCACGATAATGTACATATTTGTGATGAAGCGAGTGCGTGCTGATAAATTCCATACAAAACTCGCCGTTAATAGCAGCTGTATCGTGCGATCGTATGCAGGTTTACCCGTATACATCATATTTTATAACGCCTAAATCGATAGGATTGTCGATTTATTCGATGACAGGCGCTTGTTTCCACGAATAATCGGAATTCACGTTAGGTTTTTTCCATTCACTGAGCCGTGGCAGTCGTTCAATGTTCATCACAGTGTGAACCGTATCGTAAAGTGTCGAGTTTCAGATCTATTGGACCGGAATCCGCAGAGAGATTCCAGCTAAGACAGCACTGCGTTGATTAGTGGACCGCACGAGAGTGTTCACAGCTCGTGAATTCCCAGCATTAAGCTCAGCACATTACGGTGGATAGACCGAATAGCTTATAAACAGCGCCGGAACAAGGCTTCATTAAAATAATTTAGCGCACGAGCCCCGCATGCAGGTAAACTTGATTAAACGCAGCGGATACAGTTTACAGCTAATATTTTTGAAGTTCCGCAGCGCTGTGAATTTTAATGATGTTCGGAAGACGCTGTATTTCAGCGTCCGTAATCCGCGGAGCCTGCTCGTAAACATTTGACTACGTGAACTACTAACGTTGGAGGTATTTGAAAATCGCTTTTACTATGCTATGCTATGGCCTAATCCAGTTACACGAGACATCTATCAATAACTATAGCGTTTTTGTTTGCACGACTCCCTAATAATTCTACTTGTTTGTGTGTGTGGTGTGAATGTTTATATGTTTGTGGCTCAATCGCGTTGTTAAGACTAAATGGATTTCATGCGGAGGTAAGAAAGTTTTGTCACAAGAAGGGTGATGGATTTGAATGTGGATAGATGGATTTGTTAAATATGATATGCGTAAGAAATGAGTGCTTACTGAGATGACAAGTGATAGAAGGAAGTGGCCAAGAATGCCGACCCCATTGAACGTGGGATAAGGGCAGAAAGATGATAATGAAAAAAAAAACCTAAATAACATTAAATAAATGTTACAACTATGAATGTTTTTTGTTAAAAAACAAAAAACGAGCGAGCCTTACAGCAGTCGCATATGATGTGTAACATCTGACATCGCACCTTCGTAATAAGCAACATTAACATTATACCCTGAATGTTTATATAACAGCACACTTTATACACAACACTATATATGTAGGTTAAGCGCACAAATGATTCGTTTTCTTCTCTATTTCCCTTTCTCTTTCTCGTCACACACACGCACACACTGTTGTTTGACAGTACCAAACACTTGGAAAATGGGTTGGTACTATCTGACGGCCAACTCTACCACCGCGCACACTCATTATTCAAATAGCGCGCGTTTTCCCGGCTTCATGTTATGTTCCCTTTTCACGAAATGACTCCCCCAGATTACAGCAAAGCGTGCGGAAGAATATAACACATCAATAATAAAGTCAAACACTCCTCGCATTAACTACCATTAGAGTGCGCCTCGGAACTAGAACAAATGGACGCACGGATATCGCAAACAGCTACTGTTATTGTAAAGGATGTAACTTTGGATAAATGTCAACTGTTCTCGAATTTAGTGCGCTGCCGCCCGACCGAGTCGCGTTTTATTAGCTCGTTTTGCATACATTACACCCTCGCCGATACACAACGAACGAACCGAACTCGCACAAGAATATACGGCAAGAAGTTTTGAATGCAGCGCGAATTCATTATGACGTATTATGCACGAATACATGGTCTGAATAAGCTTTTGCAAAATTACACATTCATTCGTTTTTTTTTATTGTTTGGCAGGTACATTTATTTGTATCCCGAGTTAACTGACTATTGATAAATCAGCCCCTGATTTACTATTGTTATTCTACCAGCAACTTTTAATAATAAATAAATAAATATTTATATTCAGGTTCCTAAAATGAATTGGATAAAAGGTCACAGCTCTTATTATTACTATTTCCTATAATCATATAATAAATAAATAATGCCGGACATTTAACACAGCGTCATCTATCCCCATAGTAAGCAGAGCTTGTGTTATGGGTACTTACCACGTGAGTGATTTTCTATTTATATACTTTTTTTTATAAATACATAAAATACCCACCTATTATACCTATAAATACCTATTAAGTATACATAGAAAAATACTCAGAACCGAGACAAATACTTGCAGACCATACAAACATTTTTCCCGCGGTGGAAATCGAACCCGCAAGCTTCTGCGTCTCAGGCTTTCGCCCACTGCGCCACAGAGGTCGTCGATAGTAGAACCTACTTACAAAGAATAATAGATAATCTACTTTTTTGTCTTATTTCTGGCCTAAGTACCTAACATATGCCTGGCCCCTACACGAGGACTCTGAAGAGTCTGTATTATAGGGTCACAGTCACTGTAATTCTTTTAGTATTCGAAACTCTAAAAAAACACCTTTATAACATTGAGTGGTAATATTATTTTGGTCCACGTTCGTAACTAAGATTTCATAACTAGTTATATATCAGGATTTTTTTTCACTGTTTTATAACCAGTTATTAAACAAGACTTTTTTCCATTTTTATAACGATAAACTCTTAGTCATGTATGGTCTCCTGGTACACTGAAAAAAAATCCTGATATATACCTAACTAGTTATGAAATCCTAGTTACAAACGTGGACCATACCGAAATATTTTGGATGCAAATTGGGCATGTTTGAATTCGCAACAATGATCTTCTGCATCTTATCGTATCACTAGTTATTTAGAACCAGTGCGGTGAAAGGATTAAAGTGCGACTCAGAGGCTCCTTTCGTACAACAGTGATGTCGTAGCTATCATATCCAATAGGTAGAATCGTTATATTATTCCTCTCTCACATGTTCAGCAAAATCAAAGCGCTCCGTCTCCGTTGAAACCGCATCAATTTCCGATTATGTTTAACGCATCACTTGTCGCACATTCAAAGTGCCTTCCTTATAGAACTGAGACTCTTACCTTAGCTGCCCGCGTCAAGCAAATACGTATCTGTATGCAATCATATAACGACCTCTGTGAGGCAGTAGGCCAAAGCCCGGATGAGCCGCAAAAAGTTACGTGTTCGATTCTCACGTTATTAATATTTTAATGATCTGCAAGTATTTGTGTCTGGTCTATTAGGGTTTTTAATTGGTTTTTTAAGTTATTAATAACTTACGCTTAGTTTTTCTTCACGCTAACGCTTTTGCGTCAGCGTGTCTGCAGTGTTGGTAGACATACCAACCTCACAGCAGTCACTTAACAAATCACAGGCTAATGTAATTTTCAGACAATTGAATCTTTTCACTGGCTTTCAAAATAAATCTTGTCTAAATCTCGTAAGTGAAAACGGCAGTTTCATATCTATCGTTTTTATTTATTGTAAGTTTGCCATATATGCCCATTCGGTTCTACCTCAGCTCTTAATCCAACTTGTGCTGCCGTCGTCCGACTCATAGGTGTACCGTTGAAGCGTCTAATTCAAATTGAACTGTAGCTAAATGCTAAAGCTGTTACCGAGTGTGGAGCTGGTTGCAACCGGTTCCTAGATGTAATTCGCGACAGCTAACCGTGACTTGCGCGACCACTGCTGTCTAACATTCTTTTGTACGCTTATAACTCTGCTCTCATCGTATTTTTGCCAGTGGGTAGATTGACAGGAAAGTATTAGACAGCGGGTAGCTACCAATTACTTTTTTGCGACCTTTTTTTGTACTGATTTAGCTATATCTGTAGTAGCCCTGCTAACATAGTTTAATCGTATTATTTGTCGATAGTGGTAGACGAGGTATTACTAGTGCCAAATATAAAGTTTATACGACTCGGCAATTAACCTTAATGAGTTCATAAGCCGTATAAAGTTTCCCCATAAAACTCATGGCTGTGGCCTATACCGTGGAAAAATGCTCAGATGTAAGCACCATAGAATTCTGAATTACTAGCTTCTTTTCGCGGTTTCGCACCTTTTTCCCCGCAGTCTGCTAAGAGGTCGTTTTCCGTCCAGTGTATGGTGGTATTAACCCATAACAAATCCGACATGCGACAGACATGGCCAGCCCAATCCTACTTCAATTTCCCTTCTTGCTGTCTGATATCCGCGGTTTGCATTTTAGAGCGCAGATATATAAATATACATCGAAATCTTCGAAGTAGTGACACGATATGACAAAGAAGAAGTAATAATAACAATAGAAACTACAATTTGTGACGTCCCATTTTATTTACATAATTAACGTTTATCGGATGAATATCCTATGTCTCAATCCACGTTATTAGTATCTTCGTATCTCGTACTATTTTATTTCTATAAATGACGTTTTTTGGAGGAAAACCCGGTATCAATCAAAATTTTTTGTAATATATTTTTTATATATATAATTTTTTGTAATATAATGTTTTGTGAATGGTCCATCCATTCACAAAACATTATCTAGTCTCGAACTAAGCATAGCTTGTATTATGGTGACCAGATAACTGATAGAATACTTATATATTTTAAATACATACTTATGATACTTTATAACACACAGATACAAAACAAAAACCTGTATTCATCACACAAAAGTTTGTTCCGGGAGGGAATCGAACCCTCGACCTACAGCGCAGAAGGCAGAGTTACTACCAACTGAGCTGACAGACCAGTATATATACCAAATTTCATTGCTAATCGGTTCAGGGACGTCGTGTAACAGACACAGCGAAAGTTTAGAATTTATAATATTAGTATGGTTAGTACCGTGCAGAATTTAGTTCTCGTTCTTAAGCAAACACATTTCAACAAAATGTTATACCCGCGTCAGTGCTAGGACTGGAGCGGTCACGTATCCATTTCTAAAGTATCCAATATCTTGTATGTACTGGAATACGTCCCTATCTATTTGGTTTTATGTGCTTCCGTAGAGAGACCATTTTGCATAAAGTATACTCGTACAGTTATCAAAAACCTTTATGTTTTCCTAACATATTTAATATAGACACCAAAAAGATTGAGTAAAATATTTTTTTAAACATTCGGCTCCGTAAAATATAAAACGCAGATTCAAATTTTCATTCAACTTTTATTTAATACTAGCAGCTGCCTGCGGCTTCGCTCGCGCTGTACCTACATCAAAAGTAGCCTATGTCCTTTACCAAAGTCCCATATAACCCATAATCTATACCAAAATTCATCAAAATCGGTTCTGCGGCTTAGGCGTGAAAACGTAACAAACAGACAAACAGACAGACAGAGTTACTTTATCATTTATAATGTTAGTTAGATAATCATAAGGGTCACTACGTGATCAAAGGTACAAAATACAAGGTGAATGCATGCAATATGAATTCAGATGCCAACTCCTAACCCAAGTCCTAGAAGAATCGTCAGACCGTCGTCAATTCAGTTTACCTGAGTCGACCACTGAGTCAAAAGTAGTAGTAGGTAGACCGTAGACCACCTGTCAGATGGGACGATGACCTTTGGGTAACACTGTTTTTGTCAGTCTATATTGTCAACATATGGTAAAGTGCTTTGGGGTTAAATTGGAAGTTTTGGAAGATTTTATTATTATCATCATTCATCATAGTATCGTCCTCCTTCATTTTATGCCATATGTTGACAATATAGACTGACAAAAGCTGTGTTACCCAATATATTTTATTATGAGCTTGTGTTATGAGTATACCCTTTTTTGTTTTATATACATACATATTACACAAACATTTGTCTGTGGCGGGAATCGAAACCGCAACCTTCAGCGTCTAAGGCCACTTCGCCCACTGCGCCGTCAAATTTTTTTTTTTTAGGAATTGCATTACTATTTTTTTCAAATTTTTCATCAAACTTTTAACTGACTTCAAAAAAGAAGGTGGTCCTGAATTTGGTTGTATTTTTTATGTTCCTCGTATCTCCGTCATTTATGAACCGGTTTTGAAAAAAAATTTTTTCATGTGAAAGATATACTTCCCGATTGGTCCCATAGAAGTTTCATCAAAATATGACATCTAAGTAAACGAAATTTTGATTTTTTTGAATATAAAAAAAAGAAGGACTTATGGCCCTTTTATGGGCTCAAATTTTATTCCATAAAGTCGGTTTTGATTTTAGTTTTTAAAACGTAATTATCATAGTAGGACTGGCCTGTCAGCTCAGTTGGTAGTAGCTCTGCCTTCTGCGCTGTAGGTTGAGGGTTCGATTCCCTACCAGGATAAACATTTGTGTGAAGAACATTGGTGTTTGTTCTGTGTCTGGGTGTTATAAAGTATCATAAGTATTAATTTAAAAATATGTAAGTATTCTATTAGTCATCTAGTCACCATATTACAAGCTATGTTTACTTTCGGGCTAGGTAGTGTTGTGTGCGTTGTTCAGTAATATTTATTTATTTATTTATAGTCGCAATCAGCCGTTCAGGCTTAAAATTCTATCACTCACAATAGCGTTAGTATAAATAAGTTATAAGTGGTTCACGACAAAGCCGTAACAGGTCATATCCTTGATGCAATTGCAATAAACTATGGCACGGAGCCGGCGGCGTGTCTCCATTAGTCGCAATATCGCTGGCGATACGCAAAATCCTGCAATAAAACGCAACTGACAACTATACAGCTCGTGCATATCACAAAAAATTCTCTGGTAACTTATGCCATTGAAATAAGATCCAAAATACAATAAATCGCGTTTGTTAAATAACTATTATATGGTTTAGTGAAGTTATTACATCCGGCTCCAATTGTCGCAATATTGCCGCGTCTAATAAAGCATAGCTTAGATGGCTTTGATGCTTCGAGTATCTGTAAACTTGACGTTTGCGTTTTGCACAAGAATTCTTTGAACGGGGAAATAAGCTGAGATGTGCTGACAGGAATGTTTGAACTACGTAGCAAATATCTCAGTGTGTTCTCAGAAGCTCGTTTCACAAGTTTAGATAACACAGCTTATGAGAATAATCTACAAAGCAAGTAGATGCATAAAACTAAAAGCATGTTTAAAAGTAAGTGAAACACTGTAATGATGGATTACAGAAATACCTAGATGGTATAACGAGCTTTTATTTATTAATTTGTGAACTTCTATCTATTCTATCGGACTATCAATTTTTAGGGTTCCGTACCTCAAAAGGAAAAAACGGAACCCTTATAAGATCACTTTGTTGTCCGTCCGTCCGTCAGTCTATCCGTCCGTCCGACCGTCCGTCCGTATGTCTGTCAAGACTCTTTTCACAGGAACGCGTGGAAGTATCAATATGAAATTTTAATCAAATACTCAGGTCTACTGTCCCTTTAAGCTGTGAAACAATCAAACTTCTAAGCCAACGCAATCAAAAGATACAGCCGTTTATGCCGAAAATTTCCGACAATCGCAAGGGAATCAAAACCTACAGGGTTCCCGTGAACAAACCTACTTCCCGTGAACTCAGAATCTTGACATTTGGCACGAAGCAACGTCTTATAGCACAGATAAAGGAAAAATTGCGAAAACCGTAAATTATTAGTTGCAACATATAACAAAAATATTTTTAATAAATATGGATGTTATGGATTTTATTTTGCAACAAAAATACCGTAACTATGACTCGATTGTCGTGATAGGTGAACTTTTACTTATATACCTAAAGTTTTGTACGGAACCCTCGGTGCGTGAGTCAGACTCGCACTTGGCTGCTTTTTTTACTAAACACTTATACTAGGAGACACCTAAATCTGATTAGAAATAGCTCAAAGCAAAAAACAGGCGTTTCAGCAATCGCGATATTGTAGGGTAAGGTGTGTAATGTTAGGCTACTTATAAACTAACAGAAGGGACATTGTAGATAAGCTTTGAGGTATTAGGTTAGTGAAATCGAGTGAATCAAGCATTCACTACAAACTACAAAGTGGCGAAAGAAACCACATTATTGTATAACAAGTTATTTATTCCAAGTTGCCCCTAGACAGCTAAAGTATTTATCGCGTAGAGACCGACGACTTAAGTCTCCCGACGCTACACTATTCAACTTCGAAGACCTGTAAATAATCTCGGTTTAATCTGCGCCACATTCCAGAGCTTAAATAGCGGAAATTTAATTAAATCGCTCTTGGAGGTACTCCCGAGATACACTGAATATGTTCTGAAAGAAGTTGAATGTCGCGTTGTGTAGGCACTTTTTCTGTTTTCTACTTGTCTCTCGCAGCTCGGACGGTGGACGTCGTATGTCACAAAGAGAAAAGCATTTCTCATTTGCTCAGACAAGGAAAAACAACAAAAATGCCGCGTCCCGCCCTCAATCTCCTTTGGCGCAAGCACAAAAGAATATTATTTCAATTAAGCCCTACAAACATAAAGTTTGCGTTGGGCATTTTTTTGTGACGAGCCTGTGTTTAATTGCTAAATTAAGTTGAAAATATTGGACTTATCTTTGCGCATTATTTAAGGAAGTGTTTTTGTAGGCTTCCCTTTTGGTTATGGCTATTAAAGAATAATGTTATCTTAACGGGCTTACAGTTGTCAGTTGAAACGAGGGAAATGAATAAACCCGACGTGTATTTTATTGTGTTAAATCTCAACGCGCCCGTGTTAGGTTAGGAAACAGAGACGTGGGTGGTTTCTCGTGTGGACTACATCCACGGACAGCCCATATTTCAATAGAAACTCGAGAAGCACTTGCAGTCGCATTCAGCAGTGAGCAACGACAAAGTGTCGACACTCTTGCTTCATATTCGAGCAGCTCTGAAATATGTATTCAATAAGAATGTACGAGTATCTGGAGAATAAAAGCATTTTCGTTCTAAACAAACGCTTTATGCAGCTCTGCCAACTCTTTCGTCTTATAAGAGTTTTTAACCAGAGCTATCGATTTTATTAATAACAGGTATTGATGTTTCAATGGTTCTCTGATATGGGGTTGAATCGAGAGTCGAGTTCCAATAAAAATGGTGTCATAAAATATAGTGATCCATAGCACTATATACTACATGACCAAGTCAGTCGATGAGTAACAAAATACGTTAGCCAAGTGCGAAAGCCTCTCCGGAGCGGAAGAGGGTGTCTTATTATTTATATACCTACCAATTTTTTCAGTAATTAACAAAAATATATATATTTAGTACAAATGTACAAATTAACTGTTTTCTTGTGTTATGTATGAGACGTTACTTCCTACTTTACTATGAGGTATAGTTTTCATTTACTGGCGAGATTTAACTATGCGGTATAAATGACCGTATTTAGGCGGTAGTAACTTAGAAGCTTCATTGTTCTGCAGCTTCATAAATCGCAGACCATATTATAAGATATAAAATTAAACTTGATACCTTAACGCGTTTCTTAGGAAAAGGATGTTGGTATACAGACAGATAGACAATGAAGTAATCCTATAAGGGTTCCTTATTTTTCCTTTAGACCCTAAAAATATATTAATAAATATAAACTTTTAAAACTAAAACATTGCATAATGTTATTCGATGTTGTACATTTTAAATTAAGAAGCGTTGGTTAATAACTCGTTAATAATAGTTAATAACCGTGTTACTTTGCTCTTCAAAATCCTCTTTTCCTGGCTTTTGTGTTATAATTATTACATTGTTGTATTAGTTCTCTATTCTAGCTTCGGTTTAGTCGCTAATTTAATAACTCACTAGAAAAGCATTCATTATTGCTGGCGGGCAAAATCCGGAACACCTTTTCTACTGAAATGTATAATGCTGTTAATAAAGAAAATACACGTTTCACTTTAAAATTTGCCTGTGTTTAAAGTTCAGTGCATTCTTGTGGGAAAGCAGTTTTATTATTATGAAATTTATTTTATTTTATGAGATTAAATGAAATAAATTAAATATAGTAATAGTATGTAATAATCTATATAATAAAAATCAATTGCTGTTCGTTAGTCTCGCTAAAACTCGAGAACGGCTGAACTGATTTAGCTGATTTGGTGTTGAAATGTTTTTCGTAGTCCAGGGAAGGTTTAAACGGTGAGAAAATGTGTGGCATTGCAACGCATGCCGGGTACAGCTAGTATTGTATAACTTACACAGCATTATCTAGCCTCAAAGTAATCTAGCCTTGGGTTATGGGAACCACATGTGTGTGTGTGTGTGTGTGTGTGAGAGAGAGAGAGAGAGAGAGAGAAATATATTATATGGTATGCATAATATGATACTTACAATATTAGTGACAAAATAAAAGGATTATCATGTTAGTCACTTAAGCTCTGCTTACTTTAGGGCTTAATGATTATATGTGTAATGTTCAACATTATATACTTATTAGCCTTAGCTTACTAAACCTCGTTATTATTATTAGATCAACTAAAGATATGAGATGTGTATCGATCCGGACATATATTAATAATTGTTTCTTTATGATGATATTTAAGAGGTGCTTTATTAGCATTAGCATTTATAAATAAATATTAGTTAAAATATCAATAGAAAGTTGTGTTAAAATGTATTTGTAATGTAGGCATAGATAGAGTCGCTCCAAGTGTCGCTCAAACAGCTAATCCTAAATCTCAGCCATAAACTTTGAGACTCTCGTCTCGCAACATCCCGTCGCTTTTATCAACTGAATTAACTTTACATAAAACGTGAAATTTGACTAGGCAGGTATTTTGTCACGCTGCTCGAACTCAGATAATGGTGCTAAAATTTAACGCACTGAAATTTCACTTCGACGACCCAGAACCGATATCGTAAAGTTTATACAAAATTCGTATAGCAAAATCAAACTTTATCATCTTAGCGCGTGTCCTGCTAAGACGACGTATATGAAAGCACCGTATTCGATGCTTTCATATACGTCGAGTTCGATTCATCGATTGTTATGATAGTGGCATAGATGCTAAAGACAACGAAGAAAAGCTTATTCTAAACTCTTATTGTAAACGAGAGCATTTTGAAGTGACACAGCACAGGCTATATCGACTAAGGCCGGGACAAATTAGGGCGAAATCCGGGCATTACTGTGTAATCGCGACAATTTACGGGAAGATCACGTCAACGTTGTATATTACGGGGTGGCCTTTTAAAAAATGACCCTCACTTCTCCAGTTTATGTGCTGAGAGAAATTCTCGTTCGAGCTATTTAGAACATTTTATTCTTAAGTACTGCCTACTCCTAGATAACCCCTGCTTCCTGCAAACGCTATATTCAAGATATCGTCCATGAAAGCCTTTAAGACCTATGCCCTATCGTGTGCAAACCCTGGAGATGATGCTAAAAGGTCGCTTGTAGCGCTTGTACTACTTATCTTTATTCGTAACAGCGTTCGGCAGCTTAGTATGCCCTATACTATTGGTAAAGCAATAAAGCTATCGACTATAGCTATTAAGGTATAGGCCTATATGTACTGATGCCATTTCCCATCCAAAATGAAAAGGTTCACATCTGTAATCTGTTTGTTTGACCTCAGATCTTTTTTTACTCTCTCGACATCCGTCTGAGAGATAGTCGAGAGGCAGGTCTATATTGCCTAACCTACAAATACAATACTATCGGTACGTTCTGCTAGCATAACCCCTTTCACCGTAATCAGAAAATAAACATAGATTTGTACTGCAAGTAATTTGTAGCAGTATTTCAATATTGCCCTCTTTTATACTGAAATGTAGGTTTAAAAATCTGAACATAAATGCAAATACACTCGGTATAGAACCTCGGATTTTCCGTTCAAATGTTTATTTATTTCGTGCTAGTGTTTACTTTCGAACTTATTGACTTAGCGCCGTGCTTATATCAGAAGTATCTGAGTTACAGATCCGGATTTTGTTATATTGGACGGCTTTAGAATGTGTGCTATTTTTATATATATCCTGTCAATACTTAAGAGTGCTTTGTGCTCTGGTATAGACAGATGTAACAAATGATTCTACCGCGATATATCACACGCTTATTTTAAGCGCTTGTTTCTTTTATAGTATTTTAATTGAGGTAAATAAATGATCTATTCCTATCACAAATGATTATTTACTTAAAGCACTTAAACTATACAAAGACTTCGGTAGGTATTGTACCTATAAACCAGAGAAGGTTTGTCTAGGCACTCACATTCGTCGTATATTTTAAATAAAAATAATAATAGTAATAGGCATACGAGTACAATAGTATGTAGCTACACAGTGATACATCATATAAGTCTATGAAAATCGGAACGAACTCATTGAAAAAAATACTGATGCATGCTACTAGCGGAAGTTTGTATGTTCTAGAAATTTGGTATAAGTGACTCTAACTGGGTCAGTCATTTTAGATACCCTATAATCGCACTTTTGCTAATGTGTTGTTCAAATCTGTTTCCATCTTCATTTATTGATATTAGAATGACGAGGAAAAACTATGATTTAACGACACACTGGCTAATTATGTATTCTCAAGGATCTGGGGGAAATGTGTGTACATACATGTAAAGTTTTTATAAATTTTATTTTCGTTAATTCCTTTACCTAAGGCGCACTTTAATCCTTTCACCACGTTGGTTCGAAATAACTAGTGACATGATAAGACGAAGAATAAAACGAAATGTCTCCCTATAAGTATGCAATATATGTTGTATGAGCACCAAAACTTTTGTAGCCTACAACAAAAAAAATACGTTGTTAAATGAAAATAATACAAAATCTAACGGCCACAGTAGTTTTGAATTGAAAAGTTTTGCAATATCTGAATCCAATTTTAATTTTAGATTGAATATAGTAGAGATGTTGCGATTTCAACTCGTATTGGGAATCTACAGAATGCTACGCTCGCTGGGAGTATTTTTACAATCTTGAGTTAATTGAAAATCCTTAATACAACGTCTACCAGAACATAACCGAACGGTTATTATAGCCGTCGATTATAATAACAGCTGAAGTACAAATATCTGCTGAATGGTTCAGTTTGAGCTTAATCGTCAAACAGTTTAATTAAGCAGGTACTATTTCTGGTTAATTCTTCAACTCGTCATGGATTAAGCGTAAATTGACTTTGATTTCTTTTGTTTACATTGCCATTGTTCGATTAGTAACTCTAAGGTTCGTGAACTACCAAAACACTATTCACTTATTGTGTCAGTCTAGACTAGACCAAACGTATTTTGAAAACACATAATAAATTAACAAGACTTGAACCCTTTTGTTAATGGTATTTATCTAAATTCAGAACTTGAAGTGTCCTCAGACTTTATTAAAATGTTCGTGTCAAATGGTGGATTAATGTTTCAGTTATCAGTCCCAATGACATTGGTTTCACTTTTCCGAGCATAGACCTTTCAGAGGTGGTAATTATTAATAAATATATGAATAAATATTGGTGATATGATTCTTTATAGCAACCAGACACAGAACAAACACCTATGTTTATCACACAAATATTCATCTTGGGAGGCAATCGAACCATCATCATACACCGACACCGGATACATGGATTGCAAAAATATGCAAAAACATGTAATTCTCTAGATAAATAGAAGTAACATCTCGCTGTACAGTTTGGTGCAGCTGACTGTACGAATACGTATACACTTACGTATGTATGTATGTATGTACCCACGTTTACATAGAAGTGGAAGGGTCGCTGGAGAACCTTGTGTCTCGGGAAGCCACTCGATTCACAAGTGGAACATCGAGTTCGATCCTCTTCAGCCTTGGGGTCTTTATAATCGTACGTCATGACGGGCATGAAATAGCGGTACAGTCATTGTGTAGGTTGGAAGATCGCTTATTGCCGTCATTCTTTGAATTATTGAACGCTAGTGCGTTTTTAGAGTCCCGAAGTCCAATAAGGAACTCTTATAGTTTCGTTATATCTGTATGTCTGCCTGCCTGCCCCTAATCAAAACTCTTGCTTGCAGACTATTAATCTTATTATAATGATTATTGGCCCCTATGAAATAAATAAATACATATTTTGTTTTTGGTTGAAGTTACGTGAAGGGTTGGATTTTGTAATTATATAACCTCATCATGTACGTATCATTGGATAGGTTTAATATTATAAAGGTTTTTAAACAGTTTTTCGTTAAAGACATTAATATGACGAGTATTAAGCATTTAACTGGCTATTTTTGAGTCTAGTGTCCTCCTCCCTTAACTGACTAAACCGATATTTGGGGGTGCTTTAAATGTTTTCAGAGAATGCACATGCGTTTGATCAATTTATTTAAGCTAGCAAATATTTTCCCAAAGATTATTCAAAAAAATAAAGAGATTTTATATATTTATACTAGTTCGTGTTTATCAGCTCGCTTTGCATAATTAGAAATGAATTTTTCGCTTATTAACAAGCGTTTTGTTTAACTTTCACAGTTATTATATTGTATCGCTCTGTACGTCTGAACGATTAGCACTATTCAAAATCTTACATACAAGTAAGATTTTATTGGACATTTTTTTATTGTACATTTTCTCTGTATAATATGTATGTATTTACAAAAAAAGTATGTAAGTAGTACATCAGTCGTATGGTACCCATAACACAAGCTCTGCTTACTTTGGTCTTAGATGATGCGGTGTGAAATGGACGGCATTATTTATTTTATGTCTTATGAATACACTCGTGAGCAACCGAATCGAATCACCCCTACAAAATTTACAAAATGTAACTTTTTTCCAAAATGACTTTAGTAATGCATATAAAATAGTATATTTTTTGGAAGCTTAATTTTTAGGCTTTAAAATAACACTACTATCATTTAAATTTGTTCAGTTCTTTTTAAAATAGCGCTGTATCAGTGCAAGCATCAAAAATGCGCTTTGTGCAGTAGCTGTGCGGGCGCGTTCCAACCCCCTATAAAACCCCCGTGCAAGCAGTGCACACTTATCAGTCGCTCATCAGACGTTGACCTGAACACACCTACGCAAGTTACGATCGCCGATTCACAACCACTATGGATACAACACCAGAAATAGCCGCTCAAGTTGTTGCTTTGCTGCAACAGGATCTCAGCCAGCGAGAAGTCGCTCGTCGACTAAACCTGAGTCAATCTGCTGTGTTTAGGGTGTACAGAAGATTCCAAGAGACTGGTTCTTACTCCAGGACGCCAGATACCAGTCGGCGCCGGGTAACATCTGAGAGAGACGACCGTTTTATCGTTTCGACGAGTCTCAGAAACCGCCATCTTACCGGTGTTTCTGTCCAGCAGCAGCTGAGAGAAGTTCGAGGAGTGTCTGTCAGTCAATGGACAATTAGAAGAAGATTAAAAGAAGGTAACCTCGTTCCAAGACGGCCTGCCAGAGGCCCAAAATTGACCACAGCTCACTGACAAGCGCGCCTTGAATTTGCTCGCGAACACATTAATTGGAGTGCTGAGCAATGGCGGTCAGTCCTGTTCACTGACGAAACCAGAGTGTGTCTACATGGGAGTGATAGGAGAGCTCGGGTCTACAGGTGCCCAGGCGAGCGGTTTGCGCAGTGCTGTTTTGCCGAAACCGTGTCCTACGGGGGTGGTTCGTGTATGATGTGGGCGGGCATTTCGCTGGAAGGAAAAACGGAGCTCGTTTTCATCCCTGGTGGAGGCCGAGGAGGCGGTCTGACTGCTGCGCGATATGTGGAAGACATTCTTCTGGATCATGTCTTGCCTTATGAAGGCTTCATCGAGGACGGCTTTCTGTTAATGCATGACAATGCCCGGTGTCATACAGCACGAATCACTCGTCAGTTCATGGATGAAGTTGGCATTCGGACCATGGACTGGCCAGCATTAAGTCCTGATCTCAATCCGATTGAGCATGTATGGGACCAACTCAAACGGAGGGTACGAGCCAGAAATCCGGCGCCTACAAGCATCGCAGAGCTAAAGATAGCGCTGGAAGAGGAGTGGGAAAGGCTACCTCAAGAACTGATTAAAAAACTTATTAAATCAATGAAAAACCGCCTTCAAAGTGTTATTAGAGCTAGAGGAGGCAACACCAAATATTGATTAAATAAATGAAGAGTATTAAACATAAATTTTCTGTTTTATTTTAATTTTGATTAGCCCTATGTTAACTTAAATTAACTTCACTTTTGTTGTGTTTCCATTCAAAACTGATTAATTAAAAAAATACTGTGTAGATTTTCAAAATAATGGTGTAATTTTGAAGCTTAAAGATCAAGCTTTCAAAAAAAAATATATTCTATATGCATTACTCAGGTCATTTTGGAAAAAAGTTACACTTTGTAAATTTTGTAGGGGTGATTCGATTCGGTTGCTCACGAGTGTATATTGTTTGATATTGGGTTATGAAATGAACCTTATTTAGTTTTACTTTTTACTTCACTTTAGCAGACATTATTACAATGGGTCTTAAGTTGAATAGAAAAGTAAATTTGCAGAAAACTGCTCCTTCCTTTTCATTCCAGATTCATTAAAATTAGCTGTTTTGTTTGTGGAGTGACTTTTGCATTTTATCAAGACAATGGTCTTCTCATCTCACTTCAAAGCCATACAAACGGTAGTAAAAAATGCGAAAGATGTAGTTATCCCAAGAAATGCAATTAAAATCAATTCTATCAAAGTTGAAGTTTGTAGCCTAGTCTAGCAAAGTGTACGCTGTAGAGCTTCGTAGCATTGTCCTACGCCGTAGACAGCAAGCTACGCCACCATGCCCCGACGCAATAAGCCCGTAAAATATCTTGATACACAAGACAGTAAAAGCATGCCAGTAGACTTAGTGACTCGAGAGATTTGTTATATACTATGTCACTTTCAAAACATTCCTGAGTCTTTCGTTCGATACATTTTCATAAAAACGGGCTTTACTCACGTATTATTTTGTCGATGGAAGCACCGACACCGTTTCGATTCATCTAGAGAATCTTCATCAAGGTAAGTTTGATCCGCGGTCCGCTTGTTGCCGCTCGAGTTCACGGTTCGCAATGTAATATATAATAATACCTTAAAAAAAAGTACGTAAAAAGATAATACGTGAGTAAAGCCCTGGTTTATCAAAATTTATACCTGCCTACAAAAATAATTAATAAATAATGTTGTATGTACATTTTACACAATCATCTAGTTCCAAAGTAAGCAAGCAGAGGTTGTGTTATGGGAGCCACATGACTGATATACTACTTTATATAATATTTTTGCTTGTAGCAGTGCAAGCAGATCATAACTCCACAATATTGATGTAAATCAATGCTTCAACCATTGCAAATTGATTGACATTCAACTACAATACAAAATAAAAGGTTATTAAAATACATGTCACCCAGACACGTATCATAGATTTCTAGAGTAGCATAGGTATTTAAACGTGTATAAGTATTTTATAAATCGTCATGTTCCCATAGCACAAGCTTGCTTAGTTTCTAGATGGTGATTTGTGAATTGGCCACTAATATTTTTTAGTAGCTCTACTCTCCGTCTAATACTCCCTGTGTATACTGGCCTTTAAATAACTTTATAGTTTTTATTTTTATTACAAGCGAGGCTGCCTGTTTGCGGTTATACAACTACGCTTTTTACAGGTTTATTACGTTTTTTAATGGCGATAAATTATCGTGTTCATTTTATGGTATTTATTTGACGCCGCTAATAGCAGGCATGTCGTGCGGGTACTATTTGCTTTTAATCGGTGTTTTTTAACGACGTGCATTCGCAAAATTGAAACTATAGCGGTTGGAAAACGTTTTCGATTTATTGAAACGAAGGGCTTACCTACCACTTGTGTTGGTAATTTTACGACTATACGACAAGGAGATTAAAAAATGAATAGATTAATAAAAAAAATATTAAATCCATCCAGAAATATTTACTTAGTATTTTTATAATACACTAACTAGCTATTGCTCGTGGCTTCTTCGCACGCGTGATACTCACTTAAAAAATTGCCCATATAGTTTTCATCGATACGTTATATCGATACGTATCGCTTTCTGCCTAAAATCTGCCTAGTCGGTAAAGTGTGATTGATCCACGAACAAATTTATAAACATCCATACAAACATTCGCATTTGTAGTTTTAGTATGAATTAGGATGGTAGGTAGTTGCTGTATACGACATGTTATATTTCTGTAAACTAACTTGTAACTTCTAAAAGCAATTTTAATATACTCGTAGGCATGAGCTTTAAAAAGAGGTCAATATTACTCCACGTTTTACATTACCGTTCGTTACCTATACACGCATAGAGTGCTTACGAGAGTACAGTCATCTACAAAAATGTAGTCGTACACAATTTTTTCTTTTATTTATTTGTTTATAGCGATCAGCTATACCGATGTGTATATGTCTAACCATTCACTTAGCATTGATTTGAATACACTTTACCTTGTTTATTGTTAAATGTTTGATGGTTCACATCCAGCCGGGCGGTTATGAGATTCTGATACTATCAAAACATTGATACTAATGGCTTTCAGTTATTGATGAATTGGTATTACGGAAGGTTGATGTTGATTGCTAGACGTGCTGTCATATAAATAGAAAATTATCAAATAAATATAAAGACTGAGCGCCTTGAGAGAAGCACGATTTTAAGACTTTACTATGGTTACATAGTAAAGTCTTAAAATCGTGCTTGTCTGTGTAAATACACGCACCCACGCACCCACGCATACACATACATCCAAATTATGGTCCTTGCTCTTAGTACATGCATACACAGTAGAGCACGATTTTAAGGCTTCACATAGGTTGTTCGTGGCACTCAGTCTTTATATTTATTAGATCTGAGATAAAAACCGAATCTTTCTGTCAAAACTGGTTGCAGTAACACATTAATTATTTAAATAATGCCTATTGCTAATCAAACCTGATAGACATTGATCCGTAGATCCAATTTCCATAATTGTCATAGTTATCGGGCTTGTTTTTAAATGCATTTGATGTAGGGGTAGTAAGTACTTCTTCTGACTGTTGACAGTTGACAGTTGTTGACAGTTCAGTTATGGAAACTCTGTTACTCTAAGGAAATGCTGTGCAGTATTTGTTGGACTCAAACTTACTTGCAGTTGTGCCTTCTTGATGACCTTACACTTTTCTATAATACATTACATAATGTTTAAGTCGGGCAAATTGTACATATTAGAAAGTGTTAAAAGGGAGTTTAAAGTGTCTAAATGAGATCGCCAAGGAGGCGCCTTTCATTCAAGTGTAGAGAGCGGTTAAGCGATATTCAGTACATATTATATAACTGCATCTGACTGTTTGTACACAATAATCTCAAAAACTACCGGACGGATTTTTATACTGTTACTGCAGGTTTAAGTGTATAATTCACCCGTGTGAAGCCGAGGCGGGTTGTTAATTTATGAATTTAATACATCAGAAGTGCATCCACGGATAGTGCCAGGCCAAATACTACGCTCCGTTAGTATCTATCCTACCCTAGCTATCCTATCGTTATAGCCATCCTAATTGGCACTATTCAAATTTAAATTGGTGTTCTTCGTGGAACAAATTGTTCTAAACCCAATTTTGATGCCAAAGCTTCAATGCGATTTCCTCCGGGCAACATTTGTACAATTTTGTCGGTATCTGTACATTGAAATGTATCTCGCTTTGTAAAATTCCAATACGAACGAGCTCGTCGATAATATGTTATCGAGCGATGCAAACAACTAAGGTAGCATAACATTGAAATTAAAATTAGCGAGCGGATACATGCAATTTTCAGGATGTTGTAATATCGAACCACTTTGTAGATAGGATTGTTGTTTATCGAATGGTCGTTTTTGTGAGAAAAGTGATGCCTTGCGTAATTAAATTATAGTATTCCGTTTTAAAGATTAAGACATAGACATAGACATCTGTTTATTTACTGAATAAGCACCCATACACATCAATAATAAAAAAGAAGAGTAAACAATATTTGGTAAAAATGAATTTAAAAAGCATAAAACTATTCTGCGTACTTACCCATCTAACAGTGCTGTGTGCTACAGCAGCAAAAAGATCTCGACTCAGCGTTGTGCTTCCCTGTCAGATGACAGGTCAGCGCTGTTATTCTGCCGAGACTTCGATCCTGTCACTGAACCTTACGCAACTCAATAATAAAATAAATGAATTAATAAAACAAATATGTACATGAACGAAATGGTTATTATGCTCAACATATATATATATATATGTAACATATACTTTTACACATAAATAACAATACAATAAGAATACATACGCAATATTAATTATAATTTTCATCCAACTATAGCGTAAAATCTGCAGGGTCATCAACAAGCAAATGGCGCATCATAAGTGTGTGCCACACAAACCAGTTTTCTGCTGATTCAATAAATACTTTTTATAATTCTTTTTGATTTAAAAGTCGACAAGGAACAGGAACCCATATACGTTCACAGGCTACGTATTTGTAGCCTGGAACAGGCTATAAATACGTTACGTTTTATGTATGTAGGTACCACGCGTAAGAAGCCTTGAGCAGAAACTAGTTTTTCGTTATAATAATATAACCTGTTATATTATATTATGTTTCGTTATATTATTTATAGCCTGTTTCAGGTCACAAACTACATATATATATATATATGTTCGATTCCCGCCGCGAGACAAATGTTTGTATGATCTGCAAGTATTTGTCTCGGGCAGTGTGTATCCATGTAAAATATGTATGTATTTTAAAATATACACATTTATATAAGTAGTATATCAGTCATGTGGTACATATATATATATATATATAAATATATATATATACCATGTTGGATCCAAAACCGTATAGTTGTTACGGTGGGGTTGAGATACAAACAAACATAAAAATAAATAAATAAATTTATAATGCAGGACATTTCACACAGCATCATCTGGCCCAAAGTAAGCAGAGCTTGTGTTATGGGTACCACATGACTGATATACTACTTATATAAATGTGTATATTTTAAAATACATACATATTTTACATGGATACACACTGCCCGAGACAAATACTTGCAGATCATACAAACATTTGTCTCGCGGCGGGAATCGAACGATCGTATGATCTGCTAGTATTTGTCTCGGGTCTGTGTGTATCTATGTAAAATATGTATGTATAAAAAAATAAGTATATATGTACATCAGGTGGTATAACAAAAGCTCTGCTAATTTTGGGACCAGATGATGCTGTGTGAAATGTCCGGGATTATTAATTAATTAATTTATTTAATGTTACCCTTATTCAGACTTTGGTTTAAATAATCAAGGCCAACAGAATCGAGGCTATTGACTTTTTTTTATAAATAAGCTATTTAATCATGACACGGTTTAAAGTACTTACATATATATATTTTGGCTTCATCCTATTTTCAACAGGCACGTTGTGTGCATTCCAATGAATTCCTTTAACGGTAATCGCGGTGTTGTTTACCCATCACTGGCTGTTTGTGCCGGCCTGTCACCCCCTCGCATTTTCTGACCCTCCCTTTACTTCTGAGCCTTCTGTATTAGAAATTTTGCTACAGCTAACCCTATAGACCTCTGTCTTGTTGCTTTAAAATTTAAAGAATTTTCCAAACTTTTGCGTTCAATACACTTATTAATTTTCTTTGGGTCTTCGACGTTCCGAAATTCAATCGAAGCTTAGGGTCGCGAGAAAAGAGATAATAAAACCCGTCGTAATAATTTGAAAATACGTGCCTTGACTTATGATTCGCCATTATTTTAATTTCCGAAGTAGTCTGATGTGTTTTGAATAAATTAAACTTTAAGAAACCGTCTAAACTCACGCACATGGCTGTACCATATTTCACTTTGTCTAAAAGTTTTAAGCTAACCGAGGGCGAGGAAGTGTCTTGATAAAATGGCGGGGAACTCGTGTTTCGTTCATGTTTTATTCATGAAACCATCTCCCAGAATAACCAGCTAATTATTAAGGTGGCGAGATGCTTCTGAATCCATCGGCATACCTTATTATGAAAGTGCCACTGAAATTGACGGGGTTATAGAGGTGGAATGGTAGATCAGGTTATTCTTGTGTGATAGAGAACTTGTGTTGTGGTGATATATTTTATCGGTGACTTAATATAGGAGGTTTGGAAGTGCTTTATCATGTTTGAACATTACTATTCCTACATGATTGGTTAGTATTGCTGATAGAAAGAAAGAAAGAAAGAAAAATACAAAATGTTTTTATTTCTGTAACAGTTTTTAACAATTTCATAAGTGTTGAGACCATCTTTTAAGTAGAAGAAAGAAAGTTGAGATTCATCTGTGGTACACTAGAGTGTAAACTTTTAATGAACTTTTAACACGTTTATTTGTCTTGTCTACCTACTGTTACCTTATATTCGTTTTCCATAGATAAGCTCATAAAAAGAACCATACAAAAAAACCACCTAGTATGTATGGCGTTTCAATGTAATTGTATTGAAAAGTGGGTTTTTTTTATTTTTATTTTATTACCCTATCGTGTGTGATTTAAAAGATAATAGGTCTTTTAAAGATAGATGAAGATATAAACGATAGGAGGTTTCTTAAATAGTTTTTTGATACAGATATTCGTTTGATAAATATTAAGCTTAAAAGTGGCCATTTTTTGTAGGGTTCAGTGTCCCACTCCCCTGCCGGCTAAACCGCTAGTTGGGTAACCGGAAATATTTTTATAATAGTTGGATATATGATGCAATTACAATGATAATTATCACGCTAGTAAGGCTTTCCTAGGTTTTTAGTAATAGCCCGATTTTGAAAACCTTAAAGAAAAACAAAAATCCCCATACAATTATTTTTATAATAGTTGGATATATGATGCAATTACAATGATAAATATCACGCTAGTAAGGCTTTCCTAGATTTTGAGTAACAGCCCGATTTTGAAAACCTTAAATAAAAACAAAAATCCCCATACAATTATTTTAGCATTAAATCGCCTTGGGTCTTAACCAATTATCATTCTTATCCATACAGACTTCGGAAGCCTTCACTGTCCATGGTCACATGCTTAGCCAACTTATGTGAACTAGAGAGGTAAACAAGTGCGAGTATATATATACCAGATGCATGTATGATGACCAATTACAAGTTTCCAATACCTGACAATACCAAAACGAATGTTTGGAGGTTTCGATTTTTGGATGTTTGTGACGTCACGTCAAAACAGATGAACTAATTAAAATTAGTAATGGAGTATAAGACATCAAACTTTGTACGCGAAGAAAGCCGCAGGGCGTTCCGCTGATTTTATAAGCGTTTTATCATTATTAAGGATAGTCAATATGTATATGACTCACTGAGGGTTTATTAAGTGCGGCTCCCTAAGTGGGCAAAACGACAGCACCCTTTTTAGAACACAAATAGAGTTATCCGAACGAAATTGATGATACACAAAATATTCAAACATTTTCGCATGTAAATTGCAAATATAAATAAAAGCACGGCATTTACCCCTCGTCCGTCGCAATTCGGTCGGCTAATAGAATTATCCCAGCTATAGCTTCGAATTAATTTTAACTCCCCCTTAGGCCTTTTAATATTATCCAGGAGGGTAGAGAGTGCGTGCCGTGACACATTAAAAATTATTACGTTCTCGTTGACTTTGAAAGTTTATCTCTCTCTAGGTATTTTGGGATGGACGGGCTCTTTTTGTTTTTTTATTAGGAGTGAGGGGCGAGGGGGAGTTAAATTAATCGTTCTTAAAATTCGGGAGGGTAATGGTATGATACTACTGTTGAAAGAGCTCTTTACCACCTAGTACAGTCAACAACAACAAATTTTCAAAATATTTTTTCAATTCTAAATCATAACATACATTCTAAAATCAACAGCTGCTGAATCGGAACCAGGTAATACGCCAAAATTGGCTTATTTATCGAATACGCTAAAGCAAATAGTATGGTTTTTGCAGGACGAACATTCGACAGGATTGTATAAATATCAAGTCATACAAGCGAGTAAGTATCTGAGTAAAATGCGATGCGACCTTTTCTTTACCTCATCTAGTCGAGTAACATAATAACTTTCAGTTTAAACTCAATAAAAGGTAAACAAAAAAGTTGCATAGCTTCTTACTTAGAAAATACAAGAAATAACAATACAACCATTGCAGACCTGTTCTACATTTTGTAGTACCACAAGTATCAAACTTCTTAAGTTTTAGCATGTCGCTACGAATGGCTTCTTAGAAAGAGTTGAGTTTGTAAGAGTATGTTTATTTTCTCAGTACCTTGCTCTCTCCAGTTATAACGTTTCGAGAAATAACATTCTATCTCGGTAAAGTTTTATAGCGATTCTGTTGAACGGATATTAGAATTCTTGTATCATCTCTGTGGGTGACACTGCGCTCCGATTAAGCTCGTTTAAAAGCCGCGATTTCGTTACGCTCGTTCAGTTTGAGATGTTCAAAGTTAGTTTTGCATTTAGGAAAATTAAGGAATGTACAAGTTTAACATATAAACAAATCAAATTATAAATAAGTAATAATGTAGACAGATTCTTAAATCACACAAAAACTAATTCGTATTTACAAAAAAAAACCTTCGTAATTAGATTAAGATTGTTACTCGGTTGTAATATAATTCTACTAAAGTGGAAATCATTGCGTAATGACTGCCGGGTTTGCAAGGCAATCAAAAAATAAAATAAAATTAATGTTAGCAGTATTACTTTTACAAAATCGTATTTATAACACAAGCGTCCTTCAATTTATTCATAAGATAATATAAAAACTCCCAAACAAGTGTAAGTGTCTGTCGGCACAAAGAATTACGCTCAAAGGTTTTTACTTTAACTCGAGGGCGGACGTCAGGTAAATTCTAAAATAATAATTTCATAAATGTTTTTGATTTATTCACGGTCAGACTTTTCACACTTTGCTGGCGTGGCTTATCTGGATTATCGGGAATTCTCGGCGTATTTTTAAACGATTGTGCGTCCGCTTATTGCTTCCTATCCGCGCCGCGCGATTCGTCGAGCCCACTGCAAATATGTTTATCGTACCCTAAACTCCCTCAAAATTTATGGAGTGCGCCCGTGAGTAAAAAATAAAGCTAAAATAGAGCGCGGCATGAAGGGTATTACTCTTTATTAAAATTTAATATCCCTAAAGTACTTTTTGTGTCGAGGCTGGAGAGGCTCGTGAAACAATTAACAGAGTGCCTTTTAATTAGACCTATTCTAATTTATGGTATCTTGTTTCAGATAACGTGTGATGATAGTGCCTCGCAATTGAGTTGAAATCATTACAGTCGCGTTCTGAATGCGAGAGAGGACCGAGGTGTAGTGTAGTGCGTGTCCGCGGATGCGGTTCTAGTGTCGTGGTGTGTTTATGATGACGTCATGGCGCTGGCTGGCTCTGCTAGCCGCGCTTCACGTGTGCGCTTGCGCACGCGACACCATCTACCACAACCAGATTGCAGTACACGTGCCTGGAGGTGCATACTACGTGGATGACATCGCGAGGAGGCACGGTTACGTCAATCATGGACAGGTGAGTCGGCTTGTTGACTACTTGTGTGTAGTGATTTTAAAGTAGGCGTACGCTTCTACTATTACTGTCGCTCACGTGATTGTTTTTTTATTTTTTTTTTAATTAGCTTAAAGCAAATTGTTTTTTGAGGTATGGAACTCTTAAAATCAATTCAAAATAAAAAAATAGTGAACATAAATTTTGTAAACCATTAGTGTTATTTATAATGCGTTAATGGAACTTCTTCCGTAACTAACAACGGTAAATCAATTTCGATTGACGCAACTACAGCCTAAACCTCAATTCTATAAATATTTTATTCTATAAGTAACTACGCTCGCGTGTCTGTCCAGGGCCGTCCAATTAAGTTTTCTCCAGTGATTAATCACCTTGATACTCCCACACCGAAAGGCGCGATTCCGCCAGTTATCAAACGCGCGATACTTATTTTCTCCCCTTTTTTTCATAGTGGACTTCAAAAAAAGAAGGTTCTTAAATCGGTTGTTTTTGATTTCATCAAAATCGGTTATGTAGTTTTGTTTTTAAATCAAAATAGCTGGAAAAAATATGTCACCCAAGTAAACGAAATTTCGATATTTTTCTTTCCTGTGACTTTCCAGCGGTGTTTACGAATTTCGAAAAATATTAAAATACAAAAAAAACGTAAAATATAAACTTTTTTAACCGATTTCAAAAAGGTAGAGGTTCCCAAATCGATTGTAATTTTGTGGGCTAAAATTTCAATCTATGAAGTTTTTCTTTTTCGTTTTCAAAGCGTAATTATGTATTCTAAAATAGCTTCTTCTGTTCGTTTTAATGGCATCTGTCTTCAAAGACAATTTTCCCAGCATCATGGTGTTTATTTTGATAAAAGTAACGTCACAAGTTGTGTATATTCGTAATTTGTTATTATATACAAAATGGTTGATCTTTTGTATAAAACTGTTAACAGATTATTTTTGCTCGAATCGCAAAGAAACACAAAACTTTTATTCCAATTATTCACACCGGAGTTAATAGTTATTGCTTTATTTGTATAATATTGACTACAATAACGAATAAAACCTGAAATGAGAAAAATTTAAGTAATATATGAGCGCATTGTTAGCTTTGCAAGACGGCCATTATTTATTATTTATTTTATTTATTTATTGTTTTATTATTAGCAAGTGATTATGAGTAAGGGGTATGACGACAATTAAACACGCTGAAGTCTTTTGGTAGACAACTCACATCCCGAAATACATACCGTACGTTACAAGGCCATCGCCGCTTACAGGAATGCCAACCATCTTCGTATATTTAGTTCTAGGTTCTCCTGGATTAGAATAAACAATGTTGCTGCTCCAATGTTTCTCTCGACACCCTCAAAATATCTAGGTAACAGATATTTGTACACAAAGGCTGCACATGATGATGGAATCGCACCTTTCATGGCTTTACTTTGTACTTTGAGCTTCTGACATTCTGCTAGACATGGAACTGTTTGAGAATGGACTAAGTATCGCCCGATGCGGTGAGGCCTAAAAGCGCATGTCTTTTCACGTATTCTGATATCATTGTGCCTTTGGTGTCTACTGGCTAAATCGTCTTTTGTTTGTCTGAGCACTATGACTGGAAGTAAGGATTATAAAATGACGGGACCACTTTGTGTGTCAAAACAAGAGCATAGTAGAGTATAGTATACTAAAAGCCGTGCCCGTCTTGAAACGACTTTAAAATACTGGCATACAATTCTTGCAACTCCACCGTTATCTTGAATACAGATAAAACGTCATGTTTTTATTCTGTTTTGAGTCTTTCTTTGTTTGTTCAGGAAAAGTAATTTGCAACATCTTTTTAATAATCTGAAAATAATCGAGTTAGTAATCCTATTTTTATAAACTAGTATGAAATTAATAAACGCGGTCTTCTATCTCCGTTTACTCATTTGCTGTTTAGTCAGCATATTATGTCTCATCAATCACTTCTCGCCCTGATTTTTATTACTTATTTATTGTAAGGGAATTAATGTTATTTGTTTCCTCCTTCATTTCCTTTGCCGCTGTTGTCGTATTCCGTAATTTGGGCGTTGATAAACGATGCTGATAGTGGAATGTAGGTAGAAATAAAAAGTGAAGTACTAAACTGCTCAAGGGAATAACATAAAGTTCTTAGGAGTATTAAATTTGATGATGTAGTTTATAATCCGCCCGAAAGCTTTGGCTATCACTGAGCACGGTAATAAACAGAGGTGTTTTCAGTCTTTATGCCAATATCGGGTACCTTATTTTATGTTCTTTCTAAGCATTTGTTCTGTATTTAGGTGTTAACATTTTGTTTAAGTAAATAGATAGTATTGTTTCAGTCATCAGATTCCCATTGTTTATAGCACAGCTTTGCTAATAGTTTGGGGCTAGACGTGCCTCTGACTTTTCACAAAAGATCTAAGTATGTAACTAGAGATATGAGGTATCTACTAAGCCTGAGAAGTTGGCTTTAATTAGAAAGCTTAAAACAACTTGCACAAAAATTTCCCTTATTATAAAAATGGATCCCTAATCCCGTTATAATGGAATCCCTTGTGAATCCTGACCCTTCATTTCCTTCTCCGCCTACCCGTCTTTTCTATACATCTTAAAGTATCAATTTTCATATTTATTTCACGCCGAAATAGGACGGCCGGAAGCCATCCGAAGAGGTTGCGGAACTGCCTTGCTTAAATCAAATTACCTTCTTATATAAAAGTCTGAACTACTTTTCATCTTGACCGAGCGATACAAAGAAGTACTGCTTATGGCAGACTTCGTTATTTTCTAAAAACTTTGCGGTCGGCTACTTGTCTTACACAATGTTTCTGTTTGTTCCGAACGTTGAATAACTACAAAGAGCTTCGGGAATAATAAGCCTGAAAACATATTAAACTTTACCGTTCTCCGAGAACTAAGTTGAAGTTTGAGTGGGCGAGCAATTTTAAGAATTGTTTTCAGATGACTAGATTACGTAGACTTTGAACAACAGATGTCTGAGCGCTTGTTTTTAAAAGCTCTTAAGGTAATTTCTCAACGTTTAGCACTTGCGGTAAAAAGTTATATATTTTTATTCATAAATTCGCGTAGAACGATGTTTTTATCTGAAATACACCTAGGTAAGTTTGAATGCCTACCAAATTTGTTTACTTTAAAAACAGATATAAACTAGGTGTACTAAGTATTTCCTAACTGATATTTCATTGTAATGAATAACTTTCGAGAATCTGATTACGTCTGCTTATGTGAAATAAGTTCAATAAATAATTTCATTAAGTTCACTGTTTTTGGAACTGGAAAGTCGTTAGGAAAAAATTTTTGCCACTTTTCCTGTGCTAGTGTTAAAAAACTGTCATGGTATACCAATCATTTATATCGTACATTCAAAAACTCGCACCACTTTCGGTAGTAGTCACACGTCCACGAAATGCCGCGTGCGTTGTCCAAAAAAACCGTTGACGACAACGTTTCCCAAAATTAGATTTCTATCCGGAACACGGAGCCGATGATCGGAACGAATGGAATTGAATTCGGCGCTGGGAATTGTACTGGCCGGCCTGAGGTGCTACCAGGCTTGTGTCACTCCAATAGACACAAGCTTTATCACGCCGATATTAAAATCAATAATGATCTTCCCATTTGCATTTCAAAATTCTAGCTTGCAGGTTTGGTGAATTAGTACACCCACGAACTAAAGTTCGATATGGGTCGCATGCTTCACATAGTATCTGTTTGATACAATAATATACACTACAATAGTATATGATACAATAGTATCTGTTTAAAGGACATCTCTCAGTAAAACTTCGTACGATTCTGTGCCAGAGGTGCTACTATGGAGTTTACGGAATGCTCAACTGGACCGACTCTTCCACTGTTGGAAATATCCCAAAACTTGGGTGTATTGTGTTGGTTTTATCGTCTATTAAGACCTGAATGTTGCACTTTAGCAATTACATTTGGCAAGGGAACTATGCTTCAAAGCATGAGGTTAATTATAGTTAAATACTAGTTTCTACCGAAAGCGAAGTACTAACTTATTTTATTTTCATTGTTTGAATTATTGGAAAACTTACGGCTTAAATAAATTATAAGTAAGTAGAATGCCCAACAATGGGATGATCTATAGTCATAACAATAAATTTTCAGTAATAGTAAATAGTAAATACAATAATAGATAGATACATACCTACTTAATAAATATTGATTGTTACAATATTGAGTGGTTAAAAAAAAAAAAAAAATTAAAAAAAAAACTGGTATCTTATTATTCATAAATGTATGTATCTAATCAAAACAAAACTAATCAAAGTTTAGAAATGTATAAACATTAGAATCAGTGCTGGCTATAGGAGGCTAAAATAAATAAATAAATAAAGTAGAATGTAACTGTATAATATGTGCCTATAACTATATAATTAAAAGATTCCACTTAAATAATTATCCTTGCGCAAAGTACAATCTGTCCCCTTATTAAATTTCATCAAGACCCGAACAGCCGCTTAAGCGTTAAAACGTAAAAAACATGTTTTAGCATGATGGATACTCAATAGACTGACATTGCACAAACTACACCTTAAATTCTCATTTGATCTGGACAAATGAAGTTACCAATAGACAGTGTCATTTCTACACTATGTCGTCATAATATCAATCAATCAATCAGTATAAAATAATAACATACTTTTTAAAATATTGAGTGTACTCGAAAATTAACGTGAACTTACAGGTATTTATATACAGAAATAAGTACAGAAAAGTACAGAATAATATACAACAATATAAAATACACGTGAAACAGTTGAGCTTAGATAGCTTTGGGCCGTTTAAAACGATCTATAGATAGCTGATCTGATCCAGATCACTGCCAAAGGGCAGCGTTCCCAAGATACTGGCGGCATTGCCACGTTGAATGGCAATGCTAATACGCTGAGCCAGATAGGAGCCGGCTCTTGGGTCACGCAATGTATCTACCAGACGCCGTGAAATAATTTTGAAATACTCATAACTCGTAAATAAAAATATAATTGAAATAGGAAGGACTCCTCAATAATAATTCCTTCTATTTCTAGTATCGGAGTTTCATATTAGTTTGTTAGCGCTGTGGCTCAGTCCAGCTGGGAATAACTGAGTACTCCGTGAAACACATTTGTTACATTTCCTGTCGCATTACTAGACTGTTTGAAGTTGCTTCGACGTATGTGCCTATGAATTTTAAATGGAGCACGTAAATAGAAAGGCATTGTGTTGAGCACGATATAAATCAAAGGATTTGATGGAGGAGTTCTACACGAATGCTTCTATACGGAAATCAATAATGTTTAATGCTAGTGTTCTGCACAGACCTACACCACAGACCCATAGACCTTTGTTATCCAATACATTTACATCATAAACTTTCTGTGACTATAAGTTAGTTGGTCGCCTTAGAATATAGCGCAATACGTCCTGAAAGAAAACATTCTCAGAATTCTACTCGTAAGAATAAGGATAGTAACAGAAACAGTCGTATAAAACAGTAAGTTATATGCTTCCTCAAATCGAAAAACCCCCTGATGAGACAAAAACGAAAACATCCTCAACAAGCCCGATAACATCTAATTTACTTCGGACATAAGAACGTCTCTTATGGCCCCGCTAACTTGGGCAAGTCGTTAACGCAACAAAAAAACTATCGCGAAACTTTAATTTCTCACATAAAACGTTTTTGATGCGAAAATAATAGTTTTCACTTACACGCGCCAATTTTATCGTCTTCAAACTCGAAGATGAGGCAATTTTTTGAACTATTTCGGAACTGTACTTTAAGGCAACTTTCAACCCTCCATACAACCTTGACCTTAGGAAAAAACTATTGAGAAAGAATCGTTTAGATAGAACAAGGGAAGCTGTTGGGTGTATAAATCTTTGAACACGTGAGTAGGTAAGCAAACTTGCTGGTGCGAACAAACACTCGATGGTGCTGTCATTGTAGAGTGTCTACACTGGCTCCGAGACGGCCGTGAACCGCTGTGTGTGACGTGCTCCACTAAATCGACCTAGAAGTGCTCTCGGCTTGTTGTTGTAGGAAACATATGACATTGTTACATCATGCTCGCATTATATCACGCGTGGTGTAAAGCCGCAAATTCGGAACCCAGTTTTAGCATTCACAGCATGCGCGCGGCTCTACATAAAGGACTTGCTTTTACGCGTCTTCGAAACAGGGATTGCGGAGTTTTGTATAGGATTGGAGCGTGGCAATCGAGCGTAGCTGGAGTATCATCGGAACGGATTCGCTGTTTTTATATTTAGACAAGCCAGCTTAATATTGACCTTTGCGTCGTTATCAATATCTTCCATATATACTAGGCATAGAGTTTTCATTTGCTCGCAATTCCACAATACGTATCTTTGCTCGATTGGAAATCATAATTACATACCTATTAAGAATTTCTACTCATCCCTATTTACTGAATGATTAGGGGTGTTTTTATAAGTTTATTTGCTAAAGCTCGAATGAGTCGTTCTTGCCAATTGGATTTTATTGTGTCGTTTATCCTGTTATGTTCGAGGTGGAGTGGAAAAATAGATCTGTTGTTAATAGCTAGTGGCCAGACGGTATTAACAAAGGACGGCGGCTTCATTTTTCAGTTTTTTATTTGACTTTGAGTAGAATTATCCGAACTCTGTGAGTTTTCAAAGAAAAACTTGAGAAGTCATTAGAAGACATTGAAATAATTCATGTTGAACTAGCTAGGACTTAAGACTTGGGATGTGCATTGGTTGTCAGTCACGTTACGATTTTTTAGATGGTAATCAACTTTGATAGACGTTTAGGTAAAGCGAGTTGTGCGATAAAATAAAGCCATCGCAATATTACAGACCGTATATTCCCGAACACTATAAATGAGGACCATAAAGAGCGGGCTCCAAATTGCAAAAACAAACTTCAATTTTCCCCCTTTATATTATTATAGGCACTTACTCGGTTAGATCACACGAGGCTATCGTAAAGGTATTAAAGTTTGGAGCAAGTGTAGGGAACCCTGTTATTGTATTATATCCAAGAGGATGTATAAAATGGTGTGTAAAATCGATAAATAATTTTTGGTTCCAGATTTATATAGTTCGAGGTTTCGATTTATTCTGAAACTCCGCTAGAGCTTTGAATTTGAGAACCACACAATGGGTCATGCATTTGAGAAAAGACCAGCGTAATTGTACCAACAATCAATCCCATTTCTTATAATGGTGATTATAGAACTTTTGATACAATCAATGCCTATCAGTTTCGATTAGCATTAGGTCTTATGTCATGGATTAGTATTACGTTCGTTCGATTTATATCTCAGTTTCTATTCATATGACAGCATGTGTTACAATCAACATCAACCTTCCTGAATTGGTATTCAACAATACCAATTCATCAATAGCAACTGAAAGCTGTTAGTATTAATGTTTTGATAGTATCAGAATTCCATATTCGCCCGGGTTCAAAACATCAGAAGTGGGATTAGTACCTCATTGAAGATATAAAATACGCATTGGTAAACATACGAGCTACGAGCTTACTGGCTTACTAGAATCAAGTGGTCGTATCAAATAAAATATCATTTATTTTAATGCTAAATATTAAGAATACCTGCTGGGTTTCCACTTGTACCACCGTAAAACCGCTACTAAACGTCGCCAGTTTAGTTAAGTTAGAGTTTCGCGTCACGTACTATCCGCTGATGGCTCTCAGCGGAGAGCCTTTCTTCCCGTTCGTTTCATAAGTATTTTCAATAGTTACCCGTTTGTACAATGTTACGAGTGCCTCGATAGGCACTTGTGGATTTACTGTAAGAATGTTTTTTGGCCGTGTTATATTTGCCGAGGACTTTTTTATCAGAAATTGTTGTAGAGTGCTTTCTATTACTGCTAATGTAAACAATTACTAAGTCAACTAACTCCATTCTATTCCATTTGATCTACTCAGATCAAAAAGTTGTTCTCCCAGTTTAGATGTTATCTAGTGATTTGCACACAAGAAACTCCAGTGTTGTCATAACTTTAAGATGAGATTATTTCATAATGCGCATTTGTAAGCCGGTCGGTCAAGGTAATGCTATCGTAACTTATTTAATCCGTGGTTACATAATTACGCATAATTACGCGCGAGGTACATAATTATGTATAAACAGAATATTAATCAGTGAACGCATACAACTTTATTTACCGCCAACATGCAATTTTGTGCTTATAGATCATATCGCGTTTAGTAAACACGTTAGTATTTTAATTAACCCTTAAAGACTCACGTTTCTAATGAATAGCGTTCACTAGAGTGCTGTTGAGTTGAATATCTGTCGTCGCGCTTTGAATGCAGACATTTCGACTTGTGGATGCGCGTCGAAGTATCAACATCCCAAAGCGGGTTTTCATTTCACGCATCTATAGTAGACGTTATTAATGGAAAATAAATTAATAGTAACTCAAGTAGTTGCCAGGCTCGTTGGCAACCTGTCGGACAGCGGCGTCGCGGTCGGCCAGGAAAGTGTTGGAGGGATGATCTCGACACCTTGGAGAGAGTATGACGAAGGATCAAAGGATAGGGATAGTTGAAAGGATTTCAGTGATATCTGTGCCCTGCAGCAAAATATATATTAAATAACTAAAAAAAAAAACCTGCTTGTTTTAATATGCGGTCGTTTAACAGAGCATTTTGGGTAAACCTTTGTCGAGTACACGGTATTTAAAGATGATTGGAATGTGAGCTCATTTCTGATTCCGGTCAGTCCTGATTATATTATTAACTAGAAACATCTGTTGGTAAACTGCGAAATGGTTGCATTATTTATCTTCGTGGAACTACTTATTATTTCTTTTATATTTTGTATTCCACTTCTTTATTGTCTTTCTCAGTAAACACTTATATTTTATTTCTCTGTTCTATCGTTATTATATTAACGTTATTTATTCAATATAGGCAAAGGCTTATACCGGCAGGTAATTCTAAGATTTCCATGTGACGATAATGGTGTATGTTAACCATATATTGATCGAGTGATCGTTCCTATATCCTCCGAGTTCCATTAAACCCGCGCATTAAGTGAACACGTCAGAATGTAATTAATTACTTAGTACAGACGCGAAGTAGCATTCTGTACTTCTACAGAGTTCTTGTCTGTTCATTGAAAAACACAAAACACTCCACCGTGTCAAGAACATTCATTATAGACAGCTATTTATATCATCAAATCAATCACCTGAATATATTGGTAGATTTACCATGTTTGCGTAAATATAGTGTTGAGTCTACTTTAATTGCCAAAAAGTACTCATAAATGCTAAATTGTGTAAATTATATACACAATTCTTTATAATAGTTTTGCAATAAATGTTTTCGTATTGCTTTGTATAGATAGTAGGCAATGTCCACATACTATTACTACTATTACAAGGTGAACTGGTGCCATCCATCACGGCTCTTACTAGTCTCATCAATTATTATAATTGAAACACACTGTTTCCATCAATCCGAGGAACTTATTGAGTGGATTGGGATGGAGTGTTGTGTTGATTAGTTTTTAGTTGCAGCGTGTTTTGACGATGCTCAGTTTCTAAATTGCCATGCTCATAATGTTTGTTTATTTATATGATTCATGATTTTTGTGTTGATGTATGAAAAATTTTGTATTTTGGTATGAGTTCAAGTCGTCAGTGAAAGTGTGATAAAAAATGTATTTACGTGTAAAGCCGTTTCTGGTAATTGTGAATTACCATCACATAAAAATAGTGTGATGCAATTATTTCAACACGGCCCGCCGCGACAGCCAACACAATAGCTATTATGTAGCCATTATCTCTTTACAATCGCATTACCCACCTATTGCATTATGTTCGACGTCTCTGACAAGGCGCTGAGACGCTCCATTCAGAGACATAATGTAATATTCCTTAGAAAAGGGCGTGTGACAGGTGTGCGAGGCACACTCCAAATCTCGCTATGAAAAATGCGCGGCTCTCGACGGAATTACATAATGCAGGAATGTGTCAACGCGTCTACTCGACAGTTTTCAGATTCTTTGTGTTCGTAATAAGAGCGGTACGCCAGATGCTCCTTAAATTACATATTTCATGCAGGGGGACTGTTTATTATGTCATCTCCCTTGCCTCTATGCTCCCGTGCCTCTATGCCGGTAAATATGATTTTCATTGCGCGTAATAAAGTCATAATAAAGGGCCGGCGCGGGACGGAAGGAAACCTCGACCTTTCCTGTGAGCCTCGGACCGAATATTGCCCATAGTAGAGCGGTTAAAGCACTCAACAATAATAAAATATGTTTATTGAATGTATATTTTTATATCTAAATCGTGTTAAGACTTTCAAGCAAATAATATGGTTAGGAGATATCACCCACGGTGAACTGAAAACAATCATGAATTCGGTCAGACAGGTTCTCTATTAGAATAATTCAATTTCGCTGCAGTTTGACTGCCCCAGGTAATATTTCAAAAGCAATTTCATTTATCAGATTACACGTCAAAACAATTGAGAGGTCTCGACAGCTGGCTATCAATTTGAAAGGGTGAATTATAGTGGATTGGATTAGCCATGGTCTGACCCCTCTTACCGCGGATACCTGTTCCTTAGTAGCCGCAATATGTTATGGTGAAAAAGCGCCATTTATCACTGGCCCTCGGGACTGACTGAAGAGCTTTTTGGTTAGAGAAGGATTTTTTTGGAATTGTCGAATTTGCGTGTTTAGTGCTTTCGGAATGGGATTTTTCTTATCAACATAAGCCGTGATCCAAGGCAGTGACCAATCGACAGGTCGTGGTTTTAAATCAAGTTCAATGCAAACTATTAAACTAAATTAAATTAAAAAAAAAACATTGGAACCGAATTTTTGCCAAGTTACGCACATCTTGAGTACTATCGGTTTTGATCAGATATATGTAGACTACATTTTAGAGAAGATGGCTTGTTCTTCGTACTAAACTTTAGTCACATTTACACATTTATTTTTAGATTTTTTTATTTCACATATATTTATTTCTAAAATATATTTAGTTAGTCATAACATTTGTAAACCCTATTCGGTTGGTACCATCTAACTAAATTAGGAACGCTTAAGTAATTAAGTTAGATAAAATTAAATTAGGATAAGTTTTTAGCAGCAGAATACCAAAGGTTAATTTTGACAGTTCAAAACCAAATTTTTGCTAAAATTAGTTAGGTTGGTGCCAACAGAATTGAGGCCATTTTATTACGTTTTAACAAAATTAGGTGGTTTACTATAAATGAAAAGCTTTAACTTTAAGCAACGCCAACGAATGCTTATTCATACACACGAGCAAGATTTATCTGAAAGATATCCGCGCAGCTTGAGGCTTCAATAAGAACCCTGAAAGTAATATAAATGCTCGTATCTGTTGGATATAATATCAGCATTTAGTATAGCTCGGATGATTGATGTGTGTACTATCTTCCGAAAGAAAATTTATCGTATGTTTGTTTAGATTTATTCTATTCTAGAGAATTACTTATAGAAGCGTACACATCGCCCTATAAAATATTTACGAAGTTAAGCGAGCTTTAAATTAAGCAATAAATTAAGAAAATATCGCTATTCCCACAGAATAGCGATATTTTCTTAATTTAATGTGTTACAATAATTATCGTTATTTTATTTTAACAAATTAACAATCTTGCCTGAGACGCAGAAGGTTCGATTCTCGCCGCGGGACAAATGTTGTATGATCTGCAAGTGTTTAATAAATCAATAAATAATCCCGGACATTTCACACAACATCATCTGGCCCCAAAGTAAGCAGAGCTTATGTTATGGGTATCACATGACTGATATACTACTTATATACCTTATACTTTTTTTTGTAAATACATACATATTATACATAGAACACCCAAACCCGAGACAAATACTTGCAGATCATACAAACATTTGTCCCGCAGCGGGAATCGAACCCGCAACCTTCTGCGTCTCAGCCAGACCTTAGCCCACTGCACTACAGAGGTTGACAGCAATTTGTCACAATTTGTCTCGGGTGTGGGTGTTTCTATGTATAATATTATGTTTATACAAAAAAAGTATATCTGAGTATGTAGTATATCAGTCATGTGGCACCGATAACACAAGCACTGCTTACTTTAAGACATTATTTATTTATTTATTATTTAAAGTGGTTCTTTAGATTTAATTAAAACTTTTATGATTCTTATCGTAATTTTTTCGTAATTATTGTAAAATATTAAACAGTTGAGTACTATTAATTCTAAAACTACAATAACGTGTTGGGAACTATCAGGTGTAGCTCATAATAAGTGGGTCGGATGGGTACCTCGCTTGTACGTAAACACGCAACCTAACTTTAGTTACATTTAACTCATACGTAGACTATAGTAAATTTAGATTGGACGTTTGACATGAACAGTTCTAGCGATTTTAGGTCATCATTGGGATATTTGACCGCAAATGACCTTTATTGAGAGCTCATGTGCTATAGTGGCATCATTGGTCCTGACTAAATAATAGTCCTTTTGTCATTACGCAAACCTTTGGGAGGTTGATCTCAGATATACGATATTATGATTTGTAACATCTTGCTCGCTTTCCTGCTATATGCGGGAGATATTGTGAAAAGGGACAGAAGTGTGTAACAGGAAGCCGAGAAAGCTCGCGCTATATAATTTGACCAATGAGCGCGCGAGGTATTTGATTTGACCAATGAGCGCGCGCGGTGGTAGAGTTGGCTGCCGTATAGTACCAACTCATTTTCCTAAGATGTTGGATCTTCATTATATGCGACTACTGTAAGGCTCGTTCTTTTTTTTAATGATAAGGAAATGCTGAACCATGTGTTTTTAATGACACGTCACACGAAGTCATATTCAGAGAAATAATTAACTTACACCGAGTTGACATTTTAATACACGATTGTCGCAACAAAAGTCGCGTGTCAAAAGTTAATTTGACGTTTTCGTGACAGAATCAATTTGACACGAACGCCAGTAAATACTGCTCATTCGATTTGTTGATGATCTTTGAAATTGTAATTACTGAACCTATAAAATTGTTGCCGCTGTACTGACGCTAATGGTTTTAATGTTTCATAAATTTTCAATGGATTTGAGTTTGTCACGTGAATGGCTTAAATCAATGTGCTAATTTATATATTAATGGATGTTTTAACAGTTTTAGATTTCGGTGGGTTCAACCTTTTAATCAATCAGACTTTCATGAAATACGCTTTTATTATCAGATAGGCTTGCGAGAAAAGTACTTGGAAAAGTCTACCAGTATTCAAGTATTATTTATTACATACTTAGGCTTAAGTTACTCACTTGCAGAACTAACCCTTATTTCAGTTAAATGTAAAGTTAGAAGTCAGAAAGATTTCAACATTTCAAAATAAGTGAACGAATGAAAAATTCTATAAAGTTTATTATTTATAATTTGCTACCACAAATACTTAATACGATTTAAATAAAACAGAAATCAAAGCAAAATTATATCGGTGATTAAACCTAACTGAATATATGGGAGATTTTTAAGCCTAACGATTTGTAGACTTGTCTCTGAGTCTCTTAGGAAAATTAATACTTTCGCTAATAATTACGTTTTAAAAACTAAAAAGAAACCGACTTCATTGAATGAAATTTGAGCCTATAATACATTTTTAGTGGAAAGTACTTAGATGTATTTTGTATATATAATATGGGTAGGCCAAATAAACGCACCGCTCCAATGAGACAGCGAGGTATCGAAGTACATAAAAATATCATGTATACAATTTTTAGATTTTCGTAAAATTTTCAGCTCGACCGATTTTGATAAAATTTATGTGGGACCACCTGTGAAGTATACCCTTTCAAACAAAAAAAGAAATCGGTTCAGTTGTTTTCCAGTGATCGGAAGATTCCGACGAATTAAGAACCTCCTCCTTTTTGATAAAGTCGGTTAAAAATGGGTTCTAAGAAACATTCGTATATTTTATAATTTTCTACAGTTTAATCCTGTATTAACGCACACACGGTCAACCTCTGAGAGCTTTTAATAATAAAATAAAACCAGATTTGCAGTTTAAACTTTTCATAAAAATTTACGGTTTATGAGGCTTTCAACGAAAAGCCACTCTTCCACTTGACCCGTTTTAAAAGCTCCGGTACTTATATCGAACGGGAGCGAGCTGTATCGTAATCAATGTATTGAGAGCCACAACCCATCCGATCCGCCTACGTATCAACCGCCCTTATTTCAAACCGTAGAAAACACCAAATACTTTTCACGAAATGCATACTATTTACATTGCACGCACGGGTCTGATCGAAACGTGTTTACTGTATACCGAATGAATATTCAATATTCACTACCCTCTATCAAACATTGATGCGCTTGCGAGCCGGTACTTTCGGGATTGTTTCAAGTAACTGGCCTCGCGGGAAATGGCGTAAAATTTTTCGGTGCGCATTAAATACAGGCAAATTGAATACGGTAGCTTTAGGTACTGGCTACTGAGAGAATCAATCAATTCTGCACGCGAGTGTATATTTAAATATGTTATTTTTAATCCGCGTACAGGGAACGAACGTTTGTTTATTGTTAGTTTGATTCGAGCGAACTATTTGTTTTTGATTCGGCGTGTGTTGCGATACACGTGTGTTTCGAATGTTTTGTCTTTAAATCAATATTAATGCGAGCCTTTGACACAATAGCGGACCGGTATTTTAGTGTTATAGTGTTTGCTGTACCGCTCTAGTTACACATGACTTCGTACATTGTAACGCTAAAATAGTTCTTTCGACACAAAAGCACCGAACTTTAAATATAAAGCCAGGAGCCTCTTTAAACAACACAAGTCATTATGTAACGTAGACGGAAATAGAGGAAATTTCCCTAATTTAATTCCAGGAGACAAGGCTTTTATATAGGTATGTACGGGCGCTATTTTAGGTCGTCGACATTTGAGGTTGTTTTCGTTGCACTGCCCCGAGCTCCAATATTTTGTCGTTGTTTTTCAGAGAGAATTCAAATTTTGATTAAAAACACGTATTTTCTTGAATATATAAAAGTTTCGAAAATATTTCCGTAACGATTACTCAATTCATAAATGTAAATTTGACACTGGAAAAAATAATATTCGGAAAACACCTGTTTTTTTATTTATCTCATAACACTCTTTTTGAGGCACACTTTAATCCTTTCGCCATTGTATTTTTTAATTATGTCAATGCGTGAATACAGTTAATATCGTGCGTCGTAATGTGAACATTTCGGAATCTGAAGATCAAGTAGGGTTTAACTACCAAGGGTAATTTCGAAAAAAATACCATACTACTCGGCGGCCACTACCTAAGCATCCAGTCAGCCTGCGACCACGTTTATTGCTACATAATCAAAACATATGCCTTTAAAAACAAAAAAACTATGAATCCTTTCACCACAATCAACGGTTCGAAATAACTAGTGATAAAATAAGAATAAAATCGCACTCACTTATCTCATCACTTATTACAGTCTTCACACATCACACAGCGATTCCCTTAAGTATTGTTTACTTACTCCGTTACCTATTCATATATCCTAACGTTCATTAACTGTCATATTAACGCCGGTTAATGTGTTAGTCTAGAGGACGAGTGCAGAAACACAAGACGCGAAAGATGTGATAGGTATTCATTTATTTCATTTCCCGACGGACGGCGCGGCTGTGCTAGGAGGAAACAAAGCCATTTCCGTGACACGGCGACAGTCGCGGATAGGAGACGGTGTTGAGCAGACGAGCGACTATCGACTATCGAGCGAGCCATGGGCCAGACTCTAGCTAGGTATTATAAATAAGCTCATGTTATCATGATCAGTGCAGGCTTCGGAAGTCAGTATGGATAATAATTACTAATGATCAGGTCCAAAGCCAATTCAATAACATCTAGTGAGAAAAACAAATATAATTGTATAAGTAGTTATTTTTTATGTTTACAAATTGGGCTATTATATATAATATATTATATATATACCTGAAAACTAGAAAAGCGTTACTAGCCGTGATAATTATGCTTGTAATTTCATCATATATTTTACTATTCTAAAAACATTCCAGGTGTCCCAAAAACAGCGGTGTAGCGGGTCAGTGATGTCATTTAGGTAGATATCAGTGTCCCCAATCTACCAAAAATGCCCACTGTAAAGCTTAATATTTATAAAACGGATATTTCTATCAAAAAACTGTTCAAGAAACCTCCTAATATCATTAAAGATCTATCTTACGATATGCAAACACGATGGGCTAATGAGATATTTATTAGCATTTTTTATTTTTTATTATTTTTTACATGTAACGGAGGTAAGTACTTATCCCTAAAAATATTTTTATTTCATAACTTTGTAAGGGTCAATTTCATCAATTTCAATTCTCAATTTCATCACGATTTTAAAGTCTGCGAGAAAGAGCTCTAATTAGGGCGGACAGACAGACAGCCAGACAGACAGACGGACATATCGAAACTATAAGTAGTTTCGATATGTCCGTCTGTCTGTCGGCCCTAATCAGAGCTCTTGCTCGCAGACTTTAAAATCGTGATAAATTATAAATGGTTCCTAATGAACTTCGGTACCCTAAAAATTTAGACTCAGTAAATTTAGTGATACCTCGTAGCACGGTGATTATCAAACTTTCTTCCGTGAAAAGGAGACTGCTTGACTTTCAATACGCAAATATTATTTTATAGGATGTTTCATCCTTATATGTCATTTTTATCTATTTCCGCGGGGAAATGGCTTGGGTTCAAGCTACGCAGGCTAACTGTTTATTTAATCTTCGATTTCGCAAAATGTGTTCTTATTTTGTTAATGCCTCAGATTCGGATCCCGTAATATAAGTATTTGCACTGATAGAACTAAGGAATAATTGAAAGAACTTTTTTTAGAAAGCAGATTCTGATGTAATACGGGCTCTACACAAATTACTATAGCCAATTTTTTCAGTCCGGCCAAAATCGATTATCTAAATGGGAATTCGGCCATGCCTCAAATCACAAGTGTCAAAGTAAGGAAAATCGCTCTAGTGTAAATCCCTCATTATTCGCATGCTAGGGTTAAACGCCCCTGAATATTTTGTTTCCCCGGACACGTTTCGTTTTATAGGAACGATCTTATCCAAAGTCCAAATTAGAGTTACAGTTTTAAAATAAGTTAAAATTGATATTTTAGTGAATTAGTATTGAATTGATATTCTTAGAATTTTCCGGGTTTAAGTTAGTATAGAGAATCAAGAATGTCGCCAGTTTGCATCACGCGTCATCGCATCAGGGGCTCGACGTCTAAGACGCGCGTCGATTTAGAATTCAGCCTGAATTTGACATTCGCAATGTTTATTGCCTTCCCACACCGTAGCCGCTTTGTACGAATCTTTTTGTGGCATAATTTATCTAATTTGGAACAAAGCGGATAATACGCGAAATTGTTCAACTCAATTCACATTAATGCTGCTCTTTTTTATTCAGACTTTTTACAGATTTTTGTGTGAATAAAATACCTGACGTCCGTGCCGGTAATTTGGAGGGTGTCGTAAAATGCTGTGCAGGTGAAATAATTTAATGCGGGAAAATATAGGTATTGCTTTGAACGGAAAGTGCTTTGAATTGAAAAAAAAAAAATGGATTCATTTTTAAATTGTTTGTTATTTCGTGAGCGATAAAATGCAATAACAAGGAAAGTAGTGTTTTAATGGAATGGAAAATTAATATATAAAACCTGTGATATTTAATCAATTGCACAAAATTAATCGACGAGGATGGGATTCGAACCCACGCGTGCAGAGCACATTGGATTAGCAGTCCAACGCCTTAACCACTCGGCCACCTCGTCATATTGTGAATTAGTGAAATTACAAGGATCTTCCTTGCTACTTCTACTTAAACTATATATCGTATAGTAGTCACATAACTGTATTGGAGTATTTTTTTATATGTAGTATAACAAAATATTTTAATACATTACCAATGAATCGTGAAATATCATTGAATTATTGTTCCAAGCTATAAAATAACTCGTATGTTAATTTAAATTTTGTGTTTTGGGTTTTATAAACGGTTATTGTTTCACAATGATTTCTACTTAAGGCCCTTTGTGAATGTTTAAATATGTTTTTAATAACCTAATTAGAATCGGAAGAGACTTATTTGAGAGGAATGAAGGTCTTCTTTAATGCAAAGTGTATGAAACGGTTCAAAGAAAATTTGTATCTTATTTTATTTGAATATCTTAATTACGTTTGAAGAACTGATTAGGGTGTATTTATGTTATATTAAGTAATTCTATTTAAAATATAATTACTTCTTATACAGGTTCTGGTACGATATGTTTAGAAATGAATGAGTGCACCGACCAATCATCTCAGGATCACGTCAAATGGTGAACGAGGCGGTGAATGTTGTCTAACATAAGTAAGACGTAATGGTATACGCAAATAGGCATATTTTTCGATACGTTTATTGTTGGTGATGATGCTTATTTTTCTTGAAATACTTAACCGATCTTTTTTCAATTTAACTTGACCTATAACTGAATTATTAAAACAACGCCGCTAGACGTTCATTGTCCGATTCGTGTCACCTGTCATACGTCACACACAAAGAACCTGATAGGTCAGACCGAGAGGACACCCTATACGACTCCGTATGGACAACCTATCAGTCAAACGCGTCGTTTCTGAAAATCTGTTTTCACGGAGCAAAAGCGAAATGGCATTTGATTCTCAATTTCCATTGATGATTGAGTCGAAGCAACGATGACGCTCTTCATAGCATTTTTAACTCTATATGCATTAGATGAGTATGTATTGTATATTAATACTTATGACACTAGTTGTTAAGGCTAAAACGCTAATTGAAGTGTCCATATATAATTATGTTTGATAGATCTTCCTTCAGTAGTACTATGTTTCTCTAAAAGGAAAATTACCTCAACAGATGTAAATTTTTTACGCATTAATTTTAGTAACTAATTAAGCACAAACTACAAAGGCATTACTGTTTCTCCTAGAAGGGTCTAAGCACTTATTAAAACTTAAACTACATCTCAGGGCCGACCCACGAGCAAATTGTGCTCGTCGAATTAATTCAGCTTGGGGTGAGGCCGCACTGCGATATTACACCGCAATGCTTACTCTCGTGAGTAAATAAGTTTGTATGAGTTTAGCCAACACTGCTGAGTTATGTTGCTGAAAAGTCCGTCAGCGTCATAGCCTTACGACTAACATAACTAGGGAATCTCGTGAAGATAATGATATTGACTCTAGTTGACCCCACTCTTTTGTAACTATGTAACGAGAACGTATTTAGGGCCTTTCGTTTGATTTGTCATACATTTACTACACGTTCAACGTAGCCTGATTATATGATCCAACCTTTCCTACATTGTTAGGATTTGGCACACATTTGTCGATCGTCATCTCAATACTCCCGCTTTTCTTCTCCTTTCTTCGGCCTTCTATATCCAGCTTAAATACACAGACAGAACTTCTGTTGTTTCATTTTCTAAAATGAACTAAATAGTCTATATCGCGATATGACTATTTTAGTAAGTATAGTAAGAACATTTTAGTTAGTTTTATGCTGACGGGTAATTATCGCTTATTTTTTAACTTAATTTGTCAGTGGGCCAAGGCCCGGCTGGGACGCAGTAGGTTGCGGGTAAGATTTCCGCCGCGGGGCAAGTGCTTGTATAATCTGCAAGTGTTTCTATGTAAACGATGTATTTACTAAAAAAACAGGTTATAAGTGGTATATCAGTCAAAGTGAACTTTACTTTCGGGCTAGATGATGCTGTGTAAAATGTCCGGCATTATTTATTTATGAACTTATTCCCGACGTTATTGCAACACAACGAGCGCTCGAAGCGTCAGAAAAAAATGAGAATGTAATACGCGATAAATAATCGTTAACTACTAAAACAATATAAATTCTGATCGCGAAAGTTTGAAAAATACAAAACTGTGTTGTTCGACAGTTCGAAATTACAGAATTCGAATTCTGGGATGCTCTTTCGCAGTGCTTTTTCCTTACATAGTGGCCGTAACAATAACTAGATATCATTATTATTCGCCGGCGACGGCTCTACGGAATGAATATTCAGCCTCTAATGGAGCGGGTGCTTACTTTCTTTCATTAAAACTTACATAATGCGCGAACAGGCTCCCCTGCTGAATAATTACTAAGTGCCTTTAGAGAGCAGGTACTGCCTGCTACCTGCCATACCTGCCTCGCAATGATCTGAACATGGTCGGCTACATTACACTCTACCAACTCATTTTTCATTTCAGTTCAAACATAGCTTAGGTATGTTTGGAATGAAAGGTGAAATGGTTTTTGGAGCAAACCTACATTGCTGTAGATGCTTACCTATATACACACCAAAGTACCTACATTGTTTAAACACACGTAACATTTCTGCTTTGCTCAGAGAAATAAAAATGATAATATTAATTTACGCATGAATTTCATAGAGAACAAAGTTCGAGCGGAAACGCGATAAATGCAAAACTAAATATTCAGTGTAAATTTTATGAATATGGTGATAAATTACAATGAATAACTTTAGGTGAAAAAATGATGGTTTTTCATACATACATATTTGAAGATTGATGTCTGCTGGGACTCAAATGTTTCCATCATCAGAAAATATTTGTACGGAGTCTGAGAGAACCTGTAATTACAAAGAAGTACCTAATGAAAATGTTTTTTTTTTCCTCTCTTTAACCTATAGTATCCCACTGCTGGGCAAAGGTCTCCCCCTTTACTTTCCACTTTGGCAATTTGGCTCGAGTGCATTTAGATCGTATCGCCATCTTTTCCTGGGTCTGCCGCGTCGTCTCCGACTATCGGGCACCCACTGAGTGACGAGCTTTGCCCAACGTTCTGAATGCATTCGAGTCACATGCCCTGCCTGTAATAATGTAATATTACTGGCTGCTGCCAATGGCTTCGCACGCGTTGTACCAACATAGAAAGTAGCGTGTCCTTCCTTAATGGACAATCTATCTCCTGATTTCAATTAAATCCAGCCAGTTACCCGTGGAGACGTAATAAACAAAATTCTAAATTTATAACATTACTAGCTGCTGCTCGCGGCTTCGCATGACGTGTACAAAGTAGCATATGTTCCAAAAATTCAAATTATGCCCGTACTAAATTTCATCAAGTACCGTTCAGCCGTTTAGCCGTGAAAAGGTCACAAACAAACAGACAGTTTTGAATTTATAATATAGTATTGCTATGGAATATAACAGTATGTACATACATGTAAGTAGGTACTCGTGTGTTTCTTTGGGGTGCTTTAAATTTAAATATAGAACTGATTCTAAAGTTCGTTTTAGCCATGACAAAGATGAACTTGTGTAACTTCCTTAAGCTTCTGGGAAAGTCGCAGGCTCGCTGTACAAAAAATACGCAAATATTTCGGTAGAGTTGTGTCCTTTAACTCGAGCGAACGCTTAAAAACATTTCTGTCTATTCGTACTTTTCCTCGTAAAGATATTAATATGTAAAGAGCTATTCAAATAAAAATGAAATATGGGGTTCTGACTTCAGCATAATTCGTCCTTCTAGGGAAGAACGTTTATCGCGGTATTTGTTATGATTTATTCTAACGAGCGTGAATTATTGGGTATTTTCTAATATTTTCAATGGTTCATTTTTTATTCGACACCTTGGTTTTTTATTTGAAGTAAGTTCAGCAATCATTTTCTTGACAATTAAAATTAAAAAACTTCATCTGACTCACTGCGGTGCTACCGTCTCCTTTACGTGCCTACGCGTATTCAATTGTAAATGAAAGTCAAACTGAAGAACTTATATTTGGAGTTAGAACACTCAAAGAAAAGAAATAGTAGATTGTTGCACCGAGCGCAAAGTGAGTTATTAATGCACGAGTGTTATGTTGAATTAACACGAGTGCATTAATAACTCTCTTTAGCAAGGTGCGTAATTTACTTTTCTTTCAACTACCAATCTACCTATTGTGATAAAATATACCTATTCAAGCTAAAAATATGAAGAATCAAAGTTTTACAATGGTACAAAATGCGCGCAATTTGCTTTTTTTTCACCAAGTCTGTTTTACTCAGCCGATTTTTATTATCAGGCAGTATCTTTTTGATCTAATGCAAATATTTTATATTAAACGTAATGGGAGATATTAAACCTCTGTGGTAAATTTATATTTAAATAAGAAGTAAAAAACAGTGCAATAATGAAAAACAGTGCAATAATGAGATTTCATATAACATTACTGCAATGTTTTGGTTCTAAGCAAAAAATACGTCCTTTGTGATCGGTTTTGTAGTGATTAATGATAACATTACTACATAGTTGAAAGAAAAAAAACAAAAGGTATCCAATAACGACATTATGTTCGATAATTTGCAAGGAATTTATCTATAGCTGAGAAAATCATCCCGAAAATGCGAAAAGTTCTGTTTTTCCATATCAAACTGTCAACTATACAAATCTCTTGATATGTTGTTATATGATTATTTTAATAAAACTTCCTAAGCTCTTGGAGAATATCTGTTTACATCTGTTGTTTTAGAACAGCTGTTTTCTCGTATTGGATACGTTCAGCTTAACAGTTCGTTATACGTCATTGTTGGGCTTAGTACGCACTGACGGCGCAACACAAACGGAGTTATTCAAACTTTATGAGCATGCATATGTGTAATAACCTTGTGTTTACAACTGTGTGCAATATATCATCTTTCTTCTTCTTCTTCTCATGTCACTAGTTATTTTGAAACATGTGATTAAAGCACTCAGAGGCTCTATTCGTCTTACTAGAATTACATAGATAGCACGTTTGGAGATCATCTATATTTGATCATAATGCTGGTGGTTCTATTCTTTTGCCAGACTTGCTTAAACTTCCTTAAATAGGAACGACTTAATTTTGTTTTCACCAAAGTCCAAATTTGAGTAATATTTCTAAATGTACCTTAATAAGTAACAAGACATTTGATTCTTTTATTGAATTGATTTTCATATAATTTTCTGCACTTTTAATCAAGACCTCTTTACATAATGACTAAGATGAGCTAAAACACGTCTATCAATTCAGGAAATTTAAGTGTCACTTAAAAATGTTATTCTAATTCAGACTTTGCTGCAAATAAAATAAGGTCTTTCGTATTTTTCGAAACTACATCTATACAATACATCGGGGCCGTTGTATTGTATAACTAGCTCCCGCGTGATAACATAATAGTCCTTACATACGTACATATAAGTACTGTTATGTTATTTCAGTGCTGCCTGTATGGCATTATGATGTGAACAAAACATTATATGTATAGAAGTCGACCGTACGTGAAACCAAATTCAATCAGTCGGTCGATTTAAATACATCTTTCAGCTGCAACTGTTTTTCTTCTTATCGTGTCACTAGTTATTTCCAACCAGTGTGGTGAAAGGATTAAAGTGCTCCTCAGAGGCTCCTTTCGTGCACTTGGCACATGTCTTCGAACTATTTAAATAATGCCGGTCATTTCACACAGCATCATCTAACCCCAAAGTAAGCAGAGCTTATGTTATGAATACCACATGACCGATATACTACTTATATACTTTTTTCTTTTTGTAAATACATACATATTATACATAGAAACACCAATTATCCTGTTGTGAACTGTCAATGATGTTAATAATTGCTTGTATCAAGATATAGGGCTATTCACTAATAGCTTTACATGTCTACTAATTAATATATTTTACATGGAATATGTACCCTAAATTATCCAAGGTTGATTTTTCAAGTAATTCGATCGTCCTCGCCTAAAACAAATAGAAATATAATCAAATTAAAAATCAGCCCTAAATGTTAAATAGTTGAACCATTCTGTTATTCTGTTATCCCATCTTTAACACATGGCGCGGAAATGGAGCTGCAGAATGTTCGGAATTATCGATTCCGTTTGTCGTCACGTCTGTCAACTGATGGCTGATTGGCCTCTCATTTGGGCCGATTGTGCCCCACGAATACATAATTTGCGTCCGCCTCAGTACGCCGCCATTAAGATAATCTCCGGCCGATCGACCATGTGGGTCCTCATTGATTACCTGAACGCTTGCTCTGTTCGTAGGCATGATTAAGATTGGATACTGGGGATTGGTTATTGTCTGCGATTTGTGGAATGACTACTGTTATATTTGCATGTTATATGACTGCTACTACTACTTTTCGACGACCTCTGTGGCGCTGTGGGCTAAGGTCCGGCTGAGACGTAGAAGGTTGAGGGCCGCGAGACAAATGCTTGTATGATCTGCAAGTATTTATCTCGGGTCTGAGTGTTTCTATGTATAGTATGTATATATTTACAAAAAAAATAAAAGTATATAAGTAGTATATCAGTCATGTGGTACCCATAAACCAAGCTCTGCTTACTTTGGGGCCAGATGATGGTGTGTGAAATGTCCGGGGTTATTTATTTAATTTATTTATTTCAAATTCAAAATTGTTTTATTATACACTAGCTGTTGCTCGCTACTTCGTCGAATTTTTTTGAAAGGAATTGTAGTTTAAATCCTTCCCCAGGATGCAATTTATCTCCTTGCCAAATTTTATTGATAAGTTTCAAACCAATCACACCCACCACCCATTAAAAAGTTTCCATACAAACATTCACACTCCATTTTATTTATTTATTAGGTTATTTTGAAAAATCCTGAAACTTGTGTCCATTTATTTTGCATTTTATTTATTCATATCAAGTTTCCAGCAAATCGCACCACGCGTTCAAAAGTTCATAAATTCGTTTTCACCCCTTTTCACCCTCTTAGGGGTTGAATTTCAAAAAATCCCGCCTTAATGAGTGGTTTTGCCGTAAAAGGAAGCTACCTTCCAAATTTTAGCTTTCTAGCTTCAGCGGTTTCGGCTCGGCAATGATGAATCAGTCAGTCAGTCAGTCAGGTTAAGCTCTTTTATAGATATTTATTTCTTTAAATAAATAATAAATCAATAATGCCGGAACATTTCACACATCATCTGATCCCAAAGTATGCAGAGCCTGTGTTATGGGTACCACAACACAGGTTTGACAACCTCTGTGGCACAGTGGGCTAAGGTCTGGCTGAGACGTAGAAAGTTGCTGGTTCAATTCCAGCCGCGGGACAAACGTTTGTATGATCTGCAAGTATTTGTCTCGGGTCTGGGTGTTTCTACGTATAATTTATATGTATTTACAAGAAATCAAAAGTATATAAGTAGTATATCAGTCATGTGGTACCAATAGCACAAGCGCTGGTTACTTTAGGGTCGGTATGATGCTGTATGAAATGTTCGGCATCATGCCATTTCAGCGACTGTCTCTTAGTCAGACTCAGTCAATCAGACCAAGCATCAGTACGTTTTCAGCTTGTCGCAAAATTAGCTACATATTCACTCGGTCGTCAACCTAATGCAGAAGTTAAATAAAGAAACAGTAACGCAATTTAAAAAGCAAGTGCAATAACACAATATGCAACTCAAAGCTCCCATTATGTACCTTGTGCGCAATTTTCGGTGTTAACTCGAAACCAACAGTTCGCAACTGCGCGTTTCTCTAACTGGTTCTCTAAAGTATTGCCCGCATGTATGCTTGTACCTAACTTTAGTCAAGTGCCAGCCGCCATTAAAACTTCGTACACCGATACTGCTAGCTGCATTGAGGTGACACGGACAACACGTAGAACTGTATTTACACCTTGCACAATCGTACTGAATAATCATCTAACTAATATTATAAATCCGAAAGTAACTCTGTCTGTCTGTCTGTTTGTTACGTTTTCACGCCTAAACCGGTAAACCGATTTTGATGAATTTTGGTATAGAGATAGATAGGACCTTAGAGATGGACATGGCTTACTTTTTATGTAGGTACCACGCGTGCGAAGCCGCGGGCAGCAGCTAGTAAAAATATAAAATCAATGTTCTAACAGGCTCATTGATAACGAACTGCCTAAACTCCTTTAGCTAGCGTCGCGTTAAAGTATTGTATAAGTATTCGATGACCTCTGTGGTAGCTGGTTCGATTCCCGCCGTGAGACAAATGTTTGTATGATCTGCAAGTATTTGTTTCTGGTCTGGGTGTTTCTATGTATAATATGTATGTATTTACAAAAAAAAAGGTATTTAAGTAGTATATATAAGTCATGTGGTACCCATAACACAAGCTCTGCTTACTTTGGGGTCTGATGATTCTGTGTGAAATGTCCGGCATTATTTATTTATTGTCTGTCTTCATCATTGTAATAACAATAAAAAAAGATGTTAATTAACATCTATCTGTTAATTAACATCTTTTTTTATTGTTATTACAATAAACAAAACAGCATTAGCCAATATGTGATATTAATTAAATTAAGCAACTTAACTTACCATTAAAAGGACTATCAGGGCTATCAGTGTGAGACTAGTGTGTCGACGAATACTAAGAAAGGGATTCCTGAAATTCTATTGGTCAGCAGCAGAAGGGGAGAGGGTCAAGAGTTATATGCTAATAATATTACACGTCTAAAGTTGCGGGTAGTTCTAACTTGTACTTGTTGTATATTTTATTGAGCACGACTTACTAACATGGGAGTACATTGTACCAGTACAATAGTATACCTTTTTTGAAACGGAAGTTAATGCTTAAAAGAATAAACTCAATACAAACATGATCTGTCTGACTACTACGACAGTAACCTCCACGATATCCTCAGATCTCTGGCTATCTACTTAGGTGTTCTGATATTTTAAGGGGCAAGTCAGTGGCAGGCCCAAACATTAAATATTGTTTGACAATGCACACAACTCTATGTAACTCCAAACTAAGCATAGCTTATATTATGGTGACCAGGTGACTGATAGAATTCTTATATATTTTTTTAATACATATTTATGATACTTTATACAAAACAAACACCTATTTTCATAAATGGGTGAAAATCGAACCCTCTACTTACAGCGCAGCAGGCAGAGCTACTACCAATTGAGCTGACAGGCCAGTCAAGACAAGACAAAGTCAAAGTCAAAGTCAAAGTCAAAACATTTTTATTCCACAAAACCACAAGGACCACTTTGAATCGTATGATAAATAAGGGTTATATTATTTCTTTCTTCTTCTTATTTCTTTTTTCTACATAAGTCTAACAACTGATCCAGGCTTTAAGCCTATTAGATTTTTGTTGCCACTCTGAACCACCTTATTTAAGGTTCCGCATTACTATCTACGAATCTTGAATTAGCTCTTAGCGCCGCGCAGGTACGATGTTCTGAATAAAATGCCTAAAGTACTGGGTTAGCACCAGTAAGGCAGACAATAGAATTCAAAATAATAGGGTCAAATTCGTAGCTTTAGACTTTGACAAGGCCTTAATTCATTTGCTTTCGAGTATTAATCAGACTTTAAAATTTGCCTTTGTGTGAATTGAATGCCTGAATACTGAAACACCACTTAAATTTGAAAGAAGACTCCTTAGGCGGCGTTCGAGACTTTCCTCATACAATTTTGAACGATTTTGACCTACTTATATAAGCCTCAAAATAACTCGTCAATATATTACACACGTGACTCACACTCACTCACGTGCGTGACTCACTGGCGATTCTAAAAGGTCCGCACTGGCACTGGTGCTAAGGGCCTTGTATTTCCGCGCCCCAGGTTACTAATGCAGATTGCGTTCAGAAGGTCATATCTAAATCACGGGATAGAGCATAACGTCGGCACTTTGTCTTAACTCAACACCTGCCCCCTCCCCCAAAGGGGGTACACGTTTATCAGCGGTTCTCCTTTTGTTGTTTACGAATGAGTTTTTTCCACGTTCCTCGGACCGCCTTCGACACACCTGCTCCCCCCAGGCGTTATTAAGGTCACTGTGCAAATTATCGCACGTTACTGCACGATTTTAGTCATACCTCATCTATACTAATATTATAAATTGCTTGTTGTAGAACCTAATAAGTGCCAATACATGTGACAAGTGCAGGCGCACTTTAATCTTAATCTTTACACCACACTAGTTTGAATAGTGAAATCAAAAGTGTCCTGGTTTGTCTATTTGTTTGTTGGTTACCTTTCAACAGTAAACGGCTATAGGTTCTCAATTAAATTTGTTAAGGACATTGTATTTTTGGGAAGGACATGCTAAGCCACGGGCAGAAGCTAGTCCATACTTCTATATTAATATTATAAATTCGAAAAAATCTTTGCTTGTAATCTTTTCACGGCTAAACTGCTGAACTGATCTTGATCATATTGGTAAGGTTATAGATTGTATCTTGAGGAAGGGCGTGTAGGTAGCCGAGGTTAGCAGCTAGTAGGTAATATTTAGGAGACGTGGCGTTGCGGGTGATATGTTGGAGCATGCTTGTGTATGTGGTTGGTACCAGGGTTCGGTTAAACAAGAATCTTTATAATTTTTGGCGCGGTATCTGTCAGAGGCACGCGCGGCTCCTGATTTGGCGTTCCGGTTTGATCCACTTTCACCTTGTTATGAGGTTATGAAACATTAAAAGGTTCCCAGTTGTATATAAATTTTGCTGTTTTTATTACGAATCGCGAATATTAAAGTTATGAAGCTTTGTGTGGACCGTGCAAAATGAAAATGTTATGAAGCAATTTTGTTTCGTTTAAACGAATTGCAAATTTTTTAGCTAATGAGTGAAGTCACAGCAATCAAAATTATTTCCCTATTAGGTACTGTTGTTTTATTACTACTAACATTTAATATTCTTTGAAAAAAAAAGTCGAAAAAAATGAAGCCCTCCTAAAATTGGCCAGCTCGATAAAATTGAAATATGAAGAACAGATTTAATATTCCTCGTAGAACCCTTCACTTCGCACGGTCCAACGCACACCAGATAACTTTTATTTATCGCTCTCATTTTATGTGTATTGTGAGTTTTGTGAGAATTGTGAGGGAAATAGTACGCGCGTTGTCGGGAACTTATCGCGCCTAATGTTCCGTTATTTTTTTTACTTTCGACCTACTTATGGGGTGAGAAAGTGTTTATGTTGACGCTTTAATTGGATAAGTATTATATCACTTACTCGTAGTTATCTTAAAAACAGATTGTCCACGTGAATTCTTTGTTCCTTTACCATTGTACCATTTGAATGTACCATTAATGGCACTGTGACAATTATTATTTGCCGAATTTCCATTACGCCAATAATCTATTGACGGAAAATATTGACGACGACCTCTGTGACACCTTAGGCGATGGCCAACCTGAGACGCCGGAGGTTGCAATATGAATGTATTTAGAACAAAACAAATATGAAGTAGCATATCAGTCATGTTGTTACCATAACACAAGCTCTGCTTACTTTGAGGCTAGATGATGGATGCCATGTAAAATGTCAAGGACTATTTATTGATTACAAATATATTTATATATTGTTTTGTTATTCGTGCTACATTCAATAAATTAAAATCAATAATTCCCATTTTTAAGTTATTTGGTTAGCCAGTTGGTTAGGTTATGTTATAGTATAGAAAGCAACGCGCAAGGCGAGCGAGCAAAGCGACCCGCCGAAGCGCCAGAATAATGCCGTTTGTTTACCGTGCTACTATCAATGTACCATCAAAGTACTATCAATGTACCATTAATGTACCATCGAAGTACCATCGAAGTACTATTAATGTACCATTAATGTACAGTCGATGTACCATCAATGTACAATCAATGGTATATTTTAATGGTATCATGGAAAATAAACGAAATTCTTACAGTGTACTGTATATATCGTAGAATAAGGGTTCTATTTCTTCGGTTATTTTACAGACTTTTAAGATCACTATTATACATAACATAGCATACATTTATGGCAGTTCTAGCAATAGTGGCGTCATAACATTTAAGAACTCCACTACAATGGTCCTTCGAACCGAATCTCCAGGCTCGAAGGACCAATTTTCTATAAGTAAGTTCAATAACGCTGTACATACATTTTGTCTCACGTCTCCGAGATAGGACTTAGGGGGTGATGTTTTTATTATAAACACGTGTTGGGCCGGGAAATATTTGCGGGTGTTAAGGTAATGTGTTCCGCTGATGTACGCATGTCGTTTACGTTTGAATCGTCTTATTAGAGTTACGTTGGCGTCTCGACCGTTGTTTATTCATGTTTTTGTTGTTTGCACTTTGTAGTTTGCCTCTGTTTTTACAAGCATCTATTTTTCTTCAAGTACGAGAAATAATCGCGACGTTCGTTCAGAAAGCCTGTAATATATTACATCCTTTAACACTCTTTAACATTTCAAAGCAGATCTTCAGTATATTACAGGTTCGATCACGCGCACGACAATTTTTTATATGATCTGCAAATATTTGTCTCTGTTCTGAGTGTTTTTTCTATATATAATATGTATGTTTTTACAAATAATTACATGTTATAAACTAAAAAGAATATACACAAGGTAGCTACTGTAAAATGTTGAGGAGTTCCCTTCGTCTTCATCATCAGACAGACCCCTAATGACAGTCATAACCCATCTAGGTGTAAAGTTCTCATCAATACAAATTAATCAATCCCAAACACCAGGTAATTGCTGTAAATCGTTGAGGAGTTCCCTCGACTGTCTTTCGGTTTCATTCTTTATTCTTTCTTTATTCTTTATTGTACACAAAAAAACATAATCTAAACTTAATCAATAATGGCATGTACACAGGCGAGCTTAACCCTAAAAAGAGTTCAATTGATGTTTCATCATCAGATCGACTCCAGACCTTCATTAAATAGTAGTGCTTTAAAATACTTAATGAATAAAATTTACAAACGCTCTAGTCGCCACTACGATTTTCGAAGGTTCCCCTCGATTTCTCTGGGAAACCATCATCAGATTCTAGTTTTCTTATCGTGGTACTACCATTGGGATATCTCCTATCGAATTTAAAAAAGAATCATCAAAATCGGTTCATAAACGACGAAGTTATCCGCGAACACCCTTAAAAATAAATATACCTATATATGGTCGAATTGAGAAACCTCCTTTTATTGAAGTCGTATATAAGTAGTCTAACAGTCATGTGGTTCTCATAACACAAGCTCTGCTTGTTTTGGAGCTAGATGATGCTGTGTTGAATGTCTAGCATTATTATTATTATCTTAAGCCTCTACGACCTAAGAGATTGATTTTGAATCTGAGTCTGTCAAAGTTTTAAATTCAAATTAAAAACTGATTTATCCAATAGTCACTGCAGGCCTAGCACGGCACGAGGAGAAATAGTCTTTCCACCTTTTTATCCACCTGTCAGTGGAAATACACCACCACCTGTCCACCACAGGTGGATAAAAACGGGGGAAAGACTATTTCTCCTCGTGCCGTGCTAGGCCCGCTGGGATTACTTTGAATCGTCTTCCATGCAAGGTTTTTCTACAATGCGTATTTTTTAATTATAGTTATTTGGAAGATAACCTCCAGACATGCAAGTTTTTTGTAGTAAATAGTTTCTAAGTAAATATGCGTTTTCACTAAAGCATAATAAAAAGTGTACTAGTTTAAATAATGACGTGATGATCTTGACCCAACAGTATTGGTAACAATTATTTTAACGATTTAAGCAATAAAAGAAAATCTCATGTGTAATGGAAATTCAACTTAATGCTGATGGTTATTAAAGGTAATATTTCACGATAGCTTCTTAGATTCGAGTAGGTTAGGAGTTCATTCAAAAGGCCAAAGTTATGCCGTGCGGTATTAACTCAATGGAGTGGCAGGGAACTGATTATACTTTCGAAAACGACCTCTATTTTTAAGTAATCTTTTAGGAAAATATTAAGGCCATGTAAACGTTCCATGGACATTAAAAGGTTGTCTGGAAGAATTCGTTTTCTTAGCGATAAAATAGCTTATTGTATTGTATGTCTCCATTTCAAATCTCGCCGAAAACTGGTAGTAAGTTTAACATTTTGATAAACACGAGTTTTATTCACGTATAATTTGTCAATGGTTGCACCGACACTTTCTCGATTCATCTAGAGAATCTTCATTAAGCTGAGTTTGATCCGCGGTCTTAGTTGCCGCGGTTGCTCGAGTTTCTCGAGAGAGAAACTCGAGTTGCCGCTCGAGTTCGTGTATTATTCGCGTTAAAATAATACGTGAGTAAAACCTATGATTATCAAAATAATAATTATAATAATGCGGGACATTTCACACAACATCATCTGCCACCAAAGTCAGCAGAGCTTGTGTTATACCACATGACTGATATACTACTTACATACTTTTTTGTAAATACATACATATTATAGAAATACCGAGACCCGAGACAAATCACATCATACAAACATTTGTCCCACGTCGGGAATAGAACCAGCAACCTTCTGCGTCTCAGCCGGACCTTGGCCTACTGCAATACAATACAAATACAATACAAAACTTTATTTTTTCAATAAAATCACAAATACCACTATAAATCGTCTTCTTACATGCTAATGAATTTAGGTGCCGGTTCCTCCTAACCCCAGTTCAAGAAGAATTAGGCAAGAAACTCGTCTGGTCTTAACACTTTTTTGTATGATCCTTGCAAATTTGCGACACAGAGGTCGTCAAAATGTATAGTATAACTCACAAAAGTTTTGAAAGTGGTAGTAAGTTGTGTCAGATTCGACGACATATTTTCTCAATGACATTTATCTCACTTTTTCAGTCATAGCCCCCAGGTTCATAAATATAAGAACTGAAGAATTATTTAAGCTTACACCCAGTAAGTTCATGTACTCTCTGAGTTATTCTTGGTATATACTAGCACTAGTACTTTACTAGTGTTTGATGTTTCATGTTTGAACACATCAATTGTAGCAATAACCCAAAGTTAAATGGCGGCACAAGATAAATATACCTAAACTGAAGGCAAAATAATAAACACACCAAATCATTAACCGGATATGCAATCAAAACTTTACTTACGAGTAACTGCGTGATGGGTACCGTAAACCACTTACCATTATTTGACACGGCGTGTAAAGCTTAGTTCCTAGTTTAGACCCGTATTTGTACTAGGGATGGGACAAAATTACAAACCCTGAAATACTTGAGCACATATTTCTAAACAAACTCTAAATCTAACTTATAATCACAAACGGTAATGTGTCGGTAAATCTTTTGACACCTTTGACATAAAAAGGACATTGACAGAGCATACTTTAATACCACGTTAGCAAATTATGTAATTGACTGGCCTGTCAGCTCAGTTGGTAGGAGCTCTGCCTTCTGCGCTGTAGGTTGAGGGTTCGATTCCCTCCCAGGATAAACATTTGTGTGAAGAACATAGTGTGTTTGTTCTGTGTCTGGGTGTTATAAAATATCATAAGTATTTATTTAAAAACATATACTTAAGTATTGTATCAGTCATCTAGTCACCATAATACAAGCTATGCTTAATTTGGGGCTAGATGGTGTTGTGCGCATTGTTCAGCAATATTTATTATTATTATTTATATTTATTTATTTAAAAGGTAGGGAACGATACATAAAATAAATAAATATTGGTAGATAATTCACACAACAACATCTAGTCCAAAACTAAGCATTACTTAATTTTCACTCAAAACGGGATATTTACCATGATTAGTATTATGAGTTTTTCTGCTTCCCGATATTTTGGCACAGTTGCATGCGCCATGATCACGAGATAAACTGAAAAAGACTGAGAAGGAGGGTAGACCGTTTTGTCTGCCCATAAAATACATCCGCAAAGACTTCAGTTTATTCAATTCCGTTTATCTTGGCTACAGATATAAACATATTTATTCTTTTTAATTTTAATTTGTGCGATTTCCTGTACTTCAAGATTTACTTGATTTCGGGCTGGATGATGTTTTGCGAAACGTCTTAAAATAAAAGATACTCGTATATTAGTTTATTCAAGTTGTAATTCACTATTTGTCCTATTATTTGATCTGTTGTTAACTATTGCTTGTTTCTTTACGTTATTTAGCTATATATTTAAGTATGTATTCGTTAGTTGATCATATTGTATTTAATATTATTTCATCATCTGTTGAATATGAAAGTCAGTAGAGTTAGAGAGCTTTTAATTGTAATTGAAAAGTTTTGTTCATGTATCCACTCCAGCATGCTGAGGTGTACATATTATTTTTATTATAAATCACTCATATTATTTTCGTCACCCCATATTCAGCGACATTGATTTCCATCCACCCCAAGGTTGTCTGACAGAGATCGCTATATAGCGATAAGACCGCGCATTGTACTACCGTGTAGCTAACTATTGTTTCTTATAAAACAGTCCAATGTATTTGTGGTATGCAATAAAGTTTTTCTATTCTATTATAATTCATTGTTATTAGCGTTGACGGCACCTCTACCCTATCGCGTTTAAAATTAGTGTTCGCGCTTTCATGTGTTATAGTTTTCATTTCACTAAGTACCTAGTGCCAGTGATATCACTAATGCTAACTATCACGAGTTAGCACTCTCCGAATTGCATACACGGCACTGAGGATAAATATTATCTGTTTAGCCAAAGCTTGGTTTAACTTGTGATGTGTTTTAGTTACGAGTTTCGTGAATCCGAGTTTTGTTTGTAGTAGCAGATTATGATAAAGTTTATTAGGTAAAACATTAAGTTTGTATCTGACACAAGACACAAAAGTGTCCACGTTTGCACCGTGCCTTACCAAGTAGTGGTACACAGTACATAGTTGCTTCAAAATAATAATATTACTGGACATTTTACACATCATCATCTAGCCCCAGAGTAAGCATAGCTTTTGTTATGGAAACCACATGATTATATACAATTTATAAACTTTTTTTGAAAAAATGTATATATTATACCTACTTAAATAAAACACCCAGACCCGAAACAAATGATTGCAAATTATACAAACATCCATACTAATATTATAAATGCGAAGGTGTCTCTGTCTGTTTGTTACGTTTTCACGGCTAAACGCCTGAACGGATCTTGATGAAATTTGGTAAGATGTATTGCATTTGGAGGAAGAACATAGGCTACTTTTTGTCTCAAAAAACAACCATGAAGGGGGTAAAATAGGGAATGAAAGTCTGTTTGGGCATATTTCCTTATGTTAGGGATCTGAAAATTCATATTTAGGCTTTTGGTTAGTTTTTTTTTATTAGTAGGGTAATATTATAAATGCGAAAGTAACTCTGTCTGTCTGTCTGTTACGTTTTCACGCCTAAACCGGTGATCCGATTTGATGAATTTTGTAATAGAGATTGCTGGGACCTTGGAGAAGGACAAAGGCTATTTTTATGGAGATACCACGCGTGCAAAGCTGCGGCTAGTTAATATATAATAATGATTATATGAATACCAGAGTAACAATTGAAAGTAGATACTCATTTATGCAATGGCAATATTGTAACTGCTTGTATATTCCCCAATATATTACTCAGCCATAAAGTTGTACTCATTAACAGAGCTATAATTAATTAATTGAAAATAACGATAGGCACATTAATAAAATTTGAGAATGCTGCCTTTAATTTTGTAAATTTAAACGCTGTATTCAGTATTTTGAGTGCTTTCAATACGATCCATTATAATAATTGTTTGTCTGTTTGCTCAACTATAAATGAGGTAATGTAAAATACCAGAGTAATGAGATAATGAATAACCATTTATCGAAAGCTGGTAATGAATTAATAATATATTTTCATAAAGTAATGTTACGGTGAAACTCTTAATCGTGAACATTCTTGTGTGGTAATAGCAGTTAATAAAAAATTAGCAAAGTGCGTTTCGGACCCTGCGCTTTGATGGTTTTTGAAGTTAGAATGAATAGTTTCCAATTATTCTAAGTAAATAACAAAAATAATTATTTCAAATTTTAACACCATCTAGTTAGCAAACTACGTGACCAAATTAACGCCACTTTTTCAGGTCTACAAGGAATATAAATAAATAAATAAGTACATATTGGACATTATCAGACACTATCGAATTTTTTACATTTATAGCATTTTAATTCTAATTTACGAATGTCGTTGATAACAATTGCTAGCTCTAATACGACGACTTCTGTGTCACAGTTGACAAAGGCCCGCTTGAGATTCAGAATATTGCGGGTTTTTTCCCATTCCCGCCTCCGGGTAAATGTTTGTATGATCAGCAAATATTTAACTCGGGACAGTTTTATGTATAATAATGTATGTATTTACAAATAAAAAGGATTTTTATGTTAGTATTATATTAGTCATGTGGTTCTTATAACACAAGCTCTGCTTACTTCGGGGCTATATGATGCTGTGTCAAAATATCCAGCGTTATTTTTTTTTAAATGAGTTGAATTTATTTACTGAAATAATTATAGATATGTACTGAATAATATACAATAATATAAAATACATGTGAAACAGTTGAGCTATCTGAGGATCCGATCCAGATCACTGCCAGAGGGCAGCGACACTGGCAGCATTGCCACGTTTATTGTCTCTATTGTCCGTATTGTGTTTATTTTAACCACAGTATTCAAACGAATTTTGAGGGTTTAAATGTTGCCCTCTTCCTACAATGGTTATGTCGCGGTTTGTTCGCGAAGGTTCACTAATGCCTCCGACGCGGCGGCCCTGACATTAATTAAGCCGGCAGATTATCTTCCAGGCGTCCCGCGGTCAAGTACGGCTGTTTACGTTGAGTTAAGAAGTTGTACGGTCGTGTATAAAAAAAAACGAAATAAATTGAAATTTACTGAAATTTGCTTTACCTTTGATTAACCTAATTGCACCTAGCATATTAGTCTATTCAAGGTGAACTTTGTGATTGTATTGAATAATAAATTGGCCTAGCGCATGGGACCACGTATAGTGAAGGCTCCCGAATTCAGTAAGGATAAGATAAGATAAGTAGTCCACACTTCAAGGCTTTAATATTTATTAAACAAATATCTGTATCGAAAAACTATTTAAGAAATCTCTAATTTCCTATTATTTAAAAGACCTATCCAGCGACATATCGTGTGTGATATGTCACAACGATGGAATTAAAAAAATCATTCGTGTAATCATACTTTTCATGTAGGCGAGGCACATGTAAAGTAGATGGTCCCATATGGATTTCGGTAGGTACCTGCTCTTAAAATGATTTGACTTTGATTTGGCATTACATGGCAGAACTTTTACTTAGTGTGCAGTATGCACGCGCCCTTACTTCACACCGAATCCAGCTTTACAGGGCATTTAAATTGTCTTGCAAATAAGGGGTCAAGCTGAAATGCATTTTGCCAATTTGCGACTGTAGCCGTTTCCCCGCGTTTTGCGGTCATTGCGGTTTTATTGGAATCACGGACACGTGGGACTTAAATCGTTTGCAATTACTGAAGTACAGGTGTCGCTAGTGAGATTTTTGGAAACAAAACGAGGCGAAACCTACTCTTTTATTTGGATAAAAATTGTTAATATAATTTATTCAGTTGTTATATTCAAATGCAGAATCGCGAAAACAAAGCAAGCATTCTTATATACCTATAGAAATCAGTGAAAAAAATATTTTAATAATCTCATGTTTGTAGTATAGCGATTTATATGGCTGTGATACGTGGACACACTTTATACATCAGTCTTTATATCAGTCATTCTTAAAGGCATTCGAGATGGAAGATGGACAAGGAAATAAAAGATTAGCTGGACCGAAAGACCGTGAACATGGAAGTTCTAAGTTCAGTTAAAAAAAGTATACTTTTGAAAAAAAAAACCGGATAGATATAATGAAGATCAGTAAAGTTATAGCAAATTCAATAGAACTATCCACGTTATTTTTATGACATAAGAAAGATATATTTTTTAATTATCCAAATCGGACCATTACTTCCGAAGATATTAAGTAATAAACATTATGCTGATCCTGCCAGTAACATCAATGTACGCGGGTGCCGGTGTCATTGGGACGGTGCCCTCTCACTTCACGATTCAATAACTGTCGGCGACCCGTCCCTGTGACGTTACAGCTACCGCGGCAGGTAACACTCAGTGAACTTCGGTAGTAATTTTGTCATAACTTCGTAATTTTTTGTCGTGGAACAAAAATTGCACCGTAAAGGATTTTTTAGCTCTATATATCTGCATTCTCAACTAAAAACGTTACGTATCCTCATTATAGATAACCTTATACGACCAACATAAAAATATATAAAGAGGAAGACCACGAATCAGCTACTGAGTCAATTTAAAGAGAAGGTAGCTGTCGTATCGTATGAGAAGATCAAGGAGGCTGCGTTGCAGACGAACAGGTGAAAAAAAAAGATGCACCTCTTAAATTAGAGGAAGCAAAAAAACTCTTGTCTGTTTAAACGTAAAGCAAAACTGTATTCGTATCGAGAATCGAACCCGGCCGCCGAACTACCGATGCTTAATATCTGATGCAAACGTATATAAAGGTTGGACACTATAACAATAAATAAACCTGAAATAGAACTCTTCATATATGGTGATTTACCGGCGTATATACTGTTTATCTTGGACTCGTCTCGGTCACTAGTGAAACCAGTCGTTCGTGTCATCATTGTGAGAGTGTTAGTGACTCGAATACCACTTGAGTCAATATTTGAACAATACGCTATTTTGGTCAATGAAAACGAAAACTTCACACAATAGTTCATTATCCTTGTTTATAAATAGTATCGATAATCAATAGATACTATAAAACAATGACTATCACCGCGTCTGTTTGCACGAACGCGATCAACTTAAAAGTACCGAACGAATTTCCATATGGTTTCACCAATAGGAGTGATTCATGATAAGGGTTATTTGTATAATTCACGTATGAAGCCGAGGCTGGTTGCTAGTAAAAAGCTTTATTTAAAACTAGCTATTACCCGCGACTTCGTACGCGTATGCTCAGACACTTTATTTTTATTTTTCTAAGGGTTGCATTTTGCGCAAGAACATCACATAAGTTTAATCCCCTATTTTACCCCCTTTGGGGATGATTTAGCAAAAAACGTTAAAACACATTATTTTTAGTTATTTAGTTATTTTTTACCAAAATGCTAAATATGAATTTTATGATCCCTAACTTAAGAAAATATGAGTTGCCCAAACAAACTTTAATTTAATTTTATTATTTTTTGAGACAAAAAGTAGCCTATGTTCTTTCCCCGAATGCAATACATCTTCTTACCAAATTTCATCAAGATCCGTTAGTTGGTTAGCGGTGAAAACGTAACAAACAGACAGACAGATACACTTGCGCATTTATAATAATAGTATGGATATACATTTTTATATAAATACTGCAGGAAATTCCTGCAGTAATTATATAAAAATATGTCCTGAAAACGGCGGCGTTCTGCGGCTTCGCGCACTGCTATGTGCGCGAAGCCCCACCCCCACCCACATAAAAAGAAGCATATGTGCTATATTCCAGATCACAGACTACTCCTATTCTAAGTTTCATTCATATTAGTTTCAGCGTTATTGAGCCACCATAAAGAAACATTGAAACATTCGCATTTTGAATACTAATAGGGTAGTAGGATTCTAAAAACCCAGAAAGAAGAATTCCCCGCATCCCAAGTCGCGCTCGTCATTTGACCCTGGACTGTTCGTACCTCCGGCTATTCATGCCGCGGTGCTAGTGCCGAGAGCTCTCCTCGCGAGGGCTGCCTTTGAATCGTCTCATTCACAGCCTCTTTGCCTCTGAAAGAGTAAATGACGTTGTGCATTCGCGAGTCGAAAGCCGGTGACGCGGCTGCAATATTTTCACTTTTTCCACCTAGAATGACATGTATGGAACTTAGTGTTTCAAATTTTCACACTTTTATTCCTGTTGTATTTGGTGAAAAATTACATTATTTGAGATTCAAGTACGCGGTAAAGCTAGTTTTTAACCGACTTCAAAAAAAGGAGGAGGTTCTCAATTCGTTTTTTTTTGTTTGTTACCTCATAACTCCATCATTTTATGATTCTTTTGTAATGGATATACTGGTTTGGTTTGGAGATCAAAATAGCTGAAAAAAATATGTTATCCAAGTAAACGAAATCTCGTATTTTTGTATAAATGAAGTCGGTTTTCTTTTTAGTGTTTAAAACGTAATTATCATTATGTATAAACGACAACATCATCTAACAGTTTTGCATATTCATTGGTTTAGACAATCGCAAATACATAATTAAATAAATACAACATTGGGGCCATTCGCAGCGCTATCTAGCACCAAACTAAGCAAAGCTTGTACAATTAGAACCAGATGACTTATACAATACTTCAAAACATATAAATACATACCCACATTAAGATACTTTCTAACACCCAAACAAAGACACATACAAACATCTGTGTTCATCACACAACTGTTTGTTCAGAGTGAGTATCGAACCCAAGACCATTACCGTAGAAGGCAGAGTTACTACCAACTGAGCTGTAAGCTCTATAAATGTAAAGGAATAGGCAAAAACGGTCAAGTCAAATTCAAAAGATACTTTATTCAATACAATTACAATGATCACTTTAAAACGTCTTACATACTAGGTGAATATAGGTGCCAATTCATCCCGCATCAAGCCAGAGAAGAACTGGCAAGAAACTCGTCCTCGTCCTAGCGCTTTTTTGCATCCATCCATCTTTAACTACCTCAACTACAAAAAACTAATACAAGAGAGTTTATACATTTCAAATGTGTCGGTTAACTGTCTGAGGGCAGAGCGACATGAGGCCATGCATCCTTATCAATAATATAGTCATTTATAATACTCCTTCTTCAAAAGACTACCCTTTATATGTTTAAAATTTTAACGTATAGCTTCTCTAAAAACAATCAAATAAAAACAGTTATTGAACCTTCTGTGAGCAAGTTATATGCAGGTAAATACACGAGCTATGATTGGTAAATAACTCTCCTACCTACGAGTGTAGAGGTAGAGGGTGCATCGGAGCATCCACGGGGAGCAAACGACCTATTTTCGTCACCCCTCAGCTTGATTGACTCAATCAAGCGCTCAAATGAGAACGCTGCGACCGACTTTTGTTACTTGATGGGAACTCGGTGAGCCATAATGCATTTTTTTACATTGACGATGCACTTTTTATAAAGATGGATTTTAATGTCATAAATACTGGTTATAGAAATGCTTTTATCATTGTTTCATTCATAACGAAGTCAAAGTCAATACAGTTTCGACTGGCCTGTCAGCTCAATTGGTAGTAGTTCTGCCTTCCAGGATAAACATTTGTGCGATGAACAAAGGTGTTTGTTCTGTGTCTGGGTGTTATAAAGTATCATAAGTATGTATTTAAAATATATATAATATATATAATATATATAAGTATTATATATCATATATAATATCAGTCATCTAGTCACCATAATACAAGCTATGCTTAGTTTGGGACTAGATGGTGTTGTGTGCATTGTCCAGCAATATTTATTTATTTATTTTATTGAATACAATCACATTGACCACATTGACATTGACCAATCATCTAAGATGCTAGGTACATTTTTGTCCTTAGAATTCGCGTAGAATTATATTATTACCTGCTAACATGCTAGATGTATTAGCTATAAGGCCGCCCATTGTATTGCCTTTAATAGTAATGTTATTGTAACATTCCGTGTGGTATTCAATAAAGAGTTATCTATCTATCTATCTTTGAATATAGGAGCTTATTCCTCTTAATCCATGAACTTTAGTTTGATGAATACTATCTTAAAGCATTCCTCTAGGTTGATGGCGGAGTAAATTTTTGTCTTATCTACGATAAAAGTTTACCTAGCCAAAATGGCATGCTACGAGTACGTCATAATCATAAGTCAGGTGGCATATCCGGCGCATCAGCGATCTTATTAAATTACCTGCATCCGTGCCCAGATGGCGCAAAATTGAGTCGCTGTAAAACACTTAAGTTTGATGTGCAGAAAGTGCAGTACTGCAGTCAAAGAGGAATATGTCTCCTAATATTTGAAATTTATTAGTATTGAGTTATTCAGTTTCGTTTATTTTTACGCGTTTGGTAAAGGTTCTATGAACTTTTAGAGGACTTTATTTCGAATACTAGAGGTGCTATGAAAAGGGTTTTCCCGAAATGTCACCTCCAAAGGGTCCCAGTTGTATTTATGTGTAGTACGGTCTGTTTAATACTAGTCATTGCTCAACCAAGGACCGGTTAAGTACATCAACTTATCTTCCGAATGAACCATTTAAAAGTTAGTACTAGTGTTCTAACGACTAATTCTACTTATTTGACGCACTAAATGTTTTTATTTTAGTTGTTTTGTAAAGTGCACTCAAATGTTTATAGTCGACATCAATGTTTTGTGTGACATGTTTGTTTTATTACAATGTTTGGTTTTACGATACTAAAAACATCTATTTTTGCACGTTTCGTTGAACAACACAATTCCAAGGTTTACGGGTTTTATTTGTATATCAAAATGTTTTGTTGCGATGAAAAGGGATAAAGTTCAACACTACTAACATTAGCGACGTAAGACGGAAGACGCATGCAACGAACAATGACTTACTTCTGCTGATCAGTAGAATAATGTATAATGTCGGAAAAAGGTACACGTTAAATTTACCACTGAAATTCAACCCGAAATGTAGCAACACGATACAGATGAGCCTGTGAATAACGAACTGACAGACAACGCTACATATTAAAGTTTCACATGTCAATACCATTCGTGTTACGAATGCGGACCGTAAAGCAAAATGTGAGCTTCTGATGTGCAGTTTTATTTAACCGATACGATATTGTGAGATTAATATGAGTGATTTGCATGAGTGCTGTTTTATTGCGTCATTTGCTAACTAACATGTTCAGTTGGCAACAGTGCATGTTGACGTGTTTTAGGCTAATTTAGACGCCATGTAACTTAGAGTTGAATAAAACTGCGGAAAATCCTTAGAAAATCTATTCAATAAAGGAAAATAATGTCAATTTAAGTATATAATTTAAAATAATACCAGTCAAAACCCAAAACGTTAGTACAACTCAAAACTTTCGAATGTGAAACTTTACTTACTTATTTTAAAAATGTTAATTAAAACATATTTTAAACTCAAATTTTGATTTTCTTGTAAGCAAATTAAGGTCAGGATAAATATATATAATATTTAATTTTGTACATTTTGTATCATATGGTATATATATATACGAGTAAGGATTTCAAAGTCCTTTTATAGTTTATATCGTTTAGTATAAAAACACATGGTAATATACATTTTATATATTGGCGAACGGCTTTTCCCGCTGTAGTAAGGTAAGCTGGACAAGTTTGATGCCTTTTTACAGTGAGCCTCTTTCGAACGTGTTCAGACTTCAGGGTGTTAGCACGTAAGCTGGCTAGGTCTGAGTGGCTCGTTAAGACGCTATCTTGAAATATGACTTCTTTCGTGAAGTTGTATCAGCTGTTTTTACATGATTTATTGTAGAAAAACAAAAAATATTCTCTAAAAATATATTGATCGAAGATGAAAAAGCACTAGACTTATTTGGCTTGCTCAAAGCCAGCTGGCTGAGGCTGCCGACAGACATTATATAGTGTACGAATATATTGATATAATAATTATTACCAGTCGCGCAATGCCGTATAAATAATGGTTTCTTGTGTAATTATAATGGGAGGATTCTTAAATGTAATTATTTTATATTCCAATATTTTCTTTAATTACTTAATAGTCCGATCACATGAATGGGTGTTCTATCGGTTACTTTCGATCGCTATTTAAAATTATTAGCTTACTATAGGTATTTTTTTATATACATACAAAAATAATATAAAATACATGTGAAACAGTGGAGCTATCTAAGGACCGTTGAAAGTTATCTATAGCTAGCTCAAGTGATCTAAACTAATGCCATCTTCAAGACACTGGCGGTATTGCGTAGTTAAATAGCAATGCATTTTTTTTATTGATTTTTGTATCATCCTCTCTTGACGACCTCTGTGGCGTAGTGGGCGAAGGCCCGCCTGAGACGCAGAAGATTGCGGGATCAATTCCCGTCACAGCATGTTTGCCATAAATGTTTGCATGGTCGGCAAATATTTGTTTCGGGTCTGGGTATTTTTCTATGTATAATATGTATGTATATACAAAAAATATATAAGTAGTATATCAGTCGTGTGGTTTCCATAACACAAGCTTACTTTAGGGCTACATGATGCTATGGGAAATGCCCAGCATTATTCAATAAATAAATTTAAAATAAATATTGATAGACAATGCACTCAACACCATCTAGCCCCAAACTAAGCTTAGCTTGTATTATGGCGACCAGATGACTGATAGAATACTTGTATACTTTTAAATACATACTTATGATACTTTATAACACCCAGGCACAGAACAAACACCTATGTTCATCACATTAATGGTTATCCTGGGAGGGATTCGAACCCTCAACCGCAACCTACACCCTCAAATTCAATTAACAATTCTTTTCTTCAAGGATCAAGGATCACTTGGAACTATGAGGTCAAACTCCCTCTCGTAAGACATTTGCATAGCCATTTTGCTAGCTGGACCTTTTAGTAAACCTATAGTCAAGTCAGCGTAGCCTGACCTTAATTATGTTCGTGGCCTTTAGGTTTCTTGTGCGGTTATTAGTGCAAAGGTCGTACTGTACGATGATGTTTTTGTGGTTCAACCGCAAACAAGTTTCTAGCAACGGAATGGTAGTCTGTAGATTCTTGGTAAGTATATAAATAGACGACCTCTGTGCCACCGTGGGTGAATTCCCGTCTGAGACGCAGAAGGTTGCTGGTTTGATTCTTACCACGGTACAAATGTTTCTATGATCTGCAAGTATTTGTCTCGGGTCTGGGTGATGTTTTATGTAAAATATGTATCTACTTAAAAAAACTATATAAGTAGTTTATCAGGATTTTACTTGCGAATCGCGAACGCGTGCAAGAACGATCGTGCAACGGATTAAACTCACCCTGATAAAGATTATCTATATGAATGAAATGTGTCGTTGCTTTTATCAACAAACCATCGACTTTATCAACATTTTATGTAGGTACAACCATCGAAAATGTTGAAAGTGAAATCTTGGTATTACTTATACCTATTTAATCCTTTCACCACATTGGTTCGAAATAACTAGTGATACGATAAGAAGAAGAATACTAGTATTAAGTATTTTGTTTTTTAATAGTTTTATTGACGTGACAACGTCTAATAAATCGATGAACGCCGGCTGCTCGCACGAAAAAGGTTGACTCATTGTCCTGTTACGCTCATTGTAACGTTACGATCGTAGCGAGAGCGCATAACAAAACAGATAGATGCGGCCCAAGCCGCATCTATCTGTTTTGTTATGACGTTGTCACGTTATACTAACGTCCGTAAACCGACTTTACAGACAACCAATTTTTTTTTTGTATACCATTTACGTAGGTATAAGAAGGATCATACAAAAAGCGCTCGGACCAAGACGAGTTTCCTGTCAATTGTTCTTGGGCTTGGGATTTTAGGAATTAGCACCTTAATTCAACTTGCCTGTAAAAATATTCAAAGTGATCCTTGCGTGTACAGAATAAGAACGTTTTTTGGGCAATTTGAATTTTATTCTGAAATAAAAACATCGTGCCGTGCTAAACATTGAAACTGTTAGACACAAGTCCACGATACTCTAATGAATTTATTTACTTCAAACCAGAATATAATTGTGTAAATAAATTATGCTAAACAATATATTGTTTATTACTAATCGAATTAGGTATATAAGCAGTATAATATGATTACCTAATAAAACACGTGCTAAAGCTTATCGTACGCGTGTTAAATTGTATAGGTTTGCGTGTGTATGAAATTAAGTAGTTGTTTCGAATCTGATTACGTTAGTAACGCTTGTTTACGTCATAAGATAGAAGTATTTTATCGTTCATATGCTATTAAAAAGTATTAAAAAAATAATAAAAATCAAAAAAGTGATTTGCATCGACCGGGAATCGAACCCGGGCCGCCCGCGTGGCAGGCGAGCATTCTACCACTGAACCATCGATGCTTATGATTGAATGAAGAAAATATGAACCTAATAGCACGCAGAGATAGTGTATGAGTAGAACAAGTTTTAAATATGAGCAGTAGTTTCATGTATCTTAGATTAATTAAAGTTTTATATACATAATTTAATTCTAAATATGTTTTTTACTAAACATATTTAGAATTAAATTATGTATATAAAACTTTGGGCGGTTTGGGTTTGACCTTTACCCATCTGGGAGTAGAGATTGGAAAAAAAATACTAGAGAATATAAATGACCTATTGAATAAATAAACTAATTGCCTTTGGCCTTGTTCGTGTACGTAATAGGTACTTCGTATACGACGTGAAACCAGAAACCTAAATTGGATGTGTGATTTCAGTAAATAAAATTCAATTGAGTTTCACGATCTCTACTAGGAAGGAAATAAATCTATCTGCCTGATATTTGATTAGAACGTATAATAACCATGAACAAAAGCCGTCTACTTAATATGTAATCCTGGGACGGGCCAACTGCCGGAAATTATTACTCGCTCGTCTTACAAATTATCCGACCCTCGAGCCTGTGTCACTCAACATCCACGATCACTCTAATATAATTTCTATCGCACTGTTTTTCAGACTAAAATGGTGTGTCAATCCTATCGAAACACATAGCCAAATGGATTCTGTACGTGTAGTATCTACCTACAAACAGTGTAGGTATTTAGGTATGTTAGCTACTGAGTGCGGCTTCGCACGCTTGGTACCACGGACAATCTATTGATTCCCTCCCAAAACAAATATTTGTGTGATGAATAATTGTTTGTTCTGTGTCTGAGTGTTATAAAGTATCATAAGTATGTATTTAAACATATATGATGGATAATGATATATATATACTTATGATACTTTAACAGCCACACACAGAAAAAATACGTTCATCACGCCAATATATAACCTGGGAGAGAGCTGGAGTCTCCACTAACTGCGCAGAATGCAGAGCTACCAGTTGAACTGACAGGCCAGTCATTTAAATAGGTTATATATTTTATAAAAAATTAAGTTTATTGTAAAGTATTAATATTCATCATCATCATCATACCAGCCTTCAGGAAGTCCACTGCTTGACATAGGCCTGCTCAATTGATTTCCAGGAAGAACGCTATTGATCCCTCTTCATCCACCGACATCCTGAGATCTTTACAATATCGTCAGTCCATCGGGTGGGGGGTTGTCTTATGCTTCGTTTTCCTGTCCTTGGTCACCATTCGAGAACTTTACTCAACAACGGTTATCAGTTCTGCGAGCTATGTGGCCTGCCCATTGCCACTTCAACTTGCAAATTTTGAGTGCTACGTCGGTGACTTTGGTTCTTCTACGGATTTTACGGATTTAGTATTAATATTATTGAAGTGAAATTAATATATGTTATTTTAAGTAAATACTTACGTAACTCTATTTGTTAAATACTGTACTTCAGACGCGACGAGGTGAAGCATACAGAAACGACAATTTTACTGCGATAGGCCTTGGATAGGGTAAAGACGTAAATAGGTAGAACGTTACTTTGGGGTGTATGTTTAACTGTTTCCAGTTTTCCGGCACAATGGTTACTCGTATAATATAACCGTTTCTTTAACTTCAACCATGGAACTTTGTTTAAATTGTACAACTTATAAAGGTCTTCAAAAAAGTCCGCGATGGTATTGGCGATGGTATACGGTCTATCTCTTAGGTTATGTTATTCTCATAGATAACATTGTAGGTATATAAAGACATTCTGTAGTATATTTAGTGTTCGCATTGCACCCGTGCGAAGCCGAGACGGGTCGCTAGTAAAGTATAAAAACAGAAATGGACTATTTAATATTAGGCTTAAAAATGGGTGATATACACTAGGTCGGTATTCGCCGTGCGGGCTGCTTACTAAATTGCCTCACAAGTCTATCGCCAGCTTATTTACACAGGTCGATAAAAATAGCAGATGACTACTTCATTATAAATAAATGAATAAATTATTTAAATTGATTACTTGAACGCTTTTTCTGTTCGTAAGCATGGTTAAGACTGGATGCTGGGGATTGGTTATGGTCTGCGATTTGTGGGATGACTACTTACTTACTGTAACGCCGCATTTACGTGATACAAGGTTTTCGAGAAAATAACCCCAAAATCGGTTTGTTTACCATTAAAATTGAGTCTTCTTCTTTTTTCGCACACGAGCTAAGTCCTACCGGCATCTAGCCAGCTATTATTCTAACATTCTAATATTATTCTAACTAGGCGTTACATTACTTAACTGTTATTTGTGCATGTTAGAATACTGCTACAACTTCTTTCGAATTCAAATTCAAAATCGTGTTATTATATATGTTTAGTTAGATAAAAATGCAGGACATTTCACAAAACATCATTTGGCTCCAAATTAAGCAGAGCTTGTGTTATGGGTACCACATGACGGAAATACTACTTACACACTATTTTTTCTGAATACTACAGATTATCTATATATTAATACGTGAAGCAAAAACTTTGTACCCCTTTTTCCGAAAATTGCGCGGACGGAGGAGTATGAAATTTCGCACACTTATAAGTAGTTTACTTGTATATAGAGAAATAGTGCAGAATGCTAATATTTTTATTAAATTACTTATGCATAAAAAATACAATAATTATTAATTAATTATGGTCGAATTTCGACTAGTACATGGAAATACACAGACTCGAGACAAATACTTGTAGATCAAACAAACATTTGTCCTGAGGTGGAAATTGAACACGCAATCTTCTGCGTCTCAGCCGGGCTTTGGCCCACTTTGCATAAAAATGTCGATCATAAAGTCATAGTGTGTAGTAGCTGTGTACGTATACAAACGATTTGTACACTAGACACGGTAACGGAACAACACACCTTCATGCGACGGAGGATTATCTGCGACTGAGCATTTTCATCGTCGATTTTAGTCACCTGTCGCATGCGACCAATCGCCGCACGACAAATGTCAAAACCTACTCTACTATTAAACCTACGATTTAGTGACCTGTGGTCTATTCAAATTGCCATTTAGACGGGCTTTTTAAAAATCAGTGGCGGCGACCTGTGTAAAACCAGCATTTGATAATACTAAAATTTGTATATCAAGACCATAATCATTATCTCCCTGCCCTTTATACAACTTTATGTGGGTTCGGTACATGTTCTATTCACTTTTTTATATTAAACGTCTTTTCAATATGCATTTTGTTACCCATGCCATTTTACAAAACATCAAAATGGACAATGGAAATAAGTCATTTATTTTTTTCTGTTTGTTGTGGACATGTTACTTGTAACCTTTGATAATTGAACGTATATAACTTTCTAAACGTTATTTATAACACATGCTGAGTGACGATCAATTTTGCCGTTTAATTACTTACTTGTTAGTTCATAAGTACTTATATGATATGATAAGACACAAAATAAACTTTTCCTTATTTCTTTCTTTCTTTCATTAGCATGGCCATTATCGTTGATATTTCAAACATTCTTAATTTTTATAACAATGTACTGAATGTTAGAGGTATGTCATGTAATTTATCCTTTTCCGTCAAAAGTAAGACAAAATTGATAAAATACAGCAAAGTAATAAAGACTTCTTTCACAAAACAGAAGCCAGAGTTGTGTTCGGCGATGTCCTAAATATGTCACAACCAACTATGCATTAAATCTCCACGGGGCAAACATTTTCCCGAACCGTAAATTACCCGAATACCTGAAGGTTATTCTTTACTTTTCCTGTTTACCTTTGACTGGGGAATTTTTCGGAATATTTGTCAATTTGTTATCTATCTTGTTTTAGTAGTTAGCGTGTATTTATCGTGTACTTTATTTCCGGTTTAATTTATTCCCGACATTTCGGCTATGTTGCAATAACTGTGGTCGCGTGCTGATTGACTGATTATTGCAACATAACCGATACAAATGTAAAGGTATACGCCTAAAATACCCATTAGCAACTAAAACAGTATGAATACTAATCGCAAAAGTTTAATAATTACCAATTTGTTATCTATTAAGATAAGTAGAAGTAATCTGTTATCTATTCAAATAAGTAGAAGTAATGTATGTAACTATGTATCCTAAGGGGACCTAATAGCTTACGAAATAATGTTTTTGTTTTTAACTGGCTTTTGCCCGCGGCTTCACACGCATGGTACCTACATAAAAAGTAGCCTATGTCCTTCCACAAGCTACAATCTATCTACCAAATTTCATCAAGATCTGTTTTATAGTTTAGCCGTTAAAATGTAATAAACGGACAGTGACACTTTTGAATTATTAAAATTAGTATGGTCTATGATCTATGTAGATAGACATACATAGACGCTCATTTATTTGTTACTTGATACAAACAGAAATATATATATAGCTTATGTTGCCCTAATTTCCTCTTTATTTCCACAAAAAAAAAAACAGAGATTTAACCTCTTAAAATCCTTAACCATTTTAAGCATCACTCCATAATAATTTAATCACGCAAGTAATCAGAATTCAGAAGTCCAGCTCCAGTGATTAATAAAAAAACTGACAACATTTCTCGCAGACCTTCTATTAACTCAAAGGAGACACGCAGCACATATATCATTCGACGCACTGTACTCCTGGGTACGGACTGGTAACCCGGGTAACTCGGTTACACGAGCTAGCGACGGTTAATTTACAGCGCTCCCTACAAATTAATATCTCTGATTTGGACCCTTGTCAGCGAGGGAGGCCGAGAGACCCGACCCCAGTAGGAAATTGGCTCAAGACATGAATTTCGGCGGCGCGGTGGTCATTGACATCGCCCAAATGTCTGAGGATTTTTTTAGCTATATTTTTTTGATCTTAAAGACTTAAGATCTTAAGATTGAAATTGATATTTAAATTTGATTGAAAGAGATGAAACTCATCGTGAACTTGTCAAAATTCAGTGCGATTTAACATAAGGCAGTGTGAGCATAGCATAACTAAATACTAACCCAAACATAATCACTTAATTCAAACACAAACATAAATCTCAATATATATCTTAGTCTATCAATTTTTTTTTAAATACACTAGTTAAACTATCTATATAAATTACTAGCTGACCCGTGCCTACTTCGTTGGGCGGTTACAACTTTACAAATATATTATAGTACTAATATCGTTAAAGTTAGGTTTTGAACTGTCAAATATACCCTTGGTATTTTGCTGCTACCAACTTATCCTAATATAATTTTATATAACTTAATTAAGTGTTCCTAATTTAGTTACATGGTACCAACCGAATAGGTTTTACAAATGCTATGACTAACTAAATATATTTTAGACAATTCCTAATTTTAGAAATGAACCAACCGAATTTCCACCATTCTCTCTTATTATAAAATTAAAATAAAACTATAGTAATCATTACAGAGATTAACAAAGTACGGATAAATATTGATACATGGCGCTAGCAACCACCCGCGGCTTCGCCAGCCCCATTCCCGTTCCCTTTATTTTCCGGGATAAAAAATAGCATATATCCTATAAACAACATAATAATCATACAACGCAACATGTTGGGTGTAGCATTAAGCTGAGACTGGACCTGTTTGCCGCACACTCAGGGATGGACTGATAATGCTAATTGAAGTACCTACACCTACTCGGTTTTAGTGAAGTCCTGTTTTTTTTGTATGTACAAGTACTTTCTCCTTTCGTTCTTTCTCCTTTAATGTGTATCAAATTAACGTTTTCTTTCTTTCATAAATTTTTGATACGTGTAGGGCCAAGACGACTTTCTTGCCGGTTCTCGAGCTTGGGTTAGAAGGAATTGGCACCTAAATTCACCTAGTACGTAAAACGTTTCAAAGTGGTCCTTGTGATTGTATTGAATAAAGTATCTTTTGAATTTTGACTTTGAATTTGTATCTGAATAAAAACAAGCACACGATAAAATCTTTAGAGTATACAGCAATTTGTTTTGTTATAGATTACTAGCTGTCCCGGCAAACGTTGTTTTGCCATGTATGTTATTTTTAGGAAACATTTTTATAGGTAAATATGATGTTTAAAAAATAAGGGTTGATCGTAGAGGGGTGAAAATTTAGGGTTGCATGTATTTTTGTATGATGTATCATAAAAAAATAAAAACAAAAAATGTTGTCTGAAAAATAAAAAATAAAAATTAAGGGGTGGACTAATATCCTCGCTAAGGATCACGAAAATCGGTCGAGCCGTTTCGGAGGAGTTCGATTACGCACCCCGTGACAGAAGAATTTTATATATTAGATAACCAATTCGATGTAGCCATTAATGGCATTAATATCGTTTGGCCCTTGCGCGTTTACTTCCTCTTGTTCGAAACAAGCCTTTTTCATTCAGGAGTTATTCCTGACCGCTTTTTTTCTGCCACTTGGACTCGTATTAACAGATGGCGCGCACCGCATTCGTAAAACGCGGGTGAGGACATATTAATCCTTAGTTGAGTTGAGCTGCTGAGTGCTGTGCGTATTGGCAACGGTAAAACTTTGCTAAAGCATTGAACGTCATGCACTTTTGCCATTTCTGCTATGACGTGTTAATAATCGTACCTAATAGTACCTAATAATAGTTAATGTATCTATCTAATGCTTATTCGTTAGTGATAGACAATTCACTTTATAAATGTTTTCAGTTATGGTACCTTCATTTTAAAGGGACGCTTTTTTTGTGTGTGTGTTACTTACTGTGGATTTAAAAATAAAATATGTTTATTTCAACAGTAAAACAAAACATTGTGAACAATGCACACAATCTAGTCCCAAACTAAGCATAGCTTGTATAATGGTGGCCAGAGATGTCTGATAGAATAATAAATAATGCCGGACATTTTAACACTGCGTCATCTAGCCCCAAAGAAAGCAGAGCTTGTGTTATGGGTACCACGTGACTCATATACTACTAAATACTTTTAGTAAATACATACATATTATGTATAGAAAAATACCCAGACCCGAGAAAAATATTTGCAGATCATACAAACATTTTCCCGCGGCGGGAATCGAACCCGCAACCTTCTGCATCTCAGGTAGACCTTAGCCCACTGCGCCACAGAGGTCGTCTATACTTATATACTTAATGATGTATTTGTCTATACTTATATACTTAATGATGTATTTTTTAATAAATAAATAAGATACTTTATACACGGATAGAACAAATATTTACGTTCATCGAACCCTCAACCTACAGCGCAGAAGGCAGAGCTACTACCAAATGCGCTAACAGGGCAACTGAGATTTACGCATTTGAATCAAATTATTCATATAACAAGGGCAATTGTTCTCTTGGTCTAAAAATAATATGTGTAAATACCTTCTCGAATGTTCTACCGACTAAGTAGCTAGTAGAGATCAAAGCTTCCAAAGACAGTTCCTTTCGGAGTTGTTTTGTTGGAAAACAATTTGAATTATGCTCAATGACTCGAAATCTTGGGAATGTAATGCGAGTCTCTGGTGGCTGAATTCGAAACTTTGACAATTAATTAAAAGTTTTAAGAAACGCGCCCGCCACCCTTTCTGTCTACCCCTTTCGGATTGGTTACGGTCATGAGAACTGCCTACTAGCTATGAAGTAATCTGTGCTAGTTTCAGTAACTATCTATCGACTTGATTCGATACAGCTTCAGTTCCTTTCAGTCTTGGAACTTTGTTAAGTTTGTTTCTAAAGCAATGTTCTGCTCTTGAACTTAGGTTAGTTGCTGGTTTATGTTGTACTAGCTGCTGCCCGCGGTTTCGCACGCGTAGAACTTATATAAAACTAGCGACCCGCCCCGGCTTCGCACAGGTGCAATGCTGATACTAAATATACCACAAAATGTCTTTATATACAACTTTATCTAAGAAAATAACATAGACTAAGAGATAGACATATACCATTGCGGACTTTTGTGTAGACCTTTTTAAGGTGTACAATACTGTAGTACATTATTTTGATTTATCTCGTAGGGTTCAGCCAGCGTTTGCAATGTAAGCGCAAAAAAAATGAGTTTATTTACGACACCACATTAGAAACCTCTAAAATTATCAGTGTTTCTCTACTATATTATGATGTTTTATACATATATACCTTCCTCTTTTATTACGCTATCTATTAAAAAAAACCGCATCAAATCCGCATAGTTTTAAAGATCTGAGCATACATCGGGACAGACAGACAGCGAGAGGCGAATTTGTAAGTTACGTTTTGTGCGCCATTTGTACTCTTTGTATTTTTATACTCTCGGTGAAGGACACATCTTGATGAAACTAGCATGTTCTAGAACCTACAAAGTTCGTAGATATGTGTCAAATGCACGAATGGAGCCTCTGAGGCACATTAATTCTTTCACCACCCTGGTTCGAAATAACTAGTGACACAATAAGAAGAAGTAACGTTATCACGGCTCAACGGGTGAACGGATCTAAATTTGCCAAGGAAATAGATTGTATCCTGGAGAAGAACATAGGCAACTTTGTATGTTGATAGCACGCGTGTAAAGCCGCAGGCAGAAGCTAGTTCTGATATGAGTTAAACGTGAGGAAACCCGTGACTTAGTCAGCTCTGCACGTTATGACCGTCTTTCCTGTGGATACGGCTGACTAAGCTGTGAGAATGGTATAGGTAGAATTTCTAAAACTATTATGGTTTGTATATCATTTTCACTCAAAACGGGATATTTACCATGATATATAAGTTTTTCTGCTTCCCGATATTTCGGCACAGTAACATGCGCTCATGTCTGGAGCCCTGAACCCTGTGGTGAGAATGTGTGGAAATGATACTGTGAGTGTTGTGTATCGTAATCGCTTCGATCACATATACCTCCGTAATCGTGATCGAGTTGTTAGTGACAGTGAAACCGGTAGTACGGGTAATGTTCGCTGTAAAAGGCCGTTGAGGTCTTAAGCGACCGGTCTACCCAATGAGGGTAGACTGTTTTGTTTGCCAATAACATCCACCCGCAAAGACTTCAGTTTATCTCGAGATCATGGCGCATGCAACTGTGCCGAAATATCGGGAAGCAAAAAAATCATATATGATAAATATCCCGTTTTGAGTGAAAATTAATGGTATAGGTGTTGAGCAAGCTGCTCCATTCAAAACTGTCAGACTGAAACTATAAAACATTAAAACAACTATAAAACAATTGTTAAACTATAAAAAAATTCAAAGTGATCCTTGTGATTGTATTGAATAAAAATATTAGAATTAGAATTTGCTCTACAGTATTCTGTGATTTTGTAAAAACTTCCACTTGACGTTGTATAAAATCTAGAGAATCTATCTATATAAATATATAGATGTTAAGGTCTGTTTTTTTTTTTTAAATAAAAAAAACTAAACTGTCTTAGTTCCCAGTCATAAATTTTTTCGATTTTATTCCTACAATTTTTACGGGACTAGTTAGATTATTTTCCATAGTCATATAAACACTTTTTATTAATCAGTTAAAACCTTCTTAAGGTAAAAAAGTGCAAGGCAGAAGTTTTTCTCGTTTAATAAATTAATAAAATAAATAATAAATCGTTTATTGCCTTAGTAGATAGGTACAAAAATGGTAAATATTGGATGCAAATTCAGCATCTGCTGTTAACGTAGGTAGGTAATGGGTTGCTATGAGCATCAAACTGATGACTAAGCTACATTAATTATTATCAGAGCACATTTCGCGAAAATCGGATACGAACTGTGAATGATGTGCCAACAATTACCACGTCTGTCAGTTGCTTCCAGTAAAGCGAAACCTTAATTGGATCCATTGAACTGTATTCGTACTATTCGCGAATTTCGTTTTGATCGAATGCAACTTGATATATGTTCTTTGGTTGAAATGTTGTCAGGGTTATCAAAATGCATACTAATTATTATTATCATCAGCCCACAATTTCCCAATGCTGGGCAAAGACCCCCCATTATTTCCATTCGTCCCTCTCCTGCGCTAAGATTGTCCATTCGGCGCGGAACTTGGTAAGCTCGTCCGTCCTGGTGCGCGGTCTGCCGCGACGTCGTCATACCGTATCAGTGTACCACTCCGTGGTCAGTTTGGTCTACTGGTCTCCCGACATGCGGCAGACATGACCAGGCCTGTACCGTTTGAGCTTGGCGACTTTGTCGCTATATCAGCGATCTGTGTTCTTGAGCGTAGCTCGGTGTTGTTTATGAATAAAAATTTGAAAATGTATATGTATCTCTGTTACTTACCATTTAACGGCTCAACAGCTGAACGGATCTAAATGAGACTTGGTAAGGTAGTAGATTGTTCATATTGTTTAGTTATCGGTTTACTTTTGAGCACTAACCTTTTTATTCAGCGGCAACTCCCTAGGCGTCCAGTCAGCCCACGACCATGGTTATTGCAACATAACCGTTGAGAATACATTAAAAGGTATGACGGTAAATACCCGTTGGATGCTAAAACAATATGAATTCTGAAAAACAGATGACCTTTGTGGCGCAGTGGGCTAAAGGTCCGGCTGAGAAGTAGAAGCAACCTTGTGCTTCTGGGTTCGATTCTGGCCGCGCGCGGGACAAATGTTTGTATGATCTGCAAGTATTTGTCTCGGGGCTGAGTGTTTCGATAAAATGTATCTTCTAAAAAAAAAGTATATAAGTAGTATATCAGTCATGTGGTAACCATAAACACAAGCTCTGCTTACTTTGGGGCCAGGTGATGCTGTGTGAAATGTCCGGGATTGTTTATTTATATATTCTAAATAGCGAATGTTTTAAAAAAGAAGATATATGTATCTTGTATCTTGAGGAAAATCATAGGCTAATTTCATGTGTACATATGTACAAAATGTACATACGCGGTAGCTCAAGGCAGCAGTCATTTGTCTCCTATAAATCATAATCAGCTTGATAAAAATACCAGTCGGTATTACTCAGATGAATCAGTGAGGATTAAAACTAAATCTGTTAGTTATTTACTTGCCGCGGTTTTATAATATACAAACATCCGTTAGTAACATCCGTCGGTAAAATTTTCTAAGCGAAAAGAAAAGGTCAGTTTAGATTTTCAGCCAAATCAGCTGATACTGCTTACAGTAGCAAAATAAAAGAAAACAGAGTTCCATAAAGCACGCTAAGTAACAAGCGTCCAATTGCGCCATCGATAAAGAAAGTTCAGCAATGCGTTACTCTTGAACCCGAGATCATATATTCAGCAACCAACGCCGCAGTCGGCTCCATTTTTCACATACCCCGCAATTTATGTACCCGCTTGAATACCGCCACGGATATATGAACCCAGATTAAGTTATAATCTGCTTAACTTAAAACTGAACAGTTTTACGGCTTATGTGTTTTATACTGGTGTTTAAGGCTATCTCTACTTATGAATGTTGATCATGTTAAGCTTACACCGCATTTAAGTACTTTATATCTTTCTGTATTCAGGAAATTCTACTCTGTTTAAAATGAAATAACTAATATTAGTAGGTGTGTTAGTACATATTTTTTGGTTCTTACCACTTTTTATTATCGGATATATTGTTTACTCAAAACTTTCACGAGTTGTACTATACATTTATATAATCACGGGTTTTACTCACGTATTATTTTGTCGATGGAGGCATCGACACTGTTTCGATTTATCTATAGAATCAGGGTGAGTTTATCCGCGGTCCGCTCGTTGCCGCTCGCGTTCACGGTTCGCAAGAGTAAAACCCCGTGTATATTAATATCAAAAACAGTACATAATGCATTTTGATAAAAAATGTATTATGTACTGTTTTAATATTTATTACTTATTATGATTTCGCTGAAAACCCATAGTAGTATCCATAATGTAGTCTGTTTTTTTAATATTTAGTTGAAAAACTTCACGGTTTTTGTCCATTCATTGCTCATTTTACGATAGCGATAATAAACGTTCGAATATGGTTCATAAAGAATCTCAAGATAGACGTATCTATGTAATAAATCCAAGCCACAAACCGAAGCTCAAAGCAAGCTAGGCAATTAAAACGTTTATGTATAAAGAGTTAGGGGTTTAATTAGCGTGTATATCTCTGCAGGGGATTTCTATAAGAATTCTAATCGTTTTCCTTTACTCAATACTCTGGTAAATGTATACTGATAAGGCTAATTATAATGATGATGGGTTCAGGTATTCAGGTTCAAATATAAGTTATATGACGACCTCTGTGGCGCACTGGGTCAAGGTCAAGGATAAATGTTAGTATGATCTGTATTTCCCTCAGGTCTGGGTGTTTCTAGGTATTATAAGTATGTATTTTAAAAAAAAGACGTAGTATATCAATCATGTGGTACACAAGCTCTGCTTACTTTGAGGCCTGATGATGCTGTGTAAAATGTTCGGCATTATTTATTTGTTTTTTATGATTAGTCCAATCAGATTTTTTATAAATGAAACACTATCGTAGTAGGTATATATCAATACTTTTATTCACCAGCCATTTTGATAAATAAAATAGCGTTCCGTATTCCTCTGACCCGGAATACTAAAACCTTTAGCCCGTGTAGGTACTTGCTCGTACGGGAGCTGCCAAATAACCGAAATATATTCGTCTATTCGAGAGCTCGGGTAACATTTAAATGCGATCTCTTTAGTACAATACTAAATGCTAAATTAAGGATACGGACCTTCTCGGTACTCTAAAAATAAATACAGTTTGAATTTGAAATACATTTTTATCGAAGAGGTTGGTTTTAGAGAAAAGTGGGTACCAAGCATTTGATATGTTTTTGAGGTAAGCAGCTTTTCTAACATTTTAATGTAAGCGCCTGGACTACTTTAAAACCCTTAAATGAATTTGCGTTTTCATTTTAGTTTTCTTTTAAACGTCGTTTAAAATTATATAAAGCAGAATTAGGGATTCCAATAGCTTAAATGTAGGCACTATCGAGACCGACATATTTATTCCTTTTCAGGTACTCAGCACTATCGGCTCTCGGCCGCTGAACCAGGTCTAACGGAAGTCCCCGACAGATGGGATGTGTTAGGCTAGAGTGGAGACGCATAAACTTAATTAACTGGATAGCTTAAACTTATTCCAGTTGCAATGTAGATATCATAAAATAAGACGCGGTCATAAAACAGTAATGCATCGCTAACCTAAAAAACATAAATGGCATTACGATAATATCCAAGTGGAATAAAAATAAGCATTTGAATGGCATGGGTCAACGGCGATGGTGCCACTGATATCGTTCGGTTCGCGTGACCCGGAATCGCTCAGCCATTCAAAACCAGGTTCGTTCTTAACCCAACCCAAAAACCAGAGAATGAAAAAATGGTTTATAAATTGAAGCTCACGCTTGTACCTGTTATAGACTAATAGATTGTTCCAGAAATGTCTATCCAGATTGTCATACTTGAAAACACGTTTTCATTGAGAATTTATATTGGCCTCTCTTAAAAATGATGATTCATCATCATCAAACTCCGTTATTCATATTCATAATAATCTCTTTGAAACTATTATCTGAACATTAACAGAGCGTTTGCTCTGGTAAGTTCATCTACATTATATTATGATCGGATCTATTTTATGCATTTTCAATGCTGCGGGGTTACGAGGTCTGACAAAGAACCCTTATAGTTTCGACATGTTCGTCTGTCATTGAAACATTGACACTTCGTAACACTACACGTTATTTTTCTACCCACTAAATTACCTATACCCTGCCTCAGCACTAAACTTCAACATTCACAACTGACTTTGCTAACTTTTTCAAATCTACCCTCAAAAAATTCACATGAATGTACGTAATGCTTACTATGCTAAACTACAGCTTAACTGTAAGACGTTTCAAAGTGATCCTTGTGATTGTATTGAATAAAGTATCTTTTGACTTTGACTTGACTTTGACTACAGCAATAGAATACCTATAAACCAAAATTAGGAAGAGCGATATTCTCCTAACACGGGTTTTTTAAACTTAAAAGGATGTATCCAATACTGCTAAACTTACTTAAGTTACAGAAAAAAAAATTGTTGTAATAAGTCGGTTTACGGACTTAGGGATTTTACGTGATAACGTCATAAGAAGAAAACATTGCAGAAACAGTGCAACCGGCGTTTTGCATTGTATTTTGCTAAATAATATTATTAAATTGAACTTTATACGGTGTTGAATTAGTTGGAGATCTGACCATTAGTCTTTCTTATCAATACTGACTTTGGAAGCTTTTAATGTGCGTGATCACATACGCTTCCCTAATTTATTCGAATTTCCAATCTCAAATTATCACGGCTCGTTTCGGGTTGCATTAGGAATAAACCCTAAAGCTCACGAAAAATAGCGTACAGCCTCTATTCGACGCCGCGGGTACTAATTTAGGACGGGCGCCTATAAGAATAAATTGCCATTGCTAATGTTGTTATAGTGCTTAATAGGAGTTTTATTCAACGACCTCGTAAGTTGCGCTTACTTAGGTTATAATAGTATACTATGAAGTTGCCGTTCTTGCTATAGAATGGCAACTTCACATCACTTCAATATTATCACATTGTTTCAATTTTATACAAGTTACCTTGGGGTTTAAGCCCTTAGTACCGAAGTCGCGATATCACGTCAAGAACAAAAGAAAAACAATTGTCTTATTTAGTGGTTTTGAAAGTTAGGCCGCTTTTTTCGATTCAACAATGTCAACTTATATTTTGATAAACGCGAGTTTTATTCATGTATTGTTTTGTCGACGGAAGCACCGACACACAGAGACGTTTCTAAGTAAAGGATGACATGTGACTGACGTATTTTGTCTTATTTTAGTCATCATTTTAAGAGCCGTTGATAACTGCTTAAAACTTGTTTAAAATTGCGCTAAATCCTAAAAATACTACTATAATTTGTAGTTTATCTTTAGCAATATAAAATGTTATATTTCTAACGAAATTTCAGCTTGTCCGTCGAAACAAGAGACCATCGCATTGTCTGTTATAAAAAAAAAAACATTTTATTTCTTTTCTCGATTTAAGTTTAATTAGTTATCAAACAACGGATAATGTTGGTAAACTGTAATGGCTGGTTCAGTCGGGTTAATCAGTGCAGAATCCATTTCACACGAGCTAACTCTGTGTTCTTTATCTGACTCAAGTTTCTAAGTTCCGTCCGAGGAAACTATTGTACGTGCACACTACAAGGAAATGTCTTTATGGTCGTGGTTATTTGTTACTTTCGGTCTTCTAAAAGGATGACTTGGTACAGAAAAAACAGGACCTTATTTGTCTAGTCAAAGAATTATATGAAAATTTGTGTCTCTTTTGTGAAAATATTGTCTCACAATTTGTGAGCATAATATCAAGTATCTACTAACGGCCATGAGGCAGATTAACCCAAATTAACCCTCCTGGTTAATAGTATAGTCATGACGACCTCTGTGACGCAGTGGGCCAAGGCTCGGCTGAGACGCAAAAGGTTGCGGGTTCGATTCCCGCCGCGGGACAAATGTTTGTATGATCTGCAAGTATTTGTCTCGGGTCTGGGTGTTTCTATGTATAATATGTATGTATTTACTAAAAAAAAGTATACCTATAAGTAGTATATCAGTCATATGGCACCCATAACACAAGCTCTGCTTACTTTGGGGCCAGATGATGATGTGTGAAATGTCCGGCATTATTATTATTATCTTGATCAGACTAGGGACTATGTACTTGCTAGGGACCGAAAAGCGTGGCGTAAAGGAGGCCTATAACCGGCAGTGCGTGCGATCAAGCTATGTAAATAATAATAAATATTGGTAGACAATCAATGGTGCCAATTCGGTTGTTTAATTTCTAAAATTAGGAATTGTCTTAAATATATTTAGTTAGTCATAACATTTGTAAAACATATTCGGTTGGTAACATCTAACTAAATTGGGAACGCTTAATTAAGTTATATAAAATTAAATTAGGATAAGTTGGTAGCAGCAGAATACCAAAGGTTAATTTGACAGTTCAAAACCTAATTTTAGCTATTAGCTAAATTGGTTAGGTTGGTGGCAACAGAATTGAGGCCAATGCACACTCTAAGCCCCAAACTAAACATAGCTTGTATTATTGGTCCGGCTGAGCAGCAGAAGGTTTTACTGACGTATTATTTTGTCGATGGAGGCACCGACACTGTTTTGATTCATCTAGAGAATCTTCATCAGGGTGAGTTTGATCCGCGGCCCGCGGTGAACTCGAGCGGCAACGAGCAAAACCCTTGTTTATCGAAATATATAAACAAACTGTAATTCTTAGGCTCCCCAGACATCTATGATCACCAGGTAGCTACTCCAGTCTGAATTTTTACGAATATCGTTCAGGATTATACTAAAAGTGTGAAGTCCAGAGTTTCTTGCCGGATTATTTTTGAACCTAGGTTTGATTGAACCGGCATCTAGATTCATCTAGCATGTAAGAAGACGATCCAAAGTGCTCTGTTTTTATTTAATAATTAACATTGTGATTTTGATTTTGAACTACTAGGGATAGTCAGAGGTACGTCCAAACATAATATTCGCCACATTCTCACATTTTGCGTCATTAGTATTCGTTACAGGCTACGATTATGCTTAGATTGGGGCTAAAAGATGTTATGTGAAAGGTCCTCCAATATTTATTTGTAAATTGTTTATAGAGCACCTTCGTTTAACAATAAGTACAATAAGATATACATAATTTCTTAACCTACAAGTTACGAGGATCATAATGTGATACAACTGATACCTAAAACTAAAATAATCAGTCTGAAAACCAGCGCTGCTATCATACATTGTATGAGAGTGGCATAAAGCTGAGACTGGACCTATTTGGGCACACACAGGGAGGGACTGTTGTTCGTGGGTGTATGTTAGTAGGTAAGTAGGTAAAATGTTTGGGTACCCATCTGCCTAGATGGGCGCCTATGCTTATATTTTTTCATTTTAAGTTTTTTTACTGTTTTTACTTTCTTTTCTTTGTGTGTGTACCAAATAAATGTCTATTATATTATATTATTCTATATAATAAAATGTTGTATAATAGGCATGTCAGTATAATATACAGTATCAGGTACCGTCCTTAATATAAGTGCAATAAAGCAAGTAAAAATCTATATAAGTTAACAGATAGGTTGTGCGGTATTTAGGGTCTGTCTTATAAACTCACACTAGCTAATAAATTATTGAAATCTCTTGTCCTCTCTATTATTTGACATTCTAATGACAAGGACAACACGTTTTTAAGCGCCACGCTTGCTAATTATCTGAATATACTCGTAGAATGGAGGGTTATTCCTTATAATGTGGGATTCTCGTTTCTTTTGTTTTGACAATGGCTTATGTGTTGTTTTCTTTGTTTCAGATTGGCTCTCTCAAAAACTTCTACTTACTGTCTCATCATGATATCCACAAGCGATCTCTAGAGCCAAGTGAGGATCACCATAGGAAATTAAATGAAGAACCACAGGTAAGTGCTTAATTAAATGAAAGTAATATTGTATACTAGCGAAACGTCCCATGACTTCTGTCGCGTACAAACTTGGACGTCCCATTTTATGTCCATAGGTATAAGTAATTTTAAGATAAGTTCTTATCTACCTCGACAATCTCTGTGGCGCAGTGGGTCAAGGTCCGGCTAAGACGCAGAAGGTTGCGGGTTCGATTCCCACCGCGGGACAAATGTTAGAATGATCTGCAAGTATTTGTCTCGGGTCTGGGTGTTACAATGTTTAATATGTATGTATTTACAAAAAAAAAATATAAGTAGTAGCAGTAGATATACTGCTTATATACTTTTTTTTAATACATTCTTGTTATACATAGAAGCACCCAGACCCGAGACAAATACTCGCAAATCATACAAACATTTGTCATAATTTGTTATAAATAGGTTAAGATGTAAGGTAAGGTTATTGTATACTAGCTGGTGCCCGTGACTTCGACTGCGCAGGGTTAGTATTAAGTGTAATTCTAACGGTTTTTGCAGCGCACGCCAGAATAGCTCGCAGATGGCAGATTTTTTCCTTCTTACTTGGCACTAATCGTTATATTTTGGACAATTCACACAATATCTTTATAAATTATATCCTATGTATTATTCTGAATTGATGTATAAGCTATATTATTGTAAAGTTACATTCAAATCCATTCAGTAGTTTTTGCGTGTGAGAGTAACAAACATACATACAAACTTACGCGTTTATAATATTAGTATGGATAAGGATTATTTCTGTACAAATCTGCGAATAAAGTACCTACCTACTTCTGCATGTAAACAAACACATAATTTACCGTTTCTAATTTAAATTAGCAAGATGAATAACGAAACCTCAGAATCTCAATCAACTGTCTGATTTCGTTCATCACACACCTTAATTTAATATAAAATAGCATCGTTTTATTACCAGCCCCTAATGATCAATCCAAAGTCGCACTCGCGTTATTACATCTCTGAATTCACAAAATAATGGTATCATTATTATTGCTGGTTGTGACTTCGCGAATATCTCGCGCAGATTACGAGTTTGTCAAAGTATTCCGTTAACGTCGCGTCTCGTCCTCAACGTGAGGAGATCTGAAGAAATTGTATCACGAATCGCATTTATAAACTGAATATTTTATACGAACTCATACATACTCAAACTGCCGCTCTGCGGGTAAACAAATTGTAAATACACTAGGGCTGTGACGAATAACTACGGTTTCACAAAATGGAGTGTCGATTCGACGAACGGACATTTGTTATGATGCTTTTAAATGGAAACAGCGGTGTGTAAAAGGTCTCTTTAAATTGAGGACCAAGTACATTTTGTTTTGTTTAATATATTTGAAGCTTTACGCGTTTTATTCTCTGGTGTAGCTCTTATTTTCGCCGAATAACCTGGTTACCGATCGTTTTTAACCGAATTCAAAAAAAGGGAATTGTCATGTGAAAGGATATACTCGAAATTCCATCGAAATCGGTTCAGTAGTTAGGTTTTTAAAATCAAAATTGCAAAATCAAACATTTAAACGAAACGAAATTTCGATGTTTTTCTTTCCTGTGACTTTCCAGTGGTGTTTACAAATTTCTTAAAATTATAAATTCTCCCTGGGCCCGTGGAGAACAGGAGCCCACGGTGTAAATTAGAAACATCCGATTGACCCAAGAGCTTGCTATCTGGCCTAGCGTGTTAGCATTGCCATCCAACGTCGCAATGACGGGTTGAGCTATCTATAGATCGTTTGAAACAGAGATAGCTCAACTGTTTCACATGTATTTTATATTTTTGTATATTATTCTGTACATTTGTGTAATTATTTCATAATGTATAAGTACTTAGTATCCATTTAGTAAAAAAAAACGAAAAATCGTTGAAACTCTAATAACGTCAGGACATCACAAAGCTAGTACATACACGTAGGTACAACATCGCTACACCCCTAATTTGAGCGATGCATAAAAAACAGGGCGAAATTACGCGCACGGAAATACACCGTACATTGCCAGACGTAAACAAGATAAAGTAAGGTCGCCATAGTAACGTGGGCCGACAAAAAGATTAAGTGAGGTCGCGGATTAGAGGGTTGGACGTGCATATGGAACGTAAGGTGACTTTTACACGATTCACTGATAAAACATACAGAAATATTCATATTAAAACTTACAGGCTATAAATATTATATACAACTTGGTAATCTATCCAGTGCCCTTGAAAAGCCACTTAAATTTGAAGAGTGCTTACATGACGTTTCCAGCACTTTTCTCGTACAATTTTGTAGAATAATTAATTTGTTCAGTATCTCAACTATACATAATACAAATCAAAACTACCATATATACTACCATAAATCTGAAATAGGTATATATTTTTATTTTAAAATAATTACAGAAATGTACAGATTAATAAACAATAATATAAATACGCGTGAAACAGTTGAGCTATCTAACGACCGTCTAAAACGATCTATAGTTAGCTTAACTGATCCAGATCACTGCCAGTGGGCATCGTCCCCAACACACAGACGGCATTGCCATGTTGAATGGCAACGCTAATACGCAGGGCAAGATAGGAGCCAGCTCTTGGGTCATCTAATGTTTCTACCTGACGCCGTAAAATAATAATGAAAACTGAATAAAACGGTACATAAAACCTTAAAAACTAAAACTTATTCAAATCATTTAGTTAATCTATTTATTGTTTTAATTAGTCTGTGTTCTTTTTGGCTTAGGCCTCCGCCCTTCACTTGTCTCTGTCGTTTGAAGTTCTTGTCAATTGCTCCCTGTGTTTTCAATTTCGTCTTTCCAGTGTTTGTGTTGCCTTCCTTCTGCTTTTTGAAGGAGTTTCAAACATTTGAGTTGGTTTAAAATGTTTCAATCGTTTCCAGTATAGGCGTAGGGTCCCTCAGATGTGTAGTTACTGGGATTCTGAGAATATCTGCGATGATGAGAAAGTCATAATTGGAAGACGACCAAAATTAGAGGCATATTTGGCCCATGTCCACGTTTTGGACAGTAGTTATTTCTATAAGTTACAGTTGTTAGCTTGAACAAAACAGTGAATGAAAACATGTTACAAATGTATATGAAATTTAGGTAAACTATGAAAACTGCAGTAATTTTTAAACTATGTCGCGACTACCAACGCATGCTCTACTCCTTATAAACTAAGGGCAAGCACTTTAAGCACTGTTTTTTATGAGGCTAAATTAAAAAAAATATATAAAAAAACAAACGAAGTAACCTCCGATGGGTCAAAAGAAATCTCGTGTGTAACCGGCCTAAGGGCCTCGCGGCACTTACAATATTATCCTCGTCAAATATTAACTCTTTTAACATATGACAGTGATCGTATCTCTGAGTCCTGAACCTTTTGTTAGGATTACGCATTTTCAAATTATTCTTTGATAATAAAACTTATCGCGTTGTGTTAAGAGTTATAATTAATTTAAACTGTATGATACGATTTGATCTGCCGGTCAAAAATATCGAAATCTGTGTTGGCAGTGTTTTTTGTTAGCAAAAACAATAAAATACCTACAGTAATTCCACTTTCAAAACTTTCGTGAGTTGTACTATACATGTTAATAAACACGGGTTGTACTGACGTAGTATTTTGTGGATGGAGGCACCGACACTGTTTCGTTCGACACACCGTTCGAAACTTAAACGCGAACGGATCGCGGATGAAACTCACCCTGAATGAAGATTCTCTAGATGAATCGAAACAGTGTCGGTCAAAATCAATCAAAAAAAATAATACGAGAGAAAACCTGGAGTGTGTTTAAAGCACATACAAAAATAATAAAGTTTCCAGAGTCAGATACGACATAAAAATAGCAAAAAAGATTCTAGAAGAATAAAATTGGAAAATAATAATAATGGCAATAAACATTTCCTGGGGATACGGCCGGGCTAAGCTGAGACGATGGTAGGTTCTGGACAATACTACTCCATCTTAAAACAGGCACAGTTGCCTGTAACTCCTATAGAAAGACTTAATAAACAGATGTAAGCCTGTTTATTAATCGTTGAGATACCAAAAGTTGTTCATTTACAAGTCCAATTTTAATTAAGCCCACACACAATGAGATCGCAAGCCCTAAAACGCCATGTAGAAACCACCCTCAGTCAAATCCCCTGCCAAAATATATTCCAACCAAAACAAAACACAATAAACGCTAAGGGATCCCTGTTCAAAGTGTTCATAATATCCTGTTTTCTTTGTTCCTGTTTCATTTAATTAATTCCCCGAACTGAAATTACATCATTCTTATTACTTCCATTTCTGGTTTTGTGTGTTTTTTACTTACCTTTCTTTACACATGCGCTACCGCTTTTGTCTTCTGTCTCATATTCTCTTATTCAAATTATATTGCTTTGTTCTTATGTTTATTGTATCTTTCTCTTTCTTTATTATCGGAAAAGGAGAATGCCGTTTTTTACAGGTTGCAAAATAAACCATGAAGATCAGACCTTGCTTTTTTATGTTTGTAATAAAACAATTTAGGTACCTTAATAGGCTCTCGTTTGATTCGGGGTTCCTCAAACTATGTCACGATGGTCTTCAGAGGCTTTTGAGCGGCCTAATTATTCCATCAGACGAACTTACTAACCTAATAATTATAAGTGTCAAATACAACATTATTTTTATTCAATACAATTACAAGGATCACTTTGTAACGTTTTATATACTATACCTAAATTCACCATTTAGATGTCAATTCCTCCTTACCCAAGTCTAAGAAGAATTGACAAGAAACTCGTCCTGGTCGCTTTTATTGTATGATCCTTCTTCTAGACTTATTTACAATGAACGAATATTCTACCTACGAATACAGTAGGTTGTACATTGCAAATATATCTGTGTGGTAACTGCCAAAGGGCAGAGCAATATAAATCCATGTATCAACAATATAGTCATTTATATTATAATACTATATAATCTTAAAATACTATATTATAATCGTGTAAGTAAATACCTTGATCCGCTTTACATCTTGCGTCTTGGGGCGACTGTACACAACACAACGCCCTACTGACTTTTACTTCGCCTTCTAATGGAACCACGGTTATGTGAAAGACAATATCATATAGGGAGCACACGTAAGAACAAGATTGCGTGCGATTATTCTGTCAAGAAGACGCATCGCTGATAATAAATGTACAAAAAGCTGGCGAAATTGCGTTGGAATTTAAGCATATAGCTCGCGGAAAAATGTAAAAATTATGATTTAGTTAAAATTATAGATGCGATCATTACTCCATCTTGTGGGCTTGTATATATGCTGAAGGTTTAGAAGCTTGAAACATTCGTGGCATAGGTAACTCAGCCTACTTAACAGAAAAACGAAATAGTGTTTTTTTTTGTGTCTGGGTGTTATAAAGTATCATATGCATGTATTTCAAAATATATAAGTATACAATCAGTCATTTGATCATCATAATTCAATGTTTGCATCGTCCACCAATTATTATTTTTAAAAGCGAGGTCGGTAGCTGAATAGGTGACTGCATTGCTGTTTTATCAGAGCGCTTGTGTGCTTCGCAGGAGACGTTAAACGGTTCTGGCTTTTCAAAAATTGTCAGGCTATGATTGAGGCTATGATATATTGTTTCCGTGATTAGGCGATTATGGAACTCTTGATACAATAATTACTATCAGTTTCATTAAGCAATATGCATTGTTTAACGGAATGGTGTTGCTGTTTGGTGAAAGTGTTTTGATAGTATCAGAATTCCATAATCGCCTGAAAGATCTAGCTACTGACTTATACAAAAGTAGCTTACAAGATGACATCTGTAGCGCAGTGATCGAAGATCCGCCTGAGACGCAGACGGTTGCGAGTTCGATTCCAGCCACTTGGCAAATATTTGTATAATCAAATATCTGCAAATATTGCATGAATATTGCATTATTGCATGATATTAATGGTCTGCAAGTATTTGTCTCTGGTCTGGGTGCTTCTATGTAAAATATGTATGTATTAAAAAAAAAAGTATGTAAGTAGTATATCAGTAAGCTCTGCTTACTTTAGAGACAAATGATGCTGTGTGAAATGTCCGGCATTATTTATTATTTATTGGTCTCGGGTTTCGGTGTTTTTCCAAGTATAATATGTAAGTATTTACAAAAAAGTATATAAGTAGTGTATCAGTCATGTTTCACTATTCTGGTTCGAAAGAACTAAAGACACAATAAGATCAGTCATGTGGTCCACACAAGCACTGCTTACTTTGGGCTAGATGATGCTGTGTGAAATGTCCAGCATTTTTTATTTCTTGTTTCAACACGATTTACGAGTATAATACTGATGTCTAATACGGGTTGCGTGTTGTATAACCGTTTCATACTATAACGAATCATAAGTTATCAGGAGAAACTTATCCAACATAGATAACTAGCGATAAACCACGAAGAACTTATTACTTAGCTTCGTTCGGAGTAGCTGGCTCTTTGATGTCGTCTTACCGATGATAAGGGCACAGTATATTTGTGGAGCTAGTAAGTTAACCATCTGCTAATCGGTTAATAAGTCAAGCTCAACTCTATTTGATTGAGAAGTTATATTACTCAAATATCTCATCAATAACTATCTAAATATGAAGAAATTTAAAGCATACATAAAGGGTAATCTTTTGAAGAAAGAGTATTACAATATAAATGACTATATTACTGATAAGAAAGCATGGCCTCGTGTCGCTTTGCCCTCAGACAGTTAACCGACAAACTTGAAATGTATAAACTCTTGTATTAGTTTTTCGTAGTTAAGGTAGTTATAAGATGGATCATGCAAAAAAGCAATAGGACCATGACGAGTTTCTTGTCAGTTCTTCTTGGCCTTGGGTTAGGATGAATTGACACCTAAATTCACCTAGTAAGTATGTAAGACTTTTTAAAGTGATTCTTGTGATTGTATTGAATAAAGTATCTTTTGACTTTGACTTTGACTGTTGATTTTGATTATTGACAGAAAGTTAGTCTTTACTAGCTATGATGCATCATAGCATTATATATGATTATAGCATCATATAATCATTCAATTTTAATTCGTATTTTGTTTTATCGCGCAAAACAGGTATTAAGATGTCGAGATATTATTAGCGTGGCGTTGAAGTATCGTTTGTTCTTTTCATTTTAATGTCACTGAAAAGAGATGGCAATATATTTAAACAATACATTATTTAATGATTTAAAGATAGAACCGTCTATACTATACTGTAATGTAATCACATAAGCTGACGTGGCGCTTAAGTATGTTTTTTCATTGTCATTCGAATGTCAAAGAATAGAGATGGCAACAGATTTAAACAATTATTAGCTAGTTCATGGTTATAAGACTATATGAAGACAAAATAACCCATTCATTGTGCCTAAACACAGTTTGACAAGATACATTTAGAGATAGGGACAACAGTATTTTTTTTATGTTTTGAGATGCTCTTAATTATTTCGGGTTTTATTTGTAATGTTGATGATTTTATTCAATTAAAAGTAGAGTTATTGACTCGCGTGTGAATAATTGGAATAAAAGTGATGTGTGTCGTTGTAACTCGAGCAAAAATAATCAGTATAAATATTTGATAAAAAAGACACCATTTTTTATAAAATAACTAACCACGAACGACAGCTTACGACTATGTGACGTATTACTGTATCAATCTAAACACTTTATATTGACAAAATTGACAGCATTATGACACATGCCACGAAGAAGAAGACAATAGGCTTGACTTATTTTTGTTCGTAATGCGACATTTGTAGATCGTTTCCAAAGCATACTTAGTCAAGAGCACATAATTTAACCGAGTTGTTCTTCTGTATTTTGTATCTATGCACTGTGATAAGGGTAAGAAGACAAAAATCAGTCTATTTATATATAAGTTATTTTCACATTATGTGCTTTGGTATATCGCATACCGGGTCTAGCAAATTATTAACTATCACGTAAGTAATCATGCCCGACATATATGTTTACCCTATTTTTCCTTATTATTCATAATGGTGTCATAATGCCTTTCATTGACATATGAATCACAAGAACTGGCAATACTTAACGACTGTTTTAAAATAATATGGTACTATGATTAAGAGAGGTAGTGATTATTTTATTTCAATAATATTACAGCGCGTCGTCGGAAAGAGGTTTTATCTTGCCCGGATGAGTTCTGAAAGAACCAGGAAATCATCTATTTTTGTTTTCGTCCATTTGTCGCGAATGAGAATTGTTTATCAGATCTTTGATAAGCAACTCTTGGAAGTGATGACAGAGGATATGAAAGAGGTCCTTATTATGGTGTATCTACACGAACCTTGCGACAATCGAGACTGTTTGAGAAGCGCTCATATATACCGGTACATACATACGTAGCTGGTGATTACATCAAATTCTATGAACTTTATTAATGATAATGATTTGTTTTCCATGTTATATATTTTTGACCTCTCGCTTTTCAAATTTAAACACGCCATCAGCGAATAACAATATATAAATAACATTTTTTTAGTGTTTAAATAAGTTACTTATAAAAAAACCTATTTCCTTTTCAGTATGGCCACTTTATCTTCGCATTTTTTAAGCTTTACTTATTAGTAAAAACTTTACTGAATTATGGTATATTTTTATCATTTTGTATATAAGTTTTATCGTTATGTTTTTTTTTTAAATAAATTAAAAGCAAAATAGTTATTTTATGCATTGCGTGATGAACCGTTTAGTCCATTACAGATATGTCCCAGAACCGGCTAGCATTGGCTTCAAAACGTACGAAACTAATATTAACCGCAATTAGATGTATGTTTGAATCATCCTTAAACCTGCCGCGCCTGTTGCCAGCTTTAACCGGCAAAACAACAATATGTGTGGATACACTAAGGGAAGCCTCTGGCTTGGCTATTCGCTTGATTTGATGTCTCGAATAAAGATCAAATGAAAGATATTTAGGTAACTTTGCGGAAAGACCAATGAGCATGATCTCTTCTTAGATTTATTAAGCTCCGTGCATATAATCGTAAGACATATTTTTCCATGAAGGAAAAAAATATTTTCATATTCCTAAGTACGATACAGTATAACTCATAGATATTACATACTTCAAGGTATTATATACGTGGAATAGACACGCGAAGAGGCAAAGCACCTGTTATAGAGTTACAGAGTCAGTAGTGGCTCCTCGGGGGTCGAAACACAATACACACATTTACTTGATAGGTACTTACCTGGTTGGACTTTTTAGTAGATTCCTACTACTAAAAAGTCCGTCTTGGTCAATATCTGACACTGGTGGTACACACCAGTGTCAGATATTGCGCCTTCAAGCAGTAGTGTGCAAGCATTACTGTGTTTACATTCGAAGGGCACAAAGTAAAGTAAATATAATTATAAATATATAATAATAATAACAAATAGTAAAACAAAATAATAGAATTATTAAAATTACTGGGGAAACAGACATAAAAACTTATCTATGTTGGACAACGTGCGTGTATTGGTAACCTCCTGCTATTTCTGCGTCATAGCTTATGGTAATAACCTACCAAAAGATAGACCGTATGCTTTATTGGCTGGGTCTCACATACTCCTTTTTGACAGGCTGCGTACAGCCAGGATTACAGGCCGTAGGAACCTTCACACTCTATGAAGCCTTTGGTGACCTGTCGTCGCCCGTCCGATCGCTTCAAAGGTTAAGTTCCTGAAGCTGAGGCGGTTCCACGGCCATTAACTTCAACGCGTCAACTTGACATGTTGAAATAGCGGCCAAAAGCCTGCGTCAGTTTACGCACGCCGTATGATCGCTCAGTGCTCGACAGGCGTGCCAACATCTAGTGTTGTGGCCTGTCAGCTACCAGATCGTAGACCGCAAGTTTATATTGCATAAAAACAAACGAATTTTGAAGCCAAAATTGTTATAAAGATAATCGAAGTAAGAGTTCCCTTACCTGTGCTTACTAGCCAGCCAACGCGAAATGACATCGTTACGTCGTCTCACTATTATTTTTTTGTTACAAAGTACAATTTGCATTTCAAGCAGATGCTACACAGGGAATTCCCCGCTGTCTTTTCTAAAATGTGACATTTATTAGTATCATACTTGTGAGCGTGCGCGCTAACGTCTCGGGGAAAATGCAAGGTACTCTATGAAAATAGCAAGAAACTAGATGGAAATAGCTAGGAACAGCTGGAGACATGTGGCGCTTACTATGTTCCCGCTTAGCACCTTTTGCTTGCATCTCAGTTTGGTTAGTTGTAACTCTACCTTCTACACTTTAAGTTGTGGGTTTTATCCTCATTTAGGACATTTTGTGTGATAAATATAGACATCTGTAATTTATATTACAAGCTTTGTCTAGCTTGAGACTAGATGGTGCTGTTTGAAGTAACCATCAATATTGATTTTTTATAAGTTTTATTTATGTACTCATAAGTTTTATGACTTTGTGAGATAAATTTTTGTGAGTTTTATACCATTTTAAAGTTAAACTTGTACCTAGTTCTTTCGGATCAATGGTTTATGACGTGGGTTGTATAGTTAAAAGGAAACCCAAAGAAATTATTACGTTTTTAAAACTAAAAAGAAAACCGACTTCAATGAGTAAAAAAATATACAACTGAATTGAGAACGTCCTCATTTTTTTGAAGTCGGCTAAAAAAGATTTTATTTAATGCTTTTTTGTACCTGACCATATTATCTTTATCATTATCAGTGGTTCTTTATATCACTGGAAAATCACAGGAAAGCGAAATATCTATTTTGATGAAATTTCTATGGGACCAATCAGAAAGTACCTATCCATCACATAAAAAAATATTTCTTCAAATCCGTTCATAAATGATAGAGGTATGAGGTAATAAACACAAAAACTAAGAACCTCCTCCTTTTTTGAAGCTGGTTAAATATGGATGGATGGTGTGATCGATGTGTAAAAAAGGAGTGAATACATAAATTACAGTAGGTAGAGGTGAGTGAAAGATAATAATAAGTTGTGCTAACCCCTCATAAGGGATGAGGTATAAAGATGACGCAACGTAAGATGACGTAACGTAAAGATGACGTGACGTAACGTAAACTATTGTGGCCACTCTTTGGCCCAGTTCAGACTTAAGTGATAGACTCTGATGATGCCTCTTGGTCGTTAATGCAAACAAAATTTAAACTTATATAGAGTGGAAGTAAGGTCATTTCGATGTAGCATACACCTTATTGAAATTGTTAAAACTCAAATTATGCAATTCTGAATTTTAGCTCTGCGAGTTAAAGCTCATACTACATTGATTGGGTTGTAGAAACACATGCCTGCATCTAGTGTCGCCTGCGCGCAGCAGTGGTAACAATCTTCCAGCCACATAAAATTAAACTTTATCTCCATTATAATAAAGACTGGTTGTGTGTTAATACGCTTAACTTTTAGGAGTATCCAAGCGTTGGTGCTGTGGTGAGCGAAGTGTGTTTATTTTGTGTGATTTTTACTGTGTTTTTGTCTAAAGTTTTTGCAACTATATTTTGTCTGCTTCGCTTTTGGTACTCATTATTTCTATGTTGCTTTTAAGTAGGTTCTTAAGTCTTAGGAATGATACATCTCTTTTCATTTCGTTCCACAGAAAAATCTCTACTTTCTTATGAGGTTAATTATTAAATCAAATCTAATTTCTTGTCGTCAAGCTTTCGAAAACCGATAAACAAGAAAACGTTTGTCATTACACAGTTCCGAACCGTCTGTCTATTTATTAAATTAACGTCGAAAATGCTAGCAATTTCCTTAATGGCGACAAAAATAAACCTCTTTGTTCTTGTTTCTTGTAACCGAGGCTATAAGTTTTTATTTGTTGTAGCTTTTAAGCCTGCACTGCGAAGATGCATAAATTTTGTCGAAACTGCGACGTAAAGCTGTTTGAATATTGAACGCAGCTCTCGGCACTCGCTTGTTATTCAAATTGTCACGCATGTGTCGGTAACTTGATAACGGTGTACGAAATTTCGATTTCCTGATTTCTGTAACAGGACGTATTCGTTGGCGCGCTACTTTTTAGTAATGGTTTCGTATCAAACATCCTATAATCTTATCTAACATGACTATCCTTGGTTAAAAACGAAACAAACGATTTTTTTTTATCTAAGAGCGCTCAGAGTCGCACGAAAAAAATACCGCGAAACACGTTTTCGCAGTACGGTCTCTTAAACTTTTCCTAGTCATGCATGCGCCGTTCTTGGAACTATCAAATATGAACTGTAGTAGAAAATAAGTTTAATAAATGGGCCCGTCTATGTGCGGCGAACCTTTAACTGATAGTAATAGATGAGCCGACCGGAAAGTTCCTTATATCTCTGCAAACTACAAACAGAAACAGAAAGGTTTATTATTGACTTTTGATGTAATATTTTTCGGAAAGTTGCTATAAGATATGTAGGTTTCTAATAAAATCTGAACAGAAGTCAGAAGTTTTCCAACATGGTTGATATTTGATCGATACTTTACGAAACTTGGTCGCACTGTTAGGCGTAGCATATCAATCTTTCTTTTTGCTACGTCGTAGCACCGTAGCATTTCTACAAGCGTCGTAGCGCTTCTGCAAGCGCTACGACGCTTCTGCTACATATATATTATATTAAAATCTATCCCTGTCATCCTAATATTAATAAATAAAGATAGCAACATATTTAAAAAACACATTAGCTATTATAAGATAAATAAAGCGTATCTTTATTATAAAGGACGTCGGTATTTATCTGTGTATTGTTATAGAGAAAATGTAAGCGGCCTCAGAATACCTTTACTTTTATAAAAGATATGGTAACATGTAGGCTTCCGGGGCTACTGTAATTTCAGTCATATTTTGACCTCCGGTAAACAAACTGTTGTAATAACGGGATTTCTCTTTAGAAATGACCCTTTTAACCTTTTTTCGGGGGAAATGATATCATTTGGGATGTTTACATTGTTATGTGTGCCTTACCCTTAAATTTGATGAGTATGTTCTCACGTAATTGCCTTTAAATATGATTATAAAACATATCAAATATTTCTAATCGTAAAACATGAAAATAATTTAATTATTTTTGTGATACCCGTTTTTATTAACCATCTTGTTATTTATGTTGTATTTTAATAAGTACGTCTTAAAAGTTTTTGCGTTTTAAAGGTTTTGTTAAATGGAATACCTTATTTAACTCTTTGATCTATTTCTGAATAAATTTTCTTAAGTCAAAAATATTAATGATTTTGTCGTATTTCGATATCAAACCTAACACAGTATTTCAAAAGGTTCGGTTAAAAATCTTGTCATGTTACTACGAGATCGAGAGGAAACTGGGCTAGTTTGGACATTGAGCTAATAAAACTGGTAGGCGTATCATGGTTCACGCCCATCGCCTTTCTCATGCTGATGAGATGAGCTGGGATCACGCAAGATTGTTTTGGGAATGTTTCCGAAAAAAGATGTTTAACTTATCTTCCTCATTCGTTACATATTTTACTCTTTAACTCTTGCTATAATTCGCTCTCGCTCTAGTCTTACTATCACACTATCTGTCTACTTTATTCATTGTAACACTTGGCATGTCTTATTTTAATTGTAAAATAATGAATTGTAGTTAATTGGAATCTTGTTAAAGTAAATGGAGAATTACAGTTCTTGAAGTAGCGAAGGAGTTCTGAGTTATCGCATAAATTAATGCGAAAAAAACACATTTTTGCATAGTTTTAAGAGTGAGATTTATGATTGTATGATTATTTTAGAGATTCGTTAAATGAGTGGAAAAAAAACGGGACGCATAATGATGACATCTGACATATCACCTTGGTAATAAGCAACATTAACATTATATTCTGAATTAGTTTATATAACAGCACACTTTATACACAACACTGTAGGTTGAGCGCACAGCTGTGTTCTCCATCTCAATTACCCATTCTCTTTCTCGTCTTTTACGGACACACTGTTGGCTGACAGTAGCAACCTCACGGAAAATGGTTTAGTACCATCTGACGGCCAACTTTACCACTACGCACGATCAATTAAATGACGCTCGCTTCCACGGCTTCCTGTTACACAATTTCGTCCCTTTTCACGAAATCACTTCCACAGATTGCAGGGAAGAGGAACATTGTTACCATCAAAAAAATTTCAAAGTCATCACGGAAGATAATTTTGGCTGTTAATAGATATACGAGTATCTAACAAGAACGATGTCAGTACTCCAAACTTTAGAGTACTGTCTTCGTTTGACTTCAATGTCAATGCTTTAGACTTTAAAGTCAATACTTTAGACTTTTCCATTGATGGATGATATGAACAATTTTTATCCAGAGTTGGATAAAAATTGTTCAGATCATCCATCTTGTATGCTAACATTACTTCGCTTAATCTGTCATTTGACAGTTTGACAAGATTCTTTCCTATAATGATCGCGTACGGAGACCTCTGTGGCGCAGTGAGGCGGCAAGGTCAGGCTGAGACTTAAAAGTTTGCGGGTTCGATTCCCGACGCGGGACAAGTGTTTGTATGATCTGCAAGTATTGGTCTCGGTTCTGGTTGTTTCCATGTATAATGTGTATGTCATGTAATGTGTATATAAATCATGTGTTACCCATAATACAAGATCTGCTTACTCTTGGGCCAGATGATGCAAGTGTGAAATGTCCGGCATTATTTATTTATTTATTATTTTAACATTTAAACCCACAAAGTAACCCAAGCGCATTGTTGTATTGTTCAAATAAGTTTAATCGAAAGTAACCATTTCAACGTTTCTCGCCGTTTAACCCAAAGCCTTTCCAAACAGACACCTCTTCGAAATACACATAACGTTCTGTTTACAGCGTTCATAATGTAAATTTAAAGAAAGAATTTTAATTAGATTTAAAACAAATACAGCCGACGGAGCGCAAATTGGGTCGCGCAACAAAAGACAAGGGTCAAACGTAGATGGAAAAGTATTTTTTCGGTGTAAATCTGTTTAAACCCGTCTGCTCCGTAGCCCGGCCGCAATAGAGCCCCAGCTTATTAGTTTAGGACCCTATTACGTTACGGCGTGTAAGTATAAAGGGTCTTTATTAAACCTCATCGGGTTATGTCGTATTTTTTGCCGCGTCCCGACTACGGATAACTATGTTTGGTCTTGCGACATCTGCTGTTTGCTCAGCTGAATGCGGAGTAAAAACAATATGGAACCGCAGCGCGCTAGCAAAAACTGATTTTGTCGTCCGCTACGTCTGTTTACCCACGTATTTACCTACAAACCACATCGAAATGATCAGTGGTCCAAAATGTTTACCTTTAATAGAACGAAGCGTGTTTCAATACAACCTAATCCAAATAAACATGATGTTGTAAATTACAATGAGTTGAGTCGGCGTTGTGCAAATACTGAGAGCATTTTATTATGGTGTTTTTTCTGTGTCTGGGTGTTATAAAGTATCATAAATATGTATATTGTATGCACTTTTGAGGTGCACTTCAATCCTATCACCACACTAGTTCGAACAACAATTAGTGACACGATAAATAATATTCTTGGATATTTCACTCAGCATCATCTGGTCCCAAAGTAAGCAGAGCTTGTGTTATGGGTACCACATGACTGATATACAACCTACATGCTTTTTTTCTGTAAATACATACATATTATACATAGAAACACCCAGACCCAAGACTAATACTTGAGATCATACAAACATTTGTCCCACGGCGAAGAAGAAAAAGTATGTATTTTCATCTAGTAATAACATACGATGTGCTTAGTTTAAGGCTAGATGGTGTTGTGTGCATTGTCCACCAATATTTATATTTATTATTTATTTAATGCACACTAAATGAAATATATTTTTCATTGTTGTTAGTTCTTCGCGTTTCTCATAATTATGCACTGTGAAAAAGGATACAGAGGGTGCCCGGTTTTTATTAAATTAGCCGGAGACTGGTAACGACCGCGCTGTTGTTCACAATCTGTAAAGACAGTGCAAATTATAATATTCTTCACTAACAAACTACGGGGTTTTGGTGTAAACTACTCAAGTTGCTTTAATCAACTAGTCACTACTATTTTTGACAGCTTAAAAAACGGTGGAGGTGCTCAATATAGTCCATTAAAATGTTACATTTTTTAGGCCTTAGTGTGCATTTGTCAGAGGACGCAATTTTATTTTTTTAATGTGTAGGGGGGGTCAGTAGAAGCTTAAGTTCAAGTTTGTGGGGTCGGCACCCTTGTCCCCCGGCCGCCATCTTGGAAAAGGGGGTGCAAAGGGTTTTCGCGCTGTATCTCGTAAACTAGTTACCTTACAGAAAATTTAATCAAACATAAAATGTAGCAAATTAAATTTCCTACAATTTTATTTCTATTACTTTTTATCGTCAAGTGACCAACAAAAAAGTTATAAACAAAAATAAATGAAAATTTTGTTTGTTTGTTCTAGGTTTTACAGCGCTCCAAACTTAAACGGATTCTCGAATGCTCATAGGGATGCAATAAAAACTAAAAATTAGGCTTACTTTTCTATCTATATTTTTTTTATTCATACAATTTATTATGATCTTAACATTCCTATGCTATTATTGAACTATGTTTGACCCTTTTACCCACCACCTATGAGGTATAACATGGGCAAAGTCAAATTTATAAAAATTTAATGCATTTTTTAATGCATTTTTTGTCACTGTCTTAGCAAATCGTTTGTATCGCAGAGTGTCTAGAGTATCGTCTTTATTTCCGCCATATAAAAAGACGAAAAAACGTTCGCCAACAACACTGAGTAACGATGACTCGACTTTCTCACTCATAAATAATTTAGTTCCACTTGCTAACTCTGGATGCTTCTGCAAAATTTTTATAAATTTGACTTTGCCCATGTTATACCTCATAGGTGGTGGGTAAAAGGGTCAAACATAGTTCAATAATAGCATAGGAATGTTAAGATCATAATAAATTGTATGAATAAAAAAAATATAGATAGAAAAGTAAGCCTAATTTTTAGTTTTTATTGCATCCCTATGAGCATTCGAGAATCCGTTTAAGTTTGGAGCGCTGTAAAACCTAGAACAAACAAACAAAATTTTCATTTATTTTTGTTTATAACTTTTTTGTTGGTCACTTGACGATAAAAAGTAATAGAAATAAAATTGTAGGAAATTTAATTTGCTACATTTTATGTTTGATTAAATTTTCTGTAAGGTAACTAGTTTACGAGATACAGCGCGAAAACCCTTTGCACCCCCTTTTCCAAGATGGCGGCCGGGGGACAAGGGTGCCGACCCCACAAACTTGAACTTAAGCTTCTACTGACCCCCCCTACACATTAAAAAAATAAAATTGCGTCCTCTGACAAATGCATACCCAAATGTAACTTTTCAATGGACTAATACTGTTTTTTTGTTTGTTAGCTCAGAACTTCGTAATTTATAATTTAACTAGCTGCTGCCCGCGGCTTCGCACGCGTTGTACCTATATAAAAAGTAGCCTATGTCCTTCTTCAAGGTTCCATCTATCTCAAAACCAAAATTCATCAAAATCGGTTCAGCGGATTAGGCGTGAAAACGTAACAAACAGACAGACAGACAGAGTTACTTTCACATTTATAATATCAGTATAGATTTAGAAAATTATTATTTTGTTTGGTAGGGTGTACCTATTTCCCGATTGGTCCCAATTAAATGTAAAGATAAATAGACCAAGACCTAAAGGGTAAGGTTGAAAAAATAGGACAATTAAATACGGTTCGATTTCTACTCGATATAATTTTGCTACAATAGTTGATTATGTCTATCGATACTTATATATTTAAACACTCTCTCAATTACGGTTTCAGTATATCTACTAAAAAACTGGTCTTAATGTAATTACGCTTGATTAAAGCCGGGAACAAGACATCCCTGTGACGTCACAAGACCGTAAATTCCAAGACGCCTCAAAAAGAACGTCCACTCGCGGGACGATAACACTTTGTAGAGATTAGAGATGAAACATCCTCCGCCCTCGCCTGCTAAAAGCTTTACGTGCTTTATGAACGATCCACTAGCGAGCCAGTGTCTTCACAGACTGCAAAAAATAAGCTAGATCACTCAACGTACGCTACCACTGTTTTAATAATCTTTTTGGATTCTTTCTTAAAACATGGTGATTCTGTATTCTGGACTAGCTAAAATTAATGGAAATTTAACAATTAATATTTAAGAAATTTAAGTTATTTATTAAGTTCATTTAAAAATGTTCATTTAAAAATGTTATTCTAATTCAGATTTTGGTGTTAACAAAATAAGATCGTTTGTATTTTACGATCTTTTAGTTTGTCCAGCTAAATGACAGAGTCAAGGCCAAGGTGTTGTTTTAATCTTTTGTTATATTTATTCATTGACATTATATTTACAAGGACTATACTTAAGCACAACGCTAGCTACTTATTATACATACAGGGCTAATCTTTATCGATGAAAAAGATTCTAAATATTTCTAATTAATATAAAATGATTTTAATTAAATTAAAATCTTTTTATTTCCGCCACAAAAAAATAAATGCTAACCATATGAGTGCATATGTAGAAACTTCATAAAAATACACAAAATTCACACAAAAAAATACAAATAAATATTGCGCTGTATCAAGAGTATGCACTTTTGTCAATTGCTTCATAAAGACGCAGGCTCCATCCAGCCTTCCTGCTATAAGTCGCAAGAAGCTGTTGGAGCTTGCTTGCACCCGACGCATCTAGGACGATGTTCTTTGGCGGGTATTCGCGTAAAAGCTGCGTGCTTCTGCAGACATGCCTGACGCACTACAGAAGCGTGGCAACCCCATCGCCTAGAGTCTTATTGTCCTATTTCTTCTTGTTGTATTGAGAAACTTCTACGAGTGTGTCAATAATGATTTTTTACGTGTCAATTAGATAAAAATTAAATTTACGTGTAGAAAGTGTAGAAAGTCATGACCTTTTATTGAGAAAAATGGCGTGTGATTATTGTGTGTGATGTGCGATTATTTTGTACTAGCTGTGCCCCGCGGTATAAAATATATTTTCCCGCAGTAAAACGTAGCCTATGTGATAATCCAGGGTGTCAGCTAACTCCATACCAAATTTTATTAAAATCGCTCCAGCCGTTTAGACGTGAAGAAGTAACAAACATACACACTCACAAACTTTCGCCTTTATAATATTAGTGTGATTAAGTTTAATAATGTAATCCTACGAAGACCGTTACTTTGTCATTGCGTTGGCGTAGCTTTATATGCACGTTTTTGTAAGTAGTATGTAAGCGATTATTTTTGGTCGACTTGAGAAGCAAGAGAATTAGTTCGGTGTTTTTTTTGGTAATTTGGTATTATTATTCGTATAAAGCTAGAGTTATTTATTCAGGTGTTCATGAATGTTTGTGCTTCTTTGTCATTCGAGCACAAATAATCTGTTAATTTATTCAAAAGAACAGTAATTTTGTATAAAATAACAAATAACGAAAAACACACGACTTTTTGATGTTACTTTTAACTATTAACTTGATATTAGCAAAATTTGTCCTTAAGACAAGACAATTTTGACTTAAGATGCCATTTAAACTAAGAAGTAAAAGTAGCTGAGCTGCTTGTCTCACAGGCTGTGGAGCAGAGCCACTGCTGCTAATGAAATTAGAGTACCTACCAAGCTAAGACAACACAATATAGCGCGCGGGGAATTTTTAAAATATGTACACGTCAGACTTTTTCCTCAGCGAACCTTGTTTACCCTGGACGAAATTTTGTGCAGGACTTGTGTTGAGTTAGTTCGGTGACCTCGTCTAAATTGGTATGTAATATGATTAACGTTAGTGTTGCCAGTTTTTGCTAGAACTTTGTTTTTAGAGATTTAGAACGTGTTCCGGGAGATGTGAGTTTCACTTTGTTGTTTATTTCCATAAAAAACTAATAGTCCATTGAAAAGTTACATTTGGGTATGCATTTGTCAGAGGACGCAATTTTATTTTTTTAATGTGTAGGGGGGGTCAGTAGAAGCTTAAGTTCAAGTTTGTGGGGTCGGCACCCTTGTCCCCCGGCCGCCATCTTGGAAAAGGGGGTGCAAAGGGTTTTCGCGCTGTATCTCGTAAACTAGTTACCTTACAGAAAATTTAATCAAACATAAAATGTAGCAAATTAAATTTCCTACAATTTTATTTCTATTACTTTTTATCGTCAAGTGACCAACAAAAAAGTTATAAACAAAAATAAATGAAAATTTTGTTTGTTTGTTCTAGGTTTTACAGCGCTCCAAACTTAAACGGATTCTCGAATGCTCATAGGGATGCAATAAAAACTAAAAATTAGGCTTACTTTTCTATCTATATTTTTTTTATTCATACAATTTATTATGATCTTAACATTCCTATGCTATTATTGAACTATGTTTGACCCTTTTACCCACCACCTATGAGGTATAACATGGGCAAAGTCAAATTTATAAAAATTTTGCAGAAGCATCCAGAGTTAGCAAGTGGAACTAAATTATTTATGAGTGAGAAAGTCGAGTCATCGTTACTCAGTGTTGTTGGCGAACGTTTTTTCGTCTTTTTATATGGCGGAAATAAAGACGATACTCTAGACACTCTGCGATACAAACGATTTGCTAAGACAGTGACAAAAAATGCATTAAAAAATGCATTAAATTTTTATAAATTTGACTTTGCCCATGTTATACCTCATAGGTGGTGGGTAAAAGGGTCAAACATAGTTCAATAATAGCATAGGAATGTTAAGATCATAATAAATTGTATGAATAAAAAAAATATAGATAGAAAAGTAAGCCTAATTTTTAGTTTTTATTGCATCCCTATGAGCATTCGAGAATCCGTTTAAGTTTGGAGCGCTGTAAAACCTAGAACAAACAAACAAAATTTTCATTTATTTTTGTTTATAACTTTTTTGTTGGTCACTTGACGATAAAAAGTAATAGAAATAAAATTGTAGGAAATTTAATTTGCTACATTTTATGTTTGATTAAATTTTCTGTAAGGTAACTAGTTTACGAGATACAGCGCGAAAACCCTTTGCACCCCCTTTTCCAAGATGGCGGCCGGGGGACAAGGGTGCCGACCCCACAAACTTGAACTTAAGCTTCTACTGACCCCCCCTACACATTAAAAAAATAAAATTGCGTCCTCTGACAAATGCACACTAAGGCCTAAAAAATGTAACATTTTAATGGACTATAATACAATTCCGCGCTTTTTCTTTTTCTAGCCTGTAAGTTTAGTAGCTCTGCCTTCTGCACTGTAGGTTGGGGGTTTGATTGTTACCCAGAAAGAAACATCTATATGATGTATATATGTGTTTATTCTGAGCCTGGGTGTTATAACGTATCATAAGTAGTATGTATTTAATAATATATTAGTATTCTATAAGTCACCATAATTACTGGGTAATAGTTTGGGTTTGTGTTGTATGCATAGTCCAATATTTGATATATTTATTTTTATACTTTACGCTTTATACGCAATTTACACACTTTATTTCAATATTTGGTATGAAAGCTCTCTTGGTCTGTTAGTAGTGGTTCTGCCTTCCGAGTTTAACGTCGTGGGTTCAAATCCGAGCACCATTCACTATAAAGTTTACGTGCGCTAAAATAGTGCTTACAAAAGGTGTATGGATAACATTGTTAAGAAACCGGGATGTACCGTCGTACAACTAAAACATATGAAGACATGTGCCTAGAGCATGAAAGGAGCCTCTGAGGAGCACATTAATCCTTTCACCACATTGGTTTAAAAATACCAGTGGCACTTTAAGAATATGAAGCATTCAGTATTTTATGAAAGGATCTTGGACACATGGATAAAGTAGTCATTGTCCGCAGTGGGGTAGCGTTTCTTTTCTCTCGTGAAACTCTAAAAATGTCTTTGGTAAACATAATCGTATACTGTGATGGGAAGGATTTATCTCAAGTGAGAATTTAGTGCGGTTCTCTCGACTTAACCTCGAAATCAGGGTGTAATGATGTTAGTGTTGGGAAATGTTGGAATTAATCTTGAGAATAATAGAAAAAACATATATTGTGAATAGTCCTTGCTTACTCGGTGCGTTGAGTTTGGAGCGGTGATCTATTATAAATAATTAATATATAATGCTGGATCTTTCACACAGCATCACCTAGCTTCAAAGGAAGCATAACTTGATTTATGGGTACCATATGACGTACTACTTATGTACTTTTTTTTTAAATTAATACATATCACACATAGAAAAACACCCAGAACCGAGATAAATATTTGCAGATTGTACAAACTTTTATATCGCAGCTGGAATTGTACCCGTAACCTTCTGCATCTGTTTCGGCGGTATCCATAACATTAGTTTTTTTTACGACTTGCGATTGATTTTGCAGATATTCGTACTCTTACATAATCTGCCAGCGGGTCCATATTAAGTCTCATCAAGTAACTCCTGACTATACTAACAATATTTAACTATCGGGTGGCTTTCAAAAAATATCCAAATAATTTTATTTATTGTGACAAAGACTGCGTGTGTCCCAGCTAGTCTCATCCCTAAATTCCCGAGATCTCCCTTTTTGATGCTAATACACTTCGTTTGTGCTGTTTTCCCCGGGTGGCTGTCTGTTGTGTTCCAACAGCTGTGAAATTGCATCTCCCTAAATTGTTGGCAGTTTAGCCTTCGCTAAGGTAATGGGCAATTTATACTTAGGTATTTAGTTTGTTAAGAACTTTTCAAAACTCACTCAAGTTTTACTGGAAATTTCATGTTTCAAGTTCATTGACATAAGTGGTTACTGTTAACATCAGTCATGGTAACAGCTTGTGTATTAAACGAGCTGTCTAGGATAATAGTCGTCTAATTACTCGTTAAAACCTTGGTCTAATGTATATAGATGCATCATATTTGATTTTATTATTATTCATATTGTAAAAAGAGTCTATTCTTACGGGGTGTTTAGGTCAAAGAGTTCGATGCACGATCACAACAGGTAGGACTATAATTTATGTTTGATACAGGAACAAATAACAGAAAAATGAATTTAAATACAATTATATCGGCGCGTTGTTCGCGGCCGGCAGGCGGGTTGGACGCTAACTCACCTAACGCCCTCTATACCTTGTCTTGGCGAGGCGCGGGAGTGAATCTTTAAGGTAGGATTCGAACACAATCCGAGATAGTTAAGCCCGCGTTACAATATTCATTAATATAATTGACTTGTCTCTCAAGCTCACCAATTGAGCTCTACCTTCTGGTTTGTAGGTTGAGGTTTTAATTCCCTCCCAGGACTAACATTTTAGTGCTGAACATAGGTGTCGTTCTGTGTCTAAGTGTTATATAAATATATAAGTATTCTATCAGTCATCTGATCACTATAATACAAGCTATGCTTAGTTTGAGGCTAGATGGTGTAGTGTGCATAGAGCACTAATACTTATTAGTGTTTATCTAATCTACAAACGCTCGTGGCATAGCTAAATAAATCGTTACCTTAATTAACATAACTAACAGATTAAAGAAGTTAAGCAACGCTCTGCGAGGTCAGAACCTGGATGGGTGACCGCAGTTGCATTTTATTTCAACGCTTCTGTAATTCGGAAAGCATGAGCTGGATGCCTTGGGGCGGCATATTATCTCCGACACAAGAGTTGATCTCTGACTCTTATAAAAGTTGTTGTATTTGCTAGTTACTCTAAACATTAGTCGGGATAAATTCATATGTATTAAACGAGTTGAAAGGGCTAACAGTTGATACCACCCCTTGAAATCTGGTTCTTAATTTATATAGATCTTTATTTTGTAATTGAAGTCCTCCTAAACCGCTGGACCAATTTTGATGATTTTTTTGTGTGTGTTCAAGTGAATTCGAGAATGGTTTAGATTTACAATTAGATAATTTCCTTTTTTTTAATCTATATTACTTTTTAAAACGCGCGGACGAAATCGCTAACGGGATAGCTAGGTAAATAGATATATAAAAGCTTTAATTGACACAACATTACAAAGACACAACAAGGTACAAAAATAAAACAATAAAAATAACTACTAACACTAATATAATTATAGCTTTCATAATTAGAGCATGCTCTTCGTGCAACTCTTTGGCAAAGCCAAACATTGACATGGACATTTTCAACACCCCAACAAGTAAGTTAATGCGCATACTCAATGATAAATTCTTCTTGGTTAGTAAATCGTAGTTTACTTATTATATGTAATTGTTTTGTTTTATTTATTGTTCTTCAAAATCTTATACATTTATTGGTTTTCTAGAATCCGTCGTCTGCTATTGGATTTCTACTAATTTTTTATTTATTTTTTTAACTTAGTGGAAACTTTTTATTGGCCCTCTATAAAATATATTCCGTGCATATATTATATATTTCATAATTAACAACGTACCTACTTGTAAGTTTTCCTATAACGAATAATATAATATAAAAATTAAATAAAATACATGAAAGATTAGGTGTTCTAATATATGAAACAAGAAAATACACGAGTTACAACTAACACACAAAGCAGCTATGAAACTAGGTGCAAGGAGGTTTGCACTGAGGTGAGTCAAAAAGTACCAGGCTCAGCTTATTGTTACTCTGCTCCATGAGGCGTAGGGCAACCCTGATTTTCAAACTGGGCCTGAGTAGTGATATAGGTTTATCTAATCTACATAAACCTTTTTAAAACAATTAATACAGCAAGGTATTAACAATTTGCAGAATAATGTTAGAACAATATTTAGGTAAGAGATTGTTGACTTTAACTTTACCGAATAAAGTTGGTTTTCAGACTCGCTCAACTTCTGACCTCCTAGTAACTTTTAGTATAATTATTTTACAAAAATTATAATCGACAAAACAAAACAACTGACGGATGGTAGGGAGTTTTTATCATACTATTGTTATAAATTTTATAAAGTTTGAGTGGATTTTTGTTTTTTACTCTATCATTCAATAAGGACTGAATCTATTTAGATAAAACTTGACTAGGCTAGTTTTTATGTACCTCGCGTGCGAAGCCGCGGGCGGTAGCTAAAAAGCTAGCATAACAGCATGAAGGAGATTAGCAGCTTCGATTATCCTACGGTATTTTTAAAGTTCAATTTGCACATATTGCATCAAGCAAGCTACATTAGAATAACTCAGTAGCGCAGTGGGCCAAAGCACTGACACACAGAAGGATGCGCTTTCGATTCCCGGAACAAATGTTTGCATGATCTGCTTTTTGTCTCTGGTCTGGGTGTTTCTATGTATAATATGTGTTATGTCATACGGCATCATTCTCTGGGGGAAAGCAGCTGATATTGGTAAAATATTTGTAATTCAAAAAAGGGCAATACGTGCCATTTATAAAATGAAACCATGAGAATCTTTGAGAGAAATATTCAAAGAAATTAATATTCTCACAATAGCTTCACAATATATATATGAAAATTTGTTATATACACATAAAAATAGAGATGGGATTCAGCAAAATAGTGACCTTCATAAAATCAACACTAGGAATAAACATAAATTATACATCCCTAGGTTTCGACTAGAAAAAGTTAATAAGTCATTTATGGGGAACACGGTGCGCTTCTATAATAAGCTTCCTGAAAATGCTACTAAACTACCTATTAAGAAATTTAAAGCATACATTAAAGGTAGTCTTTTGAAGAAAGCTTATTATAATATAGATGACTATATTATTGATAAGAATGCATGGCCTCATGTCGCTCTGCCGTCAGACAGTTAACCGACACACTTGAAATGTATAAACTCTCTTGTATTTGTATTTCGTAGTTAAGGTAGTTATAAGATGGATCATTATAAAAAAGCGCTAGGACCAAGACGAGTTTCTTGCCAATTCTTCTCGAGCTTGGGTTAGGATGAATTGGCACCTAAATTCACCTAGTATGTAAGACGTTTCAAAGTGATCCTTGTGATTGTATTGAATAAATCATCTTTTGACTTTGACTTTGACTTTGATGTACATATGTATTAAAATGTTATATAAGTTGTATATCAGTCATGTGTTACCCATAACACAAGCTCTGCTTACCGGGCCAGATAATGCCACGTCCTCAATAATAATAAATAAATAATACCGGTCATTTAACACTTTAATAGTTTGTTATCTAATTTTTTTTGTTTATTATCTCATAAATCCGCTATTTATAAACCTGTTTGAAAAACATTTTTCATTTAAAGATATTACTTTCCGGTTGGACCCATAAAAATTTTAATTTAATCGGCTCAATAGTTTGGTTTTTAAATCTAAATAGCCGGAAAATATATGTCATCTAACGAAATTTCGTATCTATACTAATATTATAAAGAGGAAAGATTTGATTGTTTGTTTGTATTTGTAATAGGCTCCAAAAGTACTGGACCGATTTGAAAAAATATTTTACCGTTGGTGAACTACACTATTCCCGGGTGACATACTTTTTATACCGGGAAAATTGGTTTGTCCCGGGAAAAGTCTTCAACGCAGGCGAAGCTGCGCGCGTACAGCTAGTTTTTATATAAATGAAGTCGGTCTTCTTTTTAGTTTTTAAAACGTAATTATTGCAAAGTACGTACGACTAAACAGTGTAAGCGAAGACTCAGGGTCAGCCACTAACTCATTCCATCGTGAAGCAAACAAGATTTTATGTATGTATGATACTTTTTACCGAGTAGGTGGAGTCAGTATAACTCACGTACGTGACTTGCTGAAAAAACAGCAACAGACGAGCTCGGAGCGCCTCTGGTGGATAAATCTTAATTCAAATATTGCAATTTGATATGTATCTCTTCATTTAGTTTTTCGACTCTTGGCAACGAAACTGTTTTCTAGTAAACCAACTCTGCAATTTTTTACTAACTTTACAAAATGTTGTTACAAGATATTTGGGATATACAAGTATGCTCTTTATATACAGGTATTAAGGCTATTCTATAATTACATATTTGCTAATCTGTTGTTTAAAAATTTCATCATATTTCTCAATTGAAATTCTCAAAAGGCGAAGACAGACCATATTTTAACGCCACGTTAGCTATTTATGTGATTAAAGAATATAGGGTAAGCTTCCTACAAAAGCTGACATTAAGCTCACGTTTCGGCGTATCAAATGTCCAAATTATGACACATGTACTCAAACACTCACAATTAGTTTTGTCTCTGAATCTACTCGTATGATGTTAGTTTTATAATTCACGTGCAATTGTAGTCTAAAACCATGATTGTATTGTAACTGTGGCCAGTGGCTTCGCTCGCGTAGTAAATAAAAAACCTATGTGTATCTTCAAGGTATAATCTACCTTCGTAGCTAATTTCATCAAGATTCGTTCAGCCGTTAAGCCGTTAAAAGGTAACGAGCAATCGAACAAACAGACAGAAAACTTTAGTTAGTAACACTATTTGGATTTGGGGTATCTATAATTACGTTTTAAAAACTAAAAAGAAAACAGACTTAATTTAACAACAAAACATTTACATTTGACAACAAAATACAACAAAAGTTGGTTGTTTTTATTTAGCGCTTATTATTTATTATTTTTCGAGAATCTCCTTTTTTTAAGTCGTTTAAAATGAGCATCGTTTGACTGCGTTGCTGTCGCGAGATACGTAAAACCGGGACATCAATGCGAGTAAGCCTACGTCAGACAGTGTCGGAAAGAATCTCATGTCTAACCGCGCTGTCTCAAAATAAACATAAGTACTGACAATAAGATGCGCTGCTTGAAAATCTAAATAGCCTAAAAATTAATCGTGCCAGACAGAACGTCTGTTCAATCTATCACCGGCATATATTCTGAATTTGCACCGCATCAGCACCAGAGGATTTAGTGCCTAACCTAGGCAGAGATGTGAAAAATATTTTGGCGTGTACTAATGGAGGGACATTTCTCTTGCTTTAGAGATTGCGGGGGTTTATTTAGCCTGATGTCCTAGTGGGCAGAAGCAACGCCAAGCGATACTATATGAAACGTTTTTGTCACGATTGTTATAGCCATCGCTTATCAATGCTCTGCTTTTGTGATTAGACGTAATTAGAACGAAGTACCTTATCGCACAGTACGGATTTGGCGGACTAGACGAAAAAAAGTGTAAGATTTTTCCGTCACGAATTTCCGTCACGACCCTTTCTTTAGGGTAGTCGGTTATCCATAGGGTGGCAATTTGAAAGTTTTTATATATTGGCTTTCATGGATGCTTTTTTTGTTTCATGTTAGCGGATAAACATGGAAGGAATATCATACCACAACCTGCACATAGGTGCAGGTTGTGGTATGATATTCCTGTATTATTGGTATGATATTCCTGTAATATTCCGGTGTAAAAAAGATCTCATATAACAAGCAGTGCCTCAAACAGTACACATTCTAGTTATTAGTTTTTAGAACTTATCAATCTGCAAAATGTTGTGATTTGAACCTCAGTATAATTATTATGGGTTTCTTGATATAATTTCTATCAGTGTCTGGGTTGACTGGGTGACTGGGTTTGATATGACAGGCATTTCAATAATTAAGTTTACGTTTGACAACTGGAACCAGTTTTGACAAGATGTGTTTCCATTGACTTTGGCATTGATTTTTTTTATTAAGTACGTTCTGTTTTTATTAGTTCTCCTTCAACCTCCCTTAATACAAACTCAAACAAAGAAACTGAAATCTATCAGTGTCAATGTTTTGGTCGTATCAGAGTTACATAATTGCAGCACTGTTCAGGAGTTTAACAGCCGTTACACAGAACTATGTATCAGCGATGCTAGGCATTGTAGCGTTTGTCGCACCCAGGACACTCTCACAACGGGGTAATCGAGCGCGACTTTGCTAAAAACATTCTTTGTCGTCAGTTGGCCGGTATCCAGCAGATAACAATCTAGTAATTGCATCTTATGGGAGCGCTAATTGTGGGTTCAAGTGATACTTCCTCTAATGGGCGTAAAACCTTCTTGTTTGTTGCGAGTCGAAACGGGACTGGTTTTTGTTTCTCTAAATTCGAGTTTAGTTAATGAAGTATTCTAGAACTTTCCTTTATAAATGCGGCAGCAGTTTTGAACAACAAGTTGACCAGCTTTTTACAAATGAAAGTTTTCCTAAAATATTACACAATGCAAAGAGGTATATTTCGATAAGCACTTATAAAGGGAATATAAATCCCTCGCTTGCGGATATCATATTGATAATGCCACACCTATAAAATTACATTTGTTTGACACAATAATAGATCAAATAACGCCAAGGTCTTGTGCTGAAAAAAGCGCTAGCACAAATTATAGGACAGTTCTACCGTGCCCCTAGTTTTGCCTGAATACTGAAACGTCACTTTGAAGGCTTCTAAGGAAATTTTTAGTGTGAACATAGACAACAGAAAAAAACAACAACGCTTTAGCTCTAGCGCATTGTTCGTTTGGCCTAAATCTAAACCCATCTTCAGATGACATCTCTGTCACAATCCTCATATTTTTTTTTATAAAGTATCATAAGTATGTATTTAAAAATATATAAGTATTCTATCAGTCATCTAGTCACAATATAAGCTATGCTTAGTTTGGTACTAGATGGTGTTGTGTGCATTGTCCAGCAATATTTATTTATTTACATAACATTTTGCATGTTCTCTTGTATTTAAGTTTCGTTTAAGTATTGGCACAAGGCTTAGTATAAAGTTCTAGAAGAGCGAAATTTAGACAGTTACTTTGTTGCAGGTGAGATGGTTCGAGCAGCAGCGCGAGAAGCGGAGAGTGAAGCGGGACTTCTCTCCGTACGAGCGCGCTGCGTTTGCGCAGCTCTCGCGACGTCTGCCGCCGCATCGGACCCAACATCGCGCGTTAGCGTCCGCTGCTTACTTCCCCGACCCTTTGTATAAAGAACAGTGGTATTTGGTAAGTAGAGAATAATCAAATTTTATGAGAAAACAAATAAATTAACTACTAGGTACCTACCTATTGCACTTTCAAAACTTTCGTGAGTTGTATATATTTTGATAAAAACGGAACAGGGGTACATTTTTGTATTCGTGTTTATCAAAATGTAAACCTACCTAGTATTGTAAACTAACCTATTTCTTAAATTATTAACTTCTGTGAAAGCAATGGTGTTCTAGTAATAGTAACCCCGCCTTCAGATCCTAAGATCGTGGGTTCGAATCCGGTTATGTACATTTTAAACGGTGAAAGAAAACGTGTGGAAAATGCCATGTGGTACCTAAAAAGACATGTGCCAAGTGCACGAAAGGAGCCACTGAAGTGCTCTTCAATCCTTTCACCACATTGGTTCGAAATAACTAGTTACACGATAAGAAGAAGAACAACTATACATTTTGATAAACGCGGGTTTTACTTGCGTATTATTTTGTCGATGAAGATATCGGCACTATTCCACCCTCATCGGTAATATACGTGAGTAAAACCCCGTGTTTATCAAAACTAATTATGTAATAAAATATAATTTGGTAAGTAAATATAGGTACTTCAACTAGCATCTGCCCGCTGCTTTGCACGCGTGGCACGTAAATAAAAAGTAGCTTATATGCTAATAGAGGTCCTAATTTATATCTATACCAAATTTCATCCAAATCGTTTAAGCAATTTTCGTATTAGGCGGTTAAGTAACAAAAAATCTAACATTTTATGCATTTATGAAATACTTGTACAAAAAACAATTAGTCACTACAGACTTATAAGAACTTCAAAGCAGTCAAAATCGAATGTTTTTTTTTTCTATTTTATTTATATATGCACACAATACACGTTACAATCAAATTAAAAAAAAATACATATAACTAGAATACAGTTTTCATCAGGTTTGGAATATAATTTTTGAGCGCACAGCATATACAATGGTGAGCGAACAAAATGCATACACTAAATAATGTTTGAGGACCAAATTACAAAAAACAATGAGTGAGAAGTAACAAATTAAATTGATAACTTATAACTTAAAAGTATTTAAACTGTCTACCTAGTTAATGGACCTCGGGGTTCAAGACGCTAGTAGTGTCAAATGCCCGTTGAAATGGTGGATGTATTTACTATATAGAAAACGAGTCTACAAATTGGTTAAAGTAGCACTCAAACGCATACGTCAAAATTAGGTATGATGGTCGTATTGCATAATAATGTTTACCCTATCACAACATATAGATAGCTGCCCATCACTTTCAAATTGTTTTTATTAAAAAATGCTAGTATGACAGAATTTGTAAATCGACACCATAGTGCTCATGCACTGCGACCAAAGCTCTTATCCTTGCGCCGCCGGTTAGCTCATTAATTTCGTTTGTGATTAGGTATGCAAACAGAAACCTATGTCCACTTAGGGTTAAACCACATCGTTGTATGCTTCAGCGCTCATAAAAACGTGTTTGTGTTATTTTCATTACTGTGCCTACGAACACATGTCAAAAAACGTAAAAGAAAACAAACACGTTCATGGCTGTATCCGGACTCAGCCTTACTTATAAACTCTTCTCAACTTGAACTTGAACACTGCTTAAAATTCTTAAACTGTGTCTAGGTACTATTAACAGTATCTTAAATAAAGGGACTATTTTAAACCGTGATTAACTCTATAAGTTTATAAGTTAGGCCAAGATGTCTAATGAGGGTAGTCACCAAATATTTTTAGCGCATATTTAGCGTATATTTAGGGCCTATGCTTTGCACATTAGTTAGTATTCCGTACCTGACAGGTTGCAAGCCCATCACCGCTTGTAAGAATTCTTAGCAATGACACAAACATTCGATATTTATGGTTGTAGGATATGCTGGTTTTCACCATTTGATAGCAGCATTACACAAATATTGTTTGACACGATAACGTCTTATAAATCCATGATCGCCGGCTGCACGCACAAAAAATTGACACATTTCACCAAAGGCAAGCGTGCAAGCAGAGCGCGGAACTAGCGATAGAGAGGCACGATCGGCGTGAGCGTTCAGCTTGTGACGCATCTTAATAGTTTAAAAGTATGCAATTTTTTATCTATGTTTCCATAAGACGTTATCACGTAAAATCTGTAAACCGACTTGACAGACAACCATTTTTTTTTGATAGGACGAATCTCTTGGTGCAAGACATGGTTTTAAATCTACTATGATCGAAAGGCAAAGGTGCTACAGCTACACAACCATCTCTCTTTTCAAAACGTGTGTACAAAACACACACCCATTTTATAAGTTGACGGTGATGTACTGCTAAACTTTGCGATGATTTGCTTCTGCATTCCTAACGTAGTTACCAACTCCATAAACTTTGTAAATCTGTTTTCTTTCATCGCCAACGTAAAAATAAAGGGCAGACTTTGCTACTTTAAGTAGCGTTTCTATATGTCAAGTGATTATAAATACGAGGGTAGAAGTACACTAATGTATTTTCTGCTAATGTATTTCCATTGCCAACAGAATGGCGGCGCTAAAGACGGCTTAGACATGAACGTAGTGGCTGCCTGGCAGAAGGGATACACCGGCAAGGGTGTGGTCGTGTCAATATTGGACGACGGTATTCAAACAAACCACCCCGACCTGGCGCAGAATTATGTGAGTGGAATAAGGTTGCTTGTTCAAGCACGTTACTGCTTTCTTGTGATGTTTGCTTTAAGCTAGTTATGGTTGGAAGCTCGACAGCTGTATATATTACAGTCACGATGACGGCCTGCGTCGGCGAATATGCTTTGTTACAATGTATTTTTATTCACACTGATTCTGTAAAAAAAAGTGTGTTTTCTCTATCTGCGTTTGATAAAGTATCATAGTCATTAGTATGTATTTAAGACTATATAAGTATTGTAAGACGACCTCTGTGGCGCAGTGGGTTTAAGCCCACCTGAGGCGCAAAAGGTTACGGGTTCGATTCCCCCGGGCTAAATGTTTTTGTGATCTTGTCTCGAGTCTGGGTGAAACGTCCACCAATGTTTGAAGTTATCATAAACGCTTAACGAAACATACAATACTTATTCAAAATCCAATAACTCACTGGACTGAAATAGAAACATCATCATCCACAACTTGTCTTCACCTACTGCTGGATATAGCCTTCCTGGGTTTCTCTAACCTTAAAATAAAATAAAATAACTCCTTAAAATGCCACAACAAAAAACTTGAAACATTCCTTCTTCCATTAAACATTTCCACAAACATTTACAAAAGTATTTTCAGTACGTACAGTCATCCCACCAATCCATGAACATTGCTTAGCTCTACGAAATAGTAGTAAATGAAATAACCTTACATTTCAGGCATTGAGGTACAATTTTAGGTGCTTTGGCTAGTTTTGTGTGCAATTTCACTAGAAACCGAAACAGTACAGTAATGCGAACATTGCGGTACTTTAAATTCGAGTTTTAGTTTTATTCGACCGCAAAAGTTTGCATTATCTGCGTGCGACCTACTTAGAGCTTCGTTACAAGGGTTCGCTAATAGAGATAGGCGCCCGCATGTAAGTGCTGAAAGTTAAGCTTTTCCAAACTGTCTATCGACTTTAATGTTGGAAACTAGGCTTTAGAATCCTTTTGTAATAACCATTATTTACGTTAAACACACTATGTTACCATTCTATTAGAACGTGAGTATCACTTCTTTTAATTTGCAAATGTTGTGACTCTTAAGTATTGTGTATGTATGTAAGATGTGTGAAAGCAATAACACCAGCAAATAAATGCTGTTTATACAGTATTACGTTATGGTTCTGTGTTTGCCCCAGGATCCCATCGCGTCGACTGACATCAACGGCAATGACGACGACCCAATGCCTCAGGATAACGGAGACAACAAACACGGCACCAGATGCGCGGGTGAAGTCGCAGCTGTAGCCTACAACCAGATCTGCGGAGTCGGTATAGCGTACAACGCCAGCATAGGCGGAGTCAGGATGTTAGATGGTGTTGTGAATGACGCCGTCGAAGCCAGAGCTTTAGGGTTGAACCCTGATCATATAGATGTATACAGCGCGTCTTGGGGACCTGAAGATGATGGCAAAACTGTCGATGGACCAGGACCTTTGGCCAGAAGGTAAGTATTCACTTCTAAATTCTAACAACTAACGTACCATGACACTTCGATACGCAAATACTCTATACTAATGTTATTTTCAGGGCGTTTATCTATGGAGTGACCAGTGGTCGTCGTGGTAAAGGCTCAATCTTTGTATGGGCTTCAGGAAACGGTGGCAGGCACACCGACTCTTGTAACTGTGATGGATACACGAACAGTATTTTCACGCTTTCAATATCAAGCGCGACACAGGGAGGCTATAAACCTTGGTATCTAGAAGAATGCTCTTCCACATTAGCAACTACATACAGTTCTGGAACTCCAGGTCATGATAAAAGCGTAGCCACAGTCGATATGGATGGAAGATTACGTCCTGATCACATTTGCACTGTAGAACATACGGGAACTTCGGCGTCAGCACCTTTAGCAGCTGGTATCTGCGCGTTGGCACTAGAAGCGAACCCTGAGTTAACCTGGAGAGATATGCAATATTTAGTAGTATTAACATCCAGACCTCGACCTTTAGAAAAAGAAAACGGATGGATCGTCAACGGAGTCAAAAGAAAAATAAGCCACAAGTTCGGTTACGGACTCATGGATGCGACAGAAATGGTCAACTTAGCAGAACAATGGGTCTCCGTCCCACCTCAACACATTTGCAAATCGCAAGAAATAAATGAAGATAAACAAATTGACTCTACGTTCGGTTACACGCTATCAGCTCATATGGACGTCAACGGCTGCAGTGGAACCGTCAACGAAGTGCGATACCTTGAGCACGTTCAATGCAAAATATCACTCAGATTCTTCCCTCGAGGAAACCTAAGAATACTCCTTACTTCTCCAATGGGAACAATTTCCACACTTTTGTTCGAACGACCTAGAGACGTCGTCAGCTCTAACTTTGACGATTGGCCTTTCCTTAGCGTTCATTTCTGGGGAGAGCACGCCGAAGGCAGATGGACTTTACAAATAGTCAACGGTGGTAACCGCCATGTGAACCAAGCGGGAATACTCAAAAAGTGGCAGTTGATCTTTTACGGAACAGCGGTAGATCCTGTTAGGTTACGGACAAAAAGACCTTCATCAGGCGGACCCGCATTCGCCTACCCCACCTCTGCCGACGGTTACGAATCTATCGGTGATTCTTTTTACAACACTGACGCGTTTGCCAACTATCAAAACTTTCCAAACTTATTTGCCGCCGGGTCCGACCCGGAGAAGGCCGTAGCCAGCCTCGACGGACACAACGTCCCCTCACCGCATGGGGAGAGTGTCCTCGCCGATAGCAATGACAAGCGCGTCACGCACGACTGTGATCCCGAATGCGATGCCCAAGGATGCTATGGAAAAGGACCGACGCAATGCATCTCCTGCAAACACTACCGGTTGGATGACGCTTGTGTCTCTCGATGCCCACCTAGAAGTTACGCAAACCAGGGTGGAGTTTGTTGGCCGTGCCACGAGTCTTGTGAAACGTGTGTTGGTCCTGGGCAAGACTCTTGTCTTACATGCGCGCCTGCTCACTTACTAGTCGCTGATTTGGCGGTATGCCTGCAGCAATGCCCTGATGGCTACTGGGAAGATACTGAATCATCCGCTTGTCGTTCTTGCGCGTCTCATTGCGCGACCTGCTCTGACCGTGCTGACAGTTGTACGTCCTGCGAACACCATCTAGTCCTCCACGACGGTTCATGCTTAGCATCATGTCCACCATCATACTACGAGACTGAAGACTACATGTGCGCGAAATGTCACAACTCTTGCGACACATGTGAGGGACCGGGCGAGACACAGTGTGTTACCTGCCACCCCTCGAACTACGAAGTGGACGGACGATGCGTTTCTACCTGCCCAAGTGGACTCTACGTCGATAAAAAAAGAAAAGAATGCATGAGGTTTGTGTAAATCCATTATTCGCTACCAAAAAAGTATGATTCGAATTAGGGTTCGATGCTATAAGAATACCATAAGATTCTGAATTTTTTTGTAAGCAGATACTGTATCCCTGTTTCTGGGAATATCTCGAAGACAGAATGAAAGTTTAAAACAGACGAGTTTTGGCAAAAGTTTTGGTATTAACCATGTTATTTTCAGGTGTCCTGTGGGCTGTTCAAGCTGTACAACATCGATATGCCTTACGTGCGAACCCAACTGGGAGTTGAATAGAAAAGACAAGTGTGTTCCCGTTGGCTCCGATCGCTGTGCGGCCGGGGAGTACAAAAATGGGTTGCAGTGTCAGCACTGCCATGGGGAATGTGAGAGCTGTTATGGGGCAGAAGTGGCACAGTGTTTGACTTGCCCGTCGCCTCAACTTCTACAGGATCATAGGTTGGTATCAGCTGTTACAATTTTAGAATAAGATTATTTGTTCCCCTTTAGAAAACAGAGCTGACGTCGATAATCAGAGACTACCTAGATTACATAGAAGCACTTTTTCAATCTGAATATAATGAAAGAGTTGAAACGTTACGATAAATATTAGAAGTTTTATTCATCATTTACGATATCAAATGTTTGCAAAGTGAAATGTTGGAGATGTCTGTGTTTGATCTAGACTCAACCCCGAGGCATACTCGTACGTTTCACAACGATCTGTCTTTACGAATTGAGTTTCGATTGAGAGTATCGGTTTACTGTATTTGTATTTTATTTTTGTGTAAATTCAACAATATATGCTGTAATGTTATCCTTGTACGATTCCCTTAGATATCTAGTAGCTTAGATCTTTGAGGGTGTAATGAGGGTAGTCTCAGTCTATCTCATAATCACCTAATATTTTGAATCGCTCAAAAAGTATCTGTCCCTTTTTTTCTTCATTCTTCATCTTCGTTAATATTGTGTTATAATATTGTCGATTTTGCCAGTGCAAGTGTTTATATTGTATATAGTATGGTGTCACAAAGTCGTATTTTGTTGTTCGTCATTTGTTATCTTCTAATCTTCTAATATATAAAATTCTTCTGTCACGGGGTGCGTAATCGAACTCCTCCGAAACGGCTCGACCGATTTTCGTGATCCTTAGCGAGGATATTAGTCAGGGGGGAGAATCGAACAACATCTATTTTTCATCCCCCTAAATGTTAAGGGTGGTCCACCCCTTAATTTTTTTTTTTTATTTTTCAGACAAAATTTTTTGTTTTTATTTTTTTATGATACACCATACAAAAATACATGCAACCCTAAATTTTCACCCCTCTACGATCAACCCTTATTTTTTAAGGCAGAACAACGTTTGCCGGCTCAGCTAGTTTTATATAAAATGATGTCATTCATTTCAAATAATTATATGGATTATTTTTTTGCTCGAATCACAAAGAAACACAAAGTTTTTATTCTTATTATTTATAGATGAGCAACTCTAACTCTATTTAAATAAAATCACCAAAACTACTTAGAAAACCGGAACTCGAGAAAAATAAATAATAAAAGAGCGCTATAATTGCTTCCCAGGTCGGCCAAGAATAATCTCTTTTCCTTGTAGAATGGCATCTATCTTGTTGATAATTTTGCCAGTGTCCAGTGATTTTTGTGTCTCAAAGTAGAAATCGATCGTCATTTGTCTATTCGAAACATCGCGGAAATGCCGTTTAGAACTTTCTCGGGATTCCTCCTCAAATCACATTGCAACATAATACACTTATAATTGAAATGTGTACTTCACTTATTATTGTGAATGAACTTTAAAGTTTGGTGACATGTGACATGTGTACGAAAGGACCTGTTACTCTCTGAAGCGCACATTAATCATTTTTCACACTGGTTCGTAATAACTTACACAATATGACGAAAAAGAAGCACCAATTTGAGCCACGAGCTTGGTAGTTCATTTATTTCTTAGTCACTCTACCTTTATACATGAATAAACATTCCAATTTTCTAAGGAATTAATTAATTTATTGATTTATTTAGTCGTACAAAATCCACAGCTCTTAAAATAGTATACACAAAACTTAAGTTTATATCCGACAGCCAATAACGGATATACATTATAACTAATAAAGAAACAGACAGTAATCAAGGTGTGATGATTGTATGTAATTATGTGAACGTGTGTGTGTGAGGTTTGTTTGTGTTAAAAAAAAATATACACTATGTAAGACACAATATTATTTTATACGTGTACCTACGTATAAAACATAAATACCTACTTGTATTTACTCAAAACAAATTGATATGAAGATGCGTACTTATATTAAACATGACACTAGTTCGGTTTCATAATTAAGGCATAAGATTATGACCGTCAGATACAACTAGCTCAAAAGTAAATAAACGATGACCCTTTTGATTTCGTTGAATACTCATTTTGATTTTTGTGTGATATATTGGCAAATATTTACAATAGAGAGACAAAACTGCCTGACGTAATAATATATCAACCCATTTATCATCATTTAACTGACTGGGAGATTGATTTAAAAAAGTACTTTATATAGCAAAAAAAAAGGGAGATGTCGTCGGACTCCTGGTAAATAAAAGTTGAAAATCGTAAAAATAGTTGACGTCGACACTCAAGTAAATGAAAATTAAATTAGTTATAACATTTGCAAAAAAAAGACAAGGGTTCGAACTTGGGGCTCAGTTTGACATTCGGTGTTGACAACCTCAGCTAGCGTGATCATTAACATGTGTGCGAAATTAGTCAACAGCTATAGTTTCGTTCTTATTGTTATTATTATTTATTTCAGATAAAATCCATAGATACGGACAATACAATACACAAATGAAAACAAACCTAAGACTAACAATCCAAGATTAAAACATTAACAGGAACTATAAGAGGCAGATAAAATCATGAAATCATAAATTTCAAAAATGTCAAAGTAATATAAATTTAAAAACAAAAACGAAAACTAAAAAGATAAATGAATAATAATTATGTCAGTTTACAAAATGTCATCAACTTTATTAAGTCCCTGCATATATAAATACATTATTAAAGCTCTCGCGAGTAGTAAATAATAATAAAACTACCTGGTTAATAGACCCAATCACAACTTGCATCTATTTATTTTGTATTGAGCTACCTAATCTAGTTTTAAATTTGGAATTTGATATAATAATAAAGATATTAACATTTATTAATAATAAATGTTTGTTTCGCCAAAGTTACAATCAATTACAAATTTAATAGTTTTAACAGTGGGCTCCGCACTAGGTCAAGCCTGTATCGCGGGAACCCTTGACAAATAACAACGATGCAAAATAACGACAACGATGAAAAATATAAAATATATCGATGTCGTTCGAAATCTTTTATATTTTTCATCGTTTCCTTCAATTGCCAAAAAAAACTGAATCATGTGATAGTGAAAATCATTCTAAAAACTTTACCTAGTTATCTTTATTGTTCAAAGTATAAATATTAAGCTGTGAATATGTATTTTTTAAGTGCTGTCCAGTCATATGCGTACCTGCGTGCCCACTCGTAATTTGGTCCTTCGCATAATTCATTTCACGTTGAAAGCCTAACGAACCACGTTTTACATGACCAGAACGTGACTGGCTTTGAGGCATATTACTCGAGGACTTCGGAGTTTCATGTTCTTTTGTAATAAAACACATGTGAGGAAAAAACATTCAGGGACCGAATGTATAAAATAGTTCAAGCAAATAGATAGAAAGAAAATACTTTATTGCACACTTTATTAGCACAAATTCACCTACGTTTCAAAGTTTCAAAGTGATCCTTGTGATTGTATTGAATACAATAGTTTTTGACTTAGACTCGTGACTTTTAATATACCCAATATGAATAAAGGGGTTAAATCTTTGAGGAAATTGATGCATACACAGAAGATTATAAAAATCATACGGTATCTATAATCAAATGTTCTTTCACTGCTTACTTTCAAAAACATCTCAAATATTATATTATGAATAAGTAGATAATAATATGCATCCATGACCTCTATCCATGACCTCTTGTTCTACACCTCACTTCCAGTTGCGTACACTCTGTGTATCTTATTTATATATATATTTTATTATATTATATGGATAAGTATTTGTTTAAGTTCTACCCTCACATTGTTTCTATGCGTTCATATTGATTGTTATGTGAATTTAGTTATTTATTACGATAGTTTTGAAATAACTGTGTTTTTTGATAACCTTAAAGTTTTAACTGGTTTTAAAATATTTTGTTAATTCTGTACCTACGATTAAGACTTTATTAACCGACTTCAAAAATGATTAAGGTTGTCAATTTGCTTGTATGTATTTTTTTTGTCAGCTCATTCATAACTTCGTCATTTTATAAACCGATTGAAAAACATATTTTATGTGAAAGGATATTATACTTTCCTATTGTTCCCATAAAAATATCATCAAAATCGGTACCTACTGTAGATTGATTTTTAAATCAAAATTGCTGGAAAAAATATGTCATTCAAGTAAACGAGATTTCGTATTTTATATAAATGAAGTAGGTTTTCTTTTTAGTTCTTAAAACGTAATTAATTAGTAATATTTTTAGGCTCTCAAGTTAAACATTAAATAGAAGGACAAATATTTAGTACTATTCCGCCATTCTATTCCCAATGAGTTAGACACGATGTAGACGTATGCACCTCGCTCCCACCCGCAATTAAAAAGCCTTGTAAAGGGAGTGCATGTGTTTGCATCGTGTCTAACTCATTGGAAATAGATTGGCGGAATAGTACTAAATATTTGTCCATATTTTGTAATGGATTTCGGCAAGGTCACGCCTGTATCAATTATCTATCTTTCTCAAGTGAATTTATTCTTATGAGAAAATAAAAAATCTTAAACCTGATATTTAGCTAATGCGATATTGAAATATATTGCCATCTTTATTCACTGATTTTAGAAATACAAGGACAGATTTTACTTTTATCGTCACATGAACTAAAATGTGATCATAAGAAAGATTCCTAGTAAGTGGTTTAAATAAGATGTACAAAAACATTACTGGAAAGAGGACTGGGACTGTCGTGAGCATTTTTGTTAGGTTATTTTGTATTAGTGACGTGACAATACAACACTGTTTGGTAAAGAAACGAATCTTAAATGGCGGCTTGTAGATACATGCATTAACAGGAGTACAGTAAGCACAAAAAGTGATACAAACATAGCCTGCAAATCCGCTCTTCCATTAAATGATTTTGTATCTTTATTGTGGGGATAAACAAAAAATGAACAAATAATTTTAAAAACAAAATAGCATTGGAAAGTAGCAGTATGAATAAATGCGCATTTAAAAACAGAGCTTCAACACAGGTTTTTAAATCCAAACTGATATTGTTTAGCCTTGTGTGCGAGTATATAGAGTGCGAGGCAGCAATAGTGCGAGTGAGAGGTATTGATTTACGGTGCAATTTTAGATTCGCTTCTCTCTGTAACTAACTTGTAAAATTATACTTAGAAACTTGAATAAAAGAAATACCTTATTAGGAATAAGTAAGACGTAAGTAAATAAAAAAACAAACTAGCCTTACAGTACTCGCATAATATGATGTATAACATCTGACATCTCACCTTGGTAATAAGCAACATTAAGATTATATCCTGAATTAGTATTATATAAGAGCACGCTCTACACAACACTGTTCAGCGCACAGATGATGCGTTCTCCTGCTCTATTTCCCTTACCTCTTTCTCTTCACACACACGCACACACTTATGGCTGACAGTACCAATCTCTCGGAAAATGGCTTGGTACCATCTGATGGCCTACTTCACCATCGTGCGCGCTCATTGGTCAAATCAAATACCGCACGCTACCGGCTACACACACACATACCGGTTACACACTTCCGTCCCTTCTCACGACATCGCTTCCACAGATGGCACGAAAGTGATTTTATTTTTATGACATTATCAGCTTTGTAAATTTACACCCCTCCGCAGATGCGTGAATGAATGCAGTCGCGGGTACTTCGCGGAAGCGGGGCGATGCGCGCGCTGTGTGCATGGCTGTGCGCAATGCGCTTCTCGTCTTAACTGCACCGTCTGTGCAGGCGCCTTGAGACTCCAATCCGGTGCCTGTAGAACTTCTTGTGCTGATGGGTAAGTGTATAAAGCGTTTAAGAAGCTTAGTCGAGTAACGAGTAAATGGCTAAGTGTTTTGGAAGCTTGGTCGAGTACTTGTACGTACTTGTAGTTATGAGCACTTTCTTGGTTTGTTAAAAAACGCCTTAAGGTTGATATCCGATCCCTTTAGAACTTCTTGCGCTGATGGGTAAGTGTCTTATGTGTTTCACAGAAGCTTGGTCGAGTAACTTAGTTTAGAGTACATGGGTAAGCGCACAGAACAGAAAGAACGATAGAAGTAGTAAGTAGGCGGGGCCCGCGTAACACCTAGTATGCGAAATACCGCGCACTACAAGCTTCGCTCACTTCCGTCGTGTTTGAAGTTTGTCAGGGTAAACGTAACTCAAAAAATCATAAAAAAATATAAAATGCTGTATTGTGCTGTTCTGGAGTGCAAAAATGATAGCCAAATCAAAAATTTAACAAAAGGGGGAAATTATATCCCCGGTAAGTATTATTTTATTGTTTTAAACGGTTTTATTTAAGTTTTATTTAAAATGCAAAACCGTCAAACAAAAACAGACTATGAATCATACCATTTAAGGTCGCGTTTCTCTTAAACCTCATCTTTCGCTATTCATTTAGGGATGTAACCCTAAAAAACAGAAGAATCTGCTATCGCAAACTTCATCATGTAAATAGTTCCCCTATTAAAAGGTTTATAACTTCTAGGTCATGGTTTTTTTTTGTTTTAGTATACATTAAATCTAATGAAACGTTTTAAAAATTACAGACACAAAATTTATCAACAAAACCTTCCTCAACGCCAAAGAAACACAAGCGTGTGATTGTGTTAAAATAAAGAAAAGCTGTTTATTTGGCCCACCACAAATATAACCTGACGTACCCATCGTATTCGTATTTTGATATCGAATAGGTAGGTAGGTATAATAATCGATATCGATACATTCGTCTTGTATCCTTTGGCACATCACTAAGGAAGTAGCTATGTTTAGTGGGCAATCAAATAACAGCCATTGCATTATCAATTATATTTCTTGTTGTTAGAGACTAAAACAAAAATCTTTCGGAAAAGCGTCATTTCTTGGTAGATTTACATATTAGTACTGTTTAATTTATTGAGTTTTGAACCATGTTCTGATGGTACTAAGGTTTTATATCAATAACATTTGTTTTATGGTTTTGTCATTTTTAACGTTCTTTCTCAGCCAATTATAACTTATATTTCTAAGTGTGTTTGTTTCTACATGTGTGAGTTTAGCTACACTGGTTGTCCTTATAGAAAGCCATCATGCTATTTCTATTATTTTTTCTGTTCTGTGGGTAAGCGTATAAAGTGTTTTAGAAGCTTAGTCGAGTAACGAGTACACGAGTAAGTGTACAAAGTGTTTCAGAATCTTGGTCGAGTAACATAGGTACTCGTAGCTTTGAACACTTTCTTGTAAGGGCACCTTGAGAATGCAATCCGGTGCTTGTAAAACTTCTTGCGCTGATGAATAAGTGTCTAGATTATTTAGCTTAGAGTAATGTTTTTAACTGCTTTATTTACAGAGTGTACATTTACATTTACATTACAGACGCAGAACGAACACTTCTGTTCATCACACAAAATGTTTATTCAAATCGAACCGAATCCGATCGAGAATCGAACACCCAACCTACAGTGCAGAAAGCAGAGCTACTACCCAACTGATCTGACAGACCAGTCAATATAAATTTTCGGATAGCATTTATTTTTGGAGTCCTTCGCAACCTTAAACTGAATTGTTTGGTGCAGGTATTATGCGGATCGGGGCTTGTGCTCGAAGTGCTACCTATCGTGTAGCACCTGCAGTGGTCCGAGAAGAGACCAGTGTGCGTCATGTCCTACTGGGTGGAGGCTTGCAGCTGGCGAATGTCACCCTCAATGTCCTCAAGGTTTGTGCTACATTATTTTTTGAAGGCATTTATTTATACAAGTTACGCCACATTGACTTTTCCAATGTCCCCAAGGTTTGTGCTATATTTTTTTAAGGCCTGGATAAAAATCCCTTTGGGCTTTTCATAGTCATTTTTATAGTGCACGAAAGGAGCCTCTGAGGCGCACTTTCTTCCTTCACCACATCTTTCACCACATTAGTTAGAAATAACTAGTGACACGATAAGAAGATAGTCGTTTTCACCATAAAGCCAGATTTTAACTTTTTTTAAGGTTTCCATGTGTGTTGTCTATCATACTATCATATAGCTACTTTAAAGCTTAATATTTATCAAAAATTATATTATACTAGCTGTCCGCGCGCAGCTTCGCCCGCGTTGAAGATTTTCCCCGGGATAAAACATTGCCTATGTCACCCGGGGATAGTGTAGCTTTCCAACGGTAAAATAATTTTTCAAATCGGTCCTGTAGTTTTTAAGTTTTTTCGCTACATACAAAAATACAAATATTTCCTCCTTATAATTTTAGTGTAGATATAAATGTATACCAGCAAAGCTTTCTGTAAGCAGTTAAAGAATTAAAACATTATATATTGTGTGTCACCACCACACACACGTACGTTTATATTTTGGTCAAGATGGCCAAGTGATTGTCAAGTGATGCTCAACGGCCTAGAGGCAGACCATCTGCCCGATGGTCAGCGTAGTCGGGAACGACTTAATGAGACTTGCTAGAAACCGAAAAGAGTAGTGTAAAAAAGGAGGCCTATACCCAGCAGTGGGTGCAATCGGGCTAAATAATGATTGTATATGCAGGTTTTTACCAAACACACGGAGAATGCCGTCACTGCCACCATTACTGCCGTGAATGCGATGGCACTGGTCCTCTCCACTGCACATCGTGTCCCCCTCGCTTTATGCTCGACGGAGGGATATGTATGGAGTGTCTGCGCTCTCAGTACTACGAGCAAGGCAATGGAACTTGCAGAACCTGTGATAGTTCCTGCCGAGAATGTTCTGCGACGGGACCTTTCAGTTGCACCGCGTGTTCTCGACCGCTGAGATTGGATAGGTGAGTATTTTAATGTCTCATTTGATATAAGATGGTAATTGGTCTTATTTAGTACAATGTAAGTTATCCTGCAATATGAGTCGTCTTATGTCTCACGTTGTACAAATTAAATATCTTTATGACTCACGCTGTACACGGCGAGTCTTATTATGTCTCACTCTCTGAGTGTGTTATGTTTCATTCTATACAATATTAGTCTTTTTATGCCTCATTCTGTACAAGGTGGGTTTTGATAAGATTCACTCGGTACAAGATGAGTCCTATAATTTGTCTCACTTTGTACAAAATGTTTATTTTATGTCTGGTTCTGCAAAGACACGATGTAAGCATATGGCCAAGGAAGTGATATACTCCATTCGAAAGGGCTTTGACCAAACTATTATATTTTATCCTATGTTTCTTTTCATGGCTAATAAACCACAATTATTGGTCTCAAATTTCCCAATGTCTGTCGTCTCTGAAACCTCCATTAAAGCTGCCTTTTAACAAAAATCTATCCACATTTTCTTGAATTTGTTATAAAACCTGTTCGGCCCATCTGTTCCTTTAATACATTGAAAAGAATTTACCCGAGCGCACTACTCGCCCTTTAACTGACAGGTAGGTACGGCTCAGACGAGGCGTCGGGTCGGACCTAAAGAGGCATGAAACCTTTGAAGTGGAATTGGCTTTAGTTGGAAATATCCTTGTCTGTGACGTGAAGGTTTTATTCAACGCAGAACTGTTTGGATTAACGTGTAGGGCCTCTTTGTTTCACCTCCTTTCTATATACTTATTTTTTTTCTCATATTTCCCGGCCTGTTGTGATTATTATGATGTTACTTGCATTTTTTCAAACTTAGACTATCGCTGTCCTTGTCCTTTAAGTGTAGTGAGAAAAGGACAGCAATCGTTTTAGCGTTACAGAAGCAGAATCTGCAGTTTCAATACTGCAGTTTAACTTAAAATCAGTACTGAATTCTATACTAAAGAAATCGAGCACGTATTACGCAGGGTTATTACTTAAATGTAACATAACAGCAATAAAAATGCGACTCTAATATCGCTGAAATCAGTGGCGAGTCGTAAAAAAATCTCGACTTTTTACTAAAAACTAGTAAACAAGCCAGTCGCTGCCTATTACTCATCTGTTACACAGGCTTAGGTATAGCAAGGATATTAGCGCACAAAAAAAGTATGATTGACATCATTAATCGCTTAATTCATGCCTATCACTAAATTTGTCGCGAATTACGTAATTGAGGTATTTTAAAACTGACCACGAACGATCCACTAAAAACTAAATTACTAAATTCACTAAAAAGTGGGACTGAATGAGACTAAACTTGATTTAGTAACCATTTTAATAAAACGAGTAGGTATGTGCATTATTTGTTTACCAATAAGATGGTGAAATAAATAAATAAATAATTATATTAAGATAAATAATGCTGGAAATTTTACACAACATCATCTAGCTTCAAAGTAATGCTTGTGTTGTTATTGTTATGGGAGCCACATGACAGATTTTACTACTTTTATATTAAAAAAACACTCAGACTCGTGACAAAGAGATGAAAAGAATTAGAGAAATGTACAGAATAATATACAATAATATAATATACACGTGAAACAGTTGAGCTATCTGAGGACCGTTTAAAACGATTTATAGATAGCTCTGGATATATTGCGTGACCCAAGAGGTGGCTCATATCTGGCTCAGCGTATTAGCCTTGCCATTCAACGTGACAATGTCACCAGTGTCTTGGAAACGCTGCCCTCTAGCAGTGATATGGATCTGTCGTTACAAATATTTGCAGTTCATACAAACATTTGTCCCGCGGCAGGAATCGGACCGCAACTTTCTGCGTCTCGGTCGGCCTTTTGTCCACTGCGCCAAAAATGTTGTCTACATATATCTAAATAATATTATTTTAATGTTTTCATTTTAAAATATATAAATATATATATACTGTATGTTTATGTTTGCAACCAGGTTGAACAACCAATGCGTGCCATGTTGTACTGACAAGAACACAAGCACATCCAGCTCAGATTGCTGCCAATGCCATCCTGATAGTGGTAAGATTTTTTATATCTCTTATTATACAGACTATACAGACTTCAAATACTTCAAATTACGTTTTAAAAACAAAAAAGACAACCGACTTCATGTATAAAAAGCAAAATATCAAAATTTCGCTTCATCCAAGTGGATGACATATAGTTTTCAGTTCTTTTGATTTAAAAACCTAACTACTAAACCGATTTTTATATAATTTATATGGGACCAATCGGGAAGATCCTTTCACATGAAATCAGATTTTTCAAATCGGTTCATAAACGACGGAGTTATGAGGTAATAGACATAAAAAAATACAGTCGAATTGAGAACCTCCTCCTTTCTTGAAGTCGGTCGACAATTTTTCTTATTAAACGTTTAGAAAAAAATAATGTGAAAGGAATAGCTGGAATAAATATGTCGTCCAAGTAAACGACATTTCGTATTTCGCTTTCTTGTGATTTTCCAGTGGTGCTTAAGAATTTCGAAAACTGATACTAAAAAGCGTAAAACCAAAAAGTCACTTATACTCATGTATAATTGACCGAGCGAAGCGAGTGTCTCCGTTTCAGCTTAGGCGAAAATACTTTCGTATATCTGTCTGTTTGGATGTTCTCCTCTACAGGTCGCATTTCTCAACCGATTCTCGTGAAATTTTGTGAGCAGGTTCTATAACTATATAGTTTTTTTTTGTTAATTCAGTTTTTGGAAAATAAGAAAAAAAAAATAAGTTTGCGTAATAAAAGTTACATTTCAGTCATTTCGAAAAAATGTTCGCGAGATCTACAGCTCACAGAGTCACTAGTAAATAATGTAGTATATGTAAGCGATAGGTATTGAAAAAGTTATAGTAATAAATAATGCCAGACATTTCACACAGCATCTTCTGGCCCCAAAGTAAGCAGAGCTTGTGTTATGGGTACCACATGACTGATATACTACTTAAATATACTTTTTTTTGGTTAATACATCCATATAATACATAGAAACACCCAGACCCGAGACAAATACTTGCAGATCATACAAGCATTTGTCCCGCGGCGGGAATCGAACCCGCAACCTTTTGCGTCTCAGCTAGAAGTTAGAAGTTTTATGACGCAAGCAGCCTCTGACCCGATAAGATGGTCAAATATTTAAATGTTTCTTCTTACCAGGTGAATGCATAAACTCGTCTGTAGCCGGCAAGCGACGTATAGCCGAATGGGACACACTACATACAGAAACTATCGCGCAACCCGCGCCGAGTTTAACTGGCGTGCTTTTAGTTGTGTGCGCCGCCGTCGCACTCGTCTCTCTCACAGTGCTCGCCGTGTTACAGGTTAGTGTGACCCTTGATACAATCGTTAGTATTATTGGACAATCGACACAACACCATCTAGCCCTAAACTAAGCATATCTTGTATTATTGTGATCGAATGACTGATAGAGTTCTTTATAACAGAGCTACTACCAACTGAGATGACAGGCCAGTCATAAATCATTACATAGTATAAAACAAAGTCCCGCTTCCCGCTGTCTGTCTGTCCCTATGTATGCTTAGATCTTTAAAACTACGCAACGGATTTCGATGCGGTTTTTTTAATAGATAGAGTGATTCAAGAGGAAGGTTTATGTGTATAATACATGCATAATATAGTAGAGGAACACCGATAATTTTAGATGATTCTAATCACATTAGACATTCTGTAGTATAATATTTAGTATCAGCATTGCACCCGTGCGAAGCCGGGGCGGGTCGCCAGTAAATAATATATTTGACGACCTCTGTGACGCAGAGGGCCAAGGTCCGGCTGAGATGGAGAAGGTTGCGGGTTCGTTTCCCGCCGCGGGATAAATGTTTGTATGATCTGCAAGTATTATAGTCTATTATAGTCTACCTATAAAAGAGCTTAACCTGACTGACTGATTCATCATCGCCGAGCCGAAACCGCTGAAGCTAGAAAGTTGAAATTCGGAAGGTAGCTTCCTTTTATAGCAAAACCACCCACTAAGGCGGGATTTTTTGAAATTCAACCCCTAAGAGGGTGAAAAGAGGTGAAAACGAATGTATGAAACTTTTTAACGCGTTGCTTTTTTGCTTGAAACTTTATATGAATACTTAAAATGCAAAATAAATGGACAATGTTTCAGGATTTTTCAAAATAACCCTTACAAAGGGGTAAAATGGGGTGTCAAAGTTGGTATGGGATTTTTTAACGGGTAGTGTGATTTCTTAGAAACTTGGTTTGGATACTCAAAATGCAAAATACATGGACACGTGTTTCAGGATTTTTCAAAATAACCCTCATAAAGAAGTAAAATTGGGTGTGAATCTTTATATGGAAATTTTTTAATACCCATTATAAAATTCCCATACATAGATTCACACAAGTGGGTGGTTGTGATTCTTTGAAACTTATCAATAAAAATAGGCAAGGAGATAAAAATCATCCTGAAAAAGGATTTAAGCTACAATTCCTTAAAAAAATGCGGACGAAGCCGCGAGCAACTGCTAGTACTTATATGATATTGTTATGATATTGTTTCTGGGAAGGAAGCAACAAGTATTAAGGATACACAAGTTAGCGGCACAAACTCGTTAGTGGACGCAGCTAAAATGCATGCTATTTCACCTAGCTTAGTGTGAGAGAAGGATAGACGTGCACCACGGATAGAGATGAGCAGTATGGAGATAGCGTGATTATAATTTCGAGTCATATGATCAGATTAATCTATGATTTCTAAATAAAACGATTGCGTAAAAATAATGAATAGACCTTTGGCTCAAGGGTTCTCATGAAAATACTACTGAATGTATTTATAAAAGAAAGATATTTGAGCTCTTGAATAAATGATCTATGCTCGTATCGGAATATTTTTTAATTTGCTTAATAAATAACAAACGGAGTACCCGTTTGTTATTTATTTACACCTAAAGTTGCGCTAAAATCAGTGATGAAAAACGTTTTTTTTTGAGTCTTGTATCTTTCAAACCCATATTATTTTTACAATTCTGTATTGATACAAGCATAGATTATAACAAGACAATCATCATCAGACGGTGGTGTGATCACCCTTCGACGTTTGTATGGAAAGATAATCGACTTGTTCACTCTTAAGTATCAGTTATTCAGTGCTATAAAGATAACTGTGATTTGACTTTACACTCCACAATCAGTTTAGTGAAGCCAACAGTTCAGGACTTGGTTCTGAAGTACTTTGAATAGAGAAGCCATAATCCAATATTGAATCTAACTTGAAAGTAGGGTCAAGCTGGGCATATCGTAAAGTTTGCGGGCGCATTCAGGGAAATATGCAGGGGAATTGATGTATAACCAGACCAGGCGTACTCCCCACTTTAAGTCACAAGTACATTGGCGCACCCAACATGTGACGTGATAACGTCATATAAATCGATCGACGATTTATAGGACGTAATCGACGCCGGCTGCACGCACGAAAAATTTGTCACGTTCCGCCTGAGCCGAGCGTGCAAGCGAGAACGCGGAACAAGCGATAGAGAGGCACGATCGGCCTAAGCGTTCGGCTTGTGGCGCATCTTAATAGGTTAAACGTGTGCAATTTTTCATCAATGTTTTCTTATGACGTTATCACGTAAAATTATCGTTCGTAAACCATTTTTTTACAAAGTCAAGATATATTAAAAACTAGATTACTGATCGATCAAGTTGTCCAACTTATTTACACTTTCGAAGGCATGTTGTCTCGTCTCTCTCTTAACAACAACTGTCAAATTCACGTCGTCATAACCAACGACACATTCTAAGTTAAAATAGCAATCAATTGAGCAACTATTTACTAAACCACATTTCTATACATCAATTGTTAGATTATTAAACTTATTTAAATTATTGCAATTTTAGCCTGTCAGCTCTTGGTAGTAGGTCTGCCTTCTGCGCTGTAGGTTCAGGGTTCGATTCCCTCCCAGGATAAACATTTGTGTGAAGAACATAGGTGTTTGTTCTGTGTCTGGGTGTTATAAAGTATCATAAGTGTGTTTTTAAAAATATATAAGTAAGTATTATATCAGTCATCTAGTCACCATAGTACAAGCTATGATTAGTTTGGGACCAGATGGTGTTGTGTGCATTGTCCAGCAATATTTAGTACCTGGATGACCGAGCTTTGCTCGGTATAAAACACGGAAATATAAAACCCCGTTTCCGAGATTCAGATTAATTTATATAAAAGAATTGCTCGTTTAAAGGTTTATTTTTATTATTTATATATATTTTTAGAAGGTCTAAGTTACTTAATTTGCCCCATTTTTGTCTATAACATATTTTCTTATAATCGATATTAACTTTTTCCCCATTTACGCACTAAGTCCGTCCACAAATTCAGCAATTAGCTACAAAATTAATCTCATATTGACGTTGGGCTGCTCAATCATTTTAATCGTAGATTAGTCTGTGGTTTCATTAGCGTACTCTATGCTGAGTTATTTATTTACGTTTCGCGTTTTCAATCTATACTGTACTCGTAATCTGGTTCGGTTTGTAAATATTTGAATGTAGACGTAACTAGGGCTCTGGGGATTGCCGTATAGTGTATGTAGTAATAATACTAATATTTTAAACGCGAAAGTTTGTATGTGTGGATATTTGTTACTCTTTCACGCAAAAACTTCTGAATGGATTGTAATGAAACTTTACAATAACATACCTTATACATAGGTAAATAAATAAATAAATAATCCCGGACACTTTGCACAGCATCATCTGGCCCCAAAGACAGCAGAGCTTGTGTTATGGGTACCACATGACTGATATACTACTTATATACACTTTTTTTTGTAACTATATACATATTATATATAGAAACACCCAGACCCGAGACAAATACATGCAAATCGTACAAACATTTCTCCCGCGGCGGAAATCGAACCCGCAACCTTCTGCGTCTCAGCCGGGTCTTAGCCCACTGTGCCACAGAGGTCCTCAAAAATAACACGTATAGGCTATAATTTATAAAAATATTGCGTGAATTGTCCAAAATGAAACGATACGTGTCAAGTAAGTAGGAAAATATTCTGACATCTGCGAGCCAGAATAGCTCGCAAGTTTTTTCGCAAGAAAAAATTTTTTCGCAAGAAAAAATAGAAAGAAAAAAAAAAAAGAAAAAATTCTAAAAGAAATTTTAGAATTTTTTCTTTTTTTTTAAAGAAGGAGAAGAAGAATGTCGGTCAATCTTCAGTTGTTATATGGATTTAGAGTAGTAGGTGGCGATCTCAATCGCACTTACTGTGGCCTCGTTAAGGTCTACCCTTGTGCAAGTAATTTGACAGAGGGCACACGAGTACTTGCGGCATAGATTGTGTTGGAGCACCACAGGCGCAATGCTCTAAGCTGAAGTCCCTAAATCCCCATTCACATATGTTAAATCTAACAGCCAAGCCAACTTTTAAACATTATTGAAAGCTATTAAACATTATTAAAACATTAGTCGCATACTAATCGCTTCAGCTTATATATTGAGGTATTGAACACATCAATATCCACATCTGACTCCGCCAATGTTGAACGAGCTGCTTGCTCTAATCATAAAAGCGTTTTACCTGTAGTTTGTTCTGACTAAAGTGATTTTAGTTTTCTTAAAGTATACGAGTATGTATGGTAGCATAGTCCTACTTGTTCTAACAGTTCTAATAAGTCCTGTAGGGCGATTATGGAACTCTAATTACAATCAATGTCTATCAGTTTTCGGCGTAATATCAATAATTCTGATTGAAATTACGCCGAAAACTGATAGACATTGATTGTAATTAGAGTTCCATAATCGCCCTACTGATCTCATACTAGAATTCTGTTAGTATCAGAAATCAGTTGGTCGCATTTCTCAACCGATTCTCGAGAAATTTTGTGAGCAGGTTCTATAACTATATAGATTTTTATTGTCGATCAAATTTTTGGCAATTTTTCAAAATGGCTAAGGGTTCAAAATGTAAAAAAAGTTTTATTTCAGTCATTTCGAAAAATGTTCGCGAGGTCTACAGCTCACAGGGCCACTAGTATACATATTTTAATACCCCAAACAACAAATGCGGCATACCGCGACTATGAACATTGAATGTACATATTTTGTTCGTATATTTTAGAGGATTAGCAAAAAATATAGTGCTTCCAGTATATCAGTCAGTGTGCTTCCTATACCATACTGATAGGATCCGGACCGGGCTGTGTGTTTACTGTGTGAACTAGGCTTTAATCCTCGCATATGTAAAAACTACTCTACTCTTTACTGTAGTAGGTCGGTTTTGCATTAAAAAAATACATTATTTTACATAAATAATAAATAACGGGCATTTCACACAACATCATCTGGCCCCAAAGTAAGCAGCTTGTGTGTTATGGATACCACATGACTGATTATATTACTTACAAATATACTTTTTTTTAAAAAAACACCCAGACCCGAGGCAAATATTTGCATATCACACAAACATTTGTCCCGCGGCGGGAATCGAACCTGCAACCTTTTGCGTCACAGCCGGACCTTGGCCCACTGCGCCACAGAGGAGTATCTATATCCTGACACTATCTGAGTTTACAAACAATAATAATTGTAATAATAAAGGTAGGTGGAAACTTTGAAATAGAACTTGATTATTCAAGTAGGTAAGTAAGCAAATATCCAAGTAGGTACCTATCTAGATATTTATTTAAACGTATATTTAGATTTAATTACAAAAATAATTACAGAATTTTACAATAACCCTTACTAATATTATAAATAAACGTGAAAGTCTGTACCTATTTATGGATGTATGGATGTTTGTTACTTTTTCACGCAAAAACTACTAAATGGATTTTAATTAAACTTTACTATAATATAGCTTATACACCAGAATAACACATAGGCTAATTTATAGAGATTGTGAGTGATTGTGAGAATTGTCCAAAATATAACGATAAGTGTCAAGTAGGAAAAAAAACTGCCACCTGCGAGCTATTCTGGCGTGCGCTGCAAAAACCGTTAGACTTACACAAAGTACTAATCCTGTGCAGACGCAGTCGCGGAACCAGCTTGTTATTAATTGAGCGAGCGAGCGCGAAGCGCGAACGAGTGTCTCCGTTTCAGCTTAGGCAAAAATGCTTTCGTATGTCTGTCTGTCCGGCCGGCGTCTGTCCAGGTCGCATTTCTCAACCGATTCTCGTAGAAATGGCGGAGATATGGGGGTTGGAAACGTAAAAAACGTTATATATCAGTCATTTCGAAAAATGTTCACGGTTACTACAGCAAAAAAGTAATAAACTGAAATATCTATCTTTTCATCAGGTACGTAAGCCACGTCAGGTCGAGCACCCGAAACGTACCCGTGGTCTCGTCTACTCACCCGTAGCTGACGATGACGATGTAGCGGTGCTGCATCGTAGCCACCGGAACGAATTCGAAGAACCACTTCTGGAACATTCTACGTAGCGAACTGCTCTCAGTGGACGTAAGTCTATACTCCCACTAGGCACACTTATTCTAATTAAAAAACTATGCTCTTTTTTGTAACTGCTGCTATTTTTATCTGTTCCTCTCCATCGCAGCCTCCTTGATCTCCTTACGACAACAGCTCCTTATTTTTTCTTATGTAGATGATTCGGGGTATTCCTTTTATTCTCATTCCTTCAACTTTCTCTTTTAAGATGGCGTTTATGAAACTGTCGTATCATAGTTAGATAGATAGATAACTCTTTATTGCTATACCCCACAGAAAAATACAAAAACAATTATTTTACAATAAAGGCGGCCTTATTGCTAATAGCAATCACTGCCAGGCAACCATATGATATGGCCAATGATTTTCCCATGCTCATATTTATGTTATCCTACTAATATAAACTAGCTTCCTCCCGTGGCATTACATAGGTTTTATTTTTATACTTGATAAATTTGAGATCGAGCCGATAAGTGATTGCAGTGGTACCCAGTTGTAACCAAACCGACACTTTTTTTTTGTGTTTGAACCTTATTTTAACCGACTTCACAAAAAGGAGGTTTTCAATTTGACTGGGTTTTTTTATGTTTGTTACCTCATAGCTCCGTCATATATGAACATACTAGCTGATGCTCGCGACTTCGTCCGCGTGAATATCACTTAACGCGGTTGGATAAATATTATTACTATGTCCTTCCTTGAGGTTTAAGCTTACTCCATACTATATTTCGTTAAAGTCGATTCAGTAGTTTAGCCGTGAAGTTGTTGCTAATAGATAGACAGGCAGAGTTAGTGCGCGCGTGAACCCGAACATACCTATTTTGTTGCAAAGTTATTTTAAAATTATGATATCTCCTAAGATGTTGATTGAAATCAAGTGGATGTCAAAGACAATTTTGTTTACAATTAAATATTTGTGATTAATAACATATTTATTTGTATAAGAATTAATATAATGTTGATAAAACTCCTTCACAAAGAATGTATTAAATTCGAACAAATTCAATTACCATAAAAAGGTTATAGTGACCCAATCTTAAAAGATAGACATATGCTGTCGCTGACTTTTTTTTAGAACTTTTAAAGAGGAACAATACCATCATACACATTTTTTGCCTAATTTATACTGTTTACGCAGCGCACGCAACGGAAGCTCTCAAAAGGGAATAATTTTTCCCGGTTTTGCAACATTTTCCATTGATGCTTCGCTCCTATTGGTCGGAGCGTAATGTTATAAAGCCTAAAGCCTTCCTCGACTATCCAGCACAAAATTTTAGATTCAAACCAGTAGTTCCTGAGATTAGCGCGTTCAAACAAACAAACAAACTTTTCAGCTTTATAATATTAGTTCAGATTTATATAATATAATAATTATAATAAAGTTTGTAAATAATCTGTCATGATTCTGAGAAAATAAAATGAACCGTGACATCGACACTCGCTTTACGTATAAACGAATTAGGTAGAAGTACTTACCCTAGAATAATTTAATGATAAAATCGTAGTTTGTTATTGCCATATTTTCATAAAACACGAGGAAAATATCATAAATAAACACTTCTCATAATTACAGAAATTAATAACAGTTATGTACAGAATAATATTATACAATTATATAAAATACATTTGAAACAGTTGAGTTGAGTTGATCTAATGATCGTTCGAAACGATCTATAGATCCAGCTGATCCAGATTACTGAGATACAGATACAGATTACCATGACACTGGCGGCATTGCCTCGTTGAATAGTCATGCTAATACGCTGGGCCAAATAGGAGCCAGTTCTTGGGTCGCACTATGTTACTATGACAAATAATTTTCTCACGATGAGCGAGATGTCTCTCCTGTTCCCTAGTCTCGTCTCCAAAATGCTCAAATATAAGTCCTATCGAGACATTGTTATTATATTAAAATGAAATTCAAACACTTTTTATTAAATGAAAGCATCTTGACCATAATTACATTTAAGAACGGTATATATGTTAACTTTGAATAACCGTACACGGAGTACGATAAAAAATAGTTTTCTGCTTATACAAATGCTTCAAAAGACAGTTTCAGGCTATGTACAGTAGTTACAGCGCGGGGAATTGGAAATAAAAATACCCTGTGAAAGTGGAAGCGTAAAATTGTAGCAACATTTTCTAATGATTTAGTATTAAGGTGAGTTAATATGCACCGTCTAGAACAGGATTGTGGATTGGAATCGCCAGTTTGTAGACTTTTCCATTTTCAGATGTTTACATAATAATATATAAAATATAAACAGATTTAACTTTTAAAACTATTCATGGTTTTGAAAATAATTTTCACTCAAAATCTTCTTTTGTGTGTAAATTATAAACTAAATTATACAATAATATAAAAAGGTTGATCTATCTAAGGACCATTTAAAACTACCTATAAATTAATATATTCTTTTAAATAATAATATAAAATACATGTGATATAATTCAGCTATCTACGGACCATTAAAAACGATCTTCAGATAGCTCAACTGATCACTGCCAGAGGATCACTGTCAAAGCATCTGATAGAGGCAGATTCTATCAGATGCCCTGAAACGTATTAGTTATATTATATTATATTATATTATATACTATAAAATAGTCTAAACTTAATTTTTGTTATTTACAGAATCAATAAAAGCCGTGTGATAATTTGAAAGGAGTCAGGAGTATTTAAACGTAATATATTGTACTCCAAGTGCAACAACGACACATATGCAGAAAAATGATATTTCAGTTTAAAATTTCTGCTTTCCTCTTTTACATCATGTTTTGCATTTTTGTCGTTTTTGGTTGGACGCGCGAATAGTTGTACGTCATAATTATATAAAAGAATGTAATAATAATTATTATAAATGTATGTTATAACTATTATGGAAATAGCTAGGAATCAATTGTGAGTTTGAACAAAACGTATGTTTTGATCGCGGGCATCGCCTGTGTTTGTGATATCTAATACTTGCCACAGTGTGTTTTGCAACAGCTTGTTTTCTATTACTGTGTTTGAAAACATAAATGTTATCATCTCGGAAAGCTGTAATTAAACTATGCATCATATATGTGATTGGCATTGTGATATTATTTACCTAAGATACGAGACGTAAGCCTCTCTACACATCTATTATGATACATTCACCAAGCATCAGTATCTACACTGTTACAAGCCACACTGTGGCTCCAAAATTGCGACACAAAATTTGCTGATACATTTTTTCTTATAATGAAATACATCGGTAACAGGCTATGAGGCTATGTAGACAATTAGGTACTCTCTTACATAAACGAGTCATATTAAAGCTCGAAATAAATACATCGAAACATATTCATGTTTCTTATTAATTTGTTACATCATTCGGCTATTAGAGTAAATGTCACTAACATTGTTTCTTAGAAAAATGCTTTCCACTAACCATGTAATTATCAGATTTTTTATCGGAAAATAAAAAATGTATTGGCAATTTTAGTTTTCCACTAGATAAACTGAGGCCATAGTCAATGCCATTTTCTCTTTTGATATAAAATAAATAGTATTGACTTGGCTTTGCGTCACAATAAAATTAATAGATAATTATTTAGTTTATTTTTTAATTAGTTATTAAGCCGAGAGTTACCATAGGTTTTTAAATTGTACAATTTTAAAGATCTTTTTATTAATTATATTGTTTGACAGATGCAAACTGAATATAAATTCAAAGGTCACAAAATATCACTTGTCATAATTAGAACCGAGGTCACAAAAGTTTCCAAATATATTGCTTAGTAATTCAATTAAATTACATACATAGGTTTAAAAAAATGATAATTTCTAAGTAGCTTCATTTAGAATTATTTAATTAATGAGAAGAAAGACGATTCAAAGTAATTAGAATAATGTTACATGATACAAATATAATAATGTCGATCAGTGTAATGTTTTTGTATAATTGTTATTGTGATAAAAATTGCGTACCCAGATTGTTACTTGTTATAACTCGATGTTTAAAAATTCTTAAAATTTATGAAAATATTGAAAAACTTACTTATGAAGTTTTTTCCAAATACGATCGACATTGAACTCAAAGATAAGAGTTACCATAAATACCATCACAAATGTATTTGTAAATAGTTAGTAGAAAGAACTATACTTAGCTAGATTGTTGACAAGTTATAAAATAATAATAAAAACAATTATAATAATAATATTATGCAATATGCTTTTGGGGCTTTGTCAATTATAATGTACAGAAACTCATAATTTATAATAAAATTATTGGTTATTCTTAAACTTCCAATATTTACTGTAACTATTTTAAGTAGGAATTTTCTTGACATCTGATATGAACTATGAACTAGTGGGTAAATGTTAGGTATGAATTAATTGTACACAATATCACCTATCATTGCATCAGTAGATAGACACATTTCTAACAGACATTTTTGGGTTGTCGTCATAGCCCCTTTTCGAAAATAAATATGAAAATTATTTTTATTTAATTTTGAAAGGTATTACAGTTTTTTTAGTTTATTTTAGTGGGAATCATTTTAATTAAGAATATATTTTTGTATGAACATTATGTGCAATTAATATTTATATTAAATGGAAATATGTCAAGAATGTTTGTTTTTATTTAAAAATTACCCAAAATACATAGTTTCGATTAAATTGAACTTCAAAATTCTTAATAGTTTTTTTTCTGTTATTATTGGAAGAAAAATCAGTAAGTTGGTTGTACGGTCATTCAATAAGTTCGTCTTGATATCCACCAAGACTGATACCAAGGACATGCATTACGAGATATTCAGCCTTCAAGCAGTAGTGTGGAATCCAGTTTCTAGATTTGAAGGGCACTGTAGTAAGATTACTAGGTGAAAGAATATTGAATTGCTACGACATATTTTAGCGAAGTCCCAATTTCGACAGTTCGTTATTTCGACACGTCGCTAACTTAACGCTAACGAAAAAACATAGTTCGACAAGTCATTATTTCGACAGAACATTATATCGACATCACACACCTTCTAAAGACCACTACTTCGACAGACACTACCGCGACATGCTCTTGCTTGGCAGATAATTATTTCAACGAAAACATAATTTCGGCATAATACTGCTCTAAAAGGTTATATAATTTATTTTTTATTTGACGTCTCGAAACGTCACTACGAAACGATGCCCTCTTATGCCCTCTGTCGTAAGTATGTTTCTGTCGAAATAATTATCTGTTGAACAAGTGCAGTCGCAGTAGGGTCTGTCGAAGGTGATGAGCTGTTTCTTCGAAGTTTCGACGTACTGTCGAAATTCAGTAGGACAGTCAATATTTAGTACTATTCCAACAATCTATTCTAAAGAGTTAAACCCAGAATAAATTGGACACGTGTTTCGCCTCCACAAGGTATCCTCGGGACCAATCGACTCTCTCCACTCAGGTACGAAGAAACGCTAACACGGCAAGCAGTATCACTCATAGCGGCAGGGTGTAAACGTGCACTTTTATGTCTTGTGTCGGATACAAGCTACCGATTAATATTTGATTTCTATAGAACCAGTATGAAATCATCCACTCCCTGCGCATACGTAAACATTTTTTGTGTCCAGTTGCTCCCACTTAACACATACTCATTGACGATCAAAAAGCGTTTGGTGTCGGCGTGTTCCCTGTGACGGTGTACCGTGTCGGCAACAAAAAATGTCTACGTTTGCGTAGCGCCTTAATGAGGACAAGCACATCACTGCAGACTGTTTTTTTCATCGAGCGCTGAATGAATAAATGTCATTTGAACAATATTTGACGAGCTCTGTAGCGCAGTGGAGGTCCGGCTGAGACGCAGAAGGTTGCGGGTTCGATTCCCGCCGCGGGACAAAGGTTTGTATGATCTGTAAGTATTTGTTCGGGTCTGGGTTTTTTTATGTATAATATGTATGTATTTACAAAAAAAAGTATGCAAGTAATATATCATTCATGTGGTACCCATAACACAAGCTCTGCTTACTTTGGGGCTAGATGATGCTGTGTGAAATGTCCGGCATTATTATTATTTTATAATACATTTCTGCAAAGTCACGCCTGAATAAATTATCTCAGGCGAAAGAGATTCATTTAATCGTCTAGAAATTACGTCAGATAATAATCACATCGTCTTGGCACTCTAGCTTCTAAAATCTGACTTAAAAACAGCGTTTTGCTCAGTTGGTAGTAACTCTGCCTTCATTGGATGTGGGTTCGATCCAACAGGACCAAAATTTGTGTGAATATTATAGATGTTTCTTCTGTGTCTGGGCGTTATAAATAATCGTATGTATTTTCAAACATATAAGTATTCATTTTGGGACTAGATGGCAGCACTGTGTGCATTATCCAGCAATATGTGTATATATGTTTTTTGAAGTGAAAACTTCTTTAGGCGCGTTGAGCACTTTTTGGGTGAACGAAAATCATTTAATTTAGATTTTTTTTCGGTTTATAAAAAAGTGTTTATGATCAAGGATTAATGTTTAAATTGGTCATTAACACTTCTTTACAAACCAAAAATAATAATCTAATAGCTCGACGATACAATTCACAAGTTTTATAGTTTTTACTATTATCGGCAGTCCCCAAAGACTGCCCAGAATTTTTTTTTAAGAAAATGTTTCCTGCTCAGAATGTTCTATTTCGATGTTTTACCGTAATAGCGCGTGATGTTGAAAAGTTTATGTGAAGTGTGAACGGGATGCTCGACGGGATCTGTTGTCAAAGGTAAGTGAATTAACATTGTTACCCAACTTTCCTTGTAGCGCAAAATTGCTTGTTGTCATTCATTATTCTCATTTACTTAGGAAATTTAGGATAATATTATCTTGAGGTGCAATTTACACTTTTACTGAACATTATTTGTACCATTCAAATAGTGGAAAACATAAAAAGATCGAGCAATCATCTTCATAAGGTGTCACTAGTTTTACAAACCATTATGGTGAAAGGATAAGATGCTCCTTTGGCACATGTATTCGAACTTTTTAGGTTCCACGACACGGTTTCAGGATGTTTTCCATTTAGGAATAGTTCGTACATTGTTTCGAACATAAATATCCAGCAAAACACAACTTTATGATCGGAAATCGAAGCGACTACCATGCTGTGCCTCCGTGTCAGTAGTAGGTACTATTGAGAAGTACAACTGGTAGTACTAATGACACACCTTTGTGTCTCTATTACTACTACAAAAGCTACAAGGAAGTTCACTCTACTTTTAGAATTCTATTTAAATGTAAGTTCAACTGGTAGTAGAAATGACACACCTTTGCATCACTAGTACTAATATAATAAATACAAGTAAATTCACTCAACTTTTTGAATTCCTTAATACAACATTCCTTGAACGCTTTTTTATTGGTTCTAATGTTAAAGAATTCACAGCGTTAAATTCTGCATCCCCTTCCTCCTTTTGTATTTGAGAAATTCTCACAAAACCAAAAAATGCCTAATCTTATTCGTCGCCCTATCACAGTTTATCTGGTATCATACATCCGCAATTTATTACATTTTGTCGTTTTATTTCTGACCTTTTCGTATGCAAATAAATATGTATGTATGTAAATAAATTCAATAACTTGGCTCCCTGGACACGGTACTGTCAACAGGCGTAGTAGGGTACCGATAATTCAATTTATAGATGTACTAGTGAGGCTCCCTAGATACGGAATCGTTTATCGGATAAAGTTACGGATATTGGGAATTTATCTAAGTTGGTAACACTGTAATAGGGACGTGTCTTTAGGCAAGAGAATATTTTTACTGCAAGGTGATATAAAACGATGAATGTATGCACCGTATTATAAAAACTTGGTTTTATGTTTACAGGCTTTTAGACAGTGCATTGCGTACATTACGATCTCATATTCGCTTTGAAACTTAATTCATACCTTTGTCTATACCATAAGGTATATCAATCCAATATACATCTGTGGCAGCAACTCTCTAGGCAGTACTAGCCGAAAAAAAGGACCGGTAATTTCCTATGCCCTAGGAACAATAGCAACTCTAAAACACTAACATTAAAATATGGTATGCAATTTAACTAGCTTATTTTATTTTTGAAACTTCGATGTGTTACTACAAATATAATGAATGATGCAGGACATTAACACACAGCATCATCTAGCAAGTAAAATTTGTGTTATGGGTGGTGAAGGCATGACTGATATACTACTTTTTAGTAAATAATAATAAATAAAGATTGGTGAACAATGCACACAACACCATCTAGCCCCAAACTAAGCATAACTTGTATTATGGTAACTAGATGACTGATACTTAATATATTTTTAAATACATACTTATGATACTTTATAACATCCAGACACAGAACAAACACCAGTGTTCATCACACAAATGTTTACTCTGGAAGGGAATCGAACCCTCAACTACAGCGGAGAAGGCAGAACGGCAAAACTACTACCAGCTGAGCTAACAGGCCAGGCATACATAATACATTTATATTATACATAAGAAAACACCCTGACCCGAGACAAATACATGTCACACAAACATTTGTCCCGCAACATAACTTACTCAGGTATCCGTAACTGGATACTCCATATCCGTATAATTCTGGCATCGCTGACTCCCGCGGGAGCGAACTACTCGCGGTAAACAAAAAATACTATCACGCCCTATATAAATAATGTATGCCTTCAACGAAAGAATATCTTTTTACACAAGTTATCCGAAATGTACAGAAAGCGATTTGCCAATTTCGGTTTGTCAGAATTCGTTCTACATCGGTTTTGTGCGCGTCTTGAACTTTTTGCCAATATTTTTTCGAGTAATGTTGTTACGGTTTGAAAGAAGTTTGGCTTTGAGAATTAGGCGCTGTTGTTTTGGTAAAATTTGGGTCCGAGATTCCGTTTCGAGTGTTAAACAGTTTTTTATTTGTTTGTCATATCACTGGTATGTTATTGGTCTTTGTAATAAAACATAGAGGACACAAAAGGTTTTAAAAACCACTTAATCAAGATAATGCGTAGTTGGTTAAAGTCAAAGTTTTAATAATAATAATAATAATGCCGGACATTACACACAGCACCATGTGGCCTCAAAGTAAGCAGAGCTTGAGTTATGGGTACCACAAGACTGATATACCTACCTTAAATACTTTTTTTGTAAATACATACATATTATACATAGAAACACCCAGACCTGAGACAAATACTTGCAGATTATACAAACATTTGTCTCGCGGTGGGAAACGAACCCGCAACCTTTTGCGTCTCAGGCGGTTGTTCGCCCACTGCGCCACAGAGGTCGTCAAAGTCAAAAGATACCTTATTTAATAAAATCACAAGAATTACTTTGAAACGTCTAACATACTATGTGAATTTAGATGCCGAGAAGAACTGGCAACAAACTCGTCCTGGTCCTAGCTCTTTATTGCATGCATCTTATTACTCTACCTTCACTACGAAAAACTAATACAAGAGAGTTTATACATTTCAAGTGTGTCGGTTAACTGTCTGAGTGCAGAGCGATATGAGGCATTCTTATCAATAATATAGTCATTTATATCATAATACGATTTCTTCAAAAGACTACCCATTATCTATGCTTCGAATTACTTAATGGGTTTTAAGCAGCCGACATCGGATATCAAATATCCGACAGCTTTCGTAGTACATTCGCTTTTATGTAAAAATCTGGAATAAGTAAAGTATCTTACAATGTTAGACTTAAATGTTCATAACCTAATCGCCAAGCATCCCAACATACAGGAGCGTACGAACACATTTTATCACACCGCTAACTAATTTATGAGACATTTATCCACTTTATCTGGGCATTGGGGTTATTAATTGAACAAATTCGCTATTGATTCACGAATCGGGTTCGAAGCAGCCGTGCGTAAAGCTAGTTAATTTTGTATGAATATGTTGCTGTTTTTACCTATTTTTAAACTGATGTTTTTGTTCGATTTACTGATTTAAATCGTCAATTTTATGAAGCATAGCAAAAGGTAGTAAGATATAATAATACCGTCTAATATTTTGATAAGTATTTTTCCAAAATACTTACCAACCATTTTATCCGCAAATATAGCGCAAAGGACAAATCTAAATGAGTCCAGGATCGTTATAAAGTGGTTATACGTTCATACGCAACATAATTAATTTAGATTAGACGAAAAGCACGAGCACGAAAAAGGATGACTCATTGTCCCGATACGCTCATTGTCCCGCTACACTCATTGTAACGTTACGATCGTAGCGAGAGCGGCTTGCGCCGCATCTATCTGTTTTATTATGACGTTGTCACGTTATACTATCGTCCGTAAACCGACTTTTCAGACAACCAATTTTTTTTATTTTTAAGCGTTTTGTGACTATTTATACTTTACTTCTGTAGGTATTCATTTACAGCCTCATTGCTATTAGAAATTAAGAACAATAATCTGTATAGAAGTATCCAGAATAATATAGAATAATATATATAATACTGTGAAATAGATGAACTATTAAGTCATCTAACTGTGCCTGAGCCATTTTGTCAGTAAATTGCTCTTAACCAATAAACAAAATTTCATTTTGTTGTACGAACCTAACACAAAAAGGGCTACTTCCCTTGTAACTTGCAGACCCAATTCACCATACAACAATAATACCAAAGTTAATTCAAAATTTCATTACCCTGATGTATACAAAACTGGAATGAAAGATTCGAGCCGCCCTACTGGTCACAGAACCTCCAAAAACCCCTTAATTTATATTTCGAAGGGACACAAAGAAAGGTAAGGTTTTTTTGGTTCCTATCTATATGTTAATGAGAAGCTCGATCAAAATGTATGTTAAAACCGGCGATATTACCTCCGAATGTTGGGTTAAATTGAAATAACAGAGGTCACGCCAAATGTCAATTTGTAGACAGAATTTTCCTTGCTTGTATTCGGAATATTCTACCTGCCTTGTCTATTAATACAATGAGACCTTTTTTTGGCACCACCTATATAGATGTTGTAGGTAGATATGCGAGTCGTATCTATGCCATGTTTAATTTTGGTGTTTCCTGCAGTGTCTATAATTTTATGGCAAACTAGCTGCTGCCCGCGGCTTCGCACGCGTGGTACCTACTTAAAAAGTAGCCTAAAAAAGTATCCTATGTTACTTCTAATACCTCCAAGAATATGTGTACAAAGTTTCATGATGATCGGTTAAGTAGTTTTCGCGTGAAAGCGTAATAAACAAACTTGTATTCACATTTATATTATTTATTATTATTATTAATATTATATTAGGATAAGTAAAGCGAAATCGTACCGGAGAGGAGCTTACGTTATCATTCTGTATCGGTTTTGCTCACAAAGTGCTTAGATAAAAAGTATCCTACATGCTAGGTTACAAACATTATTACATTTTATCGAAATTGGTAGGTACAGACTTCATACAGTGAGTTACAAATAAATATACACACCATTTTCCTCTTAGTTCAGTTGGTAGTAGCTCTGCCTTCTGCATTGCAGATTCGATTTCCTCCCAAGACAAACATGAACAGTGTATTTAAAATGTATAAGTATATCTGGTTTTCATATTATAGTTTTCATTTACCTATGTACCTACCTACCTACTCTTGAAATGCAATTGTTAAAAAAAATACATACCTTCCTACCTACATTACGCTACAGAAGGTTTAGGTAGGTATATAAATAAAACTTAAACAAGTGTCGGAAGGTTAGGTAGGTACCATAATATCTAGATGACCGGATAAAACACGAATAAAACTACGTTTTCTAATAATGAATCCTAGCTAGATCGATTTATCGCCTCCGAAACCCCCTGCCAAGATACCTACCAAGTTTCATGAAAATCGTTGGAGCCGTTTCCGAGATTCAGATTATATATATACATATATATATATATATGGATTGCTCGTTAGAAGGTTTAGATAGATATATAGTTTTATCTATGCTTTAGTTTGGGGCTAGATGGTGTTGTATGCATTTTCCACCAATATTTATTTATTTGTATCGTAGAATGATTAAAACATCCTCATAAAACTCGTTCTAAGTAAACACAAAATAATAACCAGGATCCAGCGTTTTACACTCAGCAATATCTTTTAAAGCGAAATAAACGTCAGCTCGCTGATCACTGCCCAGGGAGCGAAAGAACCATTTGTAGAGTCGTAGGTAACTGGAATGACTCCCCTAGGAACTTCAGGTAATGGGACTAAGCTAGACTTTCACTAGTACTTTTTTAAATGTAAGTGGTCGCGGCCTAAAGCCTACGAACACATGGAAATACCAGAAATAATTAAAGAATAATATAAAATACATGTAAAACAGTTGAGCTATCTAAGGACTAAGGATCGTTTAAAACGATCTATAGATAGCTCAACTGATCCAGATCACTTTGAATTCATTTTGGAGTTGATAACCCTTCAATATTTTTTGAATATTGAAATCTTCAAATGATTCTGAAAAAATCGTTTGAAATGAGGCGAATTATTGTCGATGCCTATATTGTCATTATTTAACGGTCTTACTTATAAACGCCTCTCAACCGAACACTGTCTAAACACTGCTTTAAATGCGCCCTGTCACTATTTTTCTTCATTTTCTTCGTTAATGGCATATGTCATATGATGACAATTCTGCCAATGTCATGTGTTTGGATTGAACACTTGACGGGTATGGATAATTTAATTATATGTTATATATTAATGTGTATTGTGGTGCAATGTGATTTGAATGTGATTTGAACGACGAGGAATCCGAAAAATATATATAGAAGCCATTCCGCGACAATTGACCATCGACTAAGACTCTAATAACAAACAAACTGACTATAAACACTTGACACTGGCAAAATTGACAATAGTATGTCACAGGCCATTAACAAAGAAGACAACAACATACCGACATAACCGACATACCGATATAAAACGACAACATACGACTTTGTGACGTCTTACTACTTCTGTAAGACGTCACAAAGTCGTATGTTGTCGTTCGTTGCTTGTTTTTTTATAAAAAAATGTGTCTTTGCTATAAAACAATTATACGGATTATCTTTGCTAGAATCACAAAGAAACACAAAGCTTTTATTCCAATTGTTTACACCCGAGTCAATAACTCTAGCTCTATTTAAATAAAAACACCAAAATTACAAATAAAACCGGAAATAACTCGAGAAAAATAAATAATATGAGAGCGCAATGTTTTCTTCGCAAGACGGCAAAAAATATTCCAACTTTGTGACTGTATTACAACATAACAAAAACATAACATTGGCATAATTGTCATCTAGACGTATGCCATTATTGGGAGAAGAAGCTTTGATTGAAACAAATTAACGGAAGATAGGTGACTCGCCTCTAGCGCATGGACCTCTTAAATTAGGACCCCGTCTCCTAATTGCTCTCAGTCGCAAGACATCGGGCGCGTGATACGTGAAGATATTCTTTTATTATTTTAAGCGGGATAAAACGTTACTGAAATGCCTCCGTGTGCTTTTATGCGTTGTACCAATCATTCAAAAAGAAAAAAGAAATCTCATGGAATCAATTTTCACTCGTAAGTACACGAAAACTTGAAATTTCTTATGATATTTGTAAATTAGCTTATTGTTTTGATCGCCATTTTGCAGAGCGAGATAGAAATATACGATACTTTTATGTACGACAAGTTAAATATGATCATGCACGTGGTGCCGAGTGAAAGCGCTCGCGGCCCACGAATTGTTTTCGCAGTAGCGTCAGCACAAGAATATCAAAACATGTAAAGGCTTTCATATAAAAAAATATTACCTACCTAAAAATATTTTATATTGTTCATTTATTACTTTTATGTAGACATAAAATATTTGTCATTTTACGAGTTTATGTAATAAATAAACAATTTATGTTAGTACAAGCACTAGTGTGTTTGTTAAAACATTTGATTTTATAATGTTACAGCGTTCCGTGTTTGTTTGTTTTCTAGGTTTCCTGGGGATGTACTTGTGAGACATAAATGGCTTCTTGTAGTTAGTGCCTTTTTCCTTCACGAAATACGAGCAGATTTCGTAGTGCTCCTGTTACGCTTTACCTGCTGTTGACTGTACCTACAAACATCAACTAATACATTTAAACGAGCAATTCTTGTATATAGATATACAAATATATATATATATATATATATAATCTGAATCTCAGAAACGGCTCCAACGATTTTCATGAAATTTAGTATGCAGGGGGTTCGGGGTCGATTAACCGATCTAGCTAGTTCATTTTTAGAAAACGTCGAGATCTTTAGAAAAAAAATACCGATCATCCAGGTTCTTATTATTTATGTGTAATAGGTAATAGGTAATAGGTAAGAGGTACTATATATCTTTAGGTTGGCCTAAGATCTACTATATTCCTAATTGAGATTGTTAATTAATAAACATTAATAAACATTAAAAACCATATTTATGTGTTTATGTTTTTTTGTTAACCCTACTTCACTTTCAAAACTTTCCCAATGTTGAGGGCACGAGTGGCGAAGTCGAAGGGCCAGTACTACTAGCACCAAATTTGTTACCGCCTACCGTGACAACGTTTTCCCCTCTACCTGCACGCACGACTCGCGCCGCAAGATACCTTAGCCGCAGTGCGAACCGTGAACTCGAGCGGCAACGAGCGGACCGCGCATTAAATTCACCCTGTGAAGTTTCTCTAGATGAATCGAAACAGTGTCGGTGCCTCCATCGACAAAACAATACGTGAGTAAAGCCCGTGTTTATCAAAACCCTACTTACGCCAAAACGCTTTGTTTTTATCTATTTATTATATAAAATGTCTGCTGACGCTCCTTGGTAGTCATTGTCACGGACACGAATCGACCCGAAGTATGCCGGTGACGCACGACAGTTGTCTCGCTTGCGCTACTGTCGAAACAAATCGATTTGTCTCTGTCGTTCAGTAGTGTTCAACGTAAAATGGAATTACAGCTGTATGAGTGTTTGTGCATGTGGTTGTGCATCATGTCTATAATTTCACTTGACGAATATAAGGACGTGCCCTATCTTCCGCTAATTTGTTTTAATAAACGGTATCTCACTACTTGTAAAATGTTACGTCGACTTTTTTTTGGTCGTGTTGCGACTTATTGCGCTCATATAATATTTATTTTTCTCGGGTTAATTGGAGCAAAAGTAATCCGTAGTTATTTATATAAAAGGCATTATTTTATATAAAATAACAAATGACCAACGACAACATACAACTTTGTGACAAACTATAAGCAATATAAACACTTGAAATTGGCAAAATTTGCATTATTATGACACATGCCATTAACGAAGAAAAAAAACATGTTACGTCATACTCGCCGATTGCACGCGTTATGTCATTAATAATCTTCCTTGATCCAGTGGATGAGAATTCGCACTGTCATCATGAGTCTATTATGTATCCTGTTGTTACAAAGTACCTCAACACGGAAGCCATTAAAACGCATATTGGGATGCCGGCCAGTCTAAATGTTAATACGTTCATCGCGCAGTACAGATGGTGCAGTACCGCAATTCTGTTAGTTTTTAAAATGCTACAAAATTTCAATTCAATTCTTATACAATTTTATCACATATTAAGTTCCTACTCGTAACCGATTTACATAAAAATGTTTTTGGTGTACGGAATGTTCGACCTCTAAGTGCTTGGCCAGACTGCAAACGCGGGCGCGGGTAGGCGCGGCGCGATAATCTTAAACCTAAGAACTTCATTTGAGTGTCCGTAGTGGACACGCGGGTGCGGGCGGACGCGGGAAGCGGCGTGGGCTGCTTAGCGCGGGGAGCGAGCGGGCAACTCACGCCATAGCTCATTCATACAAGTGGCCGCAGTCGCAAGCGTCAAGTGAGTAGCCGCGCGGGATCTTCTTTTTCTTCTTTGTTTATTGCATGTGACATAATAATGACAATTTTGCCATTCAAGTGTTTATTTTTGTTTGTATTCAATTTGTTTGTTAAAATCTTAGTCGATGGTCAATTTACAATTCTAGACGTCACGCGGTATAGCCGTCTAAAATTTTCTTGGGATTCCTTGTCGTTCAAATCACATTGCATCATAATACACATACAATTCAATTGTCCATACCCGTCCCGTAGTCACAATTTATTCATTAAAATTCTGCTAAGATTACTGAATAGAACATGCAATAAAATTAGTAAAAAATATTAAATTAAGAGTAAAATTTGCTATGTTACTTCATGAAATGACAAACGAAGTATCTTCTTCTTCTTTGTTAATGGCATGTGACATAATAATGTTAATTATGCCAGTGTCAAGTGTTTATTTATTTTTATTTGTTTATAGTCAATTTGTTTGTTAATAAAGCCTTAGTCGATGGTCAATTAACTGTCAATACTAAACGACATCGCGGAATGGCCGTCTAGAATTTTCTTGGGATTCCTCGTCGTCGTTCAAATCACATTGCACCATAATACACATATAATTCAACTGCCCATACTTGTCCTATGTAGTCACAATTTATTTATATATTTCAAACGTATGTCCAAGTTTGAATTTTTATCCTGCACTGCATGGATTTATGAGAATTGCTATATAAAAAACTGGTGATCATTTCTATCAACTAGATAAAGCCTCAAAGTGCGGGTAATGCTTTTTTCCCTCCGCCCTCGTTATAACGTAATAATTGACATTGTGTTCCATTAAAACCGGCTGTACAACCACGGACAAATAACTATCTACGAGAATCTTGTTTGAGCTTGAGGCCCTGTACGATTGGTAGGTAGGTACTATGACCGCGTCCACGGGACAATACTATGCAAATACCGACACGGAACGATATTGCTTGTAATGTATGCGAGGCCGGCGAGCCTATGAGCAGAGCTCCCAGAGCTAATACTTGAGTCCCAGTAGGTAGAGTCCCTTAATAAAGTGTCGCTATGTTGATCATTTCGGCATGCCCGGTACATTGGTATTTTGGTAGATTTGTATAAAAGTAGTCGTGTCGTTGTATGACATTTATGTCAATGGTTTAAGGTACGATTCACGTGTCTTCTGATATAAACTCTTTCGAATTTATAGTTTTTTTAGGGTTTCCCTAAAAACTTCCTCAACGCCCCCCTAAAACGTCCCCACTTCCCCTACAGACTCGTATTAAGGTTAACCCAAAAAGTTCTCTAGAGTAGCATATATGCTAATATATTATAAAAATAGTGAGCGGGCCTAACAGTAGTCGCATATATGATATGTGACATCTGACATCTCACCTTAGTAATAAGCAACATTAACAAATTCAGGATATAATATCCTGAATTTGTTCAAAAATAATACACTTTAATTATATCCCAAGCGACGTATTAGATTTGTCGATTGGCAAATTTAAAAACGTAATTAAACAGAAACTGTCTATTAAAGCATATAAAATATCTGATTATTTAGATGACAAAAAAGCTTGGGATGAATCTGCTCCAACTCGACTCGGCATCCGTAACAAAATTGTCAAGGATCATACAAAAAACTGTTAAGACCAGACAAGTTTCTTGCCGGATTCTTCTTGAACTGGGGTTAGGAGGAACCGGCGCGGCACCTAGATTCACTAGCATGTAAGAAGACCATTCAAAGTGGTCCTTGTGATTGTATTGAATAAAGTTATATTGAATTTTGAATTTATAACATTAAGATTAAGCGCACAGCTGATACATTCTCCTCAATTTCCCTTTCTCTTTTTCGTCACACACACGCACACACTGTTGGCTGACAGTACCAACCTCTCGGAAAATGGGTTGGTACCATCTGACAACTAGCATTGTTTACTGTTACACACTTCCATCCCTTTTCACATCACTCACTCAGATTACAGGAAAGCGAGAGAAAGGATATACCACATGAAAAATATCTCAGCTTTATTAGATTATGAATAACAGGGTAACAAGCTCCATTCTAAATTATTTTGTTTTGTTAACTAGATTAGGTTAAATTCGTTCGGGACCTGACCACTTGTCATTCTTAGTCTGGCTTCAGAAGCCTGAACGTGGTTGCATGCATTTGGCCAGATTATATACAAACAGATTCCCTTACAATATTTTCCTTCGAGAACTACTGGCAAGGTTATTACGTAATAATAGCAGTAGCAATAACAACACGACAGCAATAACTTGGAATTAGTTAAGGTCAAAAAACTTGTAATACGGAAGCCGACCGCTGTCTATAGTTCGCCAGTCGCCGACTTACAGACAAAATACGATTAGCCAAGATAATAGCGCAAAATATGAACGTTATAAAGACTAAATAAAAAATATATACATATATACTCGTTGACTTGAGTACCCTCCTCCGTGTTTTCGTCAGTAAAAAGAAACTACTTACAACTGATACACAAAAATGTGTTTGCTTAAGTCGGTGAAAAATGATTTTATTTTACGCTTTTAATTACCATTTTACACCATTAGAAAGTCACAGGAAAGCAAATTACGAAAAACATTTTTTTTTTAATCGGTTCTTAAATGACGGAGTTATGAGGTAACAAACATAAGCTCCAAAAGCCTCCTTTTTTTGAAGTTGTTTTAAAAGTGAGTTTGACAGCAGCGATCGCGCAGTTCACGCCTGTTGTTTATCTCGAGTTACATAATCATATTGTGGGATGTATTGTATTTGTTTATATCAAAACATACAAAGAAACAAGTTAAAACAGCACCAATAACTCACAAGTAACTGTTTAATCAGCCGTTAGGTATCCCCTAGGCGTCGTTAACAAATCGCAACTTTGTCCCACAAACGCAAACCAGATGCTTCTAATAGCTTTTTAACCCAATTACGCGACTCGATGGTACATTTTGAGACATTGAAATGTTTATTAGTATTTACTGCGCACTTGGATGTATGCGCACTCAGCGGGTTATGGAGCTAGTTTTCTGTAGGTAGGTACGACTACCTTCATAAAGATAAAATAATATTAGGTACAAATAAAAGAAAACGTGTGCGTCTCGTGACGCCCGACAGAAGTGATAACTTAAACTAATCGAACTAGCGCTGTGGGTTAGAGTGAGTGAGGAGGAGCCTGCCTACCATAACGCGTTCGTAACGTAACGCGTTACGTTACGAAGTGGTTTACCCGGCCATAAGAAGTTATCACTTCAATTAAACAATATTCGACTAAGTCTGAAGGTAATTTCTTCAGACTCGAATAATGTTAATTTTAATGTTGGTACTGCTAATATTGGTACAAACTGTTACCTCAGCTGGGAGACAGTTATTATAATACCATCGAAACATTGATACTAACAACTTTCAGCTTTCAGGTTTCAGGTATACTATCATGATTAGAAACATACGTAACATACGTAATACCAATTCATCTTGTCAAAACTAGTTTCAATTTAAATAATGCCTATTGCTAATTGAAAGTAATTGACATTGGGTCTATCTTATGAACACATACTAGCTAATGTATTATTTAAATATGTTGCCATCTCTTTTCTTTGACATAACAATGACAAGAGCATAGGTACTTTAGCGCCACGTTTGCTAATTATGTGATTATAAGATAGATATATAGATAGATAACTCTTTATTGCTATACGACACAGAAAAATACAAAAACTTTTATTTTACAATAAAAGGCAATACAATGGGCGGTATTATCGCTAACAGCGATCTCTGTCAAGCAACCATTGGATGGATTGAACTATAAATAAACAGATAAGGGACACGTTGGTGTAAACATAAGACAGGACTCAGTATACAATCATCACGAATACAATCAGTATTTAAAAATATATAAACTGGTATACTTTCCTGCTACTATAACTCGTATGAGTTAATGGCCTACTCTGGATGAATAAGTTAATAGACCGCTGCTGATGTCACTGTGGCTGTCAGTGAGCGGATGCCCATACGTTTTGTCCGCTTAATGTGCATCGACGCTTCTAGAACTCTTCGAGGTTTATGGTGCGCTCGTAAAAAACGTTAACGCCTTACATAAGTTTAATGTTTTCGTGAAATATTATTTTGTCGTTTTCATAAAGTTATACCCTATACTTATAACAGGACCAAGAATCATGAGCAGAAATAATTGTGTGTTTTCTATTATAATGTTTAATAGCTCTAATTTGAATTATACGTTGACCAAACGTTCCGGGTTCGCGTTATTTTTGACAATGCTTTCAAACCATCGATTTCGATTTAGTACATCCTAGTAGTCTGTGCATAGAGTAATACTAGCTATTTCTATATACGAGTATAAACATGTTCAATTAATAAACTCAATGGTTCAATCGTTCAGGAAGAATAGCGTAGCAATTTGAGATTCAGAATAGCCAAATCCTAGCCATATCTAGCCAAATCCTAGCCATATCTAGCCAAATCTTTCCTATAACCAATCCGTTCAATGGCAATTACGTTGGGAAAGAGCGCGATCGCCCTACAGATAATGTTCAATTAGATTAGAGTGTTGTGATCACATTTATACCAGTAACATATAGATATAAAATGAAATAAAAATATTCTATATTCAATATAACCACAAGGATTATTTTGAATGGTCTTCTTACATGCTAGTGGATCTAGGTGCCGGTTCTTCCGAACCCCATTTCGAGAAGTATCCTGCAAGAAACTCGTCTGGTCTTGAATTTTGTTACGGATGCCGTCAAGTTGGAGCAGGTTCATCCCAAGCTTTTTTACGTCTAATCTGGTAATTTATAATAAGCTTTGACCTGACTCAGCGTATTAGCATTACCAATCAACGTGGCAATGCCACCAGTGTCTTGGGGACGCTGCCACCTAGCAGTGATCTAGATCAGTTGAGCTAAAAACATCATCATCATCATTGGCCTTTGTTCATCTGCTGAAGATGATTTAGGTGTCGTCAGTAATTGTAATTGAAAACTTACGTTCATGGATCCACTCCAGCAAGCTGAGGTGGATGAAGTTTCCTCGCCACTGACATCACTCTGTCACGTCACGTCAAATAAATCATTTTATTTCATTATATACTTTTTTTGTTGTAAATACATACATATTATACATAGAAACACCCAAGTTCGATGAGCAACGGTCAAAGTGGATTAATTAAATATATTACTACTAAATATACCCCATGTATAACAGTCGATCCAGTTATAACAGTGTTCTTCTGTTGGTCTGTGATCTTCATCACTTGAGTTTATTTAACTACTAGTTTATACCAACTGCCTGTGAAAATCAGCTGATGATGATGACGTGTGTATCAAAATTCAGATTTCTATTAGAATATGAAATTACTTTGATATTAGCTGGTAAGGAACGTAGGGTGTGTCCAAGAACAAAGCGACAAGCGTTGCTGCTACATTGGCATTGGCATTGGCTGCATTGTTATTTCTCGGTGCTTAGTCGCTGGCTTCAGTCATTGCTTAAGCATAGACTAGACCTGTCATACACTATGTGGCTTTAGGCGCGTTATTCTCAACCACACTCTTTCATCTTGTCAAAAGCTGAGGGACTTAACGGCTTGGCGATAATGCTGAGTTTGGATATGCTGAGTTAGATATATGGCGTAGCTTCTAACTTTGAAAACCTCAGATAGCGTCCCTTCTCGTGCGCTGAAAATAAAAAAATTCGCCATTGCTGTTTTTTTTACAATCGCGTTATAGAGGCGAGCCTTAACACCATCAAACCATAGATAAATCTTGATACATCAAGGCCACGACATATTCCAGAATGACTGCAGAAATTGCCTGATTTTCATTAACCTCTCATTAACTACTTAGTAAGCTTTACCACGTATGCCACGGACCCTTCGTTGTTAAGACCATATACTGTACTCGTACAAACACATGATTCAATAAACAAATCACAAATTACATTGGAACGCGCCCCGCTGTATACCAGGACACACCTTCAGGAATTTGTCTCAAGCTGCAGATGTGCTTCATCTAATATGATGCAACTTTAAGCCGCTTAAGGTGCCTCCTCGGGACTCGCTAAACGAAATCAGCCTTATGGAAAGTTCCTGAGCTGAAAACATGGGTTGCGTTTTAAATTACAAAACAAGTAGATACATACTTTATTAAGTAACTACTTAAGTACTAAGAAACATTTATTTACAGAAATAATTACAGAAATGTACAAAATAATATCAGAATAATAATAATAATAATAATTCCGGACATTTCACACAACATCATCTGGCCCCAAAGTAAGCAGAGCTTGTATTATGGGTACCACTTGACTGATATACTACTTATAAACTTTTTTTTGTAAATACATGCATATTATACATAGAAACACCCAGACCCAAGACAAATACTTGCAGATCGTACAAACATTTGTCCCGCGGCGGGAATCGAACCCGCAACCTTTTGCGTGTCAGCCGAGCCTAGGCCCACTGCGTCACAGAGGTCGTCTAAGAATGATTATATATCAAACCAACCAATGTGTAACAAAATCATACACAAAAACATTTGCGAATGCTTATGCATACACAGTTTTCCACGTAATGATTTGTGGTAATACCCTGGAAATCTATTGGGGAGGCCTATGTCCAGCAGTGGACTTCATAGAGGCTGTGATGATGATGTATTTTCATCATCAATGAAGTTAACCAAAATTTGACTAGCCTGTCAGCTCAGCTCTGCCTTTTGCGCTGCAGGTTGAGGTCTCGATTCCAGGATAAACATTTGTATGATAAACACAGATGTTTGTTATGTGTCTGGGTGTTATAAAGTATGTATTTCAAAATATATAAGTATCTGTCATCTGGTCACTATAATAGAAGCTATGCTTAGTTTGGGTCTAGATGTTGTGTGCATTGGCCACCAATATATATTATATATATTTATTATTTGTTTACTTACATTTCTGAACATCTGAGCGTTTCCTTGCTTTGGAAGGTACGATAAAATGTTGATCCGCGCTCTTCAAATAGTTTTTAAGCTTACACCATCAGGTTTCTTTAAACTCCGTCATCAGAGTAGGCTACTGACTTCATACGAAATTAGTATGTCCAAAAATTAGTATCTCGTTATCTTCACGCATGCAACTGTGCCGAAACATCGTGAAGCAGATAAACTCACATATCATGGTAAATATCCCGTTTTGAGTGAAAAATAGTTAGTAAATATCAAATCTAATTATAAACTATCATGTTCCTACATAGTTTCTTATTTTAATCACAGAACACGTTATTTGAATGTTTTACAGGAACTATTTTTGTAAATTTTGTAACTAGAGGGAGGTGACGTGGTCGAGACAGTGACAGACAGCACCTCAGGTCGTGGAGACAGCACCTCACAGTATGTAGTGACCACAGTAGTGACCGACGGCGTTGCTATCTACGACAGTGCTACAGTTCTGCAGGTATCATCGTTTTTTGTTTATTGACTGACCTTTCGGCTCAGTTGCTAGTAGCTCTGCCTTTGGCGCTTTAGGTTAAGGGTTCGATAGGTGTTTGTGCTGTCTGGGTGTTATAAAGTATCATGAGTATTTTATCAGTCATTTGGTCACCTTAATGAAATCTATGCTTGGGACTAGATGGTATTGTATGCCTTGTTCACCAATATTTATTAATTTATTGAAGTGATAACTTCTTATGGGAGGGTAAACCGCTTCGTTACGTAACGCGTTACGGCGCCAGTCTGTCTGGCTTCCCTTTCTCTCACGCATACGGAAGTGGCAGCGGCTGGAAGAGCTTGCCCTCCTCTCTCACTCTAACCCACAGCGCTAGTTAGATTAGTTTAAGATATCACTTCTGTCGGTTGTCCCGAGACACACACGTCTTTTTATTATCCTTTTCCTAATTAACCATTTTTAGTTTTTGATTCACAGGAATCGCAGGAAGTCGGTGGATGGAGAGGGCCTTAAAATCGTTCTTCCTGGAAATATATTGGGGAGGCCTATGTTCAGCAGTGGACTTCATAAAGGCTATTACGATGAGTTTTTGATTTTGAAATAATTAATAATGTTCAATCAAGTTCCATCATAACGAGTAAAATGCCAAAACATGAAGTGAAGAAGACATTTTAACATATCGCTGCATCAGGATCCAATTTTAAGATGATATCCCAATGTCAATAGCAGTACCTTGGCCCCCTTATTCTCCAAGAACACCAGACACATGGAGCTACCGCCCCATAAATGCTCTAAATGCAAAAATACAATTTCAAAACTGTTTTCACAGTTGATTCACTAAAATCACAAGGACCACTTTGAATAGTCTTCTTACATGCTAGAAAATCTAGGTGCCGGTTGCTCCTAACCCCAGTTCAAGAAGAATCCGGCAAGAAGCTCGTCTGGTCTTAACACTTTTTTATATGATAGTGAATAAAGTAACGTGTAGCGGAAGAGCCTGTTAAGTTGATCGACTAGATATGAAGCTAGATTTGATTTCGTGAGTTTATTTCATCTCGACCGTAAAATTTTAAAACATAATTACTTTTTACAAACTAAAAAAAAACCGACTGAATAATGAAAAATACAACGGACACAAAAACATGCTTACTTTTTTAAGTCTGTGTTTTTTTATTCAATTTTACGCTTTTTATCCTCATCATTTTCCGAAATTCGTAAACATCACTGGATAGTCACAGGAAAGCAAAATACGAAATTTTGAAAAACGAAAAACAAACTAACAAACCGATTTTCATGAAATTTCAAAGGTACCTTTCACATGAAAATTTCTTCATATAATTTTTTTGAAACCGGTTCTCATAAAATGGTGTTTTGAGGTAACAAACATAAAAAAACAACCGAACTTAGAACCTCCTCTTTTTTTGAAGTAGTTAAAAAAAGAACTAAACAGCAATGTCATGCCAAATTACAGCTCATTAAGCACCTACCTTCAATCATAATTTCATTAACAAGACGATACCAAAGTTACGTTATTAAGCAAGACGTTGCTTAATAAGATTCCGGGTGATTTATTAAGCGGGGCATATTCCGAGGGGCATATCCTGACGCAGTTAACAGAGGCAGTTGAGTAGGGAATCTTCTAACCCACACTATACTCGAGAGATTTAGGAGGGTTCCCTAGATATTCCACACTTGTCTTTAAAGGAACACTAGTAGAGTTCGCAGTAGATTTTCAATGAGTAGAGTCGTGAATTATTGTGTTTTGTATCTTATACCATTACAAAGCATTAAATAGATGGACAAATATTTAGTACTAAATATTTATAAGTCAGGCTGAGACGTTGGTCGAAGCAACAAGTCTGCAGAGCAGTGTTTTTTCGTCGGGGTGCGGAGTGAGTCAAGTGTTCCTGAGGATGCCTCGTGGAGAGGTGAAACACGTGTCGAATTTATTTTGGAGGTTGCATGTGTGGATTGTGTGTGCTTTCCTTTTACTGCTACTGCTGCTAATGCTTTGCATGACTTTTCAATTGCGGACGGGAGGGAGGTGCATGCGTCTGCGTCGTGTCTAACTCTTTGGGAATAGAGCTTGTGTTATAGGTACCACATGATATATATATTTATTTATTTTTCAAATACATTTTATATATTATACATAGAACACCCATACCCAAGACAAATATTTGCCGATCTGTATGATCTGATGATGCGGGACCAATGTTCATAATCTGTATGGGTGATGATGAACATTGGTCCGTCGTCATAAAGTGTTTAATAAATAGCCTGGATCAAATCGATCGAGATCAAAAGCTAATATGTAATAAATAGCCTGGATTACCCCTTTTGACCCCATATGGTGCATAGTTTAAACCTACGCCGACGAGAGATACAGATATTTGTTTAGAGATATAGGCGCATAGCAAGAGCCAAATTTCTATGCACGTAGCGCAATATCATTATATATTTCGAAAGCGTATCATAGCATAGTATATATGTACGTAACGTAGCATTCCATATTACGTAAGCATAGCATGTACAAGGTCGTATTCGTAGACGCTTTCTTTCTGTTTTAGCGCCACTGTATCCCACGATGGATGCCGGTAATCGGCCGCCGAGGTAAACTTTCTATTAAATTGTATCGGTTAGCTGTCAACTAGGGATGTTTATGTGGATCACTAAATTAACGCCTAAATTTCGTTCCACAACACATGTTTACAACAGAAACATACCCATATAGACATCCTCATTATTTTACTCTTGGCAGAGTAGTAATGGTCGTTACTGTCACGACTCAATAATGACATTCGATGCAATACAGTCAACCATAGTTTTTTTTTTTGGTCGTCTTGCAGAGCAAATATTGTGCTCTGCATATTATCAAGTTATTCCGGTTGGTTTTATTAGTAATTTAGTGTTTATTTAAAAAGAGCTAGGGTTATTGACTTGGGTGTGAATAATTGAAATAAAGGTTTGTGATTCGAGCAAAAACAATGCGTAGTTATTTTATATCAAAGGCACCATTTTATATAAAATAACAAATGACGAACGACAAGATACGACTTTGTGACATACTAAAAACAATATAAACACTTGACACTAGTGTCATTATTGTCATTATTGTCAAGATTGTCATTATTATGACACATGCCATTAACGAAAAAGAAGAAGAAACTGTCAACTGTATTTTTTCTGATACATTCGTACAGTAGGCCAGACAGTACAGCCTTTAGCTAGTCAGTCCATCTTATGGAATAATATAGACAGTTAAACTCGTAACCTAACCGTGACATTCGTGTATTTTGTAGCGATTAGGTGCGAGCGTGTAATATGCGGCATTGAAATAATGGAATTATCGGTATTCTGTACATATAAATAGAAATATTAGTGGACAATGCAGACAACACCATCTAGCCTGAAACTAAGCATAACGTGTAATATGGAGACCAGTACGGCGATCGCGCTATTTGTTTGGGCTAAGGTTTGGATATGGCTAATATGAATGTCAGAATAGCACCGTGCTATTATTACTGAACGATTTTACCAAACACGTTCAAAATCACCACGGTCGGCCCCCAGGTGACTGATAGAAAACTAATTACATATATTTATTATTTAATAATTTAACATTCATTAAAACAGAATATTTAAATACATATTTATGCTATTTATAACACCCAGACACAGAACAAATAACTATGCTCATCACAGATATATTTATCCAGGGCGGGAATTGATCTGCCCAGGGAATCTACAGCACAGACAGCAGAGCTACTACCAACTGAGCTAGTTCATAGGCGATGGTAACCACAGCGTGTCCCTACACTTCCTTCTTCCTTCAATTGACTATAAATTGGATGAATTCTCTTAACGTTGACCACTTGCAGCTGAGATAGGTATATACGTGCCCTAAAACGTGCAATACATTTCTATTATGTAAACACAAATAGATTCCATAAAATGATTCCCACCTAAATATAACGCTTTACCTTTCCCGGCAGGTAAGTTAAGCGGGTTGACCGCAAGCGTCCGTCGACTCCCGGCAAATTGGTTTAGACCACCGACTTTAATTACACGATCCGGAATGACCGACTGGGCTCAACTTATTAAGAGAAATCCCACCTCACCGCTCCATGTTCTATGTAGCTTGACAACTTCAAAGAAAATAGTAGAAAGCTTTGAATCCTATTCTATCTCATCTATAATTGCTTCTTTCTAATGAAATAGTGTAACGTATTTGCACACAATATTGGGGCTGACCTCATGTTTATATCAATGGAGGCGTATTTTTCATCAATTAGAAATATGTACTTAAATTGAGATAATTCATACATAAGTTCTATAGAGCCTCTGTCTGTCTGTCTTTTTGTTTGTTACCTTTACACAGCTAAACGGCTGAACGGATTGGGTGAAAGTTGGTTTGGAGGAATATTATATCTTTGGGGACGACGTATATAGGCTACTTTTTATATAGGAACCGCAAGCCGCGGGCAGCAAGCTTGGCTTTATAAGACTAGCTTTTTGATGAACATATTATTTAGCAACTTAATCAACAAAGCTCCCAAAACAAATAAACAAACAACAAAATACAAGACGTAATCTTCCTTGTTTCATTAAAGTGCTCCTAACAGTACCAAGTTGGAGAGGACCTGACAAACCATATATCCTAAACTTTACACCAACTTCGCTTGTCCCCATAATCTTGGGAAATTTAATTCAAATTAGCGCTGTACTACTTTTCGACTTGCGACTTGAAGGCTCTTATCTATGACAAGCTCTCAGAGGCAATGTTCTCTGGAAATGAGGATGCTCTCATTAGGCGCGATTTGCAATTTTTATTCAGTCTTAAAGTTGATACCCGACCCAAATGCTCAAGAGAGCTTTGGTACACTTACACGGGTAATTGAAATTCTTCTTTATCATCGTTGATGGCATATGTCAGAATAATGTAAATTTTGCCAGAGTATAAACACTTGACGTGTTTATATTGTTTTCTTTCAACTACGTAGTAATGTTATCATTAATCACCACAAAACCGATCACAAAGGACGTATTTTTTGCTTAGAACCAAAACAGTGCAGTAATGTTATATGAAATCTCATTATTGCACTGTTTTTTACTTTTTATTTAGATATAAATTTACCACAGAGGTTTAATATCTCCCATTAAGTTTAATATAAAATAAAAGTTTGCATTAGCTCAAAAAGATACTGGCTGATAATAAAAATCGACTGTTGATAAAAACACCAAAGTTCAAAGTGATCCTTGTGATTGTATTGAATAAATCATCTTTTGACCTTGACCAAAATTACTAATAAAATAAGAGCGTAATGTTTGCTTTGCAAAACGACCAAAAATAATGTCTTGCCTAATCCTGGGCAATACTTATCAATTATGACACCAAGACAGACAATAGATCTTTAGACAGATTGAAATTGAGAAATGATAAATAATTTATTGAACCAAATTGGACAAAGGATTGTTCAGATATAGAATTCCAATAGGAAATAATAAAAAGTTATTTTTTTAGTCAAATGAGGTGTCATATTAAAGTGTTTTGTTTGTATATTTCAAAACTATTTTTGTTAATTTTTGACAGACGGCGTTGTTTTGAAAAATCACTACGTAAAAATTGTGGCTCCTTTCCTTAGCCACTGACTTCTGGATGCTGCTTGCTCTACTCTCTATGGATAGGTAAGTACGATAAGAATCGTTGAAAATCGTGGAAAAAATGTGACTGGCTTCGTTCGCTAATTGTCTGACAAAAGTATTGAATTTCTTTCGCTTGCCTTTAACTTTTAGAAGCTAGCGTTCTCATAAAACAATAACGTAAAACTTCTAAGGAGGATAAATAATTCCCGAAGCTTCGCAAAGCTCGCTCATTGAAAAAATTGCGGCTAGCTTCGCTCGTCAGTTACTTAAGGGTAACTGTATGCTAATTTAGGGTATCTCTTTCTGCATGAAAAGAGCTGGAATCAATCGCTAGATAGGTGCTGTCTTGAGCTCATCTTTTTGCTTCTTCTATATTAATTAATTATATCAGCCTTTAAGAAGTCCACTGCTGAGCATAGGCCTCCTCAATTATTTCCAGGAAGAACGATTTTGAGCCCTCTACATCCACCGACTTCCAGCAAATCCTACAATGTCGTAGGACAGTCCAGTCCATCGGCGTAGGACAACCTGGCTTAGAGGTCGTCCTACGCTTCGTTTTCCTGTCCTTGCCATTATATTCATTAAAGTGAGTAGAGTGGGTAGAAATTTAGATTAAAATAGAACTAATTTTATTTTAGTTTATTTATACTTAGTTTATACTAGTTAGTAAGCAGTTTACAGCAACCATTGCCATTATAGGAAGATGTAACAATTATCCCACCGTTTTCATCATTGCTCCATGTTAATTCACATTAGTTGCCAAACGGTTAGTTTAAAAATTGGTAGTGTAAGCGTACCTTTAGTTAAATAGGTTTCGGCAACGTTGAACACAGCCATCTGTCAATGGAATGACTGCTAATGGTATTAACAATCGAGCATTTCTGTACTACAAGGTAAAATTATCTTTTAGGTTTTCTGTTATAGATATGGACCTACCTGATTTAGATAATTGATTCAGGCGTCACTTTGCGGAAATCCATTACAAAACATCAAACGGATGGACAAATATTGAATACTTTCCGCAAATCTGGACCAATCCTGACGGACTGACTCAGTCCAACGAGCGGCGAAGCAACAAGCCTACACGGCAGTGTTTTTTCGTCAAGGTGCGTCTGCGAGTCAATGATGATGCTTCGTGGAAGCGAACCATGTGTTGAATTTAATTTTGAGGTTGCATGTGTGGATGGTATGCGCTAACCTTTTACTAATGCTTTGCATGGCTTTTCAACTGCGGGCGGGAGAGAGGTGCATGTGTCTGCAACGTATCTAACACATTGGAAATAGATTGGCGGAATAGTACTAAATATTTGTCCATCCGTTTAATGTTGAATACCTAATATGTTCATCAGTAAGTATAATAAGCCAAATTAATTAAAACAGGTGCGAAATTAAACTCAAAACACCGTGTGATAATGGCCTAAACATCTGTCGGCTGCCAATAATGTTTTACATAATATAATTTCGCACATCGGTTATAACCACAATTTTACCTTGAGAAATTACGACTCACATAAAGACTACGTCACAATGCCTCAAGATTACCTAATTATAATCAAACACTAGATATTATAGCAGTATATCTTCTTCTTCTTATCTTATCTTAACACTAGTAACTGGTAAGAGGATTATAATGCGCCTCAGAGGCTCCTTTCTTGCCCTTGGTCAAGTAACCGTGCGGGAACCCTCACGGTTACTTAACGTTTAATGGTAGGTACCGATATGATTAGTATGGGTATTAGTGCACGACTGGATTCAAGCCAACGCCTTTAGAAACTTTAAAAAAATATATTTATAGGTTCTACGAGAATTAACCATGGGGAAACTCTCACAGTTACTTAACGTTTACTGGAAGGTACCGTATGGCTAGTGTGGGTATTAGTGCACGACCGGATTCGAGCCAAGGACTTTACAAACTTTAAAAAACAATTTTGTAGGTTCTACGAGAATTAACCGTGGGGAAACCCTCACGGTTACTTTACGTTTACTTGTAGGTACTGGTATGGCTAGTATTGGTATTAGTGCATGACCGGATTCAAGCCAAAGACTTTAGAAACTCTAAAAATCTTTTTATAAATAGTTCTTCGAGAAGTAACCGCGAGGAAACCCTCACGGTTTCTTAACATTTACTGGTTTACTGGTATAGTTAGTATACGTATTAGTACACGACCGGATTCGAGCCAACGAATTTAGCAACTTTTAAAAACCTATTTTTGTTATTACTGGAAGTAACCAAGGGGAAACCCTCACGGTTACTTAACGTTTACTGGTAGGTACCTGTATGGCTAGTATGGTTATTAGTGCACGACCGAATTCAACCCAACGGCCTTAGAAACCTTGAACTTGTCGAGCTACTCGTATGCGGACTAGACCACCTATGACGTACACGTTCACTTAGAGAGACAAAATCATATTGAGAATTGTTTTAGTTCTGGCTATGTTGCACGCGTACTATTTGATAATCATGACACAGGTATTTTTTGTTCTAAACTGTCTGTATGTCGCTCGGTTACTAGTGATTGTTTGCATTTAACCCTTTTTTCTCAATATTGTTGAGATCATTATAGCACATAGCACATGGGTGACGTGCCGCAGTACGCGTACCATAATGATACAGGTAATTTCTGTTTTGCTTCTTCTTCTTCTTCTTATAGTATTACTAGTTATTTCGAACCAATGTGGTGAAAGGACTAAAGTACACCTCAGAAGCTCCTTGAGTGCTTTTGGCAAGTGTTTTGCTTGAGTGTATATAAACCCTTTCTTTTTAATTCTTATGTAGTATACAGATTGTATATATAAATGATATCCAGTTTGACGGCGGCTTTACCTTCATATCAAAAGCGTAACTGCTAAGCATTATAATATGAGTTATATACGTTACGTAATAAAGCGACATTTCAGCTGGAAATGCATTAATTTCGGAGAAATTTAGCGATATTGGCGAGAACAGAAACCTTTGAAGTAAATTAACAGACGATGGAAAATTCCTATTGCGAAGTGCTAAGTCTTTACGTCACTAGAAACCTGTTTTTTAAGTAAAAAGTGTTTTATTTTGTTGAGCGAAGACTGTTACAATAGCTTGGATATCTACCTACGAGCAACTAAAATGTGTCGCTGACCGGTGCAGATTTTTGTGATTTGTCAAATGAAATTGAACTGTTGTACCTTTATTTTAAGTCTTATTCTCGTGTATAGAGTTTTATAAAGTACATTAAAAATATGGCATCTTAGAATGATTAAATAAGCGATAAATCCAATACATTTTTCCATGTAGTAGCATCAGAGTGGTGCTTCTGTACGTTAGTAATGTAACTTATTCTGTGGTCTAATTTTACAAAGGGAATCGTATCGAAAGCCGTAATTAATTTCACGTATTAGTCCATTGAAAAGTTACATTTGGGTATGCATTTGTCAGAGGACGCAATTTTATTTTTTTAATGTGTAGGGGGGGTCAGTAGAAGCTTAAGTTCAAGTTTGTGGGGTCGGCACCCTTGTCCCCCGGCCGCCATCTTGGAAAAGGGGGTGCAAAGGGTTTTCGCGCTGTATCTCGTAAACTAGTTACCTTACAGAAAATTTAATCAAACATAAAATGTAGCAAATTAAATTTCCTACAATTTTATTTCTATTACTTTTTATCGTCAAGTGACCAACAAAAAAGTTATAAACAAAAATAAATGAAAATTTTGTTTGTTTGTTCTAGGTTTTACAGCGCTCCAAACTTAAACGGATTCTCGAATGCTCATAGGGATGCAATAAAAACTAAAAATTAGGCTTACTTTTCTATCTATATTTTTTTTATTCATACAATTTATTATGATCTTAACATTCCTATGCTATTATTGAACTATGTTTGACCCTTTTACCCACCACCTATGAGGTATAACATGGGCAAAGTCAAATTTATAAAAATTTAATGCATTTTTTAATGCATTTTTTGTCACTGTCTTAGCAAATCGTTTGTATCGCAGAGTGTCTAGAGTATCGTCTTTATTTCCGCCATATAAAAAGACGAAAAAACGTTCGCCAACAACACTGAGTAACGATGACTCGACTTTCTCACTCATAAATAATTTAGTTCCACTTGCTAACTCTGGATGCTTCTGCAAAATTTTTATTTATTTGACTTTGCCCATGTTATACCTCATAGGTGGTGGGTAAAAGGGTCAAACATAGTTCAATAATAGCATAGGAATGTTAAGATCATAATAAATTGTATGAATAAAAAAAATATAGATAGAAAAGTAAGCCTAATTTTTAGTTTTTATTGCATCCCTATGAGCATTCGAGAATCCGTTTAAGTTTGGAGCGCTGTAAAACCTAGAACAAACAAACAAAATTTTCATTTATTTTTGTTTATAACTTTTTTGTTGGTCACTTGACGATAAAAAGTAATAGAAATAAAATTGTAGGAAATTTAATTTGCTACATTTTATGTTTGATTAAATTTTCTGTAAGGTAACTAGTTTACGAGATACAGCGCGAAAACCCTTTGCACCCCCTTTTCCAAGATGGCGGCCGGGGGACAAGGGTGCCGACCCCACAAACTTGAACTTAAGCTTCTACTGACCCCCCCTACACATTAAAAAAATAAAATTGCGTCCTCTGACAAATGCACACTAAGGCCTAAAAAATGTAACATTTTAATGGACTATATACTATTTTATCAAGCTACTTACGATACCTAGCTTAAGATCAATAAAGATTAATTAACTGGATTTAATTCTAAAGTTTTTTAAAAAAACTCGGCCATTTAACATAATTATTTAGATATTACTGGACTATACAAAAAAAACCAAAACCATCATGACGATTCGGAAGTGACAAAGCAGCGAAAATTCTTTCTTTAGGCGCAAACACTAAATTTCATAGGTATTCAGGTCACGCGCCGCCGATTTTCAAGTGCCTCGCGATGTCTTCGAACTTTTATTCTTCCGATTTCTTAAGTCGTGACGACGTATGCTTTTTCAGTAGTATCAGCTGCGATATATAAAACAATAGATGCGGCAGCTCCCTGGAAATCAATTTCAACATCAGTCGGACAACAGAAAAGTACAAAAGTAGAGACTAAACAATTATAAACGGAATGAGGGAAAGACGAAAGAAAGACTATTTGAGTAAGCAAGGTTTGAGTATTAAGATGAAGAAGAAAAAGAAACTTATAAATAGCCAGGCAACAACTCAACAGTTGTAATATTAACAGTCGGATAGCCAACTTGATGATACAGCGATTCATCTTCTGTAATGCCAAATGCACTAAGGCTATGCACTAGCTCAGAAACTAAGCGAGAAGTTATGCTGTTTTTTTGTTAAAATGTATAAATATCAATATCGTATGATTTCGTCTCGCAAATTTTAGTTTAAATCCAAAGTCGTCAGTGAACATCTATTAGTCCTGTCTAACTATACAATAGGCTTGCGTATCGTGGCTACCTACCATGACATTATTGACGACCTCTGTGGCGCAGTGGGCTATGGTCCGGTTGAGACGCAGAAGGTTGCGAGTTCGATTTCGCCGCGGGATAAATGTTTGTATGATTTGCAAGTATTTGTCTCAGGTCTAGGTGTTTTCATGTATAATAATGTATGTATTTACAATATAAATAAAAAAGCATATAAGTAGTATATCAGTCATATGGTACTTATAACACAAGATCTGCTTACTTTGGGGCCAGATGATGCTATGTGAAATGTCCAGGATTATTTATTAATTTTTATTGATTTATAAAAATACTCAATTACTTGGTTTCTATATACTCATGAGACGTATCTAGCTAAAACCTATAACATCACTGGTAAGCCTACAAAAAATCCCTTACAGCCTGGAAAATTATTTACTTGTTTAATATAGTTGGGTTCGTCATTCGGAGCACGTTTCACCCAGCTAGGTGCGAAGACTTATTCATGATGGGAGTACCTACATTAATATTTTGACGATTTCAACTCTATTTTTCTTGTAGCAAGGTTCAAACTCTGTAACGACTCTCGTAGCTAATCTGGGGCGGGTGTAATTTTTATGTTATCTCAGTGCTATTCATTCGTGTTAAAGTAAAACCATCTACGGTGAGATTTTTGGGAAAAAGTAATATTATCCTCAAGGGAATTTCTGAACAGATAACAAAAAATCACCCAAGCAATTACTTCCCACGAAATGTCGTGCGTGTGTAGGTATTTCAAAGAAAAAATATATCATTTATTAAAACCACCACTATGAATGTCTATACTATAGAAATACAAAAAATTAAACATTAATAACTAAAACAAAGAATAAAAACGAATTAGTTGGAACTGAGTGATGGGGAAATGGCCTACAGCTCAGCATAATTCTACTGCACATTAGCATGCTGCAGCGCTGGTCTGCCGCTGAGGCCAATGTTGACTTCACGGACACCCTGACCATAGTTTGCTCAACATACCATGAGTTATACAAAACTAGCGACCCGCCCCGGCTTCGCACAGGTACAATACTGTAGTACATTATTTTGCCAGTTCAGCCAGTCTTTGCAATGTAAGCGCAAAAAAATTTGTTTATATACGACATCACATTAGAAACCTCTAAACTTATTAGTGTTTCTCTACCATATTATGCATGTATTATACGTATAAACCTTCCTCTTGAATTACTCTACCTATTAATTGAATTACTTCATCAAAATCCGTTGCGTAGTTTTAAAGTTTTAAAGACATAGGGACAGAAATACAGCGGGAAGCGACTTTGTTTTATACTATGTAGTGATATAAAAATTCGATATTTGATACATATACCCATTTTCACTAACCTTATACCTTGCTTTATGTATAGATAAGCGCATGTTTACTGTCACTTTTAGGCCAGTCAAAATTTCCTTTAGACATTAGAAAAAAAAGTTTGAAATAAAAGTTGTAGAAATTAAACTGATCTTTAAAAATGGATTGATGCATTTTATTGATTAATCTAATAAAAGTTATCGGCCGCGATAGAAAAACCGGCTCAATAAATCGTAAACGGTAAGTTTTACAAAAAAGTTTACTTGAAACAAAAGTTGCAAAATTTTATTCTCTACAATAATGGTCTATATAATTTTTGTCCTAAAGCGCATAGTTTCCGAGATATTGGCCAAAAACGTTTTTTCAAGATGGCGCTTGAAGCGTCACCTGGATCTGTCAGCATTTTGTGATTTTATGCTCAGTAAGTGATCCTAATCCTTATAAAAATAAAAATCTGGATCGGAAATTTAGTGCAAAGATGACCAAAAAAAGTCTATTTTGACTGGCCAATTTTCTCAATTTATGAGTTGCCTAGCATTACGCACTGCCCAATCGATGTTGGAACTTCAAGTAGTGCGTAACGGTCGGGAAAAAGATTATTTTGTTTTGAGCCTACTTATTTGCCATATTGCCATTTACTACGAGAGTCTGTAAGTAAGCATAGCTTGTGTTATGGGAACTACATGATTGATACAGTACTTATATACATTTTTTGTAAATACATACATAATTTGCATAGAATAACACCTGGACCTGACACAAATATTTACAGATCATACAAATATTTGCGCGCTGGGAATCGAAACTAACGGTTTGCGTCACAGGCATGTCTTCGGCCACAGTACCACAGAGATCGTCGAAACAAATTCAATATTCAAATAAATGTATAGCGCAATAGCTTCACAATATTTCAATGAAAATGTATTATACACCCATAACAATAGAGATGATTGCAGCAAAATAATCATCTTCATAGAATCAACACTAAGAACAAAAATAAATTATACATCTCTAAGTTTCGACTAAAAAAAGTTATTTATGGGGAACACGGTGCGCTTCTATAATAAGCTTCCTGAAAATGCAACTAAATTATCTGGTAAGAAATTTAAAGCTTACATAAAAAGTAGTCTTGTGAATAAAGCGTATTCAAATAAAAATCACTATATTGTTGATAAGAATGCATGGCTTCATGTTGTTCTGCTCTCAGATAGTTAACTGACAGATTTGCTATATATAAACTCCTGTATTCGTTTTCGTAGTTAAACTAGTAAGATAGATCATATGAAAAAGCACCAGGACTACGAGTTTTTTGTCAATTCTTTGCGGAATAGGGTTAGCAGGAATCGATACCTAAATTCACCTAGTATGTAAGACGTGATTTTTAAGACGTGAACCTACTGTTTTTTTAAATGATGATGTTTTTTTATCACAGTTAGACCTACGTTTGACCACGATCTCGCCTGGTAAGCGACGATGCGGCCGACGATGGGGAACAAAGGTCTAGAAGATACCTATTAACTCTTGACTTGAAGAGACCGAGATTGAGGTACTAATCGCTATCGCGAGTGGTTTCTGCGCGGTGGCTCTAACGCTATTCTGTCTACTAACGTGTTCGAGATATTTAATAAAACAATAATGTTACAGTCAGTTTCCTTGTTACAGATAGGCGTTTCAGGTAAGAGGAGGGGGTAATAAGGGTAGGAGTTTCATCTATCTTAGTCACTTTGACAAGCACATGTGTATTCTGTATTGAGCTGTTTCTCCGATGAAGCGTAGTAAGTTATAAGCAGTATGTTATTCAATATTACATATTATAAATAGCTATTCTTGTTTTTCATCTAGGGTTTTCTAGCTTTCTGTCTGCAGTTTTACTTCCGTAATAAGGTATCCCATTTAAGTAGCTTTACTAAACTCGTCCAAACTTTAAAGTCCTTCCTTTTTTATAAGTAAATAAAAAATCGATAACCTAATTCGGTTTTCTTACGAAATCCATAATTCATTCTAATTGCGTTTGTTATACGCAAATACAAACATAAAATATATTTGATCTAGACAAAGAAGTTTTGCACGGTAATGCGTATAAGTGACCTATACAAAGTTAAAAAATAAAACTAAAAGTAACTATTTTTAGGGATACATGTAAAGACCCCACTTCACATGTATCCCTAAAAACCGTTAACCGTTGTTTTTTAGGGTTCCGTAACATAAAAGAAAAAAACTGAAACCTTATAGGATCAATTTGTTGTCCGTCCATCTGTCTGTCTGTCAATACCCTTTATCTCAGGAACGCGTTTAGGTATAGAGTTGAAATTCAAACGATATACTTAAGTCTATAGTCTCTTGAAGCTGTGAAAAAATCTAACTTCTAAGTAAACGTAAAAAAAAGATATGACCGTTTATGCCGCAAAAAACGTATATTTTGACACTCTCAAGGGATTCAAAATTTATAGGTTATCTTCCGTTGACCTAGAACAATGAAATTTGGTTAGTAATACCGTCTTATACTACAAGTATAAGGAAAAATCAAAAAAATATATACACGTAATTAAATCATAAAAAAACAGGGTCTTTATGCAAAAAACGGTGGTCTAAAGAATGAAAAAACGTTTCCCTTTTTGAATAATTTTAATTTTAATTGCATGTACTTACAAATTTACTTACTTCGCAGAGCCTCAAGGCGAAAGTCTTTAATCAGTGCGTGTTGCCAGTGATGACATATGGAACTGAGACTTGGTCGCTAACTATTGGCCTTAGGAGGCACAAGCTTAGAGTCGCGCAACGAGCTATGGAGAGAGCTATGTTGGCTGTTTCACTACGTGATAAAATCCGAAACGAGGAAATCTGTAGAAGAACCAATGTCACCGACATAGCACTTAAAATTTGCAAGTTGAAGTGGCAATGGGCAGGCCATATGGCTCGCGGAACTGATAACCGTTAGGGAGTAAAAGTTCTCGAATGGCGACCAAAGACAGGAAAACGAAGCGTAGGACGATCCCCCACCCGATGGACTGACGACATTGTAAAGATCGCAGGAAGTCGGTGGATGGAGAGAGCTCAAAATCGATCTTCCTGGAAATCAATTGGGGAGGCCTGTGTCCAGCAGTGGACTTCTTAAAGACTGATATGATGTACTTACAAATTTGTATGGATCCCTCGGTAGGTGAGAACGATTCGATCTTGTCCAGATTTTTTTATAGAGGTCAGTGTCCCCTCCGTTCCCCTTGAATTGGTTTCGGACCTAACCATTAAAAAATAAAAATAAATAAAAATCAATAATTCTATATTGCCACATATGAACTAAAAAAAAACAAATACAATTATACATTATGAATCACAAAAACTTAATCTAGTTTACAGGGCAAAGGGGATAAATTCAGCAAAAATAATGCTGCACCTAGGTTCTTCTAAATCTAGTTTACAACGCGCGGACGAGGTACCAAATGGGACAGCATACATACATACATACATACATATTTGTATTTAGCTCTACTTTGGATCTAGATTACGTTGTTCGAAATGTCTGGTATTATTTTTATTATTATATATAAAAGCTTTATTCTACACAGAGAGAGCACAAATAAAATATTAGCAATACAGTTGTATAATGGGCGGCTTAATTGTTAAAAGCCATCTCTTTCAAGCAACCTTTGAAACGTAATAGTTGGTCCCAAACTGAAATGTCACGATGTCCGTATCGTGTCGTTGTTCGATAATTTAGTAAGCAGCTACATAAGAGATAAAAGTATTTATAAATGAATGCTTTTGTTTCTTAGTTACTATAGCTCTCGTAATTTTTGTATTCATTATTTCAGATTTAGATACCGATTGTATGACTTAATAATGATGAGTAAAATAAAATTTATAAGTATGCCTAATGAACTGTATAGCAAAAGATTTGTATGGCTAATGATCGTTATGGTTAATAGTTTTATGTTCAATTAGCACATTATATCAATCGAAGTCATCGAAAGTAGCTTTATAATATATAAGTGTTTAAATAATATAAGATGACCTCGGTGGCACAGTGGGAAAACCTCAGTATCCTATTAAGTTATTATGTATGTAGTATGTATTTACAAAATATTATAAATCAGTCATGTGGTACCTATAACACATGATCTGCTTAGTCTGGGGCAAGATGATGCTGTGTGAAATGTCCAGCATGCATTATTTATTTATATCGTTATGGCAAAATTCATTTATGTCAATTGAAGTTACCTATAGCAAACGCAATTAGTAAATACAGGTATTTGATGGTTTTGATTTCTATAGCACAGCCAATCTAATTATGTACATAAATCTTTTTGGTAAAAAAAAAACTCAAAGATACCATGATGAAAAACACATGGTTTGTTATAAAACTGCCAAAGTATTGCTAATTATTTTAAGATTTGCACCACACAGCGTATTCTGCTGGTGTCTGCCGCTTTTGTTAGGCAATTTTCAAAGCCGAGTTAGGGTTTTAATCATGAAACCAGAGTGAGCTCATATCTGCATCATAAAGACTTTTTGGGGAAAAAATAGGACACAGCGTTTTGACATCGTGATGAGATATTTTTAGAGGTTCACGACCGCGTTGCCCACGCCGTGTGTTCACCTTGGAAGCAGTCATATTAACAGCTTCTTAATATGAATGAATTTAATACCGAAGATTCATGTCATATTTTTGAAGTGATAACTTCTTATGGGAGGGTAAATCGCTTCGTTACGTAACGCGTTACGGCGCCAATCTGTCTAGCTTCCCTAACCGCGCTATTTAAATTAGTTTAAGTTATCACTTCTGTCGGGCGTCCCGAGACGCACACGTTTTTTTTTTTTGGAACACAGTTCTTTAACGCACGGCGGACAGACATGGCGGACGGGGGCTAGACGAAAAAAATTGTAAGATTTTTCCGTCACGAATTTGCATCACGACCTTTTCTTTAGTGTAGACGGTTATCCATAGGGTGACATTAATGAATTAATTAGATCAACGACTGAACGAATGAATTAGATGAATTTAATGGTGCACAATAAAATGTTTATTTTCACAACTGGAAAAATATATTAGTTACGGAATTTCCTACCATTCCTTCAATTCATTATTTCTGCGTTTTATATAATTGCTCTCAGACGCTAGTAATTCATTCATTTGTATTTGTTAATCAATAATATAATACGAGTAATAATAATAATATACTATGATAGGAACTTCGTTCCAACATTTTTTGTCTTCGCATTTTTTTTCTTTTCATTTAATGGAATCTGTCTTCATTATGAAGTCTGTGAGTGTCATGTCAAAAGTTTGAGAAATTAAAGGCACAAAGTCAAACTCAAGCATCATTTGTCATTCTAAACGTCATAGCGGATTGTCGTTTATTTTCTTAGATTCCTGTCGTAACATTTTTTTTTATTTAATAATTCCGGATGTTTTACACAGCATCATCTGGCCGCAATGTAAGCAGAGCTTGTGTTATGGGTACCACATGACCTATATACCACTTAATTTATAATTTTCTATTATATTCTATCTTATAACCCAATCATATTATATACCCAAAACCGAGACAAATACTTGCAGATCATACAAACATTTGAACCGCAGCTGGAATTGAACCCTTAATCTTCTGCGTTTCAGGTGCCCTTTATTTAACTTATTTCAATTATCTACGTCGTTTATTTCAATTCTACTTAAAAGTCACTTTATCACTCAAAGATTCTAGATTACCCAAAAAATCTTCTAAACCTATCATGGTTTTGAACATAATTGTTCACTCATAACGGGATATATGAGTTTTTCTGCTTCCCGATATTTCGGCACAGTTGCATGCGCCATAATCACAAGATAAAGGAGATCAGTTTATAAAAATACGAAAAATATAATACAATAAAATATATCATGGTAAATATCTCGGTTTGAATGAAAATTATACCCAAAAAAACACGAGATTAATTTTAAATTAAAATAATTATGTCACTTAATAAATGACAAACAGAATCAATAAATATCTGAAACGAATAAACGAAAGCATCGTTGAATATCATTACCGTGTCATTAAATCATATCAGTCCGTATGGTAATGACGTGTAATTGGAAACATGTTTGCCATTCGACATCGACCCAATTAACAAACGATTTATTGGTTTGGTTGTATTCAATGGGTTTCGCGTGTATTTTTTGTCGCCGGACTGAAGTGTTTTTGGATGTTACTATAACTGCCATAAAACTCAAACTCATAAAAATAGAGATGGGTTTCAGCAAAATGGTGACCATAGAATCAATACTAGGAATAAAAACGAATTATACATACCTAGGTTTCTACTATAAAAAGTAAATAAGTCCTTTATTGGGAACACGGTGAGCCTCTATAATAAGCTTCCTGAAAATGCAAAACTACCTATTAAGAAATTTAAAGCATACATAAAGGGTAGTCTTTATAATATAAATGTATATATTATTGATAGCATGGCCTCATGTCGCTCTGCCCTCAGACAGATAACCGACACACTTGAAATGTATTAACTTTCTTGTATTCGTTTTTCGTAGTTAAGCTAGTTATAAGATCATGCGCTAGGACCAGGACGAGTTTCTTACCAATTTTTCTCGGGCTTGGGTTAGGATAAATTGGCACCTAAATTCACCTAGTATGTAAGACGTTTCAAACTTGTGATTGTATTGAATAAAGTATCTTTTGACTTTAACTTTGACTTTGCCATTTTATAATAGCAACGGGACGGGATCGGGATGAACAGAATTATTTCCAAAAGATACCTGGTGAAGCGTACGCTTGTAAATAATTGATGCCCTCCGTGGCTTAGTGGGCCAAGGCCCGGCTTAAACGCAGAAGACTGCGGTTTCGATTCCCGCCGCAAGACAATTGTTTGTTTGATCTGCAAGTGTTTGTCTCGGGTCTGGGTGTTTTTATGTATAATATATATTTATTTAAAAAGTTTATAATTAGTATATATCAGTCATGTAGAACCCATAACACAAATTCTGCTTACTTTGTAGTCAGGTGATGCTGTGTGAAATTTAAAACATGTAAAAAAAAAATTGTAAAATAAAAAACTCCAATTAGCGTACTAAAAATGTATTTATAGTAATGATCGCGTAACTCGCGCCAATTTACGGAATAAAGGGCCTCTGATCCTGACTACGTAAGACCTCTGAACTTGGGATTTACTTATTCTCAAATATAGGTACAGAATAGAGATCGAGCTGCTGGCTTTCCTGGAGGACATCGGGTGGTTGGAGTAGCAACCTCCACCCGTCACGCAAAAAGGGCCTACCTGCGGCCAAGTTGCGTAAATCAGTCCACATACCAAGTAAGTATAGGTACAGAATAATATATAAAGAGATAAATATAGCTCAATATAGAAAAATAGTTAAGTTTCTAAAAAATAGACCATTTCAAACGATAGATAGTTCAACGGATCCAAATCACTGCCAGAGAGCAGCTTTCTCGCTGGTGGCTGAATGGCAATGAAAAATCTTTAAAATTTCATGTACTTTATATTATTATAATAATAATTATTATTATTATTTATTTTGTACATTTCTGTGAAATAAAATAAAATAATAAAGCAGGAGTAGCCTAAAGTTATTGTAATTAATATGTAATCATACAATAATACAAAATAAATGTAAAACAGTTGAGCTATCTAAGGACCGTTTAAAACGATCTAAAGATAGCTCAACTGATCCAGACTGCTAAAGGGTAGCCTTCCCAAAACGCTGGCACCATTGGCACGTTGAATGGCAATGCTAATACACTGAGCTAGATAGGAGCCAGCTCTTGGGTTACGCAATGTATCTACCGCACTGCACCGGCGTCCAGTATTGAGGGCTTGGCGGATGAGTTTGCTGCATTCAAGACCTTCATACTCAGTTCGCTAAGGTCACTTCAACTCCAGGTAGCTTGTGTGGCTGGGGGGCTGGACCAGCTTGAAAAGCGTAGCAGGCGCAAGATCTTGCTGCTGCACGGAGTTGCTGAAGAAGCCAAGGAGGATACAGTAGCTGCTGTAGTCAAAATTGTGAAAGGTCCACTGAAGCAGAACGGGTTCATTGCCGACGACGTTGGTCGCTGCCACAGAATGGGTCGCCAACAGACATCCACCAAGGCGAGAACCATCCTTTTGGAACTCCGGGATGGTACAGTGAGGGCCGCAATCTGGTCTGCGAAGTCTGCTTTGAAGGGTTCGGGTACAACTATATCCGAATTCTTGACAAAATCAAGGCATGATTTGTTTATGGCGGCACGTCAACGTCCAAGAGCTGGACAATGGATGGAAACGTGTTTGTGATCAGTACTGATGGAAGTCGTCATCGAGTTAGGTGCATGGAAGACCTCACTGCTGTTCAAGGGCGAAATGAACACGCTCAAAAGCCAGCGCCGGCGCAGCCACCGGCTTTTTCGACAATGCCAGTTGCGGGACCATCAAAAACAAGAACCCGAGCTAGGAAATAGTGTATGTAGCATGCGTCTGCCTCATTTTCTTCCTGTGATTCCAAACGTGAAGTTTGTTTTGTTTCGTGAGGACTGTGTAAGGTATGTACTGTCCAACCATTGATGTAATGTAATTTTCTTTTCTTCGGCTTGCTCGCATGCACAGGAACAAAACAAATATAAATAAACCTGTGACTGACTGACACGCACACTGCGATTCACTGACACGTTTTTGTGATGTGAAGATCTCTAAACTGTCAAACTCAAATGTCATTCAAACTGTCACTGTCAGTCGGATAGAATGCTTTTTGCGAAACAAAGCTGGCGTCTTACTAATATTAAATACTTATTAAATAGTCGGAATAGTCGATTTGTAAGTTGAATGTTTAGTTGTAGTTTTTCTGTTTCCTAATGTTTATTTTATTAAGTATAGATTCACACTGGCAGGTGGATTGGATCTTAAATAAGTACAAGACCAACTGGGAAGGTAACTTTATGTTACTTGCTTAGGCTATTACAAGTTTTGTATCTATTTTTGACTTACGTCACGGCATGGATGATGGATAATTCACCATTCTATCACTTCTTGATTTTAGTAGTGCCTTTAACAATGTTGATTTTGATATCCTGGTAGGAATTTTACGCTCTCTTAACATATCTCCTGAGGTAATTGAGTGGTTTCACAGTTACCTGCATGATCACCGGCAGCGTATTCGCATAGATGAGTCACACTCATCCTGGTGTGATATTAAATCTGGTGTTCCTCAGGGCGGCGTTTTATCTTTACTACTTTTTGCAATATATATAAATAGTATCTCTCAACATCTTTTTTCATCCTATCACCTATATGCAGACGATCTCCAAATCTATACTCACACGTCTTTAGCAAAGCTACATGAGGCGATTGATGTCACTAATTATAATTTGCGTAACATTCTGAACTGGAGTAAATCGTATGGTCTCTCTGTCAATCCTGATAAAACGCAGATCATTGTAATAGGCAGCTCCGGAATGATATAAAAAATTTACTAGTTTCATCTGCCTCCATCTTCGACGGAAAATGCATTCAGCTGAGTGACTCGGTCAAAAACTTAGGCGTACACATTGACAAGCAACTTTCGTGGCGACCGCACCTGGCTGAAGTCAGTCGGAAGGTGTTTGGTTCTGGTGCCTCTCTCAGAAGGCTTCAGAATTATCTCCCTACCGCTACTAATATTGCGATTGCACAATCCCTCCTTCTTCTTTTAAATCCTTGATTATGCTGACGCCTGCTATACTGACATCACTGAAGAGCAACTTTATAAGCTTGAGCATCTCCAAAATTACTGTATACGGTTCATATTTGGTTTGCGCAAATATGACCACATTTCTGAATTTCGCAATAAACTCAAGTGGTTGCCAATCCGTTTTCGCCGGAATGCTCACATTCTCAATCATCTCTATAATATTCCGTTCTCTTCTTCAACTCCCTTTTATCTCAAAGAACGGGTTGAATTTCTCTATCTCTCTAACTCTCGATCTTTACGCTCCTCAGAAACCAATGAACTAAAAACTAAAACGCGTAGGCAACGCGTTCCACGCGTTCCGCGTTCCACGCGTAGATATTAGAAAGGCAAAGTCTTCAAGAATATGGTCATGAAACACTATTTGTCGTACTGTTATACCTAATCATTTCTGTATTGTTGATATTTTATACTACTACCTACTTTTGAGCTATGATTTTATATGCTTATTATTATACCTATTATGTATGTATATATGTATTTATTTATATCAGTATTATATTTAGTTTATTTAAAGATTATGTTTATTATTATACCTATTATGTATGAATATATGTATTTATTTATATCAGTATTATATTTAGTTTATTTAAAGATTATGTAGGTATAGAATTATATTTACAGAAACAATACACCAACATGCCCCTTCTCTGTTTATTTATAGTCCAATCCATCCAAAGGTTGCCTGGCAGAAATCGCTGTTAGCGATAAGGCCGCCCATTGCATTGTCTTTTATTGTTAAATTATTGTTTGTGTATTTTTCTCTGTGGTATAACAATAAAGAGTTATCTATCTATCTATCTATCTACCAGACGCCGTGATTATTATTATGTACAGTTATTTTTGTATCTGTACATATCTGTGAAATAAAATAAATAATAATAGAAGGATATCAATTTCCTAAAGTTTACAGTGCAATGCTCTTTGCAATATAGGTATTAACCAATACGACATAGTGTTACAATTATTTATGCAAATAATATTTTGATGGAAAAATGTTTCATCAACCGTAAGCGACTAAATTCGACACGGTTTGGGCAGTGCTTATAACTAGTCAACTCATAAACTAACTGAGGTGTCAGTTTGTAAATAAGCGTTACGTAATCTAGGCATCAGGGATCTAGAAAAATACCTCACAATAACGCCTTTGCGGTAAAATCACAACAACAGAAGTGGGTCTTGTCTATGTCATGTTGGTAAATAATTACGCTAAAAAATTAAATAGAAACCGACTTCATTAAATAAAGTTTGAGCTCATAAACATACAACCGAATTAAAAGCCTCCTCCTTTTTTAAGTCGGTTAAAAAAGTTTAGTCGCTTTTTAGTTCCTATCATATATCATATCATTTTTAGAAATTCGTAAACGCCACTGGGAAGTCAAGGAAAAGCAAAATTTCTAAATTTCGTTTACTTGGATGACATGTACATAAACATATACTGAACTAATTTTATTGATTTCATGGGAATTTCGGGAATTATGGGACTAATCGGAAAGTATATCCTTTCACATGCAAAAATATTTTTTCAAACCGATTCATAAATGACGGAGTTATGTTATGTTATGAGGTAGCAAACATAATAAAAATACTAATGAATAGAGAACCTTCTCCTTTTTTTGAAGTCGGTTAAAAAGGACATTAAAATCTACCTAGAAATATATAAATTTAAAGCTTCCCAAATCCTTCCTTCCACACAATGCAGTAATTCAAAGTGAATTTGAATTCCTCCGAAGATTAAATAATAAAGTGGTTGCTGAGTGTTCAGTCCGATTCTGTCGCAGAGCTGGCGGAATGAGATTTATTTCACGCGCAGCACCGCATGTCCACATGTGGGGCACTAGTGACGCGAAAATAAAGGACTTGCTTTTACTGTATTACTAGCTCCTGCACGCGGTTTATCACACGTGCCACCTATATAAAACGTAGTTTACATGCGGTCCTAGTTCATAGACTACACATATACCAAGTTTTATCAAAATCTATTCAGCCGCTTAGCCGTGAAAAGGTAACACACAGACAGACAGAATAGTATGGATTTGCGTTATTTCTCAGGTACTTAGATGTTTATACGAAAACGATCAACAAGCCTTAAAATTCACTATTAATTATCATCACAGTGCATCACATCATATCATCAATGTAATTCACCGTGATTGACCGACAAACGTAAAAATATTGATACCTTTGGGGGTTGATTTTCGGGAGTTTCTTTCTTAGAGTGAAGTTTCTCCATCATGCTGCAAGGAACTTATCCTCCAAATTTTAAGTATTTACGACAAGAAGTTTTGTTTAGCGTTGTATGTATGTCTGGTATGTCTGGTATGAATGATAAGTACCTACTAAAATGCGTAAAGTCAAAACTTTTTTAACCGATTTCAAAAAAGGAGGTTTTTATTTCGGTTGTATTTTTATGGGCTTGAGCCCATAAAAAAGTAAAAAGAAACCCGACTTCATTGACTGAAACTGAAGTTTCATTGGGCGGTACATCAAGGCGGTTTTCTTTTTATTTTTTAAAACGTAATTATTGTAAGTTAGTGTTGCGCCCGATACAACGCCATCTGGTATCAAGTAGATGCAAACTACAAAGTACACGTATCGAATGCATAAGAGTGAACGAGATAGCAATATCTTTCTATTGCAAGCGAACGTTTCGAGCACGTTCCGTTTCGTTCTCGAACGTTCGAGTTGCGTCGCGGTTTTGCGCGACGCACTCTACGCTCATATAAATACGGCGGTGGTTTGCGGATGCAGTCAGTCTATTCTCGGCTAAGCAAGTGATACAAGCGCGAAAGTTTTGAAGTGTTATCAGTTGTGTTGTAGTGTTGTGACTCTTATTGTGTTCTATTGGAAAGTTAACTAGTAGAATCAGTGGATTTAGTTCTGTGTGTGGTAACTTTGAAATTAAAGTTATTATTGGGTAAAATCACGCGGTTTCATAACTTAGTACCCGACTCGTAACAAATTGGTGTCAGAAGTGGGATAAAGAAATGCCGGTTTTACCAAAGGACGACACAATTCGGAAAACCTGTAGCAGTGGGCCCTGGAAACAGAAAAGCTGGTTCGGAAGGCTTTCCAATCTTCACCTGCCCCTATCGATGGGAACTTGGTTCAGGCATTCGTCGATGGGATACGTGACTTGGAAGTCAGAGCTACTGTGAGACTTGGCCATCACGAGTCTTTAAAGAACGCCTTGGCCCATGCTTTGGAGGTGGAAGCTGTACGGATGGACACTCGAGCACATCACATCAGAGAAGTGGTGGAGTCCAATCGCAACGGTCGTTCAAAGTTCAGTCTGAAATGTTATGGGTGTGGAGAAAAGGGTCATCTGAGGTCCAGTTGCCCGAAACGAAACAAAGAGAGTAACGACAGATCTCAAGGACTGGTAGTGAGCACTTCCGCTCCCCAGCAGCAGGGAAACGTCAGGACCGCGTGGCGGGTGCTAGCGGATATTGATAAAGCACCAAGAGTTTTGATTTCACAAGCCCACCATGGGAACAGCCTGATCATCAAAGGCCAAATTAATGGAACGACCTGTAAAATGACTTTGGATACTGGTGCTTCCCGTTCAGTAGTGAGTTCCTAACTTGCAAATCGCTTTCTTGGGGACTTTTCCCGCAAATGTAACAGAGTTTAGCTCGTGACAGCAACCGGCCAGCACATATCCGTTCAAGGCGCGATGCAGTTGGAGATGAAATTAGGGGAGACCACTTACCATCATAACGTCATCATTGCCAAGATAGTTGATGAGTGCATTCTGGGTTTGGATTTCTTGCGAGAACACCACGCGGAGATCGACGTAAATCAAGGGATTCTAAAATGTGGCACAGAGGAAGTCTTTATGGAAGGGATCCCCCTTCAGGAAAAGTCTACTGCAGGAAATTGTGCTTTCTCCAAGATCAGAAACTATGGTATCAGTACGCCTATTTTAAATATCAGAGAAAAATCGATGTGTATTGATAGAAAGGTTAGACAGTGACCTACCATGGATTATGGCTCGAACTCTAGTAAAGGCAACCACCATCTCAGCAGTGCGAATACTGAACCCGAGTAATGTAGAACATCTCATTAAGAAGGGAATGTTAATGGGCAATTGCGAAGAAGTAACCTGGATGCGAAGATGTCAAGAATTATCCAGTGTCAATAAATTAGAAGTCAATTACAATGTGTCATCATTGCTGAAAGATTGTCGCAAAGATCTTTCTGAAGAAGACGTTGCAATGGCTGAGAAGATGTTACATCGATATGCCGATATTTTCTCTTCAAATGATGCTGACATTGGGAAGACAGGGCTGGTTCAGCACACCATAAACACCGGTAACGAGTCACCGATTCGGCAACGACTAATACGATTACCTGTCGCAAGAGAAACGGAAGTGGAAACAATGATTGAGGGAATGGTAAAAGACGGAGTGATAGAACCTTCTTCCAGTCCCTGGTGCTCTCCCGTGGTACTAGTCAAGAAGAAGGACGATAGCTTGTGTTTTTGTGTGGATTATCGTCGACTTAATGACGTAACAAAGAAAGATAGTTATCCACTTCCAAGGATTGACGACACACTGAACACATTGACAGGGATGAAGTGGTTTACAATCCTAGATTTAAAAAGCGGCTACTGGCAGGTTGGAATAGACCCAAAAGATAAGGAGAAAACGGCATTTTCTACGGGAAAGGGTCTGTGGCAATTTAATGTAATGCCGTTCGGGTTGTGCAATGCCCCTGCAACTTTTGAAAGGTTGATGGAAATGGTACTAGCTGGATTCATTGGAGACGCCTGCCTTGTCTACTTAGATGACATTGTTATAGTGGGGCGTACGTTTGAAGACCAGCTTCAAAATCTGGAACGAGTACTAGCTAAAATTCGTGCAGCCAATCTTAAATTGAGTCCGAAGAAGTGCTCATTTTTCAGACGACAAGTAAGCTTCTTAGGGCTCAGAAGATGGTGTGCAAACTGATCCAGAGAAAATCGTCGCTGTTAAGGATTTGCCGATACCAAAGGATAAAACACAAGTCCGAGCGTTTGTAGGATTGTGTTTCTATTACCAACGGTTTGTGAGAAACTTTGCTGATGTTGCTAAGCCCTTGCATAAACTCACCGAGGAGAAACGACTGTTCAGCTGGGACGAAGAATGCGACATTGCCTTCCAAGAGTTAAAACGGTGTCTGTGTGATACACCTATTCTTGGTTTCCCTGACACCGAGAACAAGTTCATCGTAGACACAGATGCAAGTAATACTGGTATTGGAGGTGTATTGTCCCAGCGCAAGGGAGATCAAGAGATTGTGATAGCTTACTTCAGCAAAGCTTTATCCAAACCGGAAAGAAACTACTGTGTCACAAGAAGGGAACTATTGGCAATAGTAAAAACTTTGCAGCATTTCAATAAATATCTGCTGGGGCATAAATTTCATCTACGCACGGATCATGCTGCATTGAAATGGCTGCTACATCTCAAAAATCCTGAAGGAGAAGTGGCAAGGTAGATTGAACAGCTACAGGAGTTTGACTATGAAACTGAGTATCGCAGTGGAAAATCTCACGGTAATGCAGATGCATTGTCAAGAAGACCTTGTCCAGAACAATGTTAACATTGTGTAAAACATGAGTCCAAAGAAGTGGTACCCGTCAGAATGTTGAGCATGGATCTAAGTGATGAGTGGAAGGAAACCTTGCAGAAAGCGCAGACAGATGACTCAGATATTAAGGCAATCATCGAATGGATAAGGGCTGGAACTTCTAAACCTGTATGCAGTGATGTGGTTGGAATGAGCACAACAGCAAAGAGCTACTGGGCACAATGGGACAGTCTGTTTATCCACGATGGAGTATTGTGCCGTAAATGGGAAAATGCTCGCGAAGATAACTGTCATCTGCAAATGGTTGTTCCAAAGGCTAAAGTATCTGAAGTGCTTAAACTCTACCATAAAGGATGCTCCGGGGGGCATATGGGGGTAAAGAGAACTCTGTTGAAGATACGTGAGCGATTTTACTGGATTAATTGCAGAGATGATGTGGAAGACTGGTGCCGAAAATGCACGAGTTGCGCAGCAGTGAAAGGACCCCATACACGTAGCAGAGGTGCTTTAAAGATTTATAACGTGGGAGCGCCATGGGAGCGGATAGCTTTGGACATTGCGGGACCATTTCCTACTACAGAAAATGGAAACAAGTACTTCATGGTTGTTATGGATTATTTCACAAAGTGGCCGGAGGTCTTTGCAATTCCAAACCAAGAAGCATCGACAGTAGCCGATAAGTTAGTCCATGAGGTCTTTTGTCGTTTTGAATTGAATTTCCAAGGGTACTCCTTGGAAATTCAGAGCGATCAAGGGAGGAATTTCGAGTCCCAAATTTTTCATGAAACATGTCTAGTGATGGGTACTAAAAAGACCAGAACCACCTCTTATCGGCCACAATCCGATGGCATGGTTGAAAGGTTCAATCAAACGTTGGAAAGATATCTAGCAAAAGTAGTTGGAAACAAGCACATTCAATCGTTTTTACTGTCATATCGAAGTGCAGTTCACGAAAGTACAAGTGTCACTCCAGCTTTGGCGAACTTTGGACGAGAACTACGGTTGCCAGTAGACCTTATAACAGGCATTCCTCCCCAGTCTCCGCGCAATATAACAGAGTACGCGAGTGACCTTCGCAACAAATTGAACGATGTACACGAACACGTTCGGCAATCCAGCCAACAAATGTCTGAAAAAATGAAGACCCGATATAACCGAAAATTAAACCACTTGGGCTTTAGTGAAGGATCACTGGTGTGGTTACATAACCCTGTACGCAGTAAAGGAAAGTATCCTAAACTGCAGACGAAATGGGACGGGCCGTATCGAATTGTGAACAGGATCAACGATGTCACGTACCGGATTAAAAAGGGGCTACGAGGCAAGCCTAAGATTGTCCAAGTGGATCGACTAGCGCAATATTACGGGTCTAACGATGCTCGGGACGAGCATGTCTTAGGAGGGGATAGTGCGCCCGATACATAGCTCCATCTGTTGGTAGGTGGACACATTAAATATTCACCTACAACGTTATCTGGTATCGAGTAGATGCAAACTACAAAGAACACGTATCGAATGCATAAGAGTGAACGAGATAGCAATATCTCTATATTGCAAGCGAACATTTGAGCACGTTCCGGTTCGTTCTCGAACGTTCGAGTTGCGTCGCGGTTTTGCGCGACGCACTCGACGCTCGTTTAAATACGGCGGTGGTTTGCGGATGCAGTCAGTCTATTCTCGGCTAAGTGATACAAGCGCGAAAATTTTGAAGTGTTATCAGTTGTGTTGTAGTGTTCTGACTCTTATTGTGTTCTATTGGACAGATAACTAGTAGAATCAGTGGATTTAGTTCTGTGTGTAGTAACTTTGATATTAAAGTTATTATTTGGTAAAATCAAGCGGTTTCATAATGTATCAGTACCCGGCTCGTAACAATAGTGACAAATAGTGACAGAGCGAATCTTAAGCAGTGTTCAGGCTGTGTTCATGTTGAGAGGCATTTATAAGTAAGGGCGACTGTGTTTAGATTCGAAAGACACTGGAGCAAGTGATATTACTGGGCAACGAACAAAAGAACTTCGGCTTTACTTATAAGCGATCTTACATAAACTAAAAAGAAAACCAACTTCAAAAATACAAAATTTCTTTTACTTAACTACTAAACCGATTTTGGTGAATTTTCTATGGGACCAATCGTAAAGTATCTCTACTAATATTATAAATGCGAAAGTAACTCTGTCTGTTTGTATGTTTGTTTCGTTTGCAACCCTAAACCGCTAACCGATTTTGATGAATTTTGGTATAGAGATAGATGGGACCTTGGAGAAGGACATAGGCTTTTTATGTAGGTACCACGCGTGCAAAGCCGCGGTCAGCAGCTGGTGTACTATAAAATAAAAATACTTTTTCTATTCGGTTCATAAATGACGGAGTTAAGAAGTAACAAACATAAAAAAAAGTGATTATAAGCAGTGATTAACTTTTGACAGAAATTAAGAGATGTTTTTATATAAAGGGGCTTATATTGGTTCGGACGCAGAAAGTTGCCGGTTCGATTCCCGCCCGTTTATATATGATCTGCAAGTATTTGTCTCGGGTCTGGGTGTTTCTATGTTTCTATTTAAAAAAAAAAGTATATATGTAAGTAATATATCAGTCATGTGATACCTATAACACAAGCTCTGCTTACTTTGAGGCCAGATGATACTGTGTCAAATGTCCATGATTATTATTATTATTATTATCTAGAGTACATAACAAGCGTGGTTTCGGTAAAAATGTACCATCAGGTGGGTTGTAAACTTGTGCTTTCTGGCTCAGTTGTATAAAAAAATAGCTACACTATCTAAACAACAATTTAAAGAGTTGGTAGGCAGCCAGCACTAGCTGTACCCGTCACTGGACACAGTTGATAAGTGGTTGTATTCTGAGCCTTTCCAGTAAACTTTCGTTATTCCTACTTCCTTCCTTTTTAGTCCACTGCACTGTGATGATAATTTACAGTGAATATAAATGCTAGTAGAACGTTATTGTATAAAAATCTACCGTTGGATATTACCTACCCGAGAAATCACGCAAGTCCATTAATAATCTGTTTGTATTTCACCATTTTACAGCTAAACGGCTGAACGAATCTTGATGAAAATTGGTAAGCAGATGAATTGTATTTTGACGACAAATATTTATGTAGGTTCCACGCGTGCGAAGACGTGCGAAGACGCGAGAAGTAGCTTGTATGAAATAATCGAATTTGGTTTCGTCTTAGATCGACATCGATGATGTTTTCGTATACTTCGTGTACACCTCGCTGTCTCATTGGAGCGGTGCGTTTATTTGGCCTAACCATATTATATATATACAAAATACATCTACTTTCTACTAAAAATGTATTATAGGTTCAAATTTCATTCAATGAAGTCGGTTTTCTTTTTAGTTTTTAAAACGTAATTATTCTAATATAATTAACAGGTATTTATATCGTATAATCCTTTAATTTATATTCAAAGTTTTGGTTATGATGCAATAATTGTACGATAAATACTCATTATGATACTAAAAAAGACCTTAACCTGACTGACTGAATGATTCATCATCGCCGAGCCGAAACCGCTGAAGCTAGAAAGCTGAAATTTGGAAAGTAGCTTACTTTTATGGCAAAACCACGTACTAAGGTGGTTTTTTTTTATATTTCAACCCCTAAAAGGGTGGAAAGGGGTGAAAACTAATGTATTAAACATTTTAACACAACTTTATAAAAACCAAACAAATCTAACTTGTATAAATAAGTAATGCCGGACATTTCACACAGCATCACCTGGCCCCAAAGCCGAGCTTGTATTATGGGTACCACTTGACAGATATTCTCATATACTTTTTTTGTAAATATAAACTACATAGTAACACCCAGACCTGAGACAAATACTTACAGATCACAAACTTACAAAAAAATACTTACTTATAAAAAAAAATTTGGATCGGAGATTTAGTGCAAAGTTGACAAAAAAAACGTCTATTTTGACTGTACTAAATTGTATCCAATGAAGTCGGTTTTCTTTTTAGTTTTTAAAACGTCATTATAGAATTTCTATTCAAAGCATTTTTCTTTAACATCTGTCATTGACCGGGGACTATTCTGAATCGCGTCCAATCAGGAACAAACCGTCTTTGTGAGCGCAAAATACTAGATTTACGAGGGTAGAGCCAAAAGTTTTTATATTTCACTATTCAACATAAATCACGATTGACCTTATTTCCTATCGGCAAAAAGAAACCTATAACTAACTTTTATTCTCACCTCTAAATACTTGCATACCTTTTCCGTAGCAACTGCTACGAGCTACGCAAAAGTGTTATTATCAATTTCACGGAAATTCTATCAATTTATTTAATTAGAATTAGAATAAAAATACGCACGAGGATAGTTTGTTTTAAAATTACATAAAATATACCATAATATAAAATACATGTAAACCAGTTGATCTATCGAAGGACCGAAAAAAGGATCTATAGAAAGCTCAACTGATCCAGATCACTGCCAGAGGGCAGCGTCTCTAAAATACTGACGGCATTGCAGAAGGTTGCGGGTTCGATTCCCGCCGCAGGACAAATGTTAGTATGATCTGCAAGTACTTGTCTCGGGTCTGGGTTTCTATGTATAATATGTAAGTATTTACAAAAAAAGGATATAAGTAGTATATCAGTCATGTAGTACTCATAACACAAGCTCTGCTTACTTTGGGGCCAGATGATGGTGTGTGAAATATCCGGGATTATTTATTTATTTGTATTTATATATTATTTCCGCGTTGAATGACGGTCAAAAAAAACGCGATCGGATCTGAAATGAGAACCTGCTATGTACTATAATATATATGTACTTACAAAAGAAAAAAAGTATTAAAGATATCATATCAGTCATTTGGTACCCATAACACAAGCTCTGCTTACAATACATTGCTTGAGTTTATAGTGAACACACATACACACACATATTCATATTATATATATAAAGATTAGCTGTCTCGTTCGCGACTTCGTCCGCGCGATTTAAAAAGAAAAAAATATATCTTATTGTAAATCTAAACCATTCTCGAATCCACTTGAAACACAAAAAAAAACATCGAAATCGGTCCAGCCGTTTAGAAGGAGTTTAATTACAAACACTAAAAATAAACAAAAAATTAAACAAAAAATAACAAAAAAAACATAAATGTAAATCTAAACCATTCTCGAATCCACAAAAAAAAACATCAAAATCGGTTCAGCCGTTTAGAGTTTAATTACATACACACGCACAGAAGATTAATATTTTATTATTTTGGAGTCAGTTTAACAAAACAAACGTTTTTTTTCTTCCCTTTTCATTTCCTTGTCCCTGAAACTGTAACAATTTTGCAGATTGTAATCTACAAAATAACAATTAGTACTAAAAGCCTTAAAAAATAACAAGTCGGCCTAAATGCTGATAAATATACCAGCAAAGAGGAATACTGCGATTAAATAGCCTCACATTTACCTTTTTTTATAGCAGGCCGTAGGAAGTACAGTGCAACAGAACTCAAAGGTCCTGAAATAACGTCAAAGATATTAAAATCGATTAACAAATTACGAGTATTGCCACTAAATATTTACGGCCTTACTTATCTGACGCCTCTCAATTTGAACACTGCTCTAACTGCTTGCGATTCGCACTGTCACTATTTGTCTTCTTCTTCTTCATGAATGGAATGTAATAATAATAAAAAACTTTATTTTCTAAAGATTTACAATTGCGTAATCTGTCATTATAATGACAATTTTGCCAGTCTCAAGTGTGTATATTTTTTATCATCATCATCATAACAGCCTTTATAAAGTCCACTGCTGAACATAGGCCTCCCCAATAGATTTCCAGGAAGAACGATTTTGAGCCCTCTCCATCCACCGACTTCCTGCGATCTTTACAATGTCGTCAGTCCATCGGGTGGGGGGTCGTCCTACGCTTCGTTTTCCTGTCCTTGGTCGCCAGTCGAGAACTTTTATTCCCCAACGGTTATCAGTTCTGCGAGCTATATGGCCTGCCTATTGCCACTTCAACTTGCAAATTTTGAGTGCTATGTCGGAGACTTTGGTTCTTCTACGGATTTCTTCGTTGCGGATTTTATCACGTCGTGAAACACCCAACATAGCTCTCTCCATAGCACGTTGCGCGACTCTGAGCTTGTGTATGAGGCCAATAGTTAGCGACCAAGTCTCAGTTCCATATGTCATCACTGGCAACACGCACTGATTATAGACTTTCGTCTTGAGGCTCTGCGGTATCTGTGACGAGAAGATGTGCCGTAATTTCCCGAACGCTGTCCATCCGAGTTGGATTCGTCGGCTGACTTCAACAAAGAGGTTGAAGTTGGACTTGCCTAGTTGAATCGTTTGACCCAAATAGACATAATGGTCTACAACTTCGATTATATCGTTCCCAATATGTACCGGTACGGGTGCAACATGAGCATTTGACATGATTTTTGTCTTGCTCATGTTCATTTTAAGACCCACCTGTTGGGACGCGATATTAAGGTCGCTGAGCATTGTGCCAAGGTCTTCCAGAGATTCAGCCATGAGGACTATATCGTCGGCAAATCGAAGGTGAGTGATGTGTTCGCCATTGATGTTGATATGTCTATGCCAGTACAAGAGCTTGAAAATATCCTCCAATGCAGAGATGAACAGTTTCAGAGAAATAACATCTCCCTGTCACCCCTTTATGCAATGTGATTGGATTCGTGCTCTGGTCCTGGAGTCGGATAGACATGGTGACGTTACTGTACAGACATTTCAACACTTCGATATACCGATAGTCGATTTGGCACCGCTGGAGTGACCGCAACACTGCCCAGGTTTCGACAGAATCAAAGGCTTTCTCATAGTCCACAAACGCTAAACAAAGTGGCTGGTTATACTCTTCGGTCTTCTGTATAACCTGCCGAAGCGTATGGATGTGGTCTATGGTGATAAAGCCTTTTCGGAACCCGGCTTGTTCGGGAGGCTGGAAGTCGTCAAACCTACGAGCGAGACGATTAGTAACTACTCTCGAAAACAGCTTATAGACATGGCTCAACAGCGAGATGGGCCTGTAATTCTTTAAGAGGGTGTTATCCCCTTTCTTAAAGAACAGTACCACCACGCTCATGTTCCACGCCTCTGGCGTAGTTCCCTCGAGGATGACGGAGTTGAACAGCTTCTGAAAAACCTTAAGTACCGGTGTTCCACCCGCTCAGCTCAGAAGCTCTGTCGTTATTCCGTCTTCCCCCGGTGCCTTGCTGTTCTTAAGCTGCTTGAGAGCCGTTCGAATCTCATATAGGCTGACGTCCGGAATGTCTTCAGTGTAGTGTCGGGTTAGGCGGGCTCTTGCATCGCTATTCGTGCTTGTAGTAGGACTTTGCAAACAGGTGTATAGTTGTCCATAGAACTTCTCGAGCTCTCGTAAAATTTCTGGCTTCGAGGAAACGACATTGCCACTATCGGTCTTCAGCTTCGTCAACAGACTTTGCCCAATAGACAGATCTCTCGCGAACACTTTGGAACCTTGGTTGCGCTCTATTGCGTTCTTAATACTACACGTATTAAAGAGACGCAAATCGCGTCGCATAGACTTAGATATCTGTTTATTGAACGAGCTGTATTTCGACATGTCCACTGAAGACTGCAGTTTCATTTCGTTACGTTCTGCCGTGAGTTTAAGAGTATGCTCAGAGAGTTTTTGGGTTCTACCATTGCGCTGGGTTTTACAGAACTTTGACCCAACGGCATGAACAATTTCCACCAGACCGTCATTTATTTCGTCCACGGATCCGCATTCGGCGAGGCATTGGAAGCGATTTTGGAGTTCCAACTGAAAGCTCTCGGAGTTTTGGATTTGGGCAGGACTTGGGCGAAGAGTAGATTTCATCAGACGGGCTCTTCTAGCTTTACGTTAAGATTTAATGAGCCTCTAACCATTCGGTGATCACTGCCGGTTTTGACCCTGTTGATCACTGAGACATCATTAAATATTTGCTTTTTTGTAGTTATGATGAAATCTATCTCGCGTTTGTGTCCACCGGGGTGAAGCCACGTCCATTTCCTGGATTTCCTTTCTTGAAAAAGGAGTTCATCATAAAGAGTCCCTCCTTTTCCATGAAGTCGGCCAATCGTTGGTTCCGCTGTCCAAATCCAAATTGCCCCACTCTCAGTTCATCGCCATTCCTCACACCTAGCCGCGCGTTGAAGTCCCCCATCACAACCGTAAAGTGTGTTTTTGAGGCTTCTATGGCATTTGAAATGTCTTCATACATAGTCTCCACTTCATCGTCTGGACGTTTCGAGTGAAGTGCGTACACTTGTATGACCTTAAGCGAATACCGTTTGGTTATTCTGAGTATAAGGTATACCACTCTGCTCGACACGCTTTCGATCTTTACTATGTTGTTAACGAGGGATTTGTGGACGAGAAATCCGACACCGTGCTGAGAAAGTTGATCGGATTATCGTGTCCTCTCCCTCTCTTCGGACTTCTGATAACCCCATAAAATCACAGTGCAACTTATTTACTACTTCTTCCAGCTCTATCAACTTCTCGTCGGTCCTCAGTGTGCGTGCGTTGTATGTTGCCAGGGCCAGGGGTCGTTGGGATTGGTAGCTGGACCTCTGCCGGAGATTCTTCGCACCCCCTGTTCCGCCGTTACCATGGCCGTCACCTATGCCAGGAATAGCGGAACTGCCGGGAACTGGTGGCCGTCTTCTAGTTGTGTTCATCATATGGGGGGTTATGCCATAGTCACCACGCTTGGCAGACGGATTGGTGACCGCAGATTCAGTATTTTGTGCTTCTGTGTGTATATTTTTTATAGTATGTCAAAAGTCGAATCTTGTTCGTCATTTGTTATTTTATATAAAATGGTGTCTCATATAAAATAACTACGGATTAATTTTGCTCGAAAAACAAAACTTTGCTTCCAATTATATACACCCGAGTCAATAACTCTAGCTCTATTTAAATAAAAACATCAAAATTACTAATACTATTACTATTAAAAGACCTGGAGAAAAAAAATTAAAAGAGCGCAATGTTTGCTTCGCAAGACGACTAACAATAAAACAATAAAAAAAAACAAACAATTAAATTTTAAGAGATGCTAGAGAGGTTAATCTAGACTGACTTTAAGAAGATACTATTTTTCATAAGTTAACCAACTTTAAAAGTTACTATATGGAAACTACCTACATTTTTTTTATTTAATTATTATAAGTTTGCATTTGCCAAATATGAAGTTTGGATATGCCTCTGAAAACTTTCCTTGAACATCCTCAAAGATCACAATAGCTCGGGTCTGAGATGTCGACGACACCCATTGATTGCAGTCGTAAGCATGTTTGTTTCATATATAAATGTAAACAAATAATCACACTTTCGGTGTAAACCCGAGCACAGCAATTATGCATTTTTGTCTTACAAGCAAATATGCACAATTGCCCAAGCATACCAGGGCGCTACCATCTGCCGGCCCGGCACCGCGTCACTCATTCATAACCATCTCACCAAACATACCATTTTGTATAATTCAAATGGTTTCCAAAATAAGCCTATTATTATTCCAGTTTGATATATTTTGCTAACGATTTCGTGTACTGTGTGAAGTCCGCTGAAATACACTACTGTCTACTGTGAACTTTGCTCTTCTTATTTTGTCTCCAACCCAAATACCAACCACCAATAACTAAGACACTTAAGATTCCCACCATACACTGGGTTCTAGCTTTTTACACTTTCATTTATAGAAAATGCAAAGAAATTTTTACGACATACTTACTGGTACACTTATGGTAGGATTCTACAGCAAGAGCATGGCACAGTACTGGATATTCTGAAATACTTTATTTAATTTTGATGGGCACTGAGGAAAGTGAAGTTACTGGGCAAACAGGACATACTTATTTCACTTTCAAAACTTTCGTGAGTTGTACTTTACATTTTGATAAACACGGGCTTTACTCACGTATTATTTTGTCGATGGAGACACTGACAATGTTTAGATTCATCTAGAGAATCTTCATCAGGGTGAGTTTGATCCACGGTCAGTGCGAACCGTGAACTCGAGCGGCAACGAGCGGACCACGGATCAAACTCACCCTGATGAAGATTCTCTAGATGAATCGAAACATTGTCGGTGCCTCGGTGAAACATACGTGAAACAACGTATTATTTTGTCGTCCATCGACAAAATAATACGTGAGTAAAGCCCGTGTTTATCAAAATGTATAGGACATACTTATGTCTAGGAACGTTACGTGTGATTCTCCAGATATTGTAAACGTCATAGGTTATGGTAACCCCTAACCATCAGCTACGCTTGTTATTATCTGTGTGGAATAAAAACACTTTGATTTGTGTAGCACTGTAACTCTTTTTTCAGTACCAAACAGTAATGATACCTCCACAATAAAAATGGTTTCAGTTACTTTTTACCGCTCTGTGCTCAAACGAAAATTTCGGCAATTATCATTAGCTCAAACTCACAAATCGTCTTTTAATCCTTTCAATTTTTAATCTGCTTGCATATTTTTACACCTAAGACTTGTTTACATGACATAAGAATATCTTCTTCTTTTCTTCGTTAATGGCCTGTCACATACTAATGTCAATTCTGCCAATGTCAAGTGTTTATTGTTTATAACCACTTGAACGTCCGAGCGCGGCAGCTGACTCCCTCTAGAACGTCCGCCCGCGCGATCGTAATTCTGCGGCGCCGAGCGCTTGGTTCATTTTCAACTTCGAGCGTGATAACTAGATAACTACTATAGCTGGACTTAAATAAAAATACATATGAATATCTAAAACTATACAAATTAAAATTACATGTAAAAAAAAAAATTCAACTATGAATCTAAATACTGAAAATATAAATTTAAACTTGACAATGTAGGTTAAATTTCAATAAACTCGGCATTTTGTTTAATGTCGATTTAATTGCCATCAGTCGATGGGCCTAAAATATTTGTAAATATTTCAATAGCAATAATGTTGAGGATTACTTTAATATATAACACTAATATAAATAAGACTAATAAATCAATCTAAACAACACCCGCACGCACTCACTTCACAAAGCGCAAACTCACGCAAATTTTTTTTGTTTTTAATATTATTTTTAATTTGTTTGTTGCAAGAAAAACGATTTCTTGGGGTCTACCATACGCCAATTTTATTAAAGAGTCATCTAGTGACGTTATACAGCAACTATCAGACGCCAGCCAACAGAACTTCACACAAAAGTCATAGAGGTCCGATGGGTCGAAAAAAATACCCGGACTGTCTACGCAACAAAGTTTTCGGTCGATTTTTCTACCCGGACGCTCAAGTGGAGTCAGTTTGTTTGTTATAAGTCTTAGTCGATGGTCAGTTGTCAATTCTAGACGACACGCGGAATTGCGTCTAGAATTTTCTTGGGACTCCTCGTCGTTCAAATCACACTGCACCACAATTACACATGCAATCCAATTATCCATACCCGTCCCGCAGCCACAATTTATTCATTAAAATTCCGCCAAGATTACTAAATAGAACATGCAATAAAACGGGTAAAAATATTAAATTAGCAGAGCCATGTTGCTCCATGAAATGACAAACGAAGAATCCATGAGGATCTCCTTCTTTGTTAATGGCATGTGTCATAATTTCATTTGGCTAATGTCAATTTGGCCAGTGTCAAGTGTGTAGTTTGCTTATGGTATAATGTCACAAAGTCGTATCTTGTCGTTCGTCTTTTGTTATTTTATATAAAATGGTGACTGCCGTATAAAAGAATTATACGGATTGTTTTTGCTCGAATCACAAAGCTTTTATTCCAATTAAACACACACTAGTCAATAACTCTAGCTTTATTTGAATAAAATCACCAAAATTACAAATAAACCCGAAATAATTTGAGAAAATAGAAATGTGCAATGTTCGCTTCGTAAGATATCAAAATATAATCAAATGAAGGATTCGAAAATCGTTTATCAGCTCGAATATGATTCTCATAGGATTTTTTTTAGCCGTCTTGCGAAGCAAACATTGCGTTGTTACATTATTTATTTTTCTCTACCTTATTTTGGTTTTATTAGTAATTTTGGTATTTTTATTAAAATACTAGTTAATAGCTAGTTATTGACTCTGGTGTGAATAATTGGAGTCAAAGTTTTGTATTTTTATAATTCGAGCAAAAATAATACGGTTATTTGAATGAAAAGTCACCATTTCAAAAAAAACTAGCTGTGCCGTTCGCCAATTCGTCCAGGCATTTAAAAAAATGAAAAAAAAATCTAAACCTTTCTCGAATCCACTTGAACACACAAAAAATATAATCATCATCATGATGACTGGACTATCAGTCAGCTCAGTTGGTAGTAGCTCTACCTTCTGCACTGTAGGTTGAGGGTTCGATTCCCTCCCAGGATAAACATTTGTGTGTAGAACATAGATGTTTGTTCTGAGTCTGGGTTTTATAAAGTATCATAAGTATGTATTTAAAATATATAAGTATTCTATCAGTCATCTAGTCACCATAATACAAGCTATGCTTAGTTTGGGACTAGATGGTGTTGTGTGCATTGTCCAACAATATTTATTATTTAATATTAAAATCGGTCCAGACGTTTAGGAGTTTAATTATAAACACACGCCCAGAAAATTTATATATATAACAACAACTAACATATAACAACGAACTACAATCATATAATTATATCTCTTACTATAAACAATTTAAACATTTGACATTAATCAATAAACCTAAAAAGTTCAAAGTTCATGTAAGACCACATGACCACATGTCAAGTATACGAAACGATCCTCTGAAACGCACTTTACCTTTCACCACACTGATTTCAAATACCTATTGGCACAATAAGAAGAAAAACATTTGCATCATTATGATACATAATACAGTTATTCATACAGTATTTATCCTTTTTAATCTATCTATACAGTAGTTATCCTTTTTAAAAAAAGGATAGTAATATATGCAGTAAAATCTGTAAAATCTGTACAGATTTTACCGCCATTTTAACATTTTAACAACACGATTATGACTAATGGGATAGAAGTATTGCTAGAAGAGCGTCGATTCATATCTGAGCATGGTCTATCCAATATCTCCGGCGAGTGAGCTCTCGGTACGTGCTTTTGCTCGCGTATCTCTGCACTATACAAGCTATTTGTTCAGTTATATAAGTGGTAAAGTATCGGGAACATCATACGATATGGTCTAGTATTCTTACAAGAATTCGTTTATCTGTCATGTAGGTTATTTTCTACACGAGGGTAGACAGAAGATTTTTAGCGCGTAGAGTGAACACTTCCGAAAATGTTTACGACTGTTCTCCGCAAGAAGACCTCAGATATCTAGTTTCAGTAAATACTTCGATTTTCACATCTAAACTTTGTATTTCCGAATACACACTTCAGTCAGAGAAAATAAATAATGCAGGACATTTCACATAGCATCATCTAGCTTCAAAAAAAGCAGAGCTTGTGTTATGGGTACCACATCCCTGATATTCTACTTATATACCTTTTTTTCTTATGTAAATACATATTATACATAAAAAAAACCACCCAGACCCAAGACAAATACTTGCAGATCATACAAAAACTTGTCCCGTCTTTGGAAGTAAAAAGGAAACACAGGTAAACAAGAATTCCTGATCCTTTTTCTGAAATTCATGGATTGTTATGTAACATATCTACTGCTAAAATTTATCACGGATTTACAAAATACCTTAATTAAATTGGCACTTATTGGACGACAATAAACGTTCCAGCGAAATGTGATCAATATATTTACTAGGCATTTTACTATTCGATAAATATAATATTCGTAGAAAGTGTAAGACATCCTGTAACACCCTGTAAGAATGATGTTGAAAATCATTTAATGTTTGACGTCATCGGGTATTATATAACCGAACCGACACCGCATGTCCTGTCGGCAAGGTCGAGAGCTTACATTAAGGTTTATCTAAGTACGCGAAAAGAGCCTCCGAGGCGCACTTTAATCCTTTCACCGCACTGATAATAATAAGAAGAAGAATTAATTATTGAACACAAAAGGTCGAATCAAGAATTATAGATCGAACTCGGGGCTCACTGTTGACAGTCGAAGATATTAACCGCTGGCGTGATCATTTGTTAACGAAATTAGTCAACTTGTACAAATATTTTACATTATACACCATTATTAGTGACAAAATGATACACTTCTTATATTCTAATAATGAATAATGGACTCTATGATAAACAGATACTAAACATAAGGATTTAAAATAAAAAAAGATATCGAAACTACGTAGTCAATTATGGTATCGAAATTGGGGATAAGGTGGCTTAATATTTTTAAATAATAACAATAATCGTTTATTAAAGGCAACAAATAATTATACTTATAGGTAACAAATATATTGGCCCATAGATAAATACCCTAAAGACTAACATAGATACAAAATATAAACTCATTACAAAATACAGATGACGTTCGCACGGTGTCTTGTGTCAGGGATCCGTTGAATTTCCTAAACACGACACCTTTCGGCCAGAACCCGGTGTCAATGAATGTTGAGAGACGATTCGTCGGCACTCAAATTCACGTTACGGCGAGATTCCAACTTCACGACTCTCACGGTGAGCCCGGTCTTCTGCTTCATTTATTCTACGACCCCATCAGCCTTCACGGCGTAGTGGACCCGTGACAGGTAGAGTTGAGAGGTGGGTACCTCGGCACGTAGAAGGCACAGCTGCCCTGGTGCAGTCAAAGCGGCCGTACCGCACTGGTTACAAGTGGGTTTCCTCTTTTGAAAGGTATGCAGTGTCGCCGAAAACATCTAAGTCAGGGTTTCTTGTATTAATGTCATTATATTCATTACATATTCTCGTGGAAGGTACTTGAGGCCCGTATTCTTTCTCTATTGAGGTGTGTTAAATATTTTGAAGATTTGTTTGATTTGATTTGTTTTTACAGAATTCGATGTCGGTCGAAATTTACAAATATCATCTTGTTCATTTTAAAAAACACAGGTATTATTTTGTAGATGGAGGCACCGACACACTGTTTCCATTCATCAGCGGATCAAACTGAAAACAGTGTGTCGGTGCTTTCATGGACAAAATGATACGTGAGTAAGCCCAATGTGTTATTCAAAATGTATAGTAAAACTCACGAAAGTTTTGAAAGTGCAAAAGTTCTTGTTCGTCGAATTTAGCGAAAAAGAATTTCGTTATAATTAGAATTATTTATTTATTTCAGAACAACAGAAAGTTTATAGTATTTACTAATTAATTAAAATTAAACATACTCTTAGTATTATTATAAATAATATAAAGGCTGTCATCAAACAAGTCTTTATGTTGGAACTCGCGTTTAGCAAATTTAGCGGTTTTAATGTTGGCGCATTCTTAACGTGATGTGTGTGTGTTATGTGATAGGCAACACGCACACATGTGATTCTAGAGCGTTCTAAAGCTATGATGTACTCGTACCAGTACACCTTACTAGATATTGCGACTACATCTCAATGGAAGCAAGCATTAGCAGTCTGAACACGCGGCGAATCGCTGCACTCAGACGGACTAGAATAAATACAAGATATCTCGACAAGATTGAAGGAATCCTTGCAAGTTTTGTTTTTATTTGGTTTGTGGTTTTGAAAGATAGGTAGCATTTCAGGCTTGTGGGCACTTTACTTGCGGTCAGTAATTTGAAGGTCCTAATCGTCAGGTCATGGGCTCGAATCTGGGGGCCGACCGCATAATTTTGAACGTCTGAACCAAAGCAAAACCCATCTCAAAACGTTATTTTTGACATATTTCGTACCGCGCTAATCACTATAACGGAAACGATTTGGATTATACGTTGATCGTACGTTGCGGGATCGCGGTTTTTGTTTACAGTGCTTTCAAACGAACGTTTTTGATTTAGTACTTCTTAGGTGTCTGTGCATAGAGTAATACTATGTAGTTAGTTCTATTTATAAATTGGTTTCATTGGTAAAATCAACGATTAAATAGCATTGTACCATTTTGACATTCAGATTAGCCAAATAAATAAATAAATATATAAATAAATAATCCCGGACATTTCACACAACATCATCTGGCCCCAAAGTAAGCAGAGCCTGTGTTATGGGTACGACATGACTGATATACTACTGTTGGGAATTTGATCAGGATGTAATTATCAATAGAAAATACAAACCATACAAGCCAAAACAAAACTACTCTATTCAAAGTAAGAAAAATCAATCCTCTCTCCATGACAATCCAAAAAACAATCTCTGCGCGATATTTTCTTCACGATGACAGGCAGCCATGTCGCAGCAAGAAGTATGGTTCGTAGCACCGAAGGGTATGAAAGGTTCCTTACACTACTTATATACTTTTTTTTTTTGTAAATACATACATATTATACATAGAAACACCCAGACCCGAGACAAATACATGCAGATCGTACAAACATTTGTCCCGCGGCGGGAATCGAACCCGCAACCTTTTGCGTTTCAGTCAGGTCTTAGCCAACTGCGCCACAGAGGTCGTCATATCCTAGCCATATCCAAACCTTTGCCAAATCCAATCCGTTCAATGGCAATTACGTTGACAAATAGGGTGATCACACTACTGGTCGTGCACCTATGGTTTTTTTCTGTTCAAATGTATACGCTGTACCAGTACTCTCAATGGTGAAGGAAAACATCGTAAGGAAATCGGCATTGTCAAGTGTTTATGTTGTTTATAGTATGTTGTCACAAAGTCGTATCTTATCGTTCTGTATTAGATATTTTATATATAATAGTGTCTTATATATAAAACTTGCTGTCCGCGCGTTGAAGATTTTTCTCTCGACAAACCAATTTTACCGGGATAAAAAGTAGCTTATGTCACCAGGGGATAGTGTAGCTTTCCAACGGTAAAATAATTTTTCAAATCGGTCAAGTAGTTTTTTAAGTTTATTCGTTACATACAAAAATACAAATCTTTCCTCTTTATAATATTTGCACGGATAATTTTCGCTCGAATCAGAAAGAATAACAAAGCTTTAATTCCAAATAGTAAATAATTCGAAAAAATAATAATAATATAAGGGCGCTATGTTTGCTTCGCAAGACGGCCAAAAATAACTATAACACTTAAGTTTATAAGGGCTTAATAATGACTTAATTCATTATTTCATTACAATTGATTCGGATATGGTTTTAAAATGAGAACGCTTAATTAAAACCGGATCTTTTTTTTCTTTTATTATGTGTTACACTCTTTTCTCATCGGTTAGCTTTAATAACAAACAAATAAGTTCTCGTCATGTTCTCTCACTATTTTTTTCAATCAGTATGTGCAAGTTAGAGGACATGTTTAAATCTTCATAGTTTTATAAAAGATACATACACACGCGATCAAGAGCCTTATGCTTATAAAAAAAAATCAAAGTGTAATAACTTTTATTACATCAATTACTTTCATGACAGTTATCAAGAGACAACTAGAAGACTTCTTTCTCTTTTTATGGCATCTTGATGACAAATTTGCCAATGTCAAGTGATTGTTATGTTATAATATCGCCACAAAGTCGTATTCGATTGTCATTTGTCTATTCTTTTCTTTGTCAATACGTTTGTCATCGCGGAATGACTGTCTAGAATTTTTTTTTTTTACATTTTAACGCGTGATGCGATTTGCTTTAAACATGATTTGTATAAAATAAGAGACACGTTTTTCAGGGTTTTCCAATAAAACCCTTTAACCCCCCTTGGGTTAAAAATTAGTATGGGGACTTAATAACGCCAGATGCGGTTTGCTTAGAACTTTGATATACAACAAATATAAAATAAATTGTCACGTGCTTAATTGGTTTCCAAAAAAAACCCCTTAAAAAGGGTGCAATAAAGGTTTAAAAATTGTACTAGAACTTTTAAACGCGTGGTGTGATTTTGGATTGTATAGCTTAAATATAAAATATATCAACACCTTTTTTATATTGAAGAAGAAGCACTTATTTTATAATTTCTAGAATCTATTTCTTGTTTAAGATTGTATAGAAATTTTAAAAAAACGCAAAATACATTATTTTTAGAAATGATATATAAGCATTATATAAGAAGTAGAACTGGCTACTAGCGTCTATTTTTTCAGAGCATTATAATTTTGATGTCAGGGTCATATTAACTACTTGTGCCAACGAGGTATTAAAGCCTGTGGAAACTATACTTACTTTTCAGTATTTTACTAAGGAGTGGAACGGATTGCTGATGGTTTTTTTTCCCGATATTGGAGTCCGGAACATTATATAGGTACTCATAACACAAGCTCTGCTTATTTTGGGGCCAGATGATGCTGTGTAAAATGTCCGGCATTATTATTATTATTAATTAGAGAGAAGTACGAAGTCCATAGTAGAGTCTGTATGTTATCTGAGGGTTATCTTAGTTTTATTAAGATCTATTTTTCTTTTAGAAATATGCGGACGAAGTTGCGAGCGTGACAGCTAGTTAATATACAATGTATATGAAAGCAATTTCACGTCGGAAAATGTCACAAGAAAAATGTATGTATAAACAATTATATCTTTTAATGAGATTATTTTCACTCGTCTTGCGAAGCAAACATTGCACTCTTATATTATTTATTTTTCTCCAGTTATTTCCGGTTTTATTAGTAACTTCGGTGTGTTTATTTCAATAGAGCTAGAGTTATTCGGTGTAAATAACTGCAACAAAAGCTTTTTGTTTCTTTGTGATTCGAACAAAAATAACGCGTAGTTATTTTATAGAAAGGCACCATCATCATTATCATTTATTACATAGTATAAAACAAAGTCGCCTCCCGCTGTCTGTCTGTCCCGATGTATGCTTAGATCTTTAAAACTATGCAACGGATTTTAATGCAGTTTTTTTTAATAGAGTATTTCAAGAGGAAAATTTATATGTATAAAACATACATAATATAGTAGAGAAACACTGATAATTTTAGAGGTTTCTAATGTGATGTCGTAAATAAACACAATTTTTTTGCGCTTACATTGCAAACGCTGGCTGAACCCTACGAGATAGATCTAAATAATGTACTACAGTATTGTACACCTTAAAAAGGTCTACACAAAAGTCCGCAATGGTATATGTCTATCTCTTAGTCTATGTTATTCTCTTAGATAACGTTGTATATAAAGACATTCTGTAGTATATTTAGTATCAGCATTGCACCCGTGCTAAGTTGGAGCGGGTCGCTAGTATAATATAAAATAACAAACGACGAACGACAAGATACGACTTTGTGACATACTATAAACAGTATAAACACTTGACACTGCCAAAATTGTCATTACTATGACACATGCCATTAACGAAAGAGAAGAAGAACCTTCCAATGAAGACATTATGTCAATCTGACACGCAACCTTGGTTGACAATAAAAAAAATACCGAGATTTGACGTTATATATCCTGATGATATTTTCTCACTCATACGAGCATTAAGTCAAAGGCGTAGCGACTGCCGTACGATTTGATAGCCCAACGCGGCGCGGGAACGTTTTTAACTCCAGAGCAGATTTTGTTATGTCATATAATACGTATACATACGTAGGTAATAATCTGTCCGTATGATTGTTTTTGACCTTTATGGAAGTAAAGAGATAGATTACGTCTTGGAGCATATGCCCTTCACATATAAAATAAATAAATAAATAATCCCGGACATTTCACACAGCATCATCTGGCCCCAAATTAAGCAGAGCTTGTGTTATGGGTACCACATGACTGATATACTACTTATATACTTTTTTTTTTTTGTAAATACATACATATTATACATAGAAACACCCAGACCCGAAACAAATACTTGCAGATCATACAAACATTTGTCCCGCGGCGGGAATCGAACCCACAACCTTCTGCGTCTCGGCCGGAACTTAGCCTACCGCGCCACAGAGGTCGTCAAATATGCTACTTTTTAACCGACTTCATCAAAAAGGAGGAGATTCTCAATTCGTAGGAATCTTTTTTTTTATGTATGTTCAAAGATTACTCGAAAACGCCTGAACCGGTTTGGAAAATTCTTTTTTTGTTTGAAAGGGTTGAACATTGGTTGAATACTTCCCAGGTGGTCCCATTAAAATTTTATCAAAATCGGTCGAGCTGAAAACTCATACAATACATCGATGATATTTTCGTTTACTCCGATACCTCGCTGTCTTATTGGAGCAGTGCGTTTGATTGGCCTACCCATATTATATATATACATAATTACGCTTTAAAAACCAAAAAGAAACCGACTTCATTGAATGAAGTTTGAGCCTATAATACATTTTTAGTAGTAGTATGTATTTTGTATGTCGGAGAGTAAACGAAATAATATGGAAAATAACCAATCAATGAGTTCCAAATATTACTTGATTAATTTGATTGTGTTAATGAAACTAAACTTATTTTTGTTGATTTTTGAAATGTATTAAGTACTAAGATGTTGATTTGATTTTTAATCTTAATCTCTAAAATTGCGAGATGATTTCCGGTTAGCCATTTCCGTTTTATTATTTTTGTGTAATAAGTCATTCGTTTGATTTCCGAGAGTAAGTATGTTATGTAAGTATGTATGTGTAATGTTATGGTATTATTGTAAGTTCATTTCCGTTTCCATTCGAATTAGTTGGGATTTGACTTGGTATTTTATAATGTCATGAAAGCGGAAACGCAGACGCTGCCAACGATTTTCGGGGCGTCTGGACAAAGCTTTTGTAGTACATCTTCCTTGTGAATTCAGTCAGTTATTTTGGAGAGTTGGTAATAGCAAGACGTGGACAAAAGACTTGTCTGTTACCGCGTAATTCTGTTAATAAATGCATAAAACTGTGAGCACGTGTTTTGTTTACTTCGTCGCCTGGAGAACCTATTAGCGCCCACAATAATGGAAGGTGAAGAAAATGACCACCTGATGTCGCACCCTGCCATGCCTGACGCGACATGTATATATAATATGGGTAGGCCAAATAAACGCACCGCTCCAATGAGACAGCGAGGTATCGAAGTACATGAAAACATCATCGATGTATACAATTTTTAGATTTTCGTTTATTTTTCAGCTTGACCGATTTTGATAAAATGTATATGGGACCATCTGTGAAGTATACCCTTTCAAACAAAAAAAGAATTTTCCAAATCGGTCCAGCCGTTTTCGAGTAATCGGTGAACATACAAAAAAAAAAAGATTACGACAATTTGACAACCTCCTCCTTTTTGATAAAGTCGGTTAAAAAAAACATCTACTTTCCATTAAAAATGTATTATAGGCTCAAATTTCATTCAATGAAGTCGGTTTTTTTTTTAGTTATTAAAACGTAATTATTATGAAGATAAGTAGATTTTCAACAAAGGTACGCGGGTAGAAGCTAGTATGTTATATGATTAGATAAATAAATAAATATTAGAGGACAATGCACACAACACCATCTAGCCCCAAACTAAGCATAGCTTGTATAATGGTGCGTGCCTAGATGACTGATAGAATACTTAAATATTTTTTAAATACATACTTATGATATTTTATAAGTCTTAAATATTTTTTTTTAGGTTTGTCTAAGCATAATATATGTTTATTTTTTTGTAAGTCATTTAAAAAGTTTTTATTTTACGCATTTTTAGTACGTTATAATTTTTCGGAATTCGTGAACACCACTGGAAAGTCACGGAAAATATTTTACTTTTCCGTATCGAAATTTCGTTTACATGGATGACATATTTTTTCTAGCTATATAATATTTAAAACCAAACAAATTAACCGATTTTTATGAAATTACTATGGGATTAATTGGGAAGTATATCCTTTCACATAAAAAAAATATTTTTCATATGTGCTCATAAATGACGTAGTTATGAGGCAACAAACTTTAAGAAAGAATACAACTGACTTGAGAACCCTCTCCTTTTTTCAAGTCGGTTAAAAATGAGCTGAATTTTCAAAATGTTAAATAAATGAAGGTTCATCTTAATCTCTATCAATGTAGTTATCAGGTGAGTCGAGTTATTCCCGCTCTGAATTACATCACACCCGGTTCTTACAATGAGATTGCATTACATATTTATGAGCCCTCAACATTTTAATATCAAACGCTTGTGAATAAAACCATACATATTCTTTTCACTGGCGTTTTCTGGGTTCCGTGGTAGACTACCTGGAGTAAATTGGTTAACGCTTTGAGTACCTTTTCAAACGAGTTTATACTGAGGGCCCTTTTTCACAGAGAGCATGGTTAATGTAAGTCTGGTTGCACTACTATGGCTGGAAGTTTATGGTTAAAAGGTCTAAAGACCAGATATTTTTTATGCCGGATTCTTTTTGAACTAGGGTTAGGAGGAACGCTGGTTCCTCCTAACAATAACTAGCAAGTTTGAGGACGATTCAAAATCTGTTTTGCGATTTTATTGAATACCAATATTTTCAATCTAACCGTCAGTGTTGACAGCGACGTATAACTGTTACATCATTCATTTTTTAAAAGGAATAATTATTTGATATTATTTGTAAACTTGTGACAAAACTAACACAAGCACATTCAAAAGTAATTTAGAAATCAACTTTGAATGTGCTTGTAAATAACCTTTAAATTCTATGAAGTTACATTTGTAGCTATGTAACACAAAACATTAAATATTATTCTTAAATTTAATAAACTTTAAATAACTTTATCAAGTTGTTTTAGAATAGATTTGAAGTAATTATTTATTTACAGAAATAATGACAGAAATGTACAGAAGAATATACAATAATATTAAATACATGTGGAACAGTTTATCTATATAAGGACCGTTTAAAACGATCTATAGATAGCTCAACTGATCCAGATCAGATTTAATTTACGTATTTATTAGTTTCAGGTAATGAGGTAAAAGGAAGAGAGGTAGACCACAGAAAAAGTGGCATGATGATATCAGAAAAATAGAAGTAAAGTAGCAGGAGTGATGTGTAAGAGTGGCTCAGGAAAGATCAGAATGGAAAAGGTTGGAGGAGGCCTTTGCCGATTGGCAAACAGATCTACAGAAAACAAGCAAGCAGCAAATACTAGAATAAGTTCTTTAAGTTTTTAAGTAGTGATGTGTGTATTAGAATATTGTTATTGGGTTAAGTTGATCTGAATAAATGTGTAATAATTACCTTTTAAAAACTAAAAAGAAACCGACTTCATAGAATGAAATTTGAGAATATAATACATTTTTAGTGGAAAGTAGATGTATTTTGTATATATATAATATGGGTAGGCAAAATAAACGCACCGCTCCAATGAGACAGCGAGGTATGGAAGTACATGAAAACATCATCGATGTATACAATTAGATATAAATAGATTTTCGTATATTTTTCAGCTCGACCGAATTTGTTAAAATTTATATGGGACCACCTGTGACCCTTTGAAACAAAAAAAGAATTTTCCAAATCGGTTCAGCCGTTTTCGAGTAATCGGTGAACATACATAAAAAAAAATAAAAAAGATTCCGACGAATTGAGAACCTCCTCCTCTAACCTCCTATCTGATAAAGTCTGTTAAAAAGGGTAAGTATATTACTTATTATTATTATTTATTAGTTAGAACAGCAAAGTACCTACCTCATTTATAATGTTAGTATGAATGAATGAATGAATGAAATGAAACGTTTATCAATGTTGGTTGTAAATCAAACTAACCACGATATAGCAGTGTATGTGGTTGTACTACTTTAACGTCCTTGTGAAATAGGGCCCATAGAAATGAAAAAAACTGTCTAGACTTCTATGAAAAGGGTTTCCATTTCTGAGTAGCCAATTGCGTAAATAACGGAAAATGTATTCAAATCCAGCCGTCCGGTATAAAATTACATTTTAAGACTTGTTTTATGGCTTCTTTTTGAGATATTGAATTATTTTACACAGTTAACAGGCTATATGCTGAGATTATGCCCATAATGTGAATATGTTAGGACGCGAGTTTGAACCTTGTCGTGCATCTATAGATTTTTCTTTAGAAAAATGTATAAAAAATACCAAAAGATATGACGAGATTGAGTGTTTTATTCAAACAAAGTTACTTAAGAGAGAACCATTATCTTTATATATTTACGCACCACAAAAAAGACAAAAAATATTGTTTATCAAAAAGCGTTAAATTGATTGACTAATTGTAACTGTGTTCTATTTAAACTTCCCCCCATTCCAGAATAAATAGCTATAAACGGCCCACAGTCCCAATTAAAAGATATCACAAGATGAATCCAGCTAGGGTGGGCTGCCTTTAGTAAGTTGGAGGACGTCTTGAAAATAAAAATCCTTCAGAGCCTGAAAACCAAAGTGTTCATGTGTCCTGCCTATAATTACTTATGGATCCGAGACATGGGCGCTTACAAAGAAATACAAGCATAAGATCAGAGTAGCACAAAGGGCAATGGAACGCGCCATGCTCGGAATATCGCTTTTGGATCACATACCCACTGTGGAAATTTGACGACGAACCAAAGTCGTGGACGTGGGTATGCGGATCGCCAGGTTGAAGTGGAAATGGGCGGGATATTGGTGGCAAGAATGGGTAACGGAAGATGGGAAAAGTCGGGAACGGGGGCCAAGGGACTCTCAACGGCCATGAGGCAGACCACCCGCCCGATTGTCAAATGATATAGTCAGCGTTGTTGGGAACCACTGGATGAGACTTGCTAGTGATTGTAAAAAATTACGTTGTTAAGAGGAGGCCTATACCCAGCAGTGGTTGCATTCGGGCTGAATGAAGATGATGATGAAGAATGAATGATGATGATGATGCAAATGGTCTTTATTATAATGTTAATACTAATTATTCAATAGATAGCTCAACTGGTCCAGATCAAGCTGCACAAAATGGCAGCGTTCCCAAGACACTGGCAGCATTGCCACGTTGAAGGCAATGCAAGGGCAATACGCCGAGCCAGATAGGAGCCAGCTCTTGGGTCACGCAATGTATCTACCAGACGCCGTAATATAATTTTGAAAACGCCTTTTGAGGTCCTCAGCACATTCATCCGCCGCACCAACTCTAACAGAAGTCCCCGACAGATACGATGCGGCCAGGGTGTCTACGCAAGTAGTTCTTGCCAGTTCTTCTCGGGCTTAGGTTAGGATAAATTGGCACCTAAATTCACCTAGTATGTAAGACGTTTCAAAGTGATCCTTGTGATTATATTGAATAAAGTATCTTTTGACTTTGACTTCGACATACCACACCAATGGCCTACCAATCTCCTAAGGGACAAGAGTCATACCATTCTTCGAGAACAGCTGGTACGGTGACGCTGGTAAGTGCCCAACGAATGACATCGTTAAAATTGGGGTGGCGGGCAATTCTACCGGCCGGCCTATAACACGATAACCCGTGGAGATAGCGCTGGTCGACCACTGGCACCGATGAGGGGCGCAGCACCGCGCACCCAACCGCAGACAAATTGCAACTCGAAATGTTGTAGGATCTAATAAACTGCCAATGTTAAATGATGGTAGTGCTTGTAACCAATGTCCTGACTCGCATTTCGAAACGGCTAGGAGAGGGGCGCGATCTACGGAGCTTGAGCATGTTTCTAACAGATGATTCCATGTAAGCTCACCTAGAGGCCCGTTCCATTGTTGGGCCGAAAGGTTCTTGGGGGGAACGAAATTAGGACAAGCAAGCTGTTCCAAGCATCTAGCTTCGTCTTGAAAAAGTTATTGTTTATTATTAATTTCATTTATAAATTCTAATACATCTAACAAGAAAATAAACTAAAGTTTTCTTAAGAAAATTTTAGATAAAATTTACATGTCAAAGAATATGGTTAGAAATACAATGGACAAACTACTCTACGAATAAATTGTATCACATTATGTTCAAGCAAATAAATAATATTTAATTTCTATCTTTCCATCCCCTTCCCTTCCAACCCCTCAAAGGGATAATTCATTAGCTATGACGACGGCCTCTGTTGCGCATTGAGCCATGACCCGGCTGAGACGCAGAAAGTTGCGGGTTCTATTCTCGCCGCGGGACGAATGTTTGTATGATCTGCAAGTATTTGTCTCTGGATGTTTCAATGTATAATATGAACGTATTTACAAAAAAGTATAAAAGTAGTGTAACAGTCATAACACAAGCTCTGCTTACTTTGGGGCCAGATGATACTGTGTGGAATGACCGGCATTATTACTTTATTATTATTATTATTATATGATTGTTATTATATTAGCCTTTACAGCCTGATATTTATCCTTTATGCTATCGAGGTCGTCTGATGATAAACTAAAAGTCGAAAGACAAAAAGTCACAGCAATTTTAGGTCCAATTGCTACAAATCATTTTATCTAAATTTATGAACAAGGAAAATGTTTTTTTTTTATTTCCGATTCTAAAAAGAACATCTGTTGGTAATTACTCAGCAAGATGAATGCCGTTTAAGATAATACTCCTCACGTAAAGGTTTATCTCTTTGACAAATTGCCGGGAGGAGTACCTTTATAATTCAGGTATCGTGGTTGATACCCTGAATTCTGGTCCGGTTCTTTTCCGTTACCTTTTGTAAGCAGCTAATTTGCGGGTTTTATGGTATCTGTTAACCACTGTGTACTCCAAGTTTAATTTACCTCAGAGCAGCTATCGGTATTAACTGGCCTGTCTGCTCAGCCATGTTGTAGGTTCAGGGTTCGACTCCAGGATAAACATTTATGTAATGAACATACATGTTTGTTCTATGTCTAGGCGTTATAAAGTATCTTAAGTATGAGTTTAAAAATATATAAGCATTCAATCAGTCATCTGGTCACCATAATATAAGCTATGCTTAGTTTGGAGCTAGATGGTGTTGTGTGCATTGTCCACCATTTTTTTTTATCAGATAGGCCTACGTTTGACCCCGATCTCGCCTGATGGTAAGTGACGATGCGGCTGACGATCGGGCACACAGTGCTAGAAGACAGCTATTTATTCATGACTTGAAGAGACCCAGATTGTAGTTTTCAGGAAAGACAGACGACGGCAAAGTATTCCAATCCTTAGCTGTCCGCATTACTGGTACGTGTCCAAATCATTGAGAATAGTACAAAATGTTTGTAACCTATTTAATGTTTTGTAATGGATTAGTTTACATAACAGCACACTAAATACACAATATTGTAGGTTATCCCGCTCAGCTGATGTTCTCTATTTCCCTTTCTTTTCTCGTCACACACACGCACTGTTAGCCGACGGCTAACACAACCACCGCGTGTGCTCATTAGTCAAATAACGCGCGCTTCCTCGGCTTCCTGAAACACACTTCCGTCCCTTTTCACGGAATCAGTCCCACATATGACGGAAAGCGAGAGGAAAGATAATCATCATATCAGCCCCTAGAAGTCCACTGCTTAACATAGGCCTCCCCATTAGATTTCCAAGAAGACCGATTCTGAGCCCTCTCTATCCACCAAGAAAGATAATAATAATATAATGTCAGACATTTCTATAAGCATCATCTGGCCCCAAAGTCAGCAGAGTTTGTGTTATGGGTACCACAAGACTGATATACTTTTTTTGTAAATACATACATAGAAACACACAGACCCGAAACATATACATGGAGATCTTGGGAGAATCAAACTCGCGACGTTTTGCGTCTCAGATGTTACACATGAACAAATTAAAACTATTAATAAGGCCGTAGTGTTTATGTTTTGTTTATATCAAGTTTTCATACATTTGACAGATCAGTGCTGCGATAACACTGATCTGTCAAATTGGCCTTCCCTCAAGCCACATTATAATTAAGTAATGACCGAGATTTGCTCAGTATAAAACACGGATAAAACGACGTTTTCTAAAAATGAAACCTAGCTAGATCGATTTATCGCCCCTAAAACCCCCTACATTTTTTCATGAAAATAGTTGAAGCCGTTCCCGAGATTCAGATTATATATATATATATATATATATACATAATGTGTATACAAGAATTGCTCGTTCAAAAGTATTAGATTCTACTATTTATGCGTAATCACATGCGGCTAGCCGCTCTTTAGTACTATCGTATTTTTTAGATCCAGAATTGAGACGATTTTTGTTGACGTCTCATACATTCAGAAATGTGTAACAATTAGACCCGAAATGCCGTTGTCAGGATTTTCCATATATTTGACTCAGACATGCTGCTGTAAGATATATTTCAGTGACTCGCGATTGCCAACGAGAGTGATTCAATCACTGTCCCTTTAGTGTAATAAAAAAAGGACAGTAAATTAAGATTAAGTTTTAGTTAAGTCTACAATATAGTTTTATAGTTACCGTATTACGTTGCATGTATGAACTATGATAACCGAAGATTAGTTTTTTAACCAAAACGAAATTCCGATTGTGGATCCTACCGTCGTATTTACAAGAGCGAAGAAGCTATGAATAAATTTCACTGAGTTCGTTACTGGTTGGATTGCCTGTACTGACTTGCTTGTACCATTAAATAAATATTCAATACCCACCCGCAGAAACGGATCTCCGCCTGTCAGACGAGGGAACTCTGAGACGTCTATTCTTGAACCGTGCATCAAGTAGGGTTCTTAGCTCAAAAACACAGGAAAAAAGTTTATTGGTTGAGATGACGTCGATTATCGGCGACGTTTCATCTCGTTAGTATTTGCATCCGGAGTGAGTCATTTTGACATTATTTCTCACAAAGACAACCGGTTGTGACCGTGGTTCGGTTGTCCGGTTGCGAGTTGATTTCATTTTCACATCTATAAGCACATTTTCATGTTTATTTTATGGTTGTACTACTTGCCAGGAATGAGCTCGACTGCCGACGATATTATTTTGCAGGAGCCGCCTATAGTTGGAAATAGATTGGGTTTGGTTGTACGTTACTTTTTAATTTTATCGTCCGGGAGTTCTTTAACGCCTTAGTTCGCTCGATCGTTTTTTCTTTTATATCGAAGCGTTCAAGGGAATCTAACTCATAATATATTGGATGTTCTTATTCTTTGCTTTCTTTGGTAGTGAAATGCTGTATTGTAAAATAGGTTTTTGTTCTGTTCTATTTTTTTATTCTGGTATTCAAAGACATGATAATTATTATCAATAGAGTAAATACACGTAGTCGTTCACAAATCTGTAAGTTAAACATTACAATTTGGAAGACCTCAAGAAAAATGCATTTTAAGCAAATATGCATAACTGAGCTCTGATCACTCAGATTGTCTTCAAGCAGTTGGGCATTTATATGAACGATAAAAACGAAATAAATAATGCAGGACGTTTCACACAGCATCATCTGGCACCAAAGTAAGCTGAGCTTGTGTTATAGTTACCACATGACTGATATACTACTCATAAAAGTACCTATATAAGTAGTATATCAGTCATGTGGTACCCATAACACAAGCTCTGCCTACTTTGGGGCCAGATGATGCTATGTGAAATGTCCGGGATTATTTATTTATTATTCATTATTATATACTTTTTTTTGTAAATACGTACATATTATACATAGAGACATGAGACATGAGATAAATACTTGCAGATCATACAAACATTTATGCCGCGGCGGGAATCGACCTTCCTTCTACGTCTCAGCCGAACCTTAGCCCACTGCGCCACAGAGGTCGTCAAATTCCGAAGATAGTCATGCCCTAGTTGATATCTAAGAACCAACCAGTAAAACTCAACTCATCCGCTAAGTCGTCAAACACGAGTTCTTCAACCAATATTAACAAACACAAAAGATCCCATAAATCCATTAAAACATTGTAAAAGTTTAAATTGTCATTTTGACGAGTGGTATCAACGTCACAAAGGTATTACGAAACTTCCGCAGATGATCAATCACTGCTCAAATTGTTTTATTCTAAGATTGTCTGGCGCGGTTGGCGTGTTTCACTTCTAAGCATCAATTTTGTTAACCAATACTTGAAAGTATTGACAAAATATTTTTTTACTAATGAGTTTCACAGAAGCGTTGCCAAAAAAATTACAAGGACTTCAAATTCAAATCCATACATTCAAACTTTAAATTCATATTCAGTAACACTTAACCTACTAGCAGAAAATGTACAACTCAGTTCCAACCAGGCTGGGAATGGTTAACGATATAATTAAATTACTTAAAAATATATAAATATATTTTTATATATATTTAAATACTTCAGTTATGTTATGTAGCAGTTACAGTGATCACTCATATGGTGGAGTCAACCAGGGGGCTGAACGCGGTAATTTGAACGTGCCAAAGCTAAACTTATCATTTAGGCTGGATTTTTTTTGGCAGCGCTGTCAAACGAACGATTTTATTTTGTCCGATCCTAAGACAAAACGTTTCAGTTTCAATGGTAAATACGATGACAAATAGCTTGATTGCATTGCACGTAATATTACGTAGCAACAGCAAGAATGCGACAGCAATATTTGCGAAATAAGTCAAAAGTCGATAAATTTTATTACGAAAGCCGACTATTGTCCTATCCCATCTGTCGCGACCTACAGGCGAAAATATGGCTTGTTCCTCATGGCCATACTATTTCGCCTAACTAGTTTGGCTACGAGGACTAACATATCCTCATGGCCGAACTCGTATCAAAATAGGCAAAGTACACTCGTCACCGCAGAGAAGATACTTAGAGGATACCTACTAATTACTTATGAATATTTTTTTCCCATTAGTTTATAAGACTATGCATTACACCTGGCTACAATGTCAAATGATATTCTTCTGGCGCTTCGGCAGCCGCTGCCGCGGCACGCTCGCTTTGCTCGCTCGCCTTGCGCGTTGTTTCCTATACTCTAACATAACCTAACCAACTGGTTTCGATCTGAAGTATTGCAGAGGTATTTTCATTTAACCAAGGAGATAACTGTACTTGCTTTGCCTGTTTTGACACGAGCTCGGCCATGAGGATATGTTAGTTCTCGTAGCCAAATCAGTTAGGCGAACTAGTTTGGCCATGAGGAGCTACCTGAAATTATAGTTATAGCCATAATATTAACGTAAACAACTGTGTTTGACAGCAATGATCGCGAACTTCATGCCTATTGCGCGGTCGCGTGTTTCATAATAGAAGGCCAGTCAAAACAATTTACTCTAAATTTGGTAGTCTAACTCCGGTTATGAACAAATAGGGAATACTTAATTAATTTATCGGCCATAAGCGCGTTCAGTTCAATCACGATCTAAGCCATCGGTCACAGCCTATTAGGTAAAGATCATGATTTTTAGGATTTGTAACATGACAGTTGGTCCAGTAGTCAATAATAATATGCTGGTACACTTATGGTACTACATCATAATCACTACATAGTATAAGACAAAGTCCTTGACAAAGCTTCCCGCTGTCTGTCTGTCCCTATGTATGCTTAGATCTTACGCAACGGAACGGATTTTGATGCGGTTTTTTTTAATGGATAGAGTGATTCAAAAGGAAGGTTTATATGTATAACACATGCATAATATAGTAGAGAAAAACTGATAATTTTAGGGGTTTCGAATGTGATGTCGTAAATAAACACATTTGGAGTATATTTAGTATCAGCATTGCACCCGTGCGAAGCCGGGGCTGGTCGCTAGTTTTCCTATAAATATAAAGGTAGTACCGCTATGTGACTCTGTTCCCCATACTAGGACTAAATAGTCTGTATAGTGGGGTCACAGGGACTAGCTATGGACTCTTCTAGATTCACGACTTGTACAATGAGTGTCTTAGTACTCATACGATACCTATAAATACAAAGGTAGTACCGCTATGTGACTGTTCCCCACACTAGGACTAGCTATGGACTCTTCTAGATTCACGACTTGTACAATGAGTGTCTTAGTACTCATACGATACCTATATATATAAAGGTACTACCGCTATGTGCCTCTGTTCCCCACACTAGGACTAGCTATGGACTCTTCTAGATTCACGACTTGTACAATGAGTGTCTTAGTACTTATACGATACCTATAAATATAAAGGTAGTACCGCTATGTGACTCTGTTCCCCACACTAGGACTAAATAGTCTGTATAGTGGGGTCACAGGGACTAGGTATGGACTCTTCTAGATTCGCGACTTGTACAATGAGTGTCTTAGTACTCATACGATACCTATAAATATAAAGGTAGTACCGCTATGTGACTCTGTTCCCCACACTAGGACTAGCTATGGACTCTTCTAGATTCACGACTTGTACAATGAGTGTCTTAGTACTCATACGATACCTATAAATATAAAGGTAGTACCGCTATGTGACTCTGTTCCCCACACTAGGACTAAATAGTATGTATAGTGGGGTCACAGGGACTAGCTATGGACTCTTCTTGCTTCACGACTTGCACAATGAGTGTCTTAGTACTCATACGATACCTCCGCCTGCCTGTCTTCTGTCCGAGTGAGAATCTTGCAAGTTTAATAACATTTATTCTGTGGTCCTAGCAAACGGTTTCAGGGCTTTTCCGCCTCGGGAAAGTTTGAATGAGATTGTATTGGCTGACTCCCAAGTTGGGAGTGTATTTGGAGTTTCAACCCAATCTAATGCTCGCGCGAAGGTTGGTATTAGCACTTCTTTAGGCAGATTTGGGGAAGTAATACTAAAGAATTTCTATGCGATCCTTTTACCACGTGCGTCTGTTATTATGCCATGTATATATATATATTGTATGAACGATAGTCACAAACGTAGTCAGTTGCAGCGAGTGTAACAGTCCCTGACTACGTGTATGTTTTTTTGTAATTAATAAATATTGGTAGACAATGCACACAACACCATTTAACCCCAAACAAAGCATAGCTAGTACTATCGTGACCAGTTGACTGATAGAATACTTATATATTTTTAAATACATACTTATGATACTTTATAAAACCCTGACACAAAACAAACATGTTCATCACACAAATGTTTATCCTGGAAGGGAATTGAACCCTCAACCTACAGCGCAGAAGGTAGAGCTATAAACTGAGCTGACAGGTGTGAAATATACGGGATTATTTATTTATTTATTATTTATTGTCCAAGTTGAAAAGCGATTCAAAAGTGATTTTTGTGCTTTTAATAAATACAATCTCAACACATTGTTGTACAGCGCCGATATGAAAACAATATTTCTTCATTAATATATTCTTTTCCAAAAACTAATTACATAAACATCCAAAGAAATAAGATCTCTGTGAGCCCCTGCGACGAATTGAATTATTTATTTCCTAAGAGCGTTTCTTTGTTCTTCTCTAGTTTAATTACGAGGTAAAATTGATTTCTTTTTCGCGTGTCGTTGTTTATTTAGATCTAAACACCTAAGGCTCGTATTTAAAGGATACTCTTAAACATCAATATACTGTCACAAGACAACACAAGAAAAGCGATGTTCTTGAACATTACTTTTTACATCTGTGTAATATAGTTACTATCGTATCTTTTCATCTTACCTTTTAATTTGTAAGCAAAAACATTTTTCTAATAAAAATAAAACTTTATTTGGAAAGTCTGGCATCGATATAATAAGTTACTAGCTTATTACTTATTAATAAGAAATTTAATTTTACGCAAGACAAGGCAGTATGGTCTCTAGACTTTAGCCTGCTCAAATGAGCGAAGAAAAAAAAAAAAAAAAAAATAAGACAACATATTAAAACGTCAGCTCAGTTTTTAGCAAATGACATCATAAGTGCATGAAATGAAAATGCACACTTTTAAATGACAGTTGAAAACGCCATAGTTATTTACGTGTGTCATTTTCACAATCAAAAAGTTTAAGCCCAAAAAAGGTTTTTAATTTTGCATAGTTGCGGTTTTCTATGAAACGGTGGACGCTATGTGACTGCTCGTGATACGCAATCTCACCGCGTCATGTCAACATTATCATGTTACTTATGGCGATCATAAGATTTCGATCATTATGTTCTCGAACCATGTAAAAAAGTCTGTTTTAGTCTTTCATTCGAAATTGTTCGTAATTCGTAGTATATTCGGTCTCTTACGAGCTTTCAAAAAGCCACTCGGCAAAACGATAATCGATCTGGATAATTGTTCAAAACCTACTCTTAGTAACATCGTTTCAATTCGTTCTGAACGATGGAAAGACCGACATAAAAATAACAATCGATGTCGTAATCCTCTATCAACAGAATATACGAAAATTTGACACCGAAACAACTGTCATTTTGACTGAATTCAACGAACATTTCAACGTGTTTGCGTATGATACATGACCTGTAGGGTGATTATGGAACTTTGATACTATCAAAACATTGATACTAATAGCTTTCAGTTACTATTGATGAATTGGTATTACGGATCGCTTCGATTTTTATCGGCTTCTAACGCTAGTTACAATGTGAAGTTGGTGTCAAACTATAACTCGACCAATTTACAAAGTACGATTGTGGTAGGAACCGTGTTTAGCGTAGGAACCGTGTTTAGCGTACCAAGCATTTAAATACATCGTATATGATTGATTGAAATAATGCCTATTGCTAATCGAAATTGATAGACATTGATGCCGATTGCTAATCGAAACTGATAGACATTGATTGTATCAAGAGTTCCATAATCGCTCTACAGTACATTCATTATCTAGAACAGAGATTTAAAGTAAGAGCCTGCTTCGTCGAGAAAAATGTGCTAAATTACCGAAATTGAGAAACAGCTTGCATTCATTGCCGCGTTTAAAACTTTTAACTCGTTTTCAGTTTCATTAACGGTTATACCTCAGCTTAAACGGTGTAATTATGTACGCAATTTGGCCGGGGTTTAACTACAAGAGTTAACATGGCCTCGTTTGTAAGAACGTGTCATGTGAAGGACCGGGGTCAGCTGAGCCGAAGGGAGAAATATAAAAGGCTGGTTACCTACCTGAAAAGTTGCTATTTCGACTGCTATTAAGTATTTTTTGATACAATTACTATCAGTGTCACAACAGGTATTGATCCAATCATTGGTTTGATTGCAACTGGCACCAGATTTAACAAGATGTGTTTCCATCGTCTATTAAACTAATCAGCTGTGCGCTTAACCTACAGTATAACATAATGATATAATGTTCTTACTTATAAGAAACTAAAAAGAAAGTAGAAATGAACAGAATAATATACAATAATATAAAATACACGTGAAACAGTTGAGCTAACGATCTGTAGATAGCTCAACTGATCCCGATCACTGCCAGAGGGTACCGTTCCCAAGATACTGGCGGCATTACTACGTTGAATGGTACAGCTAATACGCTGGGCCAGATAGGAGCCAGCGTCACTTGGGTCACGCAATGTATCTTCCAGGCGAATGTATCTTGAAAACGCAGTGGGCTCCTGTTCCCCACGGGCCCAGGATCTCGATTCCAAAAGGCTCAAATATGTAGGCCTTAATGATATAATGTTAATGTTGATTATTACCAAGATGAGATGTCAGATGTTATACATCATAATGTGACTACTGTTTGGCTCGCTCGTTTGTTTGTATATACAATAGAACATATATTATACATAGAAAATAAATTATACACATAGACACAAACATTTGCACTTAAAATATTAGATACTAGCTGGTGCCTGCGACTTCGTCTGCGCAGGATTAGCACTTCGTGTGTAAAGGTTTTTGCAGCGCACGCCAGAATAGCTCGCCGATGGCAGTTTTTTTTACCACTTACTTGACACTTATCGATATATTTTGGACAATTCACTCAATATATTTATAAATTATAGCCTATGTGTTATTCTGATGTTAGCCTGTGTTGTTCTGTGTTAGCTTATAAGCTATATTAATGTAAAGTTTCAATTAAATCCATTCAGTAGTTTTTGTGTGAAAGAGTAACAAACATACATACAAACTTTCGTACTATCCTTATATATAAATAAGGATTTTTTTCCCATTATCTATGTGGAAAACAAAACATATTACGTACTATATTTTGTTATTATTTATTATCCGGATAAAATATCCATAATACACTCAGCCGGATTACCTAGCTAATAACAATTTGTACGCTCAAGATAAGATCATGGACCGAATCTTCATTTATAAAACTATGGGTGTTCTGTTTATAGAGTTGCTGCCCTGGGCTGGAAACAACGGGGGCTCCAGGGTTAAACGATTTTCTTGTTATTGCGTGGTGGAAAAGGTTGCCAAATATTTTAGTAAAACGTTGGACAGCAACGTATTATAGGACAGACCAACACACCGAACCGAGCATCGCGACGGCTCACGGAATCGCGTGAAAGCAGGAATTGCGTAATATTAAGTTTTAAAATTTCGCTTGCCTCAATGTTCAGATGGTAGTAACATTTACCACCAGTATTTATTATTTAACTGGCCTGTCAGCTCAGTAGTCTTCAGCACTGTTGGTTCGATTCTCTCCAAGGACAAACATTTGAGTGATGGACATAGGTGTTAGTTCTGTGTACCCAGACACAGAACTAACACCTCTTAAAATTTTAGTTTAGTTAAATATGAATCGTCTGGTCAACATAATTAAAGCTATGCTTAGTTTGCGGCTAGACGGTGTTGTGTAGATGGTTTATTTATTTATTTTAGTAATATTTATTAGTATAATATGTGATAACAGTGCAGCCAAAAAGAAACACAAATGCACCTACATAAAAAGAAAAAAAAATATTCAGTAAAATCACAAGAATCATTTTGAATCGTCTTATATACTAGGTGAGTCTAGGTGCTGGTACCTACTATCCCCAGAATCCGACAAGAAACTCGTCTGGTCTTAACACTTTTTTGTATGATCCTTGCTATCTTAGTAACCGATGCTGAGTCGAGTTGGAGCAGATAACTCCAAAGATGGCATCCAGCCTAAAAAAAAAGGAACAATCACACCAACATCTCGAGAGCCGATTGTTCCTGACTTTGATCTACGTATGGCCAATACTTGAATTTAGGCTTTTCTTGAGTAAGACAGTGTTTATGAAGGAAGTGGAAAGGGATCGGGTTCCCGCTGTGAAGATACTATGTTGGACCCCTGTTGAGATATAAATTGTTTCGGCTAAATTTAGGTGTTGCTAAGTACAGGGATTGGATTGGGGATCATTTAGTAGCACTATATAAGAATAGGGTCAACTGCCACGTTAAAAAACCGTGTCCAGAAGCCTGTATAATAAATGGAGTTCAGTGGTCAAGATACAAATTGGAATGTTTCACGGCACTTCAGTTTTAAAGAACTGACTATTACAGATTACGCTGTGAAGGCTCAGGGGGTCGTGGAATAGATGAAGCAGAAGACCGAGCTCACCATGAGAGTGTTGAAGTTGGAATCTCGCCGTAAGGTGAATTTCAATTCATTTATGGTGAGAGTTCCGACGAATCGTTTCTTTACATTCATGGACACCGGGTTCTGGCCGAAAGTTGTCGTGTTCTGGAAATTCAACGGATCCCTGACACAAGACACCGTGCGAACGTTATCTGTGATTTAGTATTAAGTTTATATTTTTTATGTCTTTAAGGTATTTATCTATGGACCAAAATATTTGTTACCTATTAGTACCATTATTTGTTGCCTGAAATAAGCGATTATTATTATTATTAAAACTCAGATCAAGATAGATAAATTTTATAATAGTATTGTAGGCTGAGGGTTCGATTTCCTCCCAGGATAAACATTTGTGTGAAGAACATAGATGTTTGTTCTGAGTCTGGGTGTTATAATGTATTATAAGTATGTATTTAAAAATATATAAGTATTCTATCAGTCATCTGGTCACCATAATACAAGCTATGCTTAGTTTGGGACTAGGTGGTGTTGTGTGCATTGTCCAGCAATATTTATTTATATTTATATTTACTCATTGAATAGGATAAACAAAATATGTTTGATGGGGGCTGTTGTCTTTAGTAAAAGTAAAGTAAAAGAAAAGTCATCAAGATAATGATATCAAATCAAGATAATACATGCAATTCTACTTCTGTTTCAAAATAAACTCTCTATATCAAAACAAAACTTGTATCTCCTTTCCTACTATAATGGCATCTATCTTGTTAACAATTTTGCCAGTGTCAAGTGATTGTTTGGTAATAAAGTCTTAGTAGATGTTCAATTGTCAATTCTAAACGTCATCGTTAAGTTGGTAGCATCAGAATACCAAAGGTTAATTTGATAGTTCAAAACATAATTTTAGCCAAAATTAGTTAGGTTGGTGCCAACAGAATTGAGGCCAGTGTCAAGTGATTTTTTTGTTATAATACAGTCCAAAAGTCGATCGTCATTTGTCTATTCTAAACAACATCGCAAAATAACCGTCTAGAATTTTCTCGGGATACCTCGTCGTATACTTACACTTATAGTTCAGTCATTATAGTAAGTTCACCTTGGAATTCGAGATACCCAGCTGTAAGTCTGTAAATACTTGTATATTGACAGCCTAAAAGTTGTCTCAAAACCTACATATGGTAGGGTGTACGCAACTATTAAATTTCAAGGTCAAAGGTCACAAAAATCGGGTTTTTGCGCTTTTTTTGTAAATATCTCATTTCTTATGGGTTTTTTGCTATATGTATTTATTATCAATATTGTAGAATACAAAATTTTCTACAAATTTTGTTTAAAAAATGTTTTTATACGGTGAAGCGTTTTCGAGATAGAGGGCGGAGAGCGCGCGGTCGCATCAACGCGCATCAACTATATATGGCGTGTTTTCGACCGGAGGCACCGGTTGACCTGAAGTGATGCTGTGACCGCGCGCTCTCCGCCCTCTATCTCGAAAACGCTTCACCGTATAAAAAAATTTTTTAAACAAAATTTGTAGAGAATTTTGTATTCTACAATATTGATAATATATACAAATAGCAAAAAACCCATAGGAAATAAAATAAAATAAAATAAAATAAAATAAAATAAAATAAAATAAAATAAAATAAAATAAAATAAAATAAAATAAAATAAAATAAAATAAAATAAAATAAAATAAAATAAAATAAAATAAAATAAAATAAAATAAAATAAAATAAAATAAAATAAAATAAAATAAAATAAAATAAAATAAAATAATAAAAATGTTACAATAATAAAAATGTTACAATAGTTTTTTGAAAGTTTTAATGCTATCACAAAACGTACGAGTTATCGATTATTTTTGTAAACATTGTGCTCTTATATTATTTTTATTTGATATTTTCGTGAATTTACTGACCATAATAAATTAATAATTATTGCATTTTTATGCATAATTAAAAAAAACGCATTCTGCACTTCTTCTCTATATAAATTATGTGTGCCAAATTTCATACTTCTGCGTTCGTGCAATTTTCGTTAAAACGGGTACAAAGTTTTTGCTTCGCGTATATTTTTATTCAAATAAAGCTAGAGTTATTTGCTCAGGTGTGAATAATTAGAATGAACGTTTTGTGTTTCTTTATGATTCAAGCCAAAAAAAAACCGTTTAATTATTTTATAAATAGACACACATTTTTAACAACAAAACGACGAACGACATACTACTTTGTGACGTCTAAAACAAACAAACAATCTAAACTATGCATATAATAAACAATCTAAAAACTTGACATTAGCAAAATTTACATCATACAAGCCATTGACGAAGAAGAAGAAAAGGTACGAATTATCCACCTGAGTTTGACTTTTGCTCTGAAATACGGTATGTGGTATATACGTTATGTGGCTTGTTATGGTTATTATGCTCATGACAAAACACGAATTAAAGCTCCCTCACTAATAAAAGCCCGCAACTTTTTACCTCAGAATAAATAGACAAAGTAACCGCAATACCGCCGGGTAATAACAGTATGAGTATAAGTAGTCCCTTTTTACATACATACGCTAAACCAAATAGCATAGCGTAATAAACGAAATTGTCAAAGTTTAAGCGTTTCCTTCAGCGTAACACGCGTTTTACATTAAGAGCTCGTGCACGAGCTCGAGCTCGCTCGTATATTTAATATTAAAAGAACTGGTCGTCTAGCTGGGCGATTATATAATCTATCTATCTAATACCTTTAAACGAGTAATTCTTGTAAGTATACAATGTATATATATGTAATCTGAATCTCAGAAACGGATCAACGATTTTCATGAAATTTAGTATGCAGGGGGTTTCGAGGGCGATAAATCGGTTTCATTTTTAGATAACGTCGTTTTATCCGTGTTTTATACCGAGCCAAGCTCAGTCATCCAGGGACTGTATATAATATATTATATTGAGAGCTTGTGTCGTCTCACTGCATGTCAAATGTCTTCCTTTTCTCCAGTCGTCTAGCTGGGTGATTATGGAATTCAGATGATTTAGGTATATGGGTATAAGGTATTATATGGGTGCGCGTATTTACACAGAAGAGCACGGTTTTGAGGCTTCACTTTGGCTGTTTGCGGTACTCTATCCTTATATTTATTTAGTCTGAGATAGAAACCGAACGTACGTATTACTATCCATCTTGTCAATACTGGTTCCAGTTACTATCAAACTAATGATTGAAATTATGCTGATTGCTAATTGGAACTCATTATAATATAACAGTTAATTTGCAGTGGGCTCCGTCTTTAAGATTGGTCCACAGTGGATCCACAGTCCAGTATGACGATTATGGAACTCTTGATACAATCAATGTCTATCATTTTCGATTAGTAATAGGCATTATTTTAATCAATAGTGTGTTACAATAAACATCAACCCTTCGTAATATCAATTCATCAACAGCAACTAAAAGCTGTTAGTATCAATGGTTTGATGGTGTCAGAGTTACATAATTGCCCGGCAGATGACTGATAGATTACACATGTATTTTTACACATATTATTTTACATGCCTATCTTTTGTACAGTAGGTACGTATTTAACGCTTATTTGGTATATATACCTGTATATAATGAAATCGTTTTACATGTAATTAGTTTTGCCGGACTAGCAATTTTTTTTTAAATACGAAAGACCTTGTTTTGTTTTACTAAAGTCCAAATTAGATTAACTGTTTTAAATTATATTTTAATGATGAAATGAAATGATGATAATGAAATGATTTTTGAAATGTTCTAGAATAGGTTGAAATTGACATTGAATTTAGTAAACTTAATTAGTGTCATTTAAATATGATACTTAAATTCTTTGGTGCTAATTAAAGTCGATAGTAGTCGTGCCGTGTAGCCGACACCGTTTGCATTAGAAAAGGCACTAACGAACCTAATACCACGTTATTGGAAGCGAAGCCTCCCTTGGGTAGGCCCAATGTTGCCCCACGTTTCATGTCGCTCATTGATTTGTAGGAAATTAAATTAACCTTTAGATCAAATACCTACAATAGCTTTTTATGAAATAGACTAGAGGTCTATTTTATAATGACATATTAGCTAGAGTAGCGTTCTTCTTCATCTTATCGTGTCATTAGTGTATCATCGTGTCGTGCTCCAACTCGTCTCGGCATCCGTAACAAAATTGTCAAGGATCATACAAAAAAGTGTTAAGGCCAGACGAGTTTCTTGTTGGATTCTTCTTGAACTGGAGTTAGGAGGAACCGGCACCTAGATTAACTAGCACGTAAGAAGACGATTCAAAGTGGTCCTTGTAATTTTATTACATAAAGAATGTTTTGATTTGATTAGTTATTTTAAACTAGTATGTTAAAAATGCGATACCCTAACGAGGATCCTCAACAATAGTACGACACTGTGTTTTAATTTTATGCTTTTTTACTTTATAGTTTTTCGGGGGGCGATCGCGGTAATTTTGAACGTTTGAACCAAAGCTAATCCAAATCAAAACCAAAGGCAAAACGTTATTTTTGACATATTTTGTACCGCGTTTTGTACCGCGTAATCGCTATAACGGAAACGATATAGATCTATTTTGGAAAATACGTTGATCGAACGTTGCCGGATCGCGTCATCTTTGACAGCGCTTTCAAACTAATATTTTTAATTCAGTTTGTGTCGAGAGACTTATTATTGTTTTCTGAGCCGTTTTAATTGATAAAAATGCTCAGAATTTGCTTTTATCATTTAGAAAGTGCGTATGAGGTAGATGTGGCTGAAAGCCGAACATCAACCCGCAGAAAAAATGAATTTATAAGTCGATCTCTCACATTCTCATATGAAGGAAACTTTGTGGAACAGTATCATCTTTCTATGGATCTTTTTACCCTATTGGTGGAAAAGCTAAGGCCTTACATAGCTGCTCCACTTCGTGCTGATGGTCTAGGTGTAGAGACAAAGATAAGTGTTAGTAGTATTTACAACCCAAGCTACAATATCATTAAATACAGCCTGCTGATCATCCCGCGTTAACTCTACTGGCGCACTATATATAATACATCTTTCAGATTCTGATAGCTCTGTTTTACGCGATGGGTTCGTACCAGACGGTGGTTGGAGATAGTAAGGACCATCCAGTGTCCCAATCAACTAAGTAAGCAAGGCTGTAACAGAAGTAACAGAAGTAACAGAAGTAACAGCGGCGACTTTGGCGCTTGAGAATTATTCTTCCTGATACGTCCAATGAATATAATGAACATAATTAATGTTTTTATTTCTTTTATTCAGAATGAATTTAAATTTTCAAGTAAGTACGTTTATTTGTGAGTGTGATTATTATAATAATTTAGTTAATTTATTGAATAAATATTATTTTTATAAATGAATCTCTGTATCTTTTCGATATCTGTAAGTTTTATTTTTTGTGTGTACGATATTTTATAAAAAAGTGCCTTGAAATGTGTCATACCATATTTTTATTTATTATTTGCAAGATGTAGTCATTATTGTTTAATTTTTTGAATTTTCCTAGAAATTGTTATAGACATGCGGGAAAATAAACATTACTGTTCTACTGGGTTAATGTAGTTTCTAACATTCCAAAGTCCAACAAGAAACCTTAAGTTTTTCTATGACCGTCTGCTATTAGTTATAATCTCACAAGCTAATAATGTTTTACTAAATTATGAATAACAGCCTGATTTGTAAACCTTAAAAAAAACTCTGTAAGCTCCGTATCAAATGTTTTAGTTCTGCTAACTAGATGACGTTGAATTGGTTTGAGTTCTGACCGTGTCAGATAAATTTGGAAAGAAGTACCTAAGGTCTAACGACAAAAAGAAAAAGGTCCGGAAATAGTTAATTTATAGTTTATTTATTTTTATCCTAAGAAATGACGAACTGCAGCCACTAAAGATGTTAAAGATTGGTATACTATTGCCATTATTTTGGCCAGCAGTGTTATTACTTCAGCTTCAGCCTACGCTTCCGCTGCTTCAGCTTGTCTCAGCGCAGACTGAGCGAGCAAGCTGTCTGTGTGGGCGCGCATCTCTTCAATGAGCATCATCACACTCGGCGGCGGCTCTCGTTGAGTGCACCACGGCTTGCTGTCAGAAAAATTATACATCAAGAAATAGAAAAGACAGAAACACTTTCGTGGGGTATTTTTGTATTTCACGGACTACCAGTTTTTTTTGCATTTATTGAAGGCCCACCGCCTGTACGACGCCGAGAGAGAGTAAGGCTCGTCAATTTTGATCTTACCCTAATCTGGTTGATTGAATGACAAATGATTTGATCATTCCAAATCTGGAAATTTAAATTATTTATAAGGATAAATAGTTTAAGAACTTAAGTTATAAATACCCTTAAAGTCAGATACTTTGTGTAGGGATCGCAGCGCAGCTTAGCTCAGCAAAATATAAGCAATGCAATACTTCCCGCGCGCTGGATACCTCAGTCAACTCCCGACAAGCATACGAATAGTACATGTACCTACATGAATACTGAATAGACGCTGAGTGATTAACAACTACGTATTTCGAACACCAATGTAGCGAAGACATGCAGAGAGACGACAGGTTATGCAGATTTTGTCCTGCCCAGCAACAGAAGCCCTTCGGAGAAGCCGGTCATCAGAGCGTGATATGGCACCGTACGGCCGGGGAGTGGTGACCCGCGGTCCTGCCAAGGAGGATCACGCAGCGAGGTGACATCCTTTTTTGGGAGCCAGCGACATCTGAGGTTCATTCAGTTCTACTGAATGCGGAGTTTGGACCTGCAGATACACTCAAGATGGATTTGCCCGGTTGGAGACGTGCTCGCCGGAGGATCAGTGCTGGATCTGGAGATAGCTCAGTCCCACTGCAACGAGTGATTGGCATGCAAGTAGAAACCTGCGCTAAGATAATGGATATGGCGGCTATATATTTATTGAGAAGGTGCTGTGTGCTGTGGTGCTGTAAGACTGAATGAGGCGTACCTTCAAGCGTGTGCAAAGTTTTTTTCTCGTTGTTTTAAATTTAGTTTTTTTTATGTTTAGTATGAAATGGGTCTTACGAAATGTTTATGTGAAGATTTTTTTTTGTTTTTGTTATACATTACCGTATGTACATTATTATGAATCAAAATTTAAGTATTTTTGGTTGATTTTTTATTGTGTAAAGCCTTATTGGGTAATTTTTGTTGATTTTTATTGTGTAAAACCTTGTTGGATATAAAAAAAAACTTTAATATAAATTCATTACTTTAATTGAAAGGAACCCAAGTAATTGTAAAGTAGATTCTATAAATAGACTAGCAACTTTGTAATGCAAGATCGCGTGCGTCATGACTACACAATAGTAGGTTACGCCCGCTATCTTTGCAACGCAGCACATTCCTGTGTGCCTCGCAGCATGAACTTGAACATTTTATAACTTATATAGTTTTAAGTTGTAAAGACGATTTTTTGGGTAAAAAATTTTTTAAGGAAGGGGATGATTGTAGGGATCGCAGACTTCCCGCGCGCTGGATACCTCCTGACAACTCCCGACAAGCATACGAATAGTACATGTACCTACATGAATACTGAATAGACACTGAGTGATTAACAACTACGTATTTCATTTATAAAAATAACATTTCCAAAGTTAGATAACCTTCTGAATAGACTTTTACATGGCATTACTTCCGCTATACAAAAGTGACACATTTATCCGTACATTCGGTCCACTCTTTGGGCAGTCGCACTGGCCCTTCTTTATTCAGTGCGTCTCATGCCAAAGGATGGCCGACATAGCCCGTCCCTCTATAGATCGAAGTCTACCGTGGGCAACATTTTTATTGGCCTCGGCAACTACAGCTTCGGCTGCTGTAGGGTGGTGGTGCGGCGTCTACCGTCCATTGTATCCGAAAAGCACAAAGCTGGGCAATATATTACTTATTATTACATATAAAATATCATGGACGATCAGTGTCTTGTGAACACTAGGTTTTCTTCTCTAATAAGTACACTTACTTATTCTTATATCTCCATTATGAACAAAAACAATACTTACTTACCTCAAGTTCAATTATGTTAAAATAAATATGAATTATAATTTAATACGCAATAAATACCCATTAATTCCTAAAACAATATCAATTAAGTTTTTGACAATCATAGCGTTTATAATCCAAGTTGACAATATTTTGACATAAGTACGAAAAACTAGCAGCTTCGCTCGCCACCTCGTCCGCACGTTTTAGTTTAATGTAAAAAACATTTTTTTCATCATCTACAGCCTGCATCTTCGACTTCTTATCATGTCACTAGTTCTTTTGAACCAGTGTGGTGAAAGGAGCAAAGGGCGCCTCAGATGCTCTTTCCGTGCAATGTTCACCTTCTGGGTTTTATCAACAAACTTAGGCAATCCTATGTTTGTAGGTACCATGCGACACGATCCTGTGTTAATTCTGTCCATTTACGGCCCAAGATTTTGACTAATAATCCATATAACGGGCAACAGACGTTCCATTATCTAGTTCTCTGCCATCATTTAGTGGGTACACACTCCACCTGACAATATGGAAGCCAGCCGCTGCCTATTAAACAGGCTGCCGCTGCCTCACAGGTCAAAATACGCTTAGAGCAGACAAATCAGCGTAATAAAATTTTTATTAGATAGCAGAAATTTGGCGATTAGCGCATATTGCTAGTTGCCGCGAGTTACATAAGCCCTAATAGAGGGCAAATCAACAATAAACAGTTATCGTCGAACCGTTAAAACATACACACAAACAAACTTAACCGTTTTTTATTATAGTGTAAATATTAAAAATAATCACACTCAATCGATCAACGATAACAAGAGGATCACAAATGCCATAACCAAAAGAAGAACAAAAAGTTTAATAGGATTTATTTCGTTGTAAACTCTAACGTTTTATGTTTGGTTCTATTTTGGAGAATTCAACTATTAAACCGTTCATACAAAATAGCGCGGTACCATTTTGACATCCAGATTAACCAAATCAGAACCTCATCACAATCGCTGCTAATATGTTTCCGTTCAACAGTAAATAAGTTAACAAATAGCGCGATCGCCCTCCAGGAAAGTCACAGGAAAGCAAAATATCAAAATTTCGTTTCATCAAAGGGATGACATATTTTTTTTAGTTTTTTTGATTTCAAAACCTAACTATTGAACTGATTTTTATTAAATTTATATGGGACCATTCGAGAAGGATCCTTCAGAGTTTTTCAAATCAGATCATATATAACGGAGTTATGAGGTAGCAATCATAAAAAATACAGTGGAATTGAGAACCTCCTCCTTTTTTGAAGTCGGTTAAAAATACCTAGTGCTCTCGAGAGAATGTCAGTAGCTCAGTTCTTCCGACCTACCCTCTATCTTGTACTAGACAATCAGTGTTGCCAGTCGAGTCAAGACAAACAATCCTACCAACCGTTCTTAGTGATTAATAAGACATTGACAATTAATACCAAGTCCAAGGCGTTTTGCAACACCCAATCATAGAATGTAAATACTCAATTGTAAGATTCTTCGTCTGTCATTTCATGAAGTAACATACGAGTAGCTCTGCTAATTTAATATTGTTTACCCGTTTTATTGCATGTTTTATTCAGTAATCTTGGCAGAATTTTAATGAATAAATTGTGACTACAGAACGGGTATGGCTAATTGAATAATATGTGTATTGTGGTGCAATGTGATTTGAATGACGAGGAATCCCAAGAAAATTCTAAACGCCATTCCGCGTGACGTCTAGAATTGACACTTGACCATCGAATAAGACTAATAACAAACAAACTGACTATAAACTATAAATACTTGACATTGGCAGAATTGGCATTAGTATGTCACAGGCCATTAACAAAGAAGAAGAAGAAGAAAACTCAATTGTAAGTGGTTATAGTGGAAGTGGATGTGGACTGTATGTTTTGCGGGATGATGCGATATTAATTGGCTTTTGAGAAATGCTGTGTGGCAAAGAGATGGTGGTTACGAAACTGGTAGGCCCATGGTAAAGAGGCAGTTCTTTATAGGAAAGATGCACAATACCTTACTCCGGTGTTTGAGGGTGTAAGCAGCGTCCTTGAGCAATAATCTCAGTTGAAATGTACAACACGATATAACTTTTAAAACTATCATGGTTTTGCACATAATTTTCACTCAAAACGGGATATTTACCATGATATATGAGTTTTTCTGCTTCTCGATATTTCGGCACAGTTGCATGCGCCATGATCACGAGATAAACTGAAGTCTTTGCGGGTGGATGTTATTGGCAGACAAAACGGTCTACCCTCTTTCTCAGTCTTTTACTGCGAACATTACCCCTACTACCGGTTTCACTGTCACTAACAACTCATAAGAAAAACTCATATATCATGGTAAATATCCCGTTTTGAGTGAAAATTATGTACAACACGATCACGAATTGTCAAATTATTTGAAAGCGGTGTTGCGGACGCGAGCGTAGCCATTTTTTTTGTTGAGTCCTAGTAAATAGCGCGCGCCTCCTTCGGCGCGTGCGTGCGGGAAGCGTTCTCGCTCACACTTGGGCGAGAAGGTTATCTGCGGGAGCGGGATGGGGAAAGTAAGTACTCAAAATAGCAAAACGTCTAATTTCTTGCTTAATATATCGTTTAACAAATTGAATCGGCGTAACCAGTAAGTTTATTAAAATTAGCTGGTTTGGAGTTTGTTCACAAGTGTGTCGAAAGGATTAACGTGCGCCTCAAAGGCTCCTTTCAAAGTGATCTCAAAATAGAACTTAAAGTGTCTTTGGTAGAGACTATTATGACAAATACAGACAACCTAAAAGCCACAAGAGCTAATTTTGTGATTGAGACAGTCAAATAGTAAATAAATATATAAATAAATATTTTTAGACAATGCATTTAACACCATCAATGTCAATGCTCGCCGTGAACGTTCGCGGCAAATCACGGAGCGCGGATCAAACTCACCCTGATGAAGATTCTCTAGATAAATCGAAACAGTGTCATGATAGGTGATATACATTTTAATAACGGGTTTTACTCACGTATTATTTTGTCGATGGAGGTACCGACATCTAGAGAATTCTCATCAGGGTGAGTTTGATCCGCAGTCCGTGAGTTGCCGCGAGCGTTCACGGCTAGCACTGACATTGATGGTGTTAAGTGCATTGTCTAAAAATATTTATTTATTTATTTTCTAATATTGACTCACACAATAACAAAATTTGTTAATGTGGAGTTTAAGTAGTCTGTCGTTGTCTTAATAATCTATACTTAACAAAAAGACTAAAATTTTAAGGTCACTTTGGACGAAAGAAGCCTCTGAGGCGCACTTTAATCCTTTCGCCACACTGGTTAGAAATAATTAGTTACACGATAAGAAGAAGAAAAACGCTACTCTAGCTTATATGTGTATATAATGTGTGAAGTCATGATATACTACTTATATAGTCAGTCATAAAACAAACTCTGCTTACGTTGGGACCAAATGATGCTGTGTAAAATGTCCGGTATTATTTATTTATTTATTAATTAATGTCTGGGTGTTATAAGGTATAAAATCATATCAGTATTATACAAAGTTATCTGATTCCCATAATACAAGCAATGCTTAGTTTAGGGTTAGATGGTGTTATGTGCATTGTCCACAAATTGTCCATTGTTATTTGATGGTGAATAAAACGCGACAAACTTTTTTATTGTAATATTTATTGTTTGAGAGATCATCCTTACTATTATTATAAACGCGAAAGTTTGTTATGTCTTATTTTTTACTACTTTATACTGAATGGATTGTAAGGAAACTTTACAATGAAACATACATCATTTACATCTTCAGATTATACATCAGAATAACACAAAGGCTATAATTTATAAAGATAGTGTAAATTGTTTAAAATATAACGCTGAGTGTAAGTAGGAAAAAATCTGCCATTTGCGAGCTATTTTGGCATGCGCTGCAAAAACCGTTAAAATTACACGCATATAATGTATTTATAGGTATAGATAATGGAAATACTTGCAGATAATCAAACCATAAACAAAACCACCCCGCGGCGGGAATAGAACTCGCAACCTCTTTCGTCACAGGCAGGCCTTCGTACACAGCGCCTCAGAGGTTATGATCGGAAGGCTACCACTAGACCTCTCTAATTCTATTCCATACCATTATTATATAATATAAAAGTGTATCTGTCTGTTTATTTGTTACCTATCGGCTGAACGTATCTTGATAAAATTTAGCACAGAGATAGATTGTATATTTGAGATGGACATAGGTTACTTTGTATGTAGGCAGGTAACAGCCTCTTCCCCCCGGATCACTGAGGTGCTCAGACGTGTGTAATCTAAGTACTGTTTTATTGCTGGAAATTCAGATTAAAATCAAATTATACCAAAAATTCAGTGCAAGAAAATAGGAGCCCATAAGCTGTAAGGAGGTCGCGTAGTTGCACGCAGTCAGCGCGGCAAAATCGAGTGAGTCATCCCGCATATCTACCCAACGTTGTTTGTGTGCGCACACGCTGCTACAGCCGCCCATTTGCGCCTGCCTTGCATCCTTCTCGCACTGCGGCAGCGACGTCACGCACGGAGCGTTCGGTGTACGTGTTACGGCTACACCTACACGTAGGTTCTGATCCCCTGGTACTACCGGCCGGCGGCTGATCGGCGCGCAGCAGAAACGTGTGGCGATCATCTGAACACCGAGTATCAATCAACTCTTGCTTTTTATTTACTCATTAGCATTTCTTTCTGGTGCGACTACCACATATCGAGCTCACTTAAGATGATGTCTGATAATATTGCTGACAAGTCTGTGTCGGACTCGGACTTGAGCCAACTCGGGCAAAAAACCCCAACTGGTGTTTTCACACGCTTCAAAAGAAGAAGAATGGATGAATACACTTCCGAACTAAGTGATTTTAAGGATGAGATAAAATCCATGCTGTTTAAGCAGGAACAAGATTTTAGAAAAATCCTGAGTGACATACAATTGAGTAACCACGGCATACAATCGTCTGTTACTCTCCTCGCGACACAAAATGAAGAGTTTAAAAAGAAAATGGAGAAATTGGAATGTAGGATACAGGAAGACCAAAAATATATTACTTTACTGGAAGATAAAATTGAGGAGATACAGATAGGAAATCGTAAAGCGAATTTTGAACTAAAAAACGTTCCCAAAAAATCTCCGGAAACCAAAGAGGACCTTTTGGAAATGGTGATGAATTTGTCGAATAATGTGGGCAGTAATATCAGCAAGTCAGATATCAAAGATATCTATCGTGTGCGAGGGAAAAGAGAAGGACCACAGAATACTCCGATAATCGTAGAAACCTCCTCTACAATGCTTAAGACTGACTTTTTAAAACTCAGCAAGAATTTTAATGTGAAGCATAAGACAAAGCTACGTGCCTTGCACCTAGGCTTTCGCACATCTGAAGACACACCGATCTATGTGTCGGAGCAACTGACAGCAAAAGGCTCTCGTCTACATTTCCTGGCGCGAGATCTTGCCAAGTCGAGGCAGTACAGATTTTGTTGGACGGCATACGGCAAAGTATATGTAAGGAAGGAGGAAAACTCTCCTATCATAACAATCAAAACCGAAGCCCAGGTACAACAATTGCTGCAATGACTAAACTCGGTTGAACTTTATATTCCTTGCTACTACGTTTCTTTCTACTCGTACTTTATAATATGTAATAATCACACACTAACTTACAACTCTAAAACACTTGACACACATCTGCACCTCCAAACCTTGACACATAAACACACTTCTATTACACACACATACCTTAACATACCAATCACAAAATCAACCCCCTACACTTTCCTGTCACTACAAATGTACACCGCCATGTTTAAGCACAAACAAACCACAAACAAAATATTCATACTCTCACATTACACTAGTAAATATATAATTTTGATACGCCAATCAATGATCACTACCCGAGTTTACCTCATTCATAAACACATTCGCAGTCTTTTAGTATTGTCTCATTATGGATAGCTCTCTTAACACACTGAACGAAATAGACGAAATCGAAATAGCTCGAGCTATCCAATGTGATATTGAGGATCTTTTTCATAACATACCTGTTAAAAAGAATGACCTAACAATTTTTTCGCAAAATATTAGAAGTATCTACGCGAACATCGATGGTTTTTATGCTAACATATGCACTTTAGATGCTAATCCGGATCTATTGATATTAACTGAATGCAGACTAAATCCTAATAAACCAACCCCAATTCTAACAAATTATACTGCATTTGAAACTACTCATAAACTAAATCAAAATGACGGAGTTGTAATATACGTTAGAAATGACATTGTAGTGTTGAATGTCAAAGAAATTAAACTAGATCACGCATCATGTTTACAAATAGATACAAATAACAGCGCTGTTTTGGGTATATATCGCTCTCCCTCAAACACCAATGCTGATCAATTTATAAACTCTCTAAACACACATCTAGAAACTCTAAAATCGTATAAAAATGTAATCTTAACCGGTGATATAAACATTAATCTAATTATAAATGATAACGCAAAAGCTTGTGAACGTAGTAACAGACTCAACTATCTTAACATGCTAGCTATGCACAGTCTTATGCCAAGTCACACTTTCCCGACTAGGGAAAACAGTTGCTTAGATCACTTTATGTTGAAACTTGAAAAGCACAAATCATCAGCTCGAGTCGCTGTGCTAAATACGACTGTCACTGATCACTCTATGGTATTTTTAAACATATCTTTTCAAAACATTTCAAAGAAGGATATTATAATAAAAACGGTTACTGACTTTGAAAAAGCTCTAATCAGTTTAACTGAAAAAAATCTATCTGAACTACTTTTTTGCAAAGATCCAAATAGTTTGGTTAAAAGACTTGTTAGCAAAATAGTTGATTCACTACAGGAAAACACTGCATCTGTTTATTTCTCCAATAGTAAATGTGTTATTAAACCGTGGATTTCTCCCGGTATCCTACGATGTATAAGAAACAGGAATAAACAACAGAAAAAACTAAAATCAGATCCTCATAACGAAATTCTTAAAATAACATATAAAAGGTATCGAAATTTTTGTAATAATTTAATAAAGAAATGCAAAAGAAACTATGAAAGAGAACTATTAGCAAAATCAACAGGTAATTCTAAAAGTCTTTGGAAAAATATTAAATCTATAACGTATACAAATAAAAATTCTAAATCAGACACTACTAAATTACTAAATATAAAATATTCACCTAAAGAATCAGTAAATTATGTAAATAAATATTTCGCTAACACTGGAAAAGAACTAGCTGACCTACTAAATTCAACCACTCAAAATCATACATACGAAACGCAAAGTTCACAGCCCAACTCATTTGTTCTTTTGGAAACGGATCCTAAAGAAGTTCATGACGTGCTCATGAGTCTTAAATCAGATAGTGCTCCTGGTGTAGATAACATCCCAACAAGCTTCCTAAAACTTGCTAGAAATGAAGTAGGTCCAGTTATATCCCACTTAGCCAACCTTTGTTTTGATTGTGGAACATTTCCCAAAACCTTAAAACAATCTATTATTACCCCTGTATACAAAAATGGTAAAAAAGACGACGTTAACAACTACAGGCCTATTTCGGTGCTACCGTCAATTTCTAAGATCCTTGAAAAATTAATTAATAAGAGACTAATTAAATACCTGAACAAATTTCAACTTCTTTCCAATTCGCAATATGGATTTAGGAACGGACGATCCACTGAAGATGCGATAACAGCTCTAAGTTCGCTTATTATTGATGAAGTTGATCACGGGAAGAAATGTCTAACCGTATACTTAGATTTAAAAAAAGCGTTTGATACTGTTGATGCTACTATATTGATAAAAAAGCTGGAAAACATTGGTATCAGAGACACAGCATTATCGTTATTCAGAAACTATATGAGTGAACGGAAACAGCGAGTAAAAGTTGGACAGTACGTCAGTGAGGACTCGAACATTGCCTATGGCGTCCCAAAAGGAAGCGTTTTAGGACCTACTCTATTTTTAATATATATTAATAACTTATGCGACCTTAAAATTGATAACGCAAAAATAATCTCATACGCTGATGATACTGCTGTAGTTTTTAGTAATAAAACATGGGACTGTGTTCGACAAGACGCTGAAATTGGACTTACTAGGATCGCACACTGGCTTAAGACAAATTCACTAACACTTAATGCTCATAAAACAAATTACATGTGTTATAGCATTTACAACAGAACTCAACCAGGAAGCAATTTTAACATCCGCATACATAATTCTGTAAACTTACCACACACTGATCCGTGTGACTGTCATTTAATTAATAGAGTATCTAAAACAAAATACTTGGGAATCACGCTGGATCAGAACTTAACATGGTATCCACAGATCGAAATACTCAGCAACAGATTAAGAAAGTTAACTTGGATATTCAAAACCTTACGACATATTGCTCAAGTATCTTTACTAAATAACATTTATATTGCTTTGGTTCAATCGGTTCTAGGATATTGTATCTCTATATGGGGCGGAGCGTCAAAAACTAAATTTGTAGAACTAGAAAGAGCACAGAGAACACTAATAAAGGTTATGTACTTCAAACCATATAGATTTCCAACCCATATGCTTTATTCTTTAAGCCAGTTATTGACTGTCAGGAAATTATATATCGCACATGCTACCTTAAAAAGGCATAAAACCCTAGTTTATGACCCAAGTATCGAAAACTGTAGAAGAAAGGACATAGTTGCTAAGGTTGTTGGCACTAAAACTACATTTGCCCGTAGCCAATATATAAGACAATCAGCCCACCTATATAACCTAATTAACAAGAATTTAACTATTTACCCAATGCAAAGTTATAACTGTAAAAAAGCTATAACTGAATGGATACAAACAAAAAACTACGAAGAAACTGAAGCATTTTTGCAAATTTTAGGTTGAATTCATATCGTCTACAACAGTTTATTAGAAATATAATTAAGCAGCTTCTATTCTACAAAAATGTACCTACATAAACTTATGATTAAAATAAAATAAAATCAAATAACACAATAGATTAAATAGATTGGAGGCATTTCACATAGCATACAATCATATCAATCAAGCACTCAAGCACATTTCCAAATTCACAAACAATCTCACCCTCTCACAAATATACACACCCTTGCTGCAAATCACTTTTTCCTTATATTAATGTATTAAACTCTCATATACGCACACTTAACATCCCGAAAATCACATATAATATAACGCGCACACACACACATACACACACAACATAAAATACATTCAGACACTTACTTATACACAACATTCCTCGCAGATATACATAATACCCACCTATCTGTACTGAAATTTTAACATACAAATCTTTAATTTAATTACTTTGTTAACCTTTTTATAAGTGGGTATTTACATATTTATTATTTTCGCTCCATTGCACCTGACCTAGTTACCTACTTATTCCTTGATGCCATTCCTATCATTATGCAATGCTCATGATGTAATACCTATCTACCCACATTTTATTTTTATTTTTATTTTCTTTAATTATTTTTAGTTCTTAATTTTGTTTAAAGGCACTAAGCATGTACGTATTTACTTTGTAATCTTTAATTGCCTACGTACCTAAACTGTAACTGTACCTAACATAAGATATGGAAGAGCGAGACCATCTAACACAAGTATATTTCTACTTAAAAGATGGTCTCAACACTTATGAAATTGTTAAAAACTGTTACAGAAATAAAAACATTTTGTATTTTGTATTTTGTATAACACGCGTGCGAAGCCGCGGTCATTTACTAGTAATATATATTGCTGAACATTTCCTACATTTCATCTAACCCTAAAGTTTTAGCAGAGATTGTGTTATAGGAGCCACATAATGGTGGCAATTCGGTTGGTTTATTTTTAAAATTAAGAATTGTCAAAAATATATTTAGTTAGTCATAGCATTTGTAAAACCTATTCGGTTGGTACCATCTACAACGCTTCCTATTCGGTTGGTACCATCTACCATCTACAACGCGGAACGCTTAATTAGATTTTGAACTGTCAAATTAACCTTTGGTATGTTGCTGCTACCAACATAAGTTGGTAACATGATTTGACAGTTCAAAACCTAATTTTAGCTAAAATTAGTTAGGTTTGTGCCAACAGAATTGAGGCCAATATATAACTTATATCCTTTTTTTGTACTTAGCTACGTATTATACATAGAAAAACACCCCAAAACACCACAAATATTTGCATATATTCAAATTGAACCCGCAACCATCAGCGTCTCAAGCGGGCCCACTGCGCCACAGAGGTCATCAAAAATACTTATTATATTATTAAACAGTCACCTACAATCCAATATTATTATGTTAGGTATCATATCATTTTAATAACGAAATAGCCAACATTCGCTGAACAAAGCAAGTCAGTCTCGATCCTCGTACGCTATTAATATAAACTTATACTGGCAACTCACTGCCAGGCATCCCCAACTTCAGATTTTAAACCTTATGACAATAGTAATAAGAGGAGTTTTAAAGTAGTTTTTGGAAAGTGAACATAAGCGTTCATAACTGCGAAATGTGTGACGTAATAATATAAGCTTTCCGTAATGTAGTAATTTCAAACAGCGAGATGTTATCGTATGTCAGAAATGTCTTATTTTTTAATGTACCATACCTGACGATCTGATGAGCTTCACGCTTACATAAAGGGAAGAAAGAAAGCTTATCATTGACCGAGCGAGCGCGAATCGCAAGCGAGTATCTCCGTTTCAGCTTAGGCGCAAATGCCATCGTATGTCTGTCCGGCCGGCGTCTATCCGGATGTTCTCCTCTACAGGTCGCATTTCTCAACCGATTCTGGTGAAATTTTGTGAGCAGGTTCTGTAACCATATAGATTTTTTTTGTCGATTCAGTTTCTAAAAACTGGTTCATTTTTCATAATGGTAGATATGATGTATTGAAAACGTAAAAAAGTTACATCTCAGACATTTTGAAAAATGTTAGCGAGGTCTACAGCTCACAGAGACACTAGTAATATGTTTAAATTACTATATTACTAATAAGAATGTATGGCCTCATGTTGTTCTGCCCTCAGACAGTTAACCGACACATTTGAAATGTATTAGCTCTCTTGTATTAGTTTTTCGTAGTTAAGCTAGTTATAAGATAGATGATGCATAAAAGCGCTAGAACCAGGACGAGATTCTTGCCTGTTCTTCTCGGGCTTGGGTTAGGAGGAATTGGCACCTAAATTCACCTAGCATGTAAGACGTTTCAATGATTGTATTGTATAGAATATCTTTTGATTTTGACTGTGGTGCAGTGGACTAAAGCCCAGCTGAGACGCATAAGGTTGCGGGTTCGATTCTCGCCGCGGGACAAATGTTTGTATGATCTGCAAGTATTTGTCGCGGGTTTGGATGTTTCTATGTATAACATGTATGTATTTACAAAAATAAGTTTTATAAAAAGTAATTAGTATACCAGTCATGTGGTATCCATGACACAGGCTCTGTTAACTTTGGAGCCAGATGATGCTGTGTCAAATGTCCGGTATTATTTATTTATTATTATTTATTAGAGGATCAAAAGGAACCCTTATAGGATCGCTTTGTTGTCCGTCTGTCTGTCTGTATATGATGACCCTTTTCTTCAGGAGAGTATGGAAGTATTAAGTTGAAACTAACGGTCTCTCGGAGCTGAAAAAAAATGAAATAAAATGAATGACTTTCCACGTCATTATTTAATATGCAAGTTGTTCGTTTATTACATAGCATAGCAAAGTACTGAAAACAATGTCAATATGTAATAAATATAAATGATCATATAAATATTGGTGGACAATACACACAACACTATCTAGCCCCAAACTAAGCGTAGATTGTATTATGGTGACCAGATGACTACAGAATACTTATATATTTTTAAATACATACATACCTACATGTGATACTTTCACCCAGGCACAGAACCAACGCCTATGCTCATTACACAAATTTTTCACCTGCGAGGGAATCGAATCCTCAACCTACAGCGCAGAAGGCAGAGCTACTACCAACTGAGCTGCCAATGCTTGCCTTTATTCTACCATCAAAAACTAATCCTTAGGAGCTTAAACTTATGGCTTAATCTACATTAAACGTTTATAAGTAGGTAGGTACTTACCTACTATTTTGTTTCGTTGAGACACCAACAACGTATCTATATTTCTACTTACTTTATAGCCTGGCCTCTCAGCTCAGGTAATAGTAGCTATGCTATGCCTTCTGCGCTGTTGGATGTGGCGATTACCTCCCACAATCATTTGTGTGATGAATATAGTTGTTTGTTCTGTATCTAGGTGTTAGTATCATAAGTATATAGAAATATATAAGTATTATCATATGTACTAAAACATTTATTTACAAAAATAATTTTAGAAATGTACATAATAATATAAAATATATGTAAACCGGACCAGTGCGAGTCGGATTCGCCCACCGAGGGTTCCGTACAAATTTGTAGGTAAATGCAATTTAAATTAAAATTATTATACGCACGTACCTAATAATTTTAATTGCAATTGCATGTACTATACTTATATAAAAAAGAGAAAAGGTTTTTTTTATTCTTCGTCATAAATCGAAAACTATACATCATAAACATAATTAAAATGTGTTTAAGCTTGTGCTAATAAAGCCCTTTCATACGATACCCCACATGACACGGTTAACTCAATTCAAAATTTGAACCGCCGCCGGCCGGCGCCGTTCCTTGCATAAAGACCCTGTTTTTTATGATTTAATTAAAATCTATAGTTTTCAGATTTTTCCCTATACTTGTAGTATAAGACGGTATTACTTGCCAAATTTCATAGTTCTAGGTCAACGGAAAATACCCTATAAATTTTGATTCCCTTGAGAGTATCGAAATATACGTTTTTTGCAGCATAAACGGACGTATCATATTGTTACGTTAACTTAGAAGCTAATTTTTTTCACAGCTTCAAGATACTGTAGACCTAAGTAGATACATCCACGTGTTCCCGAGATAAACAGACAAACAGACAGACAGACAGACGGACGGACGTACGGACAACAAAGTGATCCTATAAGGGTTTCGTTTTATTTCCTTTTGAAGAACGGAACCCTAAAAAGATTTAGGTCCATACTGAAGCAATGGCTTCTATGCTACACGAAGCTCCTCCGAAATAGACTTTGAGATGTAAGCCTCATCTGACCCCCAGTGACTTACGAAAATAGCTGAAACCTGCTATATCCTTTAAAAATAGAGCAAATCCATTTTAAAAGGTGTTGATAATAACAATCCCGGGACCTGAAATCCCGGCATTCAACACGAGGATACCACAGCATTTGATCCTGGTAGCGCGTGCCAAATCCCGCATATACGAAATACTAGCGAAATGTCGCTGAAGCAATCCCGGCCGGGAATAAAAAATAAAGAGTCGAATTAATCCCGCACTGGGATAGAAAAAGTACAAATAATTTGGGAGTTTTATTTAAGGATTAAAGATTACATACCAAACTATACAACGCGATGGTTTTCGGATCCACTTGAAGTAGTATTTCGAAAATCTAACTATTTTCGAATTTTCTCCATCACAATCTGCAGCCATTTAATAATTTACTTAATTTATTGAATACTTAGCAAAATAGATTTCGAGTTGTCAACCCTTTCATTTGTAATTTCGTTTTCCAATTTTTGGGACAAGTGGTATCTTGATTGAGCAATTAAGTTTTGCAGAGCCTGATTTTTTCGAGAGTTTTTTTGTGATTGAAATGGATTTTAAATTGGAATCATCAGGTCGATTCTCGTATTCTATAATGTGCTAAAAACGAGCGGCTGTTGGAGACGTTTGTGTCTAAACTAAACTTTTTGCGTATTTTACATAGAACACGAGATTAAAATTAAATAAAATTAATTTATATTAGTCGAGCTATCTATAAAACGATTTATAGATAGCTCAACTGATCCAGATCTCTACCAGGCAGCGTTCTATTATTGAATCAGACAACACAAAGATCCATAGATTACAGTAGTAAATATGACACAATATATTAAAAAATTCAATAACAATATATTACACATAAAAATCCATCCGGCCACACATCTGGCAGAAGCTGGATGCGTCGAACTGAAGACAGGGCGCAATGGCCCTCATTAGGGGAGGCCTATGTCCAGCAGTGGACTGCTATGGGCTGATGATGACACATAAAAAAATAATTCAATAATATAATAAAACTTGTTTGGCACAAGGGTTGATCTGGCTTGACATCCAGTGCCTTTGCAGATTACTGCAATATTTGCCAGCCAGCACCCCTATCAGACTGTTGCGGTGCTGCACAGCATCCTGCATCATCGTCATTTAGACTGCAGTATCTCTGCGTTACATTATTGATATTAGTATTATTTTGTAGATAGATAACTATTAGGTAGGATATAGCTTGTATTGAGCTTGTATAGTTATATGTCCTAGTCATTATAATACAATAAATAAGAATGAGAATAGGATTATTTTTAGTCGTCTTGCGAAGAAAACATTGAGCATTTGTTTTATTTATTTTTCTCTAGTTATTTTCAGTTAGATTTTTAACTTTGGTGTTTTTATTTAATAGAGATTTAATTCGTTATTGACTCGGGTGTGAATAATTGGATTCAAAGCTCTGTGTCTCTTTGTGCTTCGAGCAAAAATAATCCGTAGCTTTGTTTAGTTTTATTTTATATGAAAGGCACCATTTTATATAATATAACAAATGACGAACGACAAGATACGACTTTGTGACATACTAAACAATATAAACACTGGCAAAATTCTCATTATTATGACACATGCCATTAACGAAGAAGAAGAAGACAGGTTTTCACAAATCACACTTGTTTTAATTTCCGTTAAAAAAATAAAAGCTGTTGAATAAATAAATGTAAGTCCAATCAAAGTCCGATTCAACGTGGTCCTTGTGATTTTATTGAATAAAAATGATTTGATATGATTTGATAATACTGCCTGGTATTCAATGTAGGTAAATATCATTTTTCGTTTGCATAACTTTGTGAAACTAGTGAAAATTATCCAAATTTTTAATATTGTTAAATTCTAGGTGTACCTAGTTGAAATTATTCGTAGTGTGTGTGTGTATGTGTGAATCTACCTTTTACTTTTTCTTATTTTTGTACCTACCTATCTTTTCATTTCAGTAAGCAAAACCTTAGATAATATAACTACCTTAGAAAGTATAACTACCTATCTACAGACCGAACAACAACTTTACATTTATAAATATAATACTTTAAGCTAAAAAACTATTCTCATGTAAGTGACAGTCTAAGTCTAAAATAAGTATATATATAATGTATATAATATATATATATAATAAAAAAATATATATAATAAAAAAAGTCTTTTTTGAGAATAAAATATCTTTAAACTTTAGCATCACTGAGATAAGTCAAAGTAGGTGCATCATGCTGCATACAATGCGTTTGCTTGCAGTATTCCTTGTGCGCAACTCCCACCGGTATAGCACCGACTATATTCTGACACATTCTCTTAAAAAGCTTTTTACAGCTGCACTGAAAGACTTTCATGCTAATATTATATTTTGACGAGCCAACACTGTCTCAAGGATTTTATAGGAACATGAAAATTTTAGTACGACTCAAAGAGTTTTAGGTATCCATGCGTTCGCGAGATGTGTACCAACCTTCATGTTTCGACACGGAATAGAGAAGGTTTGGACGTAGGTATCTACGGTTACTTTTTTGTCACTGTAGTATGTGCCAGATCTGGCCACCTTCGCGAGCCGGCGGCGTATCGCCACATAGTTCATAGAATACTTAAGAGAATATCTCGTAATTAAAAAATAATTTTAACTACGAGATATTCTCTTTAAATAGTTCACTGTCTCTCGCTTCCATTGATATAAAATACTCAATGCTATGATATCAAGAGGACATTTAAATCGAAATCAAATGATGAAGTTTGGGTACGTCATACGGTATTGCTGACGTCATTTCCTATAAACTTTTCGTGTAAATACCAATTTGATATATTGGTAGAATACTCAAATGATAAAAAAAAAAATGTAAAATGTAAAAAACGATTTATCTGCGCTTATCAATTCGAAATATTAATCAATTTGAAATATTAAAATAATATTTTTTTTAATCTGTTTTTTTTCCACCATTTTTTTTGCTTTATTAATAATGGAGTTTAGTAATATTTTTTATGTGTCCTTCTACATAACGTCTTACTGCGCCCCAAGATCCTTCCAGACTGTGATTGTGTAATTAAATAGACATCAAAAGTTTGAAGGGCCCAAAACGAAGCATAGCTAGGTGGACCCGATGACGGATAGATTACTTATATTTACTTAGATTACCTATATATTTTTAAACACATACTTATGATACTCTATAACTACCAATCACAGATCAGACATAATGTATTTTTATACACAATATAAACATATGTTCACGTACTGCCACACCCATTTATTGTCTTAAAAACATTTTGAGGAAATGAAACAGATATGTTTTTATACGAGTATAAACCTACTGGTTTAATTTAAATGTGTTTCATAAAAGCTTTCGCTTTCGCTTTCAAGTTGGAAATCATTCAATGTTTTCCATAAACATCTTCCTATATATCCTATAAAAAGCATAAAGGGTAATTTTTCTAATGGAAATCCATCAGTAAGTTCTGTTTTTTAGTAAGAAGCTAAATAACACCAACAGACAGACAAAACAAAATGATTCTATCTATAAGGTTTCTGTTTCTCCCTGGGGTTACGTAACCCCAGATACTATACTGTATATAACATAAATAAATAAATATTGGTGGACAATGCACACAAACTATCTAGCCCCAAATTAAGCATGTCTTGTACTATGGTGACAAGATAGAATACTGATAGAATACTTAAATAATTTTAAATGCATACTTAATGATGAGAACACCCAGACACAGAACAAACACCTGTGTTCATCACACAAATGTTTATTCTGGGAGGTAATCGAACCATAAACCTTAAACCCTAAGGCAGAGCTACTACCAACTAAGCCGGCAGGCCAGTCGAATCATATCTATAATACTTAAGGTTCGGCCAAACCTGCGCGTCAGTAACACGGGATGCGAGAGCGTCTGCAATGCAATGTGCAACTTGGTTGCGTTGTAGTGCAATGCGCCATAGATAAAGTATGAGAAGCTTCCACCGCGCGGCAGACGCTCCCGCTTTTCAGTCGTTTTGGTCGAACCTTTACTGGCCTATTATTATATTATGACTGGCCTCTCAACTCAGTTGGTAGTTGGTTAGGGTTGAAATTAATTCCTTTCCAGAAAAAACGTATTTTTTTTGTAATGAACACAGATATTTGTTCTGTATCAATATTTGGGTGTTATAAATTATCATATGTATGTATTTAAAAATATGTAAATATTCTATCAGTCATCTGGCCACCATAATACAAGCTATGCTTAGTTTGGGGCTAGATGGTGTTGTGTGCATTGTCCACCATTATTTATCATATATTATTTACTTCTTATATATATTATCGTGCTTATCATACCACATCCACCTATCTTCTATGCCTACTCCGTTAAGTACCGTTCTTGACGTATCCCATTGGGTATTAGTCAAATAAATATTTTATGTAAGTTGTAAAACTTATTAATGATAGGTATCGTGAAACGTATGAGATGGTTCGCAATTTCCTTCGACATAGGTACATATTTGGCAGTGACGTCATACACACCACGAAAGTGCTCATAAAATGGATAGTGTCTACTGACTCGATGATAAGCTGTTAGGGCACTTTTTTATTGTCATTTTGGGGATAATAATAATAACTAGTGGTCGCCCACTGGTCGAAATTCGACCATAATTAGGCTTAAAGAAATTTATTCTCAAAAAGACAAGTATTGTAGCTTACAATAAGAAAAAGTTTAACATAAAGTAAATATAACTTATTAGTAAGTCGGTCGTTTGAGCACCTGGGTTACTGTATAGGTAAGTAGGATTATTATTTACCCATCCAATGCATCACTAAATCTTAGAAAAAGTTAATTAATAATTAATGTATTTTTTATGCATAATATATATACATATTTTAAATTAGTGTACAATTCTTAAAAATTATACTCTAATATTATTACAATCTAGCCAATTAGGCCAATCAGTAATTTAACTATAACATATTTTTATAACGTAAATAACCTAAGAATGTGTCCAATAGCACTTTTCTTATTGTCTCTAGTTAAGGGGAGACACTTTGTTAATGTGTTCTTTATGAATATATTGTATTGTCATTTTCACTTTCTATCACTGTTACACTACACTAACTCAAACGGCTTGGTTCGTTTGAGTCTTCTCACTATCTCCATGCATTATTATATGCTTATGCATAATTAATAAAAATTTTAGCATTCTGCACTTCTTCTCTATATAAACTATATATCATACTATATACAGACTATCATACTCCTCATTAATATATGGATAATAATAATAATAATGCCGGACATTTCACACAGCACTATCTGGCCCCATAGCCCATAGTAAGAAAGCTTGTGTTATGGGTACCACATGAGTGATATACTACTTATATATAAATATATTTTGTAAATACATACATTTTATACATAGAAACAACCAGTCCTGAGACAAATACTTGCACATCATACAAACATTGGCCCGCGGTGGCAATCGAGCCCGCAACCTTCTGCGTCTCAGCCGGACCTTCGCTTACTGCGCCACAGTGGTCGTCAAACAATTTTAACAAAGACTTTAGAAGCCAGTAAGGGTAAGAATGACTAGTGTTCAGGGTTCAAAACCTATTACAGGCCATCTAATACGCAAAGCAAAAAAATCAAAATTGTCTATACTTTTTTCATTAAAAAAAAAATCTAGTAAAGCCTTACTAACCGTGATCATTTTCCTTGTAATTTCATATCCAACTATTTTACAAAACATTTTGGGTTTCTCCAAACAGTATGTTAGCCGGTAGGGGACACCTACTTCTATCAAAAATGGCCCCTTCAAAGCTAAATATTCATCAAACGAATACCTGTATCGAAATTCTTTTTAAGAAACATCGTAGTATCTTACAAATACCTATCGAAGGATATGCTATAGGATATCTATTTATCTAGATAAGAGATATATAGATAGATAGAAAATACTTTATTGCACACCACAAATACATTGGCCTTTCGATACTTTGTTCCTTTTACCACACGGGTTCGAAATAACCAGTGACAAAAAGAAGAAGACTTGACGATTTCCTCAAGAAGTGTTCCTTCACTGTTTATAATAGCCGCATTGGCTACGTAGCATGCTACGAAAATCCTTTAGCTACGCCGTAGTAATCGTCGTAGCATAAGTACGCAGGAGAAGTTAAAATATAATTTAATTATCGGACCAAGGCAAGTTTCTTACGAGTACGTTACTCTTCTCTGACGAGAAGACAGTACCTAAATTAAATTAGTATGTAAGACGATTCAATCATCTTGTATTGAATAAAAAAGTATTGAATTTGAAAATTGCATTTTTTTTTTAGAAAGCTCTACTTTACGTATGCACCTCCAACGTTTTGGTCTGGGTGTTTCTATGTATATTTATGTATGTATTTACAAAAACAAAAGTATATAAGTAGTGTATCAGTTATGTGGTACCTATAACACAAGCTCTGCTTACTTTGGGGCCAGATGATGCTGTGTAAAATGTAAGGGTTTTTTTTTTTAATTATTTTTATCATAACGTTTCCCGCGCGATTTAGATAAGTACTAATATTATTCAGTGACCGACATATTTTTAAGCGACTAGCTGCTGCTCGCGGCTTCGTACGCATGGTTCGTACCTAAAAAGTATGTTCGTTCCCAAGTTATAATAATATCTCCAAGACCCGTTGCCGTCAGCCGTGAAAAGTTAACAATCAGACAGACAGAGACTCGAATATTATATTTATATTTATTTACTACCCGTACTCGTTCGCAACTTCGTCCGCACTTTTTAAATAAAAAAATTATATGTATAATTTATAATAATATAATATGTACATGTATAAAATTATATTAAAAATAGGTATATTACAATATAATCACAAATATTAAAAGTCTTTGCTTGCAGATTTTTTTAAGTGATAGTGATTCTGCTATTTGGGGCACAGACAAATCCTCCAAAATGAATCATGAAAATCGGTCGAGCCGTTCTCGAGTTATATATGGTGTAACTAACATGACTTTGTTTTATATGTATATATGTAGGTATTATAATGTATATATGTATTATATATGTTAAATATGTTATTTATGTATTTATAATATTAGTATTGGCGGATGTAAGGTACCCTACATTCCTACGTTCAAATAGGCAAAGCGTATTCTGCACTTCAGTTATGAAGTTACAATTTAGTGGATCCAATCTGTTAAGCAAAAAAATTTGTCGCGCCAGAAGAAATAGAATTACGGGATAGAAAGAGATGTACTATGTAGGTAAATGTAATGTTAGGCGCTAAGCGCTTGTGTGAGCTAAATTGAACTTTGTTGCGTTGTACCAACAGTCGTTATTTATTCAGCATTATGCTGAGCTGAGTACCGTTTTCACGACTAAAAGCCTAGATACTAAGAAATTTATTTAAAGTTCAAAAAAGGACTTCCAAAAAGGAGGACGTTCTCATTTCGGTTGTATTTTGATTTTTTTTTATGTTTGTTACTGATTTGAAAAAAATATTTTTTATATGAAATATACTTTCCGATTGGTCCCATATCACTCCTCAAATCGGTTCAGCAAACTACTGAACCGAGTAAAACCGAGTCTGAATCAAAGGAGCTGGAAAAAATATCACATGCAACGATAACGAAATTTAGTATTTTGGTTTCCTGTGGCTTTCCAGAATTACGAATTTTGAAAAATGATCAAGCATTAAAAAAACTATTTTAACCGACTTGAAAAAAAGGTTCTGATTCAGTTGTATTTTTTTTATATGAATGAAGTCGGTTTCTTTTTAGTTTTTTAGAGGTCATTTTTTTTTTCTTCTGTACTTTGAGAAGTGAACTAAATAAATGTTTTCTGTCTCACTATCTAGTTTAGTATAAATAAGAGTTTATATAATACTAGCTGGTGCCCACGACTTCGTCGGCGCAAGAATAGTACGTCGAGTAGCTTATTTTCTTCTCCAATGTCCTTCATACCAAAATTCATCAAAATTATCAAAGTTATGAAGGTGTAACAGACAGACGGAGTTACTTTGAGAGACCTTTGGACAAAGTTTATCTACTTTAAATATCAGAAGCGATAAAAGTATTTATTTTGATATAAGGATCAATTTTGTTATTACCAATGTGCATCAAATTTTGGTAGTAACAAATTTTGGTAGTAACAAATTTTGATGCACATTTGTGCATTAGAATCAAATTATCAATTGTTATTGTATTTATGGTTCACTATTTTGGCGATAATGGCTTACACATATAAGATATGCTGTCGTGGACTTTTTTTAGGATGGATTATTTAAGATAAACATTTCAATTATCTTCTTACCATTATTATAAACGCGAAAGTTCGTAAATATGTTTGTTACTATTTCACGCAAAAACTACTGAATGGATTTTAATGAAACTTTACAATAATACTAATAATACAGCTTATACATCAGAATAAGCTCAATCGTCGACGGAGTAAGTACAGCACAAGACCCACGAGGGACTTACTGCACTACTCTAAACATAAAACTGTGGCTTTTAGGGGCAGTTTCCGGTACCAGGCGACCAAGTGTTGGAATAACATACCACCACCACTTCGTCTGCTTAAATCTAAGTATTCTTTCAAAAAGAATTACAAAAACTATTTATTGAAGCAGCAGAAAACTGGGTTGTCTGGTACCCACACTTATGATGCACCCTTTGCTTGTTGATGACCATTTATGTATGTATGTTACGCGTTAGTTGGAAAGTTATAATGGATATTGCGTATGTGTATTGTATTGTAATTTTTTATTTTTTTTTGTGTATATGTATAAGGCAGGCATAATAACCATTTCGTTTGTGTTCATATTTGTTTATTTATTTCTTTTATTTCTGGCGTTTCGTAAGGTTGAGTGACTGGATCGAAGGTCTCGGCAGAATAACAGCGCTGACCTGTCATCCGACAGGGAAGCATAACGCTGAGTCGAGATCTTTTTGCTGCATTATTGCACATAGCACTGTTAGGTAGGTAAGTACGCAGAATAATTTTAAGCTGTTTAAATGTCTTTTCTCCTTTTACTTTTTGATATGTGTCACTTCCTTTTTACCTAATTTTGTTACTCTTTGTTATTATTGATGTGTTTGTGTGCTTATTCAGTAAATAAACAAATGTCTATGTCTATGTCTATGTCTATGTCTAATAACACATAAGCTATTATTTATAAATATATTGTGTGAATTGTCCAAAATATAACGATTCCTTATCATAATTTTGATGAATTTTGGTATAAAGATAGATAGGACCTTGGAGAATAAAATAAGCTTGTAGCCTACCTATGTATGTACATAATATATCACTACATATTTATTAGTATATCTACCTATCTATTTATAAGTACTTACTTATTAGGATAACATTTAAATTATTATTATTATTATTATTATTAGGTACACATACACATTATATATATATATATATATATATATATATATATATATATCATATACTCCAAAGTATATATAAGTACTTACTATATTTACATAAGCATAAATAAACTATAATTATTAACACTCCACAATATATACAATACAATACTTGCTCACGATATTTTATCGTTGCGCCGTCAACCGTACGGCTTGTGGTGCATTGGAACCAAACATCGTGCAATCCAAAACAGTGCAGTTTCGAGTGCAGTGCAGTCGTCAGCATTTTACATTGCAGCCACAAGTGCAAGCGAGATGTGCGAGCGCAACCGTCTGGGTCGCCACAAGAGTGAGCAAGACGGATGCGCGCGCGCCTCACCAGTTGAGATTAGACTTCGGAGCTTACACCCGTATCGCGCGACCTATATTTCGCTAATACCAATTCCCTCTCGTATTCTTGTGTATATCTTTAAGACTTTCTTCTACTGTTTCTCTTACTCCTTCTAAAACTATAGTGTGTTTTGTGAGCTTGTTAATGTACTGACTAGTGTAACCTGTGCCTATCTAACTACGCAATAAACTTTACCTAGTGCTTATTACTGGACTGCTTATTTCTCCTTGGACCTGCAGAAGCTACATTGTACGTAATAAGGTATATATATACCTATTTCTACCTACTACCTCTCACCACCACCTATAACTGGTGACCCCGCTAAGTGCACGATTTAGAAACATCATGAGTGAAGAAAGCAGTGATTCTGAAACATCGCAAAATGGCGCTGGTAAAAATGTTACCAAGTGCAATGCAGCAAAAATGTGCGTTTCCACTGTACCATCCAACTTTTATAAATTAAAAATAAAAGTTCCTCCATTTAGTCCTGATGATCCGGAGATATGGTTTGCACTTTTGGAAAGCCAATTTGAAAGTCGTGGCCTAACTAATGACACCGACAAATTCAATAGTGTCGTCACGAACTTGGACTTGCAACATGCGAAGGCTGTGAAGGACCTCATTATTAAGCCTCCGGCCCAGAATCGCTACGAAAAAATTAAAACCGAGCTGATTCGTCGCTTATCAGCCTCCCACGAGAAAAAAGTGAGACAGCTATTAACTCACGAAGAACTCGGTGATCGGAAACCGTCACAGTTCCTGCGCCATTAACAGGATTTAGCTGGACCCTCCGTACCTGAGGACTTCATCCGGACCATCTGGAGCAATCGCTTGCCCAATAACATCCAGACAGTATTGGCATCACAAACTAGCCACTCTCTGGACCAGCTCTATGACCTGGCAGACCGTATACAGGAAATAACTGCACCCTGCAACATAGCGGCAACGTCATCCGAAGCAGCAACTAGTGGCAGCACATCCAGTGAAATCGCAGAACTGAGAAAGATGGTGGAGCGTCTCACACTGAAGCTAGACGAGCACACTCGTACTTATCGCTCTAACGAACGCTCTAACGACCGCTCCAACGATCGTTCCAATGACCGTTCCGGCCGTTCTCGATCTCACCATCAACGCTCATCTTCACGCCACCGATCCAGATCAGCCTCGAATTACAAGAAGTTCCCGGTATGCTGGTACCACACTAGACACGGATCGAAGGCTCACCACTGCATCAAGCGCACTATGAGGGTATACACACAAGTCACTGCCGGTATCAACCAGGAACTGGGTACCTGTAGTACGGTCGGTCACGAAGAGTCGACTTGAAGAGGAGAGGCAATCGTCCGCCGCCATGAGCGACTGCCCGTGGAGTTTCCCGCCTTGTGGTAGTCGCATGACTACCACAAGGCGGGAACGATGGCTAGGAATTCGAACTCATGCTCTCTAATGGCACTGCACGACCTTCCGAAAGTTCCTGGGCTTCGCCGTTACACCTAGCACCTAAGATGGATAACGGCTGGCGGCCTTGTGGCGAATATAGGATGCTTAATGCGCGGACCATCCCAGATCGTTATCCAATTAGGCACATCCATGACTTTGCCCAAAGTATTGCTGGTTCCAAAGTCTTTTCCACAATTGATTTAGTCAAAGCCTATAATCAAATCCCAGTCTATGAGGGAGATATTATGAAGTCGGCCATTACTACCCCTTTTGGACTGTATGAATTCCCATTTATGTCCTTTGGTTTGAGAAATGCGGGACAAACGTTTCAAAGATTTGTTGACGAAATGACCAGAGGCCTTGATTTCGTGTATTGCTATTTAGACGATTTTTTAGTTTACTCTCGCAACGAGACCCTACACGAAATTCACCTCCAGCAACTTTTTACCCGTATGAAAGAATACGGCATTCTCGTCAACACTTCTAAATGTGTTTTCGAAGTAAACGAGGTAACCTTCCTGGGTTACCGCATTTCCCAATCCGGAACCAAACCCTTCGAGTTAAAAGTCGAGGCCATAAAGGAATTCCCAGTCCCAAAAACCGTCAAGCAACTCAGGCGCTTTTTAGGGATGCTTAACTTTTACAGGCGATTTCTGCCTCAAGCCGCTAAGACCCAAGCCCCTTTGAACGCCCTTCTTGCTGGTGGTTCACTCAAGGCATCACAACCTGTTGATATTACTGGTGACACTCTGCTTGCTTTTGAGCAATGTAAAGAAAGCCTGTCTAATGCCGCATTACTTTCACACCCTGATTGCAACGCCAAACTCGCATTGGTAACAGATGCGTCCGATCTGGCAATGGGTGCCGTAGTGCAGCAGTTGAAGGACGGCGAATGGCAGCCACTTGCGTTCTTCTCGCGAAAGTTTAGTCCCTGCCAACAAAAATACTCTCCTTACGACCGCGAGCTCTTGGCTATATACGAAAGTATAAAATACTTTCACCACATGCTGGAGGCTAGGCATTTCGTGGTATACACTGACCATAAGCCGATCACTTTCGCTTTCAATGATCGAAAAGCCAATTGTTCGCCACGTCAGTACCGTCATCTCGATTACATCTCGCAGTTCACAACCGACATCCGACACATATCTGGCAAAGATAATGTCGTTGCCGATACACTGTCACGTGTCGATGAACTGCAGATGCCAATCGATTGTGACCAACTCGCTACATCTCAAGCGACTGATCAAGAGCTTCAGCAGTTTCTTAGTGGCAAATTTTCACTACGCCTTACGAAGCTCAAGATCCCCAACAGCAATCTCGAGATCTACTGTGATGTGAGTACTACATCACCCAGGCCTTTTGTGACGAAGCCCTTACGAAAGCAACTCTTTGACAGTCTTCATAGCCTTATCCACCCAGGCGCCAAGGCAACCACTAAATTGGTAGCTGAGCGGTTTGTATGGCCCGGGATGCGCAAAGATTGTCGAGAGTGGTCACGAAAATGTCTAGCTTGCCAACGCGCCAAGGTACACCGCCACGTGTCTTCACCTTTAGGCACTTTCGATTTGCCTCGTGCTCGGTTCGCGTTTATCCACGTAGACATAGTTGGCCCTCTACCACCATCTCAAGGTTACCGTTACTGTCTCACAACAGTAGACAGGTTCACTCGATGGCCTGAAGTCATACCCATGGTTGACATGACAGCCGAAACAGTTGGAAAGGCGCTAATATCATGGATATCCAGGTTTGGATGTCCAACAGATATCGTCACTGACCGTGGTCGACAGTTTGAGTCCACCCTTTTCCAATACCTTGGAAAAATGATCGGATTCAAACACCGTCGAACGACCGCGTACCATCCAGCTTGTAATGGTTTAGTGGAACGCTTTCATCGACAACTGAAAGCCGCCATAATGTGTCACGCAGACTGCAACTGGGTTGATTCTTTGCCTCTTGTGCTTCTGGGCATCCGGTCTTCTTTTAAAGACGATCTGCAAGCATCTTCCGCAGAGTTGGTTTTTGGCGAGCCGTTACGTCTACCTGGAGAACTTTTCCAGGCAACAGCTCTCAATACAACCGATATTTCGGACTTCACAACTCGCCTACGCAACTTTGCAGCGAAGCTTAGACCAGCACCCGCAGCACGTCACAGTAAGGATAAAATATTTATTTACAAAGACTTAACCTCATCTAGTCACGTATTTTTAAGAGACGATGCAGTACGAATCTCTTTGCAGCCCCCATACTCTGGGCCGCATAAAGTACTCGAACGGGGTAACAAAAATTTTAAAATATTGGTCAAGGGCAAGAGTGTCACAGTAACTATAGACCGCCTTAAGCCGGCCTACTTACTCGTAGACCCATCTCCAACTCCTTCCAATACCACTCCCACTACCGTTCCTACTTCTACCCCTACCCCATTGCCCGATCGTCCTCTAGCACAGCCAAATGCCCAGACCCCTGGAGATGTCAAGCGAACTCGCTCTGGCCGTGTGGTTCGATTTCCTAACTTCTATCGACCATAGTGACGGTCTCTGGAAGGGAGTGATGTAGCCTACCTATGTATGTACATAATATATCACTACATATTTATTAGTATATCTACCTATCTATTTATAAGTACTTACTTATTAGGATAACATTTAAATTATTATTATTATTATTATTATTAGGTTATTATTCACATTATATATATATATATCATATACTCCAAAGTATATATAAGTACTTACTATATTTACATAAGCATAAATAAACTATAATTATTAACACTCCACAATATATACAATACAATACTTGCTCACGATATTTTATCGTTGCGCCGTCAACCGTACGGCTTGTAGTGCATTGGAACCAAACATCGTGCAATCCAAAACAGTGCAGTTTCGAGTGCAGTGCAGTCGTCAGCATTTTACATTGCAGCCACAAGTGCAAGCGAGATGCGCGAGCGCAACCGTCTGGGTCGCCACAAGAGTGAGCAAGACGGATGCGCGCGCGCCTCACCAGTTGAGATTAGACTTCGGAGCTTACACCCGTATCGCGCGACCTATATTTCGCTAATACCAATTCCCTCTCGTATTCTTGTGTATATCTTTAAGACTTTCTTCTACTGTTTCTCTTACTCCTTCTAAAACTATAGTGTGTTTTGTGAGCTTGTTAATGTACTGACTAGTGTAACCTGTGCCTATCTAACTACGCAATAAACTTTACCTAGTGCTTATTACTGGACTGCTTATTTGGACCTGCAGAAGCTACATTGTACGTAATAAGGTACATACCTATTTCTACCTACTACCTCTCACCACCACCTATAAGCTATTCAAAGTACTAATCCTACGCAGACGAAGTCGCGGGCACCAGATAGTTCATTATATACGTGTAATTCTAACGGTTTTTGCAGCGCACGATAGAATAGCTCGCAGATGGCAGAAGTTTATCCTACATACTTAACACTTATCGTTATATTTTTGACAATTCACACAATACCTTTATAAATTACTATATTACTATGTGTTATTCTGATGTATAAGCCATATTATTGTAAAGTTTCATTAAAATCCATTCAGTAGTTTTTACGTAAAAGAGTAACAAACATCCATCCATCCATCCATCCATCCATACCTACAAACTTTCGCGTTTATAATATTAGTAGGATAGCCTATGTGTTATTCTGATGTATAAGCTAAATTATAGTTAAGTTTCATTAAAATCCATTAAGTAGTTTTTGCGTTAAAGATTAACAAACATACATACAAACTTTCGCGTTTATAATATTAGTAAGGATAAGGAAGTAAGGATAGTAAGGATTTTCGGAAAGTCTGTCTTTTGTTCTTGTCCTCATAAGTCTGTGGTTCAAGTCCACACAACCAGCTTTCTTAACAATAAGTTTAAATTTTCTTCCTACAAACAGAGCCAGCAAAGGCACTGATAAACTCCCAACAATATTGTTTCCAATATAAACAACTCATGATCACCATAATACCTCGGTCTCGTGTCTCTTACGAAGAATGCATGGGCATTTGCAACGAGCTATTTGGTAGCTTATTGCATTCGTAATGCTTGTTAGGTATCGGCTCTAGCGGTATCAGTATTTTGTGGTCCAAGGACTTTGATAGTAGCGACTTTTTATTTAATTTTGTTCCATGTCACCTTAACGTGTGGTGCCTTAGTTGATTTAGGCCACATCCGCCACATTCCACATTCGCCATCAATCAAAAATATTTTAATTTTTGTTCCATTTTGGTCATTGATGACGAATAAGGAAAACAAATGAGTTATGTATCTAGACAGACGAACTTTATTCTTCTGACGCTTCGGCGGCCGCTGCCGCGGCACGCTCGCTTTGCTCGCTCGCCTTGCGCGTTGTTTTCTATACTATAACATAACCTAGCCAACTGGTTTCTATCTGATTAATTTCTTTATGACAAACACGAAATCTGTCGAATGAGGAATCATGAACAATATCGTTTTGTCAGAGGTTATAAAATCTGAGGAATTCGGAATCTGGCGGATGTGTCCTAAAACCCTAAGTTTACCGATAATACTCTAGTTACTTATCCTTAGCAGCGTTTAAAAAGATAGTCATAAACACGTCCAATAGTTAGTATCTCACCATATGCTCACTTCTTATCCATCTGCCAAAAAAGAGAGGTTTTCAAGTATATTAGCACTGCCCGTCAACGTGGCAGTGCCACCAGTGTCTTAGGGACGTTGCCCTCAGGCAATGAGCTATCTATAGATCGTTTTGGGCAACTTGGATAGCTCAACAGTTTCACATGTATTTTTATTGGATGTTTGAAGTGTGGGCTGGAAAGTCTAGTATACGTTTCTAACCTAGCGTACATTTCTGTAAAGGCTTATGTCGTTATATTTTCCTAAATATATAATTATTAAAATATATAATTAATAATTAATGACTTTTAAATACTTTTTGACATTACCTATACTTTTGATGAATGTTTGAGGCGTAATTTGTACGAATATACTATGTAAGTTGGAATGTGTGGTTCTTTCTTGAATTAAGTCTGGGACATCGAAAGCTTAGTTAACGTAATAAATAAGGTCTATCAATGTGGTCATTAACAATTTTATACAAGTTATATTAGTATTATATTGTGTAGTTCTATGTTGTACTTGGACCATACCTCCGGTATATCCCGAGGCAGCTTCAATAGCGGGCACATCGCTTCGGCATTTGTTGGCTTCTGCAATTGTCGCCGAGCATCGATTCTATTTTAATATGTGGGTACATTTCCGTGCCCACATATTAAATACACATATTCCGTGGTACTGATACAGTGTCGTAAGCTAATGTATTACCGTGACCTTGTATTATTCTTCTGGCGCTTCGGCGGCCGCTGCCGCGGCACGCTCGCTTCGCTCGCTCGCCTTGCGCGTTGGTTGTTTTCTATACTCTAACATAACCTAACCAATTGATCGATTTATCTACAAGAGGAAACCAGGGGGGTTGTGGCTAGAGGATGCCCACAGGGCGGAGTCCTGTCACCGCTCCTATGGAACCTGGTTGTAAACGATCTAATCACCAAACTGAACGCCCAACGTTTCTATACGGTGGGCTATGCAGACGACCTTACCATACTAATATCAGGGCACTTCGCTAGTGTGGCGTGCAACATTATGAACAATGCGCTAAAGGTCGTCGAGTTTTGGTGTACAGACAAAGAGCTAACAGTAAACCCAGCTAAGACAGAACTTGTAATGTTCACCAACAAACGAAACGAAGGAACCTACCGACTTCCGGTCCTTTTCGATACCCAGTTAAAATTGTCCCCCGAAGTCAAATACCTAGGCATAATAATGGACTGCAAACTAAACTGGGCCAAACACTTAGAGAACAAAATACAAAAAGCCACCATATCATTCTGGCAATGCCGCAAAATGATAGGTAAATCCTGGGGTCTATCCCCAAAAATTACCCTATGGCTGTACAACACCGTAATTAGGCCCTCGTTAGCCTACGGTGCTATAGTCTGGTGGCCCAGAACAAAGCAAACCACCACCACAAATAGACTACAAAAGTTCCAAAGACTAGTCTGCGTGGCGCTCACAGGGTGCATGAGAACTGCCCCAACGGTAGCTCTTGAGGCACTAATAGGTCTTACACCTTTACACCTACACGTGCAACAAGAAGCTGCTGCAGCAGCTCACAGACTGTAGACTCTAAAACTTTGGGAACAGGAAACACAGGCACAGCACACGAACATAATAAAAGAGTATGCGGGCGCAAACCACATGCTCCTATCACTCTACGACAGGATACTCAAAAAGCACTCTTATTCAAAAAACTTCACTATACAATTACACGAAGAGCCGAGTGACAGCTCAATGATAAGCGAAGTAAGAATCTACAGAGACGGCTCAAAAACGAAAACAGGTACAGGGGCGGGGGTCTTCTCAGAAGACCTCAACATGCATATATGCACGCCCCTCGAACTACACAGCTCCATTTTTTCAGGCAGAATGTATTGGCATAATACAAGCTGCGACTGCGGTGCTAAACAGACTGGTAACAAATTTCAATATAAGAATCCTCTCTGATAGCGCTGCGGTACTACATGCACTCAACAGGTACGAACATAACTCTGGTCTACCCTCACAATGCCACAAGCTCTTGGAGGAAGTGAGTAAGTCCAACAAAGTCACCCTACAATGGATCAAGGGACACAGTGGATCCAGAGGTAATGACGAGGCCGACGTCCTGGCTAAAAGAGGCTCGGTCCTGCGACCGGCAGGGCCGGAGCCAATAATCCCTCTCCCTCATAGCATAACAAACAACCAAGCTGCATAATAACTACTGGGCAAGTACGGAAGGCTGCAGGCAGTCGAAGGAGGCTTTCCCGGATCTAAATCCCGGATACTCCCGAAAACTCCTCGGTCTTAAACGTGACAAACTGCGACTTATAGTCGGTATTGTCACAGGTCACTGCTCACTAAACAAACATATATTTACTCTGGGTGTTACAGACAGCCCATTATGCAGAGGGTGTTTCAGCGAGGAGGAAACAGCTGCACACGTACTCATAGAGTGCAGCAGCGTGCAACCCCAACGAGCTCAACACCTAGGAACAACGAGGACACCCAGGGACGCCTGCGCCGACGTGAACAAGCTGCGGGCTTTCCTGGTGGACATCGGGTGGCTGGAGTAACAACCTCCCACGTCACGCAAAAAGGGCCCACCTGCGGCCTAGTTGCGGAAACCAGTCCACGCACCAAGTACCAAGTAAGTACCTAACCAATTGTAGGACATGTTTAGTTAATCAATTGGTTTTTTAGCACAGCATTCATTTTTCTGGTATGCATTTAGTTAATTAGTGGAGTTACCTAGTGTGCTGAAGAATTATACCGATTTAAAAATATCCCATAAATCCCATAAGTTCTGGATATTTCACACAGCATTATATATAGCCCCAAGGTAAGCTTGTGTTATGAGAACCACATAATTGATAAACTACTTTTATAACTATTTTATAAATAGATACAAATTATACATAGAAAAACCCAGGCCCGAGACGAATATTTGCAGATCATACAAACATTTTTCCAATGGCGGGAACAGAACCCGCAATCTTCTGCGTGGGTTCAGGTGGGTCTTGGCCCACTTCGCTACAGAGGTCGTCAAGTATCATATGTATGTATATAAAAACATTAGTATTCTATCAGTCATGTGGTTCCCATAATACATACTATGCTTAGTTTGGTGCTAGATGGTGTTGTTAAACAATATTTTTTTATCTATTTACCTACGTTTGATTCCATGTTCCACAGAATGGCATGAAATAAGTCGCTGCCACTTCGCACGCGGGCATTAACTCGTATTTCAGTACAAAACTCTATCTAACTCTAATCGAGAACGGAGCATACATTTTCGGGCAGTTCTGAATAAAATACTGCCAAGACATGGTGTATGCGCTCTGTTACAACATTTTAACACGTTCTCATCGAGATATGACTTCTGATACGATAAGTCCGTGGTCTTCGACTTTATCGACTATTTCTGCGTTTATGCTTTCCATTTATTCTTATATGGCCCAGTACCGAATGTGAATTAAAACTGATTGATTTTATGATGGTAAATTATTTGCTTGCCCTTGCTGCACGCTAGACTCATTATGGCGATCAGAGGAACCAGGAGCGTAGAAATCTAGAAGTATGAAAAATTTGCTTAGTTCTCGTTCTGAGTTTGATTTTGGTTCTGGAATGACGACACTAAACGTGACATACGTTTCCTAATGTCAAAAATCTGCGCATTTGACAATCAGAGCGCGTATCGTATGTTTCCATCTTTGAGACTAGCGCACACTGCGAATTATTTCACGGCGAATTTTTTAGTCCTAGCGCGCACTGTGAGTTTTATGCGCTGTTTTATTTAAAAGCGCAGTTTAAACAGCGCAGATTAATTTGCTAGTGAGTGCTAGTCCTAAAGGGTCTATCCTATAATCAACATTAGGTAATATATTGTTCAAACATATTGTTAATTCATTGTCGTTAGAATGACAAAGGCAGTGTCGGAGACAAAGCATCACTGCGCCCCGCCGTCACTGCTACGACGATAGTGGGGATACAGCAGTGGGGCACCGACGCATTCAATACAATTCTAGGAAGCAATTTAACTAGGCGCGCGTTATTTAACCGTCCAATATACACCAGTCATACAGTCCACTTCTTTCATTTACTGAGAAACCCCAACATATGGTCCTTCTTCTTCTTATCGTGTCACTAGTTATTTCTAGTGTGGTGAAAGGATTAAAGTGCGCCTCAGAAGCTCCTTTCTTAGGTAAACCTTAATGTAAGATCTCGACCTTGCTGACAGGACCCGCAGGAAAGATGAATCAGTACATGCGGTGTCGGTTCGGTTGCAGGTGCATAACGGCTGGCACCCAGCCGGGGTTGTTAAAAGTTTTCCTTCTCTATTGCTAGCTCTTCTGTAAGTCAGCAGGGGGACTAATCCCCAATAGTTTGAAGGCTATCGCAGTCGTCTCCATCATCAGTCTCTAAGCAGCAATCATCTGGTATTAGTTCCACGTAGAAATCCTCACTCGAAGTGTTATAATTATGGTCCTTAAACGCCACGTAAGCTAATTTTGTGATTATAAAATTAAGGGTACAAACCTAAGTCAGGTAGGTACACCTTCAATTAGTTAAAAATACAGCAGCTAAAATAACGAGCATTATAACAGAGTTATAACCGCATGTGAGCATTACAAAGGCTGGCTGTCCTATTACTAGAATACCAAACGTTGAATTTCAAAGGAGCTGTCAGTCTGTTACATGCATTTTATTAGCTCGTTTCGAACTCTTCACGTAGGTGCTAGGGGTTTACTGAGAAACTCCTCTGTGTAACTAGTTAAGGATCTTTCCTGAGCGTTAGAGCTAAAAGGAGCGAAACCTTGACGCATTTTTTCAGTTTTCAATGGATAAAAAGTTTAACAATCTTTACTTGTTTATTCTCTTATTTACAGTAATCATGAGAGAATTATCTAGTTAAAACATTAATCATCAGAGAATAATCTAGTTATCGTTATAATTATTTTGCAGATAATACAAACATTTCTCGAATAGAACCCGCAACCTTCTACGTATCAGCTGGCCCACTGCACCACAGAGGTCGTCAACCGTATAATAATACAATAGAATCATCATCATCAAGAATACACAAGATATTTTTCTTCTGAAGAGTTACCTACAGATTTACAGATTTAACTACGGGCTTCTAGCAAAATCTTACGACTTCAGTAAATTCTGTTTCACGGTAGCACCAATCGTAAAATGATGTATAAACTCAAAGAAGCCCAGACGTCGCGTTTCGTACTATGAAATGTAACTCTCAATGTGAATCATATTATATCAAGAATCGAATGAGAAGTATACATTTTTCAAAGTTCCTATCCATACATCCATGTCCATAGTTTCATACTAGGTTATATTATAAACTCGATAATATTGATAACTATCCTTGTCTGTTCGTTTGTTAGTTTTTACGGCTGAACGGATCTTCATGAAATTTGCTAAGAAAATTTGCTAAGGCAAGTAGCCTTTAAATAGGTTTATATGGGTATGTACAACACGTGCAAAGCCGCGGTCAGAAACTTGTTTATTGTACCTAATAACCGAGCTTGTGTGTTTAAGTACTTACCTACTTGAGTAAGTACTTAATTTTTGTAAGTCATCATATTAGCCCCTAGAAGTCCACTGCTGAACATTGGCCTCCCCAATAGATTAAATCATTAATTACCATAGGGGGTTTTGCCATAGTCACCACGCTTGGCTGGCGAATTAGTGACCGTAGATTTAGTATTAAGTACTCGGCGGGTGCTGCTGCTCAATCCCCCGGTGTGTGTAGTCGCCTTTTACGACATCCACGGGAAATAGAGGGGTCCTATTCTATGCCGGAACCACCACGGTCAATTCCATACAAATGTTTTTTGGGCCCATTTGGCAACCAAATATAAAAGATAATTGATTCAGGCGTGGCTTTGCGGAAATCCATTACAAAACATAAAATAAATGGATGAATATTTAGTACAATTCCGCCAATCTATTCCTATGTGTCTAACTCATTATAATCTATTTATAATGAGTTAGACACAATGCTGACGCGTCCCGCCCGCAATTAAAAAGCCTGGAAAACCATGGTCTGCATCGGATGTAACTCAGGAATAAATGGTGAATATTTGCCTTCCTGTTTAATAAATAAATAAATAATGCCAGACATTTCACACACCATCATCTGGCCCCAAAGTAAGCAGAGCTTGTGTTATGGGTACCACCATGACTGATAAATTCCTTATATACTTTTTTCTAAATACCATACATATTATTCATAGAAACACCCAGACCCGAGACAAATACTTGCAAATCATAAAAATATTTGTCACGCGGCGGGAATCGAACCCGCAACCTTCTGCGTCTCAGCTGGACCTTAGTCCACTGCGCCACAGAGGTCGTCAATGTTTATTATTTTTAATCTAAAATAATGTTTTTTCTTAAAAACATTAACCGTGCCATCAAGAGAATAAACTAGTAGATCCAGCTGGTGATTTATCTACCAACAAATTTTTCCGATTAACGAAAAAATGTAAGTAGGTAACTAAGCCCCTAGTACTTAGACTATTGACGCCACCTTTATAAGTGCCTACGTTTTGTAAAGCTTTTATAGCAGCCTTGAACTGGAACGCCATTAACTACTTTATTGGAGCAGATAATAAATCAATATCACCATTCTTATAGTTTCTGAAAGTGCTTTTGTGGCTAATTTGAAAGCGCCCTAATGATAATAGGCAGGTACCGTACCAACGCACTCATCAATAACTATTACCACAGAATATTTATTAGTACAAGTATTATTACAATAAGGCCAAAGGCCAGGACATACAATGTAGCCAAATTGACGTGCATGTATGAGGAATTTGATGTAAGTAAATAGGGCAATAGAAGTAATGTCAGGATAATGCAAGTGGAAATCCGTAGTCTCTGCTTACCCCCTCGGGAAACAAGCGTGGTGTTATAATGAAATAAGTACTAACTGAAACGCCCACGGCTTCGTCCGCGTGTTCGTACACTTAACTATAATAGTGAGATAGATACCCGAACTCGCGATCGCGAACTTTCTGTGAGTACTTACACATCAAATAATCAAAAGTTTTAGAAGTGTACGCAAATAATGATATTTATGAATGAAAAAAAATTAATAAATAAATAAAATAAATAATGCCGGACATTCCACACAACATCATCTGGTCCCAAAGTAAGCAGAGCTTATGTTATGGGTACCACATGACTGATATACTGATATATGTATTTTTTTTGTAAATATTTACATATCTATACCTATAAAAGAGCATAACCTGACTGACTGATTCATCATCGCAGAGCCGAAACCGCTGAAGCTAGAAAGCTGAAATTTGGATGGTAGCTTCCTTTTACAGCAAAACCACCTACTAAGGCGGGAATTTTTGAAATTCAACCCCTAGAGTATTTACCCCTAGAATTCGAGTGTGATAAGGAGTGAAAACGAATGTATGAAACGTTTTAACGCGTGGTGCGATTTGCTTGAAACTTAATATGAATAAATAAAATTCCAATTAAATGGACACGTGTTTCAGGTTTTTTAAAAATAAATATTCAAAATAATAAACAAGCAAAGGGGTAAAATAGGGTGTCAATGTGTGTATAGAAACTTTTTAACGGGTAGTGTGATTTCTTAGAAACTTGGTTCGGATACTAAAATGCAAAAAAAATGGACATGTGTTTCAGGATTTTTCAAAATAACCATCATAAAGGAGTAAAATGGGGTGTGAATGTTTATATGGAAACTTTGGAGAATGGGTGGTGGGTGTGATTGGTTCGAAACTAATTAATAAAATTGGATTTTATTAATTAATTTAGATTAAAAAAAGGGATTAAAAGCATCCAGCGGGCCTAGCACGGCACGAGGAGAAATAGTCTTTCCACCTTTTTATCCACCTGTCAGTGGAAATAACCACCACCTGTCCACCACAGGTGGATAAAAACGGGGGAAAGACTATTTCTCCTCGTGCCGTGCTAGGCCCGCTGGGGAAGGATTTGGTCTCAGGCAGGCTTTCACCCACTGACCACAGAGGTTTTATAGGCTGTTAAATGTTAAATACCTTGGGATACATTATTGCGATTCACATAGGGATCTCTATTTTTATTGAAAATAAAATACGTTCATGTTACTTTCAGAGATAATGTTGAGCTTTCTAAGGTGAAATAATTTTTAAAATCAGGTAAGTAGTTTTTAAGCTTATCCATTACACAAACATACAAAAAAGTCTTGTCTCTTTTTAAGTTTTTTCTATCACTTTTTGAAGTTATATCGTGAATTTCTCATGGGTAAATAAGATAAGTTTGGTAGGTACCGAAGAACCTGTGGTAAGAGCAGACAAATACAATTACGTTAAATACCTTTAACAGTATCATTAGCCTGTAAATATCCAGTTTTCGGGGATCTTCGTATGCCCTTAGTCTGTACTTTCATTCTAAGAATTCTGTTCATGTTATGTCTAAACACTCGACATGACTGACCTTATCAATCTCTTAACCTTTGGGTAAAACCAAGTCAAGCTGAACGAAGAAAGCTTTATGACAACGGAATAAGGTGGTAAAAGACGCTAATCATCTAGGCTTGGATCTTCAAACGGCATGTCTTTTACACCCATAAGAGTAAGGGTATAAACCCTTGACTTAAAGCCGATTCCACATCGACTAGTAAGGGTGCAGTCCTTAAGCCTAGCGTGCATAGCGGATTTATTCGCGGCGATTTTTTTCGCACTTTTCTGTGGAACTTTGAATCAGACAGATAGCAGAAATTTACGCGGCTAGGTACCCTCTGGATGGTAAGTAAATTTATCAGTTTAAAACACGATGATTCGGAAAAAAACCGCGGGCCGCTGCAAAAAAAAACGCGGTTGACGAAAATATTTTTATTTTATTTTATTTAGGGATAATACATAGCTACAACAGCTACAATATCTTATTATGTTAGATAAATGGTAACTTAGATATAGTAACAATATTATAGCCTACTGCATTGTCCACAAACTAGGTACCTATACAACATTATTTTTTTGTGGTAGTACGCCGATAGAGGCTTTTATAAAAATCGTAGATCTTAAACAAATTTTAAGCAATTAGGTATCGTGAATCGTTGTACACAATAATAGAATTAGGTAAGTTAGTATAATAAGAAAATAATAAGTAAGGTAAGTAAGAAAATATTATTGAACATTAGAGTTGGTAGTAAAGAGAATATTGATAATTACGTTTTAAAAACTAAAAAAACCGACATCAATGAATGAAATTTAAGCCTATAATAGATTTTTAGTGGAAAGTTGATGTATTTTGTATACATATAATATGTCCAATAATATATCCAATGAAACAGCGAGGTAGCGGAGTAAACGAAAATATCAACGATGTATACAATTTATAGATTTTTGTTGACTTTTCAGCTCGACCGAACCTTACTTCCCGACCTGGGAAGTATACCCTTTCAAACAAAAAAAGAATATTCCAAATCGGTTCAGGCGTCTTTGAGTAATCGGTGAACATACTTACATAAAAAATAAATTAAAAATCCGCCGAATTGAGAACCTCCTCCTTTTTTTGTAGTCGGTTAAAATATGCATTTTAAACATCCATTTAGAGCGTGAAAAAATATATATAAAAAATATCGGTGTCTGTGAAAGTAGAATTAGAGACATAAATATTCGACGCATGGGACTCCGAAGTCCAAATAGAAGTGGAATTAACCGTGGATGGTGGAAAATCGCACGGTGCGCGGAGTAAAAATCGCTAGTGCTTGCTAGCAAGCATTCACCAGCTGTGATAATTTTTCATGATAATATACGCCGCGGAATAATCCGTAGTGCGCGCCAGGCCTTAACGTATGGCCAGTCTGTGGTAAGGACCTATTAATTTCAGACTTCATTTGGGCCCTTAGATAATTATGAAGGATGTGTTGAAATAATTGCGACTGTCTGATGTACTACGACCTCTATAATCGGGTTAGCGAAGAGCTGGACTGGACTGTTTATTGAGTTAGCAATGTACTTAGCTACTAAGAGATTCAGTAGCTCGTGAATGGATTGGTAAGTAGATTTGAGGTAGGTAAGTAGGTAGGACTGGCCTCTCAGCTCTGACTTCTACGCTGTATGTTGCGAGCTCGATTCCTTCCCAGAGCAAAAATTTGGTGAACATAGATAGACGTCGTTGTGTCTGGTGTTATACAGTATCTACCTATCAATTGTATTTAAAAATACTAATGGGCGCACACTGGACATTATACCTAATGTATTTTTTATATATAATTTGAAAAAAATATTAGCATTCTGCACTTCTTCTATATAAACTATAAGTGTGCGAAATTTCATACTCCTCCGTCCGCGAAATTTTTTGTAAGTGTTTGCTTTGGTTCACGTATTAATATAATAAAATTACGCCGTGTATGGAACCGTGGCCGAAGAGGGAATACGTAAGTGGTGTCAACTGTTCTAAAAATTGTGGGTATGAATAATTGGAATAAAAGCTTTGTGTTTCTTTATGATTAGAGCAAAAATAATCCGTAGTTATTTTATATGAAAGGCACCATTTTATTTAAAGTAACAAATGACGAACGACAAGATACGACTTTGTGACATACTAAAAACAATATACTTAAACACTTGACACGGGCAAAATTGACATTATTACGACACATGCCATTAACGAAGATAATGGTGAGAAGTGCTGGACTATTTTCTATTTCAAGGAGTAAAATTAACTTGAAATCATGAAAAATGACATGTGTAATGACATGTGTGACATAAGTATTAAAATGAGTAAAATAAAAAGTATTTTAACAAACTTCAAAAAAAGGAGTTTCTAAATACAGTTGTATTTTTTTATAATGAATGAAGTCGGTTTTCTTTTTAGTTTTTAAAACATAATTATTGTTTAATAATTATTATTGTTATTTATTTTAAACATAACATCTCTGCACTCCGCTTAGGAAAGATATCAGCCCTTAGTTTCATTATTAACTCCCAAAGCGTGAATTTGTTTACCCACCAAATAGGTAAGTACCATAGCCTCAATTATGCTAACAGTTTCGGCAAATGCAAACCTCATGCAAATGTGATGGCTGGCAAATGACTAGTGTGATGCTCTTGCAAGTCCGGTCGATGGCCGGACGAAGGGTTATGAGTGGGGGCGAACATGTCCCAGAAGTAAGTTAGGATTCACACTTCGAGGTAAGTAGAAATGACCTTTAAGTAGCACGTAATAAGTGGTAGTACACAGTTCAGCTGGTAGTAGCTCTGCCTTCTGCGCTGTAGGTGGAGGATCCGATTAATTTGTGTTTGGAACAGATTGTTCTGTCTAGGTGTTATAAAGTATAGCCGACCTGTGTGGCGCAGTGGGCCAATGTCCGGCTGAGACGCAGGAGGTTGCGGATTCGATTCCCGCCGCGGGACAAATGTTTGTATGATCTGCAAATATTTCTCTGCATATAGGTATATATGTTTTACAAAAAGAAAGTATGTAGGTATGTGTATATCAGTGATGTGGTATCCACCACAAGCTCAGCTTACTTTGGAGCTAGATAATGCTGTGTGAAATGTCCTGGATTATTATTATTATTGTGTATTTAAAAATATATCAGTATTCTATCAGTCATTTGTTACCATATTACAATCTATGCCTAGTTATGGACTCGATGGTGTAGTGTGAATTGTCCAATATTTATTTTAGTATTGATTTATATAAGTTAAAATATGCTTTTAAAGGGTTTCCCGTTTTAACTAGGTCACCAATTGCGTGTGTCACAAAGTCTAGAGCTACCTTTTACAGCAACGCTCTGGTCCGCAATGATCAGAACCTGGATGGCAATTATGCAACGGCGTTTTCATCGGAGCACTTCTCCGAGAAGTGCTTTGGAAAAGCACGTCTGTCTGTCGCGGCTTTTAAAAAAATATTAGGCCATAACTTAGTTTCAAGAGTTGCCCCTTGAGTTATGTGAAAGGAGTACTAGTCACTCAAGTTTTAAGATTCTTTACCCACGTATGAAAACATAGAAGCCAAAACACAATTCGAAGTCAAAAGAGTTTTTAATCCTTACAATTATAATCACTTTGAAAGGTGAATCAGGTGAATTTAGGTGTCAATTCCTCCTAACCCAAGTCCAAGAAGAATTCACCAAGAAACTTACCCCGCTAGCTAGCTTAACTACGAAAATCGAATACAAGATAACAGTAGGTTCTACATTGAAAATCTGTCAGTTAACCGTCTGAGGACAGAGCAACATGAGGCCATGCATTCTTATCAATGTAGTTATTTGTATTATAATACGCTTTCTTCTCAAAACTACCCTTTATTTTACATAAAAGGTAGTTTGTTTTTTATGAATCCCCATTGCCTCTCCCTCACAACACCTCTGTAGTCCGGTCCCCAAAATAATGTAATTATTTTATTAGTAAGAGGCCACGTAGAAACCCGCCGTATATTGTATGGGCAAGGGACAAAATAAGATTAAACGTACATAATGTAATTCGCACGTCTTTGTTATATACAAAGTTCTTGTTATAGGGTCCCTAGAGGTACTTAGTTTTCGGTCGACTTAGGCCTTTGTCGTCCCTAACTTTTGTTTCCTACTGTAAACGCTGATAGCCTATTCCTTTGACATAAGGTCGAAAATGGCACACAACCAGATTGGATTCGACAGGATAAGATGTCTTTGCGCGCATTGGTCGGTGTTTGATGAATGTTTTTACTTTTAGACTGTAAAATTACTCATTTTTAGGGTTTAGGGTCAAGGAACCTTTTTAGTTTCGATATGTCCGTCTGTCGGTTTTGCTCGCAGACTAATAGTTAAATAGTTAACATTAAAATTTGCATGCCAATGTTGTTTGGTGAAATATGTGATCTTACTGTATGAATCAATATCTGTTACCTACCATATTTCTTGTAAATCAATTATTTCTATCTTGATGAAATTTGGCATGTGCATAAAAAACGGGTTTTAGGGATACATTCAGTACAGTACATGCAAAGTGGAGTTGTTTTTGTATATTTGTGAGACACATCGTTGGATAGGTCTAGCTAGGTAGAGAAACCCAAAGTTTTACAAAATAGTTGGATATATAATGAAATTACAAGGAAAATTATTATGGATATTAAAGTTTATTAGATTTTGAGTACCTAATATCCAGATTTTTAAACGTTTGAAAAAATTAAGACCTATTATTATTTTTTTGTTATGCTTATAAGATTGTTTTGAATTGGTTTGGGACATGACCATTAGTCATTCTTAGAATTCCTAATATCGGAAACCTAAACTGTGCGTGGACACAAGTTTTTGGCCAATTAATTTATACTAGTGGTCGCCCACTGATCGAAACTCGACCATTTTTAATTCATAAATAATGTATTTTTTATACATAAATTTAAAAAAATATTAGCATTCTGCACTCCTTCTCTATATAAACTATAAGTGTGCGAAATTCATACTCCTCCGTCCCCGCAATTTTCGTAAAAAGGGTACAAAGTTTTTGCTTCACGTATTAATATACAGATAAAGACTATTACTTTCACACGAATGTCATGTGACGGACCCGCCTTTTCATAAACTTTACCTACCTTCCACCATTGTTAGGAAAGGATAAATAATAAGACAAATAAAACTTCAAATATATAGGATAAGAAAGACGATATATTCATACATAAAAACTAAACTATAATAGAATGAATGTTTTTCAACGTTCACAGCCATTCCAGTGATGAGGAATGTTATATAAAAAAACTACAGATACAGTAGACTAACCTTAAATATTCGTATCTTAATTTAATACTCTTCAATTCTTACAAACTAATTTAAAGGTTTTCACTAAAAAGGAAGACTAAGATAGTTTGGGAAGAGGTTCTATTTACTGGAAAGAAATAGAACTTCTTTCCGAACTATATTTAACTATACGATGTATACTAAAAAGAGGTTCAGTTTACTGGAAAGAGGTTATGTTTACTAAAGAGGTTCAGTTTTCTGGAAAGATGTTCAGTTTACTGGAAAAAGGTTATGTTTACTGGAAAGAGGTTCTATTTACTGGAGAGAGGTTCAGTTTACTGGAAAGAGGTTCTGCTTACTGGAAAGAGTTTTATTTTCTGGAAAGAGGTTATATTTACTGGAAAGAGGTTATATTTACTGGAAAGAGGTTATATTTACTGGAAAGAGGTTCTATTTACTGGAAAGAGATTGTGTTTACTGGAAAGTGGTTCTGTTTATTGGAAATATACTTAACCTTATTGCTATAAAACTTACCTAAATATCGGATTATAATGAAGGCACATCCGGTATTCTTTTGCCAATTACTTACTCGCTAACTTTGAGATTTATATTTATACTTCTCACCAAATTACTTTATAATTATTATATAAAAGATTATTTTTATATTAAAATAAATTATAAGAGATATAAAATACACAGATTTTTTCGAAGTGTTACTTAGAATTTATAAAAAAATCTTCGAAAAAATGTGTATTTTAAATCCATATATGTACAGATCGTAAATATAAACAATAATTATTTACTAGATACACGCCTCATCGAAATATTTTTTATAAAACAGTTTAGACTGAATCAAGCTATGATTGATTCGGGTATGGGCAGTTTAGGTAAGGTACCTAGTACCAGATTATTACAAAATAATACATTACCTATCACATAGATAACGAACGTCCAACATTACAAACAAATAGCCACAAAAATCTTCCACTGAACAATTATAACGTCTTGTCATATATCAAACAAAGTATAGACATGGCGTAAAAAATACATAAAACTTGGTAATACAATTTTTAGGTCAAACATGACAATAAATATTGATATAGTAAAATGTGCTATAGCAATGACCCTAATTCTGCAGTTTTGCCGGGCTAACAAAAATTTCGTTATTTTGCTTGCACGAAAGTCCGAATTAGAGTAACATTTTTAAATGACAGTTCTTAAAAAAGTTTAAATGGTAATTTTGTTCCATTATTGAATTGAATTTTTTTGCAGTTTTAATCAACACCTCGTTACATGATGACACGTAAATTTAGTAAATTCAAGTCTTTAAAAAAGTTTCTGTAATCCAGACAGATATACTAAAATAAACTAAGATTTTAGTTAGTCCGACCAAACAACAAATTAGACAATAGCCATAATTGGCACAAGAAAGAAGGTCCCTGCTGATAGGATAAGGCCCACTTTTTGCAAAATCGTTACAAATCTGTAAAACTAAGTACAAGAATATTTAGATGTAAGCCATTATCGGACTTATAAATGCCCCTCAACTTGAACACTGCCTAAGATTCGCCCTGTCACTACAAAAAGGGATATTTTAAACAGTAATTAAATTTCACAGAAGTTGAGAGACATTTATAAGTAAGGCCGCCTATATTTATTTGTGCGTTCACTTGTCATTTAATTTAATATATAACTTCATATTTTAAGTAGAATTTTTTTTAAGAACATCGATTTGGGCTATCATTGAAACCCTATTCCCTAACAAGGCCATAATATGGACAGCTAAATTCTGGATTTTCAAAATTTTTCAATCAAAAATCAGTTAGAAATCTAAACTTTTTACACCAAGATATAAAAAATAATAATTGCGTTGACAATTTTTTCGTCAAACTTTTGATTTACTTAAATTACAATTTTGTCTAGACACAGCAAACATTTTAATGATTTACTTGGTAGTCTTTTTTTTTTGAAATTGGACTTTAATAGAACAGGGCTTTCTATTAAAGCCCAATTAAAAAAATACATCCAATGCGCCAATTAAGGACATAATTGGCGCAGGTCCCTTACTTGTCAAGTGATACTTATAATGCAACTTCGATAATTCACATCGAGACAAGCGAATCTTGCCATAGATAAAAAAATGACGTAACAATTAATCTTAGCAATGAATCGACACAAGTAATACTTGTAATAGATCAGAGACAAGTTTCATTATTCATTAATACATAATAATGAAACTAGTAAAACTTTCTATATATCAAACAAAGGCATAGAGTAATAGTCACTAATCTGCAGAAGTAATACTTGTCATAATTATGACACATGTGATAATAAATATTGAAACAAATGAAACTTGCCATAGTTCAAACCATACCAGAAATGGCACCACCAATAATCGGCACAATACTTATCATACTAACAGAGATACTTAATAATTTAATAAATATTGGAACAAATTAAACATGTCATAGAAAAACACAGATACGTCACTTACTGCAAACTCTTGTCTCGTTGATTCTGTGCGGCTTGGAACGTGTTGTGCATCAGCATTGTGACAGTCATAGGACCAACACCTCCTGGTACGGGCGTTATTGCGCCAGCAACACTTACCACTTCTGTTAAGACAAAAAGAATTGAGAAGGTGGAAATAATGGCGGCTACACAACACGATACACGGTTAGATTTACGATCTTACTCTTACTCAATACTATTATAGAAAATTAAATTTAAAACTTTGTTGCCATATCTATTCGTTTTTAGATCCTGGATGGAATGTAATAAAATTTATAGAAAATAAGCTGATAGCTCCCACTTGGAATCTAAAATTACTAGATACATTAGGACCTCTGAATTTACTGTCAAGTCATGCGAGGTTGATGGACAATAAATAAAAAGATAATAATTATAGCCTAGCTACGAAAAAATCTTGGTCTTAGTGCGCGAGATCTCTACGCTCACACTTAATATTACAAAACAAGGGTGTGGTCAGAGCAAAACACGCATATCGCTTGTTGCGATAAGTTGGTAGGTACCAAATAATGACGAAATGATAATTTCTGGTAAGTAAATGACGTTGGATGCGCGAAGATAGCTTATCTTTTACGCCGAATACTTTTTAAGCATAACAAGCTTCGCAATTTTAAACAATAAACATGTTTGTTTAAATCAGCATCAGTAATGTGTTATTTCTGAAGAAATAATGAAATACTATTTCGTTATCTCTTAAATTTTATTTAGGTACATATACTTTGTTAAGATGATATTATTATCTCTTAATAACTGGATTTTTGTGGAACAATCGATGTGGATTTTTTACGAATCATTTATTTGTAGTTTTAGATAAACTTATTTAATATAGATAGTAACTGTAGTATTATAATACATAATGTCTTGGGAGCTTGTACTTTTAATTTGACCAAACTGATTTCAAAAGTATTTCCCTAAACATGAATTTCGAACAAGCCTCTTAACGAATTAAGTATATATAAACTAATTACATCCTTCCTTCCTATTTTTTAGGAAAAAATCAATGCACACAATATAACACTCAAGACACAGAACAATCATCTATGTTCATCACACAAACGTTTCTGGGAGTTCTGGGAGATAGAACACTTAAACTACAGCGCAGAAAGGAGAGCTACTGACTGCCTGAACTGACCTGAAAGGCCAGTCAAAGCTTTTAGGCTGGGTAAGTTTAGCTTTAACCCATAATATGCTACAGCACTGTTAAACAATATGTACGGTCTTTAACCCATAATATGCTACAGCACTGTTAAACAATATGTACTGTCTTTAACCCATAATATGCTACAGCACTGTTAAACAATATGTACTGTCTTTTGAAACGTTATGATTGGGAAAGTGATTAAAAACAGATGGGAGAACCTGATTGACAGAAACAGAATTGGTCCTAACGGAAGACCAGCGCGGGTTGTTGACACTGCAATCCGCATATGCTGAGTTAGGGTCCATTTTGCGGCAACCATTCATTTTGTTTTTTTTATTTTTATTGTATTATTTATTTTTATTGTATTTTTGTCCGTGTTGTTGCAAATAAAACGTTTTCTATTTCTATTGGTAACCGTATAAGGCACAACAATTAACACTAATGATGGTGTGTCTTCTATGAAGAAAGGAAAATGGAAGGAAAAAGAGGAAGTGGAAGACATAACATGAACCAGATTAAGGAGAAGGAGTAGCTATCGTATCGTACAAGGAGATCAAATGAGACAAGAAAGAGCATAAATTCATCGACAAGAACATAGCACTTAAATTATAAGAGATGATTGAGATACTATATACATACCATCGTAATCTACGTCGCCGACGAGCCTCGTTTTTCCATTTTCATCAGTAATTCTTGAAATGCCGACGTCGATGATGGTAGCACCTGGCTTCACCATATCTGCTTTGATTAGTCTGGGCAACCCTGAACGAAAATAGACCTTATTGAAATTTGTCTTACTTTTACAACTACGAATTGTTCGTTAGAATATGTTCCGAGAGTTGATTTTTATGGCAATGTTAAATTCACGTGGTCTTTTAAAGACTCCCAATTGATCCTGCATATGCACGTTTATTTGTTTAAATTCATATAAAACAGTGCCCACTAAACTGTTCCGTCATTGACCAACACCAGAGACAGAAAATTCTCAATAACAGTATTTTGTAAGTGCGGAACCGCTTCATGTATGGCACGTGAGGCAAAACCAAAATATACGGGCATGATACTTCCTGGGCATAGACGTGTCTGGTTGTATTTGTATCGAGTCTGATACGATACGGTCCGGGATAGTGGGCAAAGAACATTACAGTGTTCGAATCGATTTTTAACTTTAAGTATATTCCGTTAGACCGTTAATAAGCACGGAAAAAATCCGTCAAGGCTATTACTATAAATAAAATATGTAACAAGCTATACCTATGTTTAGCTTGACGTATACTTGAACGAGTGTGTACCGGTAATTACTATTCATAATTAGACATAGATAATTACGATAACTATCAAGTACCAGCTAGGTAAGAAATATTCATATAGGTAATTTAGTCCCCCAAGGTCATGTCTGAAAGACAGTTGAATATGACTAAAACGTGCAGTATGCAAATGCTCGAAATAGAATGAATTTTTTAAAAAATGCTTGTAAATTACTTGAAACCAAAACATTAAACAGATGGACAAATATTTAGTATAAAATAAGTAAGTAAATTTATATTTCAAATATTGAATACGTTATAAAGTATATATACAAATATTTAGTACTAAATATTGTCGCTTTACAAGTCTTTTCAATTGCCGGCGGGAGGGAGGTGCATAAATCTGCAACGTGTCGTAACTCTTTAGGAATAGATTGGCGGAATGGTACTAAATATTTGTCCATCTATCTTTTTTTTTAATTATTCAATCTGTTTTATTTCTTTTATATTTTTAATATGTGTTAGATTAATAATTTATTTTTATTTTTTATTATAAATAATATAATTGTATTTAATGTTTTGTAATGCATTTCCGCAGTCACGCCTGAATCAATTAGATTATGACACTGCCAGATCAGCTCACTATTGAAAGGAACGAACATTTGAACCACATGCTAAAAATAAAAAATAAAACACAATTCAACATAATAAAGTACCTGTTGCGGTAATGATGATATCAGCATTCCGGCAGTAAAACTTCAGTTTATCAGCGGGTGTGTGTCGGTGACAGATGGTCACTGTTGCGTCCATCCCCAAACCGCTGTCATGCCGTTTGTCACTGTGCAGCATCATAGCGATGGGCATACCGACGTTTTTAGACCTCCCAATCACAACCGCGTTCCGGCCCAATGTGTCAATGTTGTACCTAAAATATTGGATGTGTCATATCTGCTTTTTCCTAATTCTATGGTAGAGGTCTACACATACACAATGTTGAAGTTAGTATGATGGGTGTGTCATTGTCTTTTAGGGTTCCGAAGTCCAGAATGAACCCTTATAGTCTCGCTATGTCTGTCTGTCTGTCTGTTCGTTCTCCCTACAATATTATAAAATAAGATCTTATGTTTTTAGAGATACCTCCTCTACATGTAAATTGAAATTGTTTTTTTTTCGAATTTTACTACCCGATCGTGTGGCAATTCGTTGGATATATAACAATAATAATGCCCGACATTTCAGTGTCACCTAGCCCAAAATAATTATTTTGCCCACCTAGCAAAATAAGCAGTGTCATGGGTACCACTACCACATGACTGATATACTTACTACTTAGGTACCTTTATTTTTTGTAAAACATACATATTATCATGGTTTACAAAGAAAAATACACAGACCCAAGACAAATACTTGCAGATCATACAAACATTTGCCCCGCAGCGGGAATCGAACCCGCAACCTTATGCGTCTCAGGCAGACCTCCGCTTACTGCGCCACAGAGGTCGTCTGAATAATGAAGTATATCATAAGGTATCAATAAGGTTTTACTAGATCTTGAGTAAGTCTGATTTGTAAACCTTTAAAAACAATAAAAACCCTATACATTTTTTTTTCTACAATAATTAGGTGGTTTGAGACTTGGAGACGCTTGGGCAGTTTATTTAACTCTATGGTTCAGTTCTATGAATGACAGCGTTGGACCTAAAATATTGAGGGTGTCATATATTGGTACACAATATCACAGGACCCCGATCTTAGTTTGGGTACCAATGTTCATCCAATCAGTAACAAAAAACCAATAATTATAGAAATATATTAATTAGGTTAATTTATGATTGTACATTGATTATTAATGTTATTCTCTCAATAAATTTGATTTTATTTCATCTGGCCTTAATTTACACAATAATAGAAGTACAAACATATCAATGTTGAACCTAAGAATATTATGGGTGTCATGTCTATTTTTTGTTAGCCCTACAATGTGATACCTGATGTTTTAAATATTTTTTCTTTGATTGATTAAGTGACATGCACATAAAAATAATAAACCCGCCCAGTGCCCACAAACACCTGCCAATAAGGTACATTATTTATCAATTTATCTAAGACAAAATTGCAACAGTTTTACAAAAAATAATGACTTACCTTTTGAGTATCTCCACAACAGCTAAAGCAGTAGCAGGTACAATCGAAGGCATATCCAGGCACAGCTGTCCCACATTGACAATGTGAAACCCATCAACATCTTTCTCCGGGGCCACAGCATTGCAAACCCTTCTTTCATTCATGGAATCAGGAACGGGTAACTGGACTAAAATCCCATCTACATTACTATCAGCATTGAGCTCCTGAATTTCAGCGATCAGTTGATCCTCAGTTATATTACTGTCACGTTTCAGGGTCTCTGCATTGATACCGACAAATGCTGCAGCTTGGATCTTGTTGTTGACGTATGTGTGACTGGCAGGATCATCCCCAACGATGATACAGCGGAGAGACGGTGGTCTGTTGCCAAGACTCACCCAGTTAGCAATCTTCAATTTTAATTCGTTTTTTATTGTGGCTGACAAAGCCTTTCCATCCAGAATTTGGGCCATAATCCTATGATTAAAATAAAATATGAACTTAGGTACATAAAAACATACTAAAACATACTAAAAACTAGGGTAGGGTAGGGTAGGGTTACATCAATGAAGCTGAACAAATGCAAAAACACAACTAGGTACATGATAGTGCACAAACTACAGGCAGAAAAAGATCACATTTAGACTTAGAAATGCCTAAACTTAACTATTAAAAATTAATCCACCACAAATTAAAATCATTTAAAAATTACTTGAGGTGTAATAACTTGTGTAAATGTCACACCAAAGCAAATTAGTTAAATTGTGCTTTCAAAGAACTAAAGCCACAAAAGCACACAAAAATTTTTTTACCTGGCCGAGCCATTGCAATCAATGTATGTGTGGCTTCTCATTTTGGATGTTAGAAGTGAACTGACTATGCGTAGAGAGAAGATTTGCCTCATCACTTACTGTTGATGAACACAGTTCATTAGGTCATGGAGGCCAACTGATAATAATAACCGTAGGGAAAAAACTTGATTGTCTGGTTGAATCTGCATTTTTACCATTTTGTTATAGAGTGATATAAGTAGGTACTGTTTTCAGGGCACATGGTTCATATCATTATCAAAACTGGTTTTCTTGTCAGTGTGTAGGTAATATTGTTTTAAAATGATGTAGGTAGGTATTTCACATAAACCAAAGAGGTTAATAGACAGATTCTAGCAGAGAAACGTCACTGGCCACACCTAACATATTCCTTTTTTTTATTTGAATTGAAATTAGAATATTCATAAGTTCTCTTTTGTTTTGTTTCGGTATCTTCAAAAAATGATTTTTATATAGAAATTACCTTACCTTGATGTGATGTTGAGTTAATAATAAAACGTGGCCAACCAGTAGGTAAGTAACCTGTTAGTAACCTATACACCAATGTTATTAAATCAAACTGTCTGATTAAAGGTACACTTCCTTGTTTTATAAACTCACGGCCATCGATTGACTATACAAATTCGCATTGAAGAGGCGAACGAGTTACTCTAGTGAGTGGATTCGTACAAATAAAATCTACGAATTAAAATTATGTACTAATTTTAGTAAAAATTGGGCTTACCTACGTTAACTCAATGAAAAACAACTAGCAAATAATTCTCACGCGTTTACTGCCATTGTTGTAGCTGATAAGAATTGGAGGCATTCATTTATATCTTTTACTCACAAAACCAAAATTAATGCATTTTTATTTACTAATCGCGCACACAATAACTTCTACTTATTATATTTATAACTCCGATTTCGTTGAGCTCTTTTGGATTTGGATTGGATTTTAGGTTATGTTTTCTTTCCTGTCGCAGTCACGTCACGCGTGTTTCACTGTGTAGAATTTGATTTGACATTGACATTGAAAAAAGGGCACTAAATTTATGCAAAATGAGAGAAAAAAGCGTATAAAAACAGCGCCGTTATTTGAAAAAAATAAGCGTGTCCGATGTCTGGGAAGAGAACAATCACGTTTGAAGCAATTGTTCCTGAAAGGTTAATAAACCAAAAAATATATCAACATAACAGTGATTGTAAGCGTAAGAGATACCTACTGGAGCGTGAGAAACTTCGTATTATGACCGCATTGATTATGATTGATTATGTTTGACCTTTGCAGTTCACCACGAGCTGATAACACCTTTCTCAATGAAAATAATTATAGTCAGACTGATCAGTGTAATTAAGTACCTTGGTAGATACACCTCCAGACGTTGGCATAGGTAGGTCGGAAGTTAATTATTGTGAGTGTGGTCCTGACGTAGGTATCTTACCTACCTATGAGGTCATACATTACAGACTACACACCACAGTGTTAGAATTTATTAATTTATCTGCATATTAGGCATAAAACATCTTATTTCATTATGTATCTACCGTAGATAAATATACGTAAGTAATAGAAGATTGTTGGATAAGTATCTATAAAGTAGGTAATGTAGGTAACTCCCAAAAAGGCTTGACCTACGAAAGTACCTACCTATGTACCTAGATTGTTAAACAATTGAATTTCTGAGTACTTAATTAAGTAGTAAAAACCTCACAATATTACGTCAGGCATAGGCAATATTTTAATCAGCAGCGCCTATAGTTTTATCAGTACCTACCTAAAAGTTAAAAGTAGATATGTACCTATGTTGATATCCACACAAGGGTGACAAGTTATCATAAAATGTACCTAATTACATACCTTTATAATGGTTAATTAGCGCTGGCTATATAACATTTTATTATTAGTGTACCTGAGTATAATTGATTAGGTAGGTAGGTACGGACTTTTTTAGTTCTTTCGGACGCTGCCCTATGGCATGGCATCTATAGGTACTCAGAAGTCAGAACCGTAGATCTAAATTAAAAATAGGGGCTTAAATAGGTATTAAGTAGTCGTTCTAATGTTACCGACTGTAGGTACCTAAGAAGTTACCTACCTACTGAAAGTTTGAATTAAAATTAAGCCTGCATGTTTTTAACTACAGATCCCATAGTGATAAATCAGTTTCTCGAGCAGTATGAGGTCTTACGTCATAGTGAAGCAATAATAGTCAAGATCGTTTTGACGAGTAGAGGCTGTTTCTCTACGTGCTTCGCCATCAGTGCTCGCAGTTCTGCACAGTAGATGCCTGCCGTTATTGCTTGATCGCATCTGAGAAAGCGTAGTGAAATAAAATGACCACCAAATAGCTACTATGGGTAAGCTTCGCTTTAGATCATTTGACCTAGGGTCAGCTATTGCATTGTTTACTTACGATTATCGAAGAGCATCTACTTTTCGTCACACGTCACAATCGGGTCCAAAATTCTTTCATTTCTAAACCGATTTAACAAGGTAAGGCAATATTTAAAGCGCGCTTCTCTCTGGAGATCAGTCCCATCATGAGGCACACGTTTTTCAAGTATTTCTATATAAGTAACAGATTTGGTGCAAATGGGTCAATATTGTGGGAAAGCTAACGTCAAGCCAGCACTAACTCATTGGTAGTATGGTATGAATCGGCTTCCACTATCACTGTCAATGCATTGTTATTTTACCCTAGTGGCTGGCCTTCCTCTAGGTTCATTCTTCAAGTCTCAGTTTCCTCTATGAAAGCGATTAAACCAAAAACGCACAGTGCGCTCATTAGCCGTGTCCTTTCCAAGCATTGATGTTGCGAGCTGTAGATAGGTATCTGCTGCTATTAGATCCACACAATAGGAACTCTCATTCAAAAATTATACTCTAATTATCGATGTACCTATCTATTTTCATCTATAAAGCTGAATGTAAAAACAATAAAAATCTAAATAATCATCAAATGTCATATTTTGTTAAAATTAAGAATATTATACAGTTATCGTGGGAAAAAAGATTCACTGTTTCGCCGTACCTACTCGCCGGACTTGGTCCCAACCGACTATAATTTTATCCGCCATTTAGACAATATTTTGCAAAGTAAAAAAAATCTACCCAGGAAGCAGTACAGAATCAAACAGTGTGTTGAGGCCAAGTCCCCAGAGTTCTATCACAAAGGTTTAAATAAGATCGCGTAGGATAGATTATTGTCAGTACCTAGGTATGTAGGTAGGTACTTACCTAACATAATGAACTTGTTTGTGTCGTGGCTCAACTAAACATACCTACCTATACCTATTATTCTTGCTTTCTTTCTAAATTAGTCTGTACATTTTTTTTACTTTGTGTTAGGTAGGTACCTACTTGTAAGTCGTCGTCGGCCTTTTAATTAATTATCGATTCTCAGCACGAAATTGCACTTGAAACTTTTTCAGTTTCCTAAGTTTTGAAGCGAGTTAAGTAGGTTACTGAAAACTTTGAACCTTCAAATTTAATTACATTTTTTCTCACAGGCTCGCTTGTTTCTTTAGGAACTTCAATCTGGCATGTTTCTGGCACAAAAACTAATTTATTCAGTAATACAACTTGATTTAAATAAGAAGAGCGATCAAGTGACACATTGAGTCTTGACAAACGAAAACATACCTACCTAGGTACCTAGGTATAGTTTCATCTGTGAAGACTGATTACGAGTTTTTTGTCTGTTTTTCAATCGAGGAGACCACTTCGATCGACAACATGAAATTTAAGATTCCTACTTGACGAAAACTGGAGGCGCTTATCGATACAGATAGAATATTAATAACAGGATTACCAAAAAGAAATATGTACCTACATTCTTTCTCCTTAACTACGTTTTAGGATATGCGTAGTAGGTAGGTATATTGAGTATATTGAGTGTCAGAGAATCTTCTGTTGTACTTATCCTAGGGACTTCTTAAACTTAAGAGCTAAATGGAAGATATTCCTCAGTTGTGAATGTTGTGATGCTGGATTTAACTTACCGTGTTTCTGGGAAGTGAGTTCCGCGCAAAGTTACTTTCGCGCCATAACCGCTCAGCTGACTAATATTCAATTAAAACTTTAAAATTTCTCCAAGACCCTTAGCAATATTTTCCGTTTACACTCCGCTTGGCAAAACAAACAATAGTTAGGTACCTACTTACAAAAATATATTCATATAAAAACTGTATTTTATTTAACTTTTAATTAATGCGAGACATTTTGATGAGAGTGCCATACTCGTACTTAAGTGAAATGGCGGATTTACCAGCAGGCTGAGTAGCCTTAAGTCTAGGGCGGCAGATTTGAGGACTGAACCTTTTTTTAAGCCCTTTTTCTTTCGTTTGTATCTACATTCAACGATACTAAATTATATTTCACACTCTTCCCACTCATACAAATCCGACTATTTACTGGTTGGGGTCTGCAAACTGAGTGTTTTGCTATAAAATATAAATGTTTGCCGTTTGAAAGCCTTTGTAGATATCTTTCGGCAAGACAACAGAAAATCGTCTGGACGACTTAAAAATAAAGATACGGATACCCGAATGTAAAAATAATCTAGGAACTGACAATTACTAGAGAACATTTCTACAGAATAGCACAGAGAATTACCTATGATAGGTTACTGTTCCACGATTGGCATCTTTCACAATTTTGAGCGTCATAAAGTTGTGACGTATGGGCTCTATACCCAGTCACACTGGGTCGATTACTTTTACGAAGTATTGATAGCGATTATCGTATACAGGGTGTAATCGTTAAGTGTGCACAGGCGATTATTCCGTAACTATTGCAGATATCAAAAAACTTTAAACTGATATCGAAAGTACTTTACCTAATGAGTAAAATGATATTAATAACTTTTTAAAAATAAAACGAGAAATATCCAAAAAAATTACATTAATCACTCCCATACATTTTATTTCTTAGTAAGTACAAAATTTTGTGTTCAAAGCATATGTTCGAAGTGACGTCCTCCTTGTGCAATACAATGACGAGCTCTATTTACAGTTTCTAAATGAACTTTCCTTAACATTTGCGGAGTAATTAAAGCAATTGCACGACGTACACGATTCTGTAACTCTTCTAGGCTGTGTACTCTCTCAGCGTACACGTGGTCTTTGACAAATCCCCATAGGAAGAAATCACAAGGCGTGAGATCCGGGGATCTGGCAGGCCAAGGGGTTGCACTATTATTGGCTATTAAGCCATTATAATTGTTTCGTAAGAAATTCATTACAACATTTGTATTATGTGCAGGTGCTCCATCTTGTTGAAAAATTATCGACCTTCTTTCATCGTCTGGAATTGGTTCTAAGAGACTTGGCATATCGTTTTGTACAAAGGAGAAATATCTCTGTCCATTTAAGGTTCCACTGTAAAAATATGGCCCAATGATCCGATCTCCAAGAATACCACACCACACATTAATTGAGAATCGCACCTGAGCTCTAACTTCAGTAGTTAAGCGAGGATTGTCAATTGACCAATAATGCGAGTTTTTTCTATTGTAAATGCCGCAGTTTGAAACATTACTTTCATCGGTCCATAAAATTGACCTTACATTGACATAATTATTGACTAGCCAATTGCAATAGACCAGCCGACGAGCAGGATCATCATTGTGCAGCGTTTGAGTAGGTTTTATCTTAAATGCTTTGAAGTTGTGTTTTTTTAATAACTTGTGTACATAATTGTGGGACACTGGAAATGATCGGGCCACTGAACGCGTTGATTCTTGTGGATTATCTACTACGTAGTTAATAATATTGTTATCTAAGTCATTATCAAATTCCGGAGCTCTTGTTCTCGAACCTTTTTTTCTGTTAAAAGATCCATAATTTATCAAATTGTTATCCAACTTACGTAAATACGTACCAGAAGGAACTTCTCTATCTGGGTACTCTCTTCTGTAGGCGATAATGGCCGCCCTATTGTTACAATCATGTTTGTAGTACATTTTTAACATGTCCCTCTTTTCTGTATTGGAATATGCCATTTTTCAATCAATAAATGCAACAATCACGATTATTAACGCAAATTGAAAAATACAATAAATTGGCGGGAACGAGAACCCGCGATAAAGAATTTGAATTTAGAACGAACACCAAAGAGTATTTCTTTTTGTTTTTATTTAGTATGTTGCTTTTCAGCTAGTTCAAATCAATACAATATTGAAACAAGGTTTATTATAAATTTGAAGTGGTAAGATAATTAATCTACACGTGTATCTACTTGAAATTCATTAATACCTTCATATCGTACATAATTATAAAATGACAAGGGTAAAATGAGTAGGTACTATTCCACTTAAAATAAGGAAACTAAAACCTTTCTACTATCTCATACTAAATGTATGGGAGTGATTAATGTATTTTTTTTGGATATTTCTCGTTTTATTTTTAAAAAGTTATTAATGTCATTTTACTCATTAGGTAAAGTACTTTCGATATCAGTTTAAAGTTTTTTGATATCTGCAATAGTTACGGAATAATCGCCTGTGCACACTTAACGATTACACCCTGTATAGTTTTACTTAGGTTACATAGGTATTCCATAGAAAACAATAATGCGCAGGTACCTGAAAAACCTGGGCTGATCTGATCACCTTCACTATTTGTGCTTGCTGTTCGACGCTGGGAGATGCTATTAATTAGCACTTATTAGACATTCACCGACCGGTGGAACATAGCTGTTTTTTTTAATGTTTCGTCTACTTAATAAGGTAATGTTTTTTAAACACATAATGGAAACAGTTTAAAGAGTTTCTGATAACTTTGGCCCTATTTGAAAAATATGAATACACGGCAGGAATATATATATGAATATAGCAGGTTTAGCTTGGTAGGTATAAATCGTTTAGCCTCTGTAAGTAAATAAGCTAGCTAAAGCTGATTTTCACAGCTCGGAATACTTTATTGTCACTGTGCTTTTTATTTCTACTTAAATGGCCTGTGATATTTCGTTCAGCCCGTACTAAGCGGTTTTTAATGTATTTCTGCCGGGAAGTAAGTGCTCTGCTGCTTGCGTATGTAGAAAGCATGCTGGTTGGACATAATGAGCGCTGTCGGAAATAACCATACATAAATAGAAAATAGATATATAGAATTGTAGCTTCGTAAATGCTATGATTCGATTGTAAATAGAATAGGGAAAATTATTTTCCTTAATTCACACGAAACGATAGTTCAACAACATCATAGAAGAGAAAGCTCAAGGAAAGCGAGCAAGAGGCTACGAATTAGCTACATGAGCCAAATTAAAGAGATGGAAGCCTTCATTTTTATGTATAAAATAAATTTGGATAGAATTAAAAGAATTCTTTGAAAAATGAATGATAAACATTTTTTCTATATATAAGTTTAAATGAATGTATTTATTACCTAAGTAACGGAAGAAACAGGGTGTATTGTAATTCATCATTTATAACGTTTGTAAGTTCATCATCATTATTAACAGCCGGGCTTTATCCACTGCTCTTCCTTTTTTTTATGTAAGTACCATTTATTCCGGTCCTGTGGCAGCTTCATCCACGCTCGGCCGACGATATTCCAAACATAGCGGTTTGGAATATCGTCGGCCCACGATGTTAGGAATATCGTCGGCCCATGTCGCTGGTAGAAGACCAACGTTTCTACAACTGTACCCGATTCTTGGACGCCATTAAATTAGTTGTTTTTATGTTATTTTGTAAATAAATAGCGACGGATATATAAGATATATAGAAACGACTTCGCCAATTTTCACTCATTTAAACACAAAAACACGAGAGTGACATAATGTAAAAAAAATAATTAATAAATTCATAGACTTCGCTAACTCAACTTTTTTCTTTTTAACTTTTTGGTAGATAATTCGTTGCCGTGCAAAGAGTTTTTATAAGGTAATTTATGAAGTTCTTTTAAAACTGTTATCGTATTCATTAAGAGCCCTTTGGAAGTTGTTGATCTTTAATTTGGATAACTTTTTTTAATAAGCGGATAGGTAGGTAGAAATGGGTATTTTAATTAGGATGGTACGCACTTACCGTCCTACTACTAAGCACCAATAATCTCAAAGCGGTGAAGGGAATCGTAAGGAAATTGGAACGCCCAAGAGCAGAAGTTTAGTAGTAGGTACACATCTACGCAATTATACAACTGAATATTGTTTAGAGTAGGCAAGTAGGCATGGTAGAGTTAAAGTTAAGAATATTTACTCGTTACATGTTTTTTTCGGTCTATAGGACCGATAGTTAGATATTTTTAGTTAGATAGATAGTTTTAGTTCTTTTGGTTCTAGTAGGCTCTAGTTCTGTTGTCTGTTTGCTAAGTAATTTCACTTGATCTAGTGCCTTAGATCATAAACACTGTATGATCTTCCGGGCGATTATAGAATTCTGATACTATGAAAACATAACTAACTAACTAGCTCTCAGTTCGGATTCCTATATTGGTATTGCGGAAAGTTGATTTTGATTGTAATACATGCTGTTATTTGAATAGAAACTGAGAAAGAAACCGAATGTAGGTAATACCAATCCATTAAATAATGCCTATTGCTAATCGAAATTGATAGACATTGATTGATTAAGGTTCCACAATCACCATGATGTACACAACCGTGTAGCTTACACTACAGGAGGCAGAAGTTCTAGCACTGGTGGTATGCAACAAAACGGATTCTTGCTGTAGAGCTACCATAACGATATTTTTTGACACTTTGCAACTGATTTTGCGGATGTTAATGTCGCGTTGCTATTGTTGTTGCTTTTGCACCTTTTATGTAATAACCTTACGGTTTAGAATCTTATTACTTAGGCAGGGGTGCTACTTCACAAGTGCTCGAAAACGTTTCTAAAAACTCAATCCCACGTATAAATAAACCCTTGTAAAGCTTCAAACGTAGCGTATCGGTGGGTGATGATTACTGAAAGATTAGCTCGCGTTCAATGAACCGTGATGTAGATACTCGTACCTTTGAGGACCCAATGTCCCATCTCCTCGGCTTCGCTTCACTTTGATACGTTTTTTGGATCAATCAGAATATTTACTCACGATTTCATCTCGATATCTATAATGTTTATTCTGTCATTTTGTTTGTAAATGTGTGCTTTGAATCAGGCTCTGGCATCGTGAGTTTGTTGTTTATCTAAAGTGATGTTTTAGACACGACTACACTCACAAATAGTGTACATAAATCACTAATAGCTTTGCAACATATCCTTACAAATAATCACGTTGTAAACGGGATAATAGGTGAATATCAAAAGAAAGTTAGTCAAAGATAAATCATACCTACCTTACATTCTTCAAACTGTTACAGAATTGTTTTGGTTCCCTACTTGAAAGGTTGTCATGACCGATGGAGCTTTGAATTATTGATAGGCCGATACCCTATTCATTGGTAAATGTCTTAATTCTAGCGGTGTCCGTCAAATTGCGCATGTAATTACATGAAATGTAGGTTAAAAATGTTGTGGACGTTCCTCGATGTTCTTCTTTTCCTCCAATAATAGCATGTGTCTTGTCGACAATTTTGCCAGTGTCGAGTGATTGTTTTATTAAAACTAGTGGTCGCCCACTGGTCAAAATTCGACTATAGTTAATTAATAATTATTAATTAATATTTTTTATGCGTAATTAACAAATATTAGCATTCTGCACTCCTTCTCTATATAAAGTATAAGTTTGCGAAATTTCATACTTCTCCGCCCGCGCAATTTTCGTAAAAAGGGTTAGTACAATGTTTTCGCTTCACGTATTAATATATAGTCACAAAGTCGTAGTCGATCGTCATTTGTTTATTCTAAACGTCATCGTAGAATGGTCGTCTAGAACTTTCTCGGGACTCCTCGTCGTGCAAATCACATTGCAAACATAGCACTTCAATTGTCTAAACTTGTGATGAGAAGTTACAATTTATTGTTTCAAAGTTCGCTAAGATTACTCAATAAAATGAGAAAATATAATTAGTTTAGAAGTGCTGTTACTTCATAAAGTGACAAAGAATCCTACCTCGATGTTGTTTGGGCGTGCAAGACATAATGCTCAAGTGTTAAAATTCTGTGTTTGTTATTGTCATATCGTTTTATTAAATAAGTGAATAACAATGCAATGCACATAACACCATCTAGCTCCAATCTAAGCATAGCATGTATTACGGTGAGCAAAAGACTGATAAAATACTTATACAGTTATTAATACCACGACTTATGATCACTACATATTATAAAACATAGTCGCTTGCCGCTGTCTGTATGTCACTATGTTTGCTTAGATCTTTAAAACTACGCAACGGATTTTGATGCGGTTTTTTTATAGATAGAGTGATTCAAGAGAAAGGTTTATATGTATAATACATGTATAATATAGTAGAGAAACACTGTTAATTTTAAAGGTTTCTAATCACTTGAAACATTCTGTAGTATATTTGCTATCAGCATTGTGCCCTTGCGAAAACGGGGCGGGTCGCTAGTAGTTTATTACACCCAGACACAGAAAAAACATCTATGTTCATCACACTTTGTTTTATCCTGGGGGGAAAACGAAGCCTCAACCTACACTACAGAAGGCAGAGCTACTACCAAATGAGCTGACAAGCCAGTCAACTAAGTACCTACTAGTAAGATCGGTATCGGATCGGATCGATATCGGCGCATGCAACCTCGGTCGAACGAAGTGGTGCGTCTAAAGTTGTAAGGGCAACATACAACGGACGCCACTCTTTTAGAAATCATTGATTACAATACCCGTCATAGTAGGTAAGTACTTCTATTGAACACGCAAAGGTCTTCGATTGTTACCGATTGGATGGTTCGTTTGAATCGAATAAATTATAGAGTTTTGGTTTTACCTAACAAAGTGTTTCAAGTAGCGTACCTAATGTACAAAACAGAATATTTGACAGAACGAGCCAAGATCTCACTGGCTATTTGGGTGATGTGTATGTATGTTTGTATGTTTGATCTGAAATATGGCAGGTCAACAGAATACAATTTAGAAATGAGCTGGTAACATTTTGAAAAAAATTGGATATGGAAGAAATAAAAGTTATTTAAATGTATAAGGTGAGATTATGTCATATGAAAATGATTTATTTGTAAGTACATTCCAAAATTTAATTTATTCTAGGACATTTAGTTAGTTTTAAAAATATAACGTAAAAACTATAGAATACTAACGAGACAGATCGTATTCTCATTTAATTTGCAATACTTCAGTTTAAGAAGTTTCTTTACTGTTTCCTTGTTTCAAATATTGTACCTATACAAAGTATTTAGGTATGTAATTATGGTGAAAACCAGTTGATCTGATGATGGAGTTAGGAGCTGTTCAATGGAACTTTAACAAATAAGAGTATGTAAAATAACCGTGTTTGGGGTCAATTTAATCAGCTCGCTCCTACCTTATCAAAGCATTCATTTATCATATATTATATAGCAACTCTTTCGTATTTTATGTAACTACGTATATACTAAAAATCGAATAACTACACGATACGGACATCGCGAGATCTCAGTTCGGGGAGAACAACGAGTGAATAAATTAAAATTGAATTTTCTAATAAATTGTAATATTTTTTTTTCTTAATTCAAACAGTACCTACAATAATATAACAAATCAAAAAATTATTTAGACAAAGGCCTGAACAAGGCAATCCTGTATTTTAAATGAGAAAGAAAAATACAAAAATAATCTAGTGGGAAGGAGTTGCATGTGTCTGCATCGTGTCTAACTCATTAGACATAAATTGGCGGTATAGTACTAAATATTTGTGCATCTGCTAATGTTTTTAATGGATTTCTGTAAAGTTACGCCTGAATCAATTATGTAACGAGAGACTAGACTAGAGAAATAGACTGAATGAGTATATTTTAATGAAAATAAAAGTATTACTGAGTTCAGTAAGTCCGATTATAGAAGTACTATTACTATGGTTAAGATTTAAAGGGAAACCACATAATTATAGTTCTCATTTGAGTTATAAAAGGCGGGTATGCTCCATTAAGTTCCATGTCTTAATCAGCCATGTTAATGTGTAATTTTCAGGGTAAGAATTTAACTTAATTGGATTGAGATTTCGACTTACGAGTAGATGCGTTGATATTGACAGCGTGCTGATCTGATGATGAAGTTAGGAGCTATTCCGTTGAAGTTTTTGGTGAATATGAGTACATAAAATACTCGTGTTTGGGCTCGTTGTGTTGTATTTTCTATTTAAATAAATATAACATTACCATATTATTGATTTTATATTATGTATTTTTACAAAGTAGGTTAAAATAGTTGACATCTGAAATTTAATTAATTAGTGTAAGCGGTCCTGGACCGTTCTAATCTATCAAACTCACCCTGATGACAATTCTCTAGATGATCTAAACAAAATAAGACAAAATTTCGGTCGGTGCCTCCATTGACAAAATAAGACTTGAATAAAAGCCCATAAAACAAAAGTTAGTTACACCATTTATAACTCGAGAACGGCTGGACCGATTTTCAAGATTTTTGGATTTGTCTCCGCTCTGAATAGCAAAATAACTATCAAACAAAATGAAAATTTATAAAATAAAAATAAATTACAGATTTACCTAACCCTAAAATAAATTTTATTTTATATAAAAAAAAATATAATGGGCTGACAAAATACTCCTAGATAACGATAACAAATATGAAAAAAATTATGAGCATATAAATATGGTTTTTTAGGCATAAAACTATATGTATCATTTCTGATACAACATGCATTTGAGACCTGAGATTTTTGGTATGAAGAATAAAGAACTTGTGAAACATTTATTTATTGTCAAGTATTTACACATGGAATTTATTAAAACAGTCAGAGGTCCTTTTGGAGCATAAATAAACTTTACATTTTTCACACATAATGCTTCTGAGGAGCTTACAACCTGGTATCATATACCGCATACGATGGTTCTGTCTAGTTTGCTTGTGATCAGTACCATTATGTATGATGTCTCTTGATGGCATAACCTGCAGGACATTCGAATCCCCAATTGTGAGGTTTCAAGGGCAAGTACTGTTTCATGAAGTGAAAATGTGCGCTACTATTTTCGAACTATTTTCGCACATTTGCTCATCTATTGAGAGACGTTGATCCATGGGTACGCTAGCAAATATTTCGTTCAGGTGTGATCAAACCATCGCCACCAAGAGCCAGAAGTCTCCAGAAGTTCTTCTGGTGTAGAAAGTGATCGCTTTCTTCACCTTTGTATATCAAAGGGTTGATGTGTAGATCCATGGGAGCTACTTGTACCTAATGTAAATGATGAGCCCATTATTTACATCCGGTAAAGGATCTTCGATCAACCGAAGATCTTGCTAACCGGGTTCAGGTTCTTCAATTTCCTGTTCATATTCTAGTATTGCTTGCAGCTCTTCACGAGTCGGTGATTCTCCCGAGATCTTCCACCTCACAGACTTCCTCTGATAGGTAAACATCTTCTAACTCCCTTAGGAAATCTTCGATATATCCTTATCGGCAATACTTTTAAAAAAATATATAATAAATAAATAAATATAAATAAATAATAAATAAAATAAATATATATAATATTCTATAACAAATACCTACATATAAAAACCTCAAACCCACAACCAAGTGAAAATGCATCTAAAACAAGTCATAAATGCATGATGTCTCATTTTTGATACAAACAAAAAAATACATATTTCATGTATTCTATCCAAATTCATATAAAAAATATTATTCTACGATATAGAAAAAACACTTACCTTCGATTATTAAGTATATTTTTTGAACTGAATTCGCCGCAAGATTATTTTGATTTAACCAGATGAAAACTTTCAATTTCACTAATTACCAAAACTCCCGGCAAACAATGAACAATGACATTTGTATTTGTATTACAAATGGCGGCCCAATGATGTTTTTTTTTTTTTTTTATTTAGGAACTATTCTGCCTTCTTTTTTTTTTTTTTTTTCATAATTCATAATTCATTTATTGTGGAACATAGTTATAATACAGGTTTTATTATTTGGTAAGTTCGCTATGCTACCATTTGATAAATGGTGTACAATATTTTCTAACAATGTGAGACATTTATAAAAAAATAACTAGGTAACATAATAATAATTCAATATAAACGTCACTTAGGAATATTACATAATTAAATTTATGTCATTTTATTAATTCAGATACGTTATAAAAACATTTAGCTTGTAACCAGGTCTTGAGTTCCTTAATAAATTTATTTAATGGTAATTTTTTTATATAGTCAGGTATGGAATTATATACATTTCCGCATATTGCATAGCTACTATTTATATACATACTCGTCTTTGGAACTTTAGGCAATACAATTCTGTCCTGGTTTCTTGTGCTTCTATGATATACCTCACTAGCTTTAACAAACAGTTGATTGTGCTTTCTAACAAACAAAGCAGACTCCAGGATATACATACAAGGTAGTGTGAGAATATTTAATTGTTTAAAGAGTGGTTTGCATGATTCCCAGGGCGGTATCCCGCCAATGGCCCTTACACATTTTTTTTGTGCGATAAATGCTCTTTTTAATTCTGTTGAGTTTCCCCAAAGAATTAAACCGTATGTGAGTACCGATGCTACATATTCTATTTATACACCCCGTTAGTCAGTAATCAGAATAAATACTATTCTGGAACGAAAGAAAGTTGTTGTTTCATTTTTGATACACCATGCATTTAAGGGTTAAAGTGGTGAGTCCAGTTTGATACAACCTTTGATGATGTTCGGTTTGTTAGGTTTGGTGTTTCGGTATAATCATAAGCCATAAGCGTATGATTATGACTTATGACTGTTGCCATTGTGCGCGCATGAACGGGACGGCTAGGTATCTTCTTCTCTATAAATAAAAATGAATGTTGCTAAGCGCATAACTCGAGAATGGCTCGACCGATTCGGCAAATTTTTTTTTGTATGTTCCTTAATGCCCACGGAAGGTTTTAATACAAAAAAAAAATTGTTTCCTGGAAAATTCTTCAACGCGGGCGTAGCTGCGCGCGGACGGCTAGTTAATAATAATGATTACTACTCGGTGACTTTAGGTGCCAATTCCTTCTAACCCACGTCCGAGAAGAAATCCGTTTGTCCGCATATTTCAATTTTAAGTAATGCTACGTAATTTGGATATTGTTATTGATAATATTTAAAACAGATTACCTACCTACTCTGTAACTCTATGTAAGACTTGAGTTATAAACAACAAATGATTAAATTAACCCGTTGTTTTCATTATCACAAGTTTTGATGACGAAATTACGTGACTGAAACTTTTGCTCATTATTTCGTTCTTTGATCACCCGTTTATTCCCCTAGTTAACTTTGCCCTAAGTTAAAATTTGAACGAAATGTCTTCATACCTCGAGAGCGTAACTTCAAACTTCAATGTTGAACTTCGTTGGTAACTCCGTTCAAAGGTGGAAATGATTCAGTATTTAGACCATGCTATGCTAATATTGGGGCAAAAGACACCACTCATCACGAGTCCGATAGTTTCAATAGAGTTGCCTGAAATTCTGTCTTATTCGGCTTTTACCGACACGTCTTGGCTGGTAAACAAATAATGCCGGACATTTGACATTAGAGCCTCAAAGTAAGCAGAGCTTGAGTTATGGGTACAACAAGACTGATATACTACTTATATATTTTTTCAAATACATAGGAGTACCTATATAGACCCGGTACAAATACTTGCAGATCATACAAACATTTGTTCCGCGGCGGGAACAGCAATCTACTGCGTCTCAGCCGGGCCGGGCACACTGCGCTACAGAGATCGATGATTTTGGCTTTACATAATCACTATATATTTGTCAAACACTCATTCATCACGAAATCTAAGAAACCTCCGAACAGATTTTAATGAAATTTGGTATACAGCTTCCTCTAAGGCCGTAGGTGCTCGCTAAGAAAGTCAAACCGCGATAACCACGATTATGCTATGTAATTAATTCTTAGGACCATTAATACGTTTAATTATTATCTTGCTAATTTATATCTACCACGCGGGCAAAGCCGCGGGAAACAGCTAGTAATACATATAGACGCAAATTTTAGGTAAATCTTAGCTATAATTTTTTAATTTGAGTTTTTAACCATTGTTTAATTTGACTGTGGCACAAAAATTTTGCCCTAGGATAAATCATTTTGGAAACCGTTGCACTGATTTCCAGTAAACTAAGTATTACCTAAGTACGCTCGACTCAGGGAGGTAGGAGTACTTATATATTATAGATCTTAAAATCCATCATCATCTAGTTTTTGAAATGATAGACGCACTAAATAGACTTTTCAACTATTTAAACGTTCGGTTATTTTCATGTTTTTGACTCCTCTGTTCTATTTACATCAGGAGTAAGTTTCATATTAACTCCGGAAAATTATTTGTGCAGAATATACTTGGAGATTTTCATAGCTGGTTTAAATTAACATGGTAATGAATGTGCAGACTTGCTCAGGAGCTTTGGAAATTGATGAAATATCAAGTTTAAAGGTTATTACAATATAACTTACGTAAAGTAAGACGGTACCTACAGAATAATTTTCGACAGCATAATATTACAGCGTATACATTACCTACTAAACTAATAATAATAAACACTTATAGCCGCACTCTGAGTCCTTAAGTACCGAAGTTGCGATATCGTGACTATCGTGAAAACTTTATTGGGGCTATTAAAACCCATTTCAAAGATCTGGAAAGAGCGCAAAGGTTTCTACTAAAGGTTTTTTAAACCATATGGATAAACCCGACTGAAATGTTGTATTCGAAAGCGAATATACTTTCTTTTCGCTAATTGTACATTCTAAATTCATACTTGAACAACATAAAACTCTTGAAAATGACTTCACTAAAACAAATAGAAGAAGGAAAAATATCGTAATAAATATAACTTGCGTAAAATCGAACTATGAACGGGGCATTTGGTGATAGTTGCGTCATGAACCCCAAAGTCCATAACTATGTAGATAGATGGTTTAAATATTTTTAAGATATATGCTATCACCACTCAGTTAAGCCCTGAAAGCGAGCGCCGTGGTAGACCCAAAAAGAGATGGCGAGATGATCTCGACACCTTTGACAGAGCTTGGGCCCAAACAGCTCAAAACCGAGATGACTGGAGAGATCAAGGGGAGGCCGTTGCCCAGCAGTGGGATACAATGGGCTAATTGAAATCGTAATCGTAATATGTTATCAATTTAATTTATTACTTCTTACTCTTTGTTTTTGTGTAATTTGGCCCTCAAACATATTTTGTGTATGCGTTTTGTTCGCTCACATTATATTGTTTTGCTGTGCGCTCAAAAGTTCCAAACCAGATCAACACTGTATTCTAGTTAAATGTATGTTTAATACAGAGTTAATGCCAACTGAGCTGTAAGCCCAGGTTATTGTATGTTTTTGTCAGATCTTTTGTTTTAGCATACGCACGACTCAATGAGCAAACATTGGTTCTGCAGCGGGAGTTAAACCTACCTTTTACTGGTTAGCCAAGCGGCCGCCACCCACTGAGTCTTCAGAAAATGAAGGCGTGTAGGTATTATATAGGTTTTAATTCAAATTCATTTTATCATCATTTTATTCAATACACTCACATGGATTACTTCGAATCGTCTGACATGGTTGCATGAACGCAGGCTGCACGCACGAAATTGTCATGTTCCGACTGAGCCAAGCGTGCAAGCGAGAGCGCGGAACAAGCAATAGAGAGGCACAATCGGCCTAAGCGTTCGGCTTGTGAAGCATTAGCTTAAAAGCTTAATAGCTTAAAAGTATGCAATTTTTCATCAATGGTTGCTTATGACGTTATCACGTAAAATTTTCTTCCGTAAACCAACTTTACAAACAATGATTTGTTTTTACTTACCTTCGTACCTAATTGTTCTAATTACCTTCCTAACATAAACGTATATTCCATTCTTACATTAAGATAACATTGAGGCTCATATTGAATGAAACGAACAAGCATTATACAATGAATATATTACTATGAAACCTACAAATTACGGGACGTGATTTTTTAACAGAGCAGTTTGCACTGCAATAATATTCCGTAACTCACCAGTTTAAAACCGTTACCCGGAACTCACCAAAAACCCACACTCAGCCAATCCAACTAAATTACGAACTATCTAACCAATGAAAACTGTGTGCCATAAAAGCATGAAAGTTCAATATTTTACAATGAACGCTAATAAATCCAGTGAAGTGAACGTGATTCCCAACGTATCGTTCACGACTGAATGGATATTCATTCATTCGTTCATTAAATCAGTTTCATATCGCGGTTTATCTGTAACTAGTGGAAATTGAGTTGGTTAGGACGCTTTATAAACGAATGGGTTTGCCTTGATGTTTTTGCTTTTTGTTTTTACAGAATTGTTCAGTTAAGAGTATCTGATACCAACAGATAGGTACAAAATTATTTGTATACTTCGTTTTTAAAGGTGTTGTAACAATCAAGTTCATCAGTGGTATTTGTTGTTTCTGGGTGTGTTACAAAGTATCATAAGTAAATATCTATTTAAGAATATATAAGCATTCTATCAGTCATCTGGTCACCGTAATACAAGATATGCTTAGTTTGGGGCTAGATGATGTTGTGTGCATTCAATATTTATTTATTAATTTTCTATTTAATCTTAGGGTCTTAGAACAAACATTTAATTCGACCTATTACGTTATTCGTGATAATTTGCGATATTAGTCTGGGGTGTTTTTCTATGTACGAGTTTTTCTATATACAAAAAAAAAACCCATATACTTTGGGGCTCGATTATGCTGTGTAAAATGTCCAGCATTATTATTATTAATTTAAATAAAGACTTGAATTGCGCAATCATTGCTGTTAGACACACATTTTAACCAGCTTAAAAAATGAGGAGGTTCACAATTAGATAGTGTTTTTTGTGTTTGTTACCTTAAAACCCTATCATTTATGAACGATTTGAAAAATTTTTTTTTGTTTGGGAGCGTATATCTACTTCCTATTTAGTTACATCTAGTTTTTTAGTTTAGTTATATTTGAAGAAAAATTACCCGAACGGTGAAAAATAGAGAAAAATATGTATTGTTCTTGTAATTGAGTAAAGTATTTTTGAGGATTTAGGGAAAAAATTATGTGAAAAAAATGCATCATTTAAAAAATGCAATCGATACAGATTTTCCGTGGGTTAAAATTTTTTTAAATGAAGTCGGTTTTCTTTTTAGTTTTTAAAACGTAATTATTGTACGCTTATACCGCTGCTACAAGCGTAATTTTTGTCCACAGGCGAGTTATATACAACTAGTTTCCATAATAAGAGTTTTTTGAACATGCGACTTAGATAGATAGATATTGCTGTCGCAATTCTATAACTATCTCTACTTACTTCTAATTACTACTTCCTACTACTACTTCTACTTCTAATCTATTTGCGTCATGCGTCTACTTCAAACGGCAATGAAAAACAATGCAAAAAGTAAACCAACTTATTTAAATTTAAAACTAAATATTTAAATCAAATGTTGCAAGATGTGGTAAGCCAGATATAAAATGCAGTGTCTGCAACTCGCATATATTTTATCGTGCGGACTCTACAGTGATTGCATTATAAAGTAGAATTTTTCACAGTGGTTTGACGTGAAACGCTGTCTACCAGTCTGGCATATATTTGACACATCCTAGCTGCAAATCGGCATGGTTTATTATCGACAAAAGCTTACATAAAGGATCGTCTTGTGACGAAAGCGTATTATAATATAAAATATAATATTGTTAACTAGATAATACCACAGGAACATCTACAACGCGCTATCATTGCGTCTTGGATTTTATCTAGATAATAATAATAATAATAAAGCCGGACATTTCACACAGCATCATCTGGCCCCAAAGTAAGCAGAGCTTGTATTATGGTACCACAAGACTGATATACTACTTATATACATTACTGTTTTTGTATACACACACATTATACATAAAAACACCCAGACCCGAGACAAATACTTGCAAATTATACAAACCTTTGTCCCTAATTAACAAATACCTAATTAAGATATTTATAATAATATTAATAAATTCATGGCATGGATTTGCACTGTTTGTCCTACTGTTACCTTGCAATTGTATTTCGTAGGTTATATAGTTACAAGAAGGGTCATACAAAACATCGCGAAGGTCTGGACGAGTTTCTAGTCCATTCTTTTAGAGCTTAGGTTAGAAGGCATTGGCATCTACTTCTTCTAGTTCGTTAATGGCATGTGGCATGATTACAATTTTGCTAATTTTTTGTTCAGATTATTTGTAATAAGACGTCATGAAGTCGTATGTTATTATTCGTCGTTTGTTATTTTTATAAAAAATTGTGTGTTTTTTATAAAATAAATATACGGATTATTTTTGCAAGAATTACAATCAACACAAAACTTTTATGCCAACTATTCACACCCGAGTCAATAACTCAAGTCACTACATAGTATAAAACAAAGACGCTTCCCGCTGTCTGTCTGTCCCTATTTATGCTTAGATCTTTAAAACTACGCAACGGATTTTGATGCGTTTTTTTTATTAGATAGAGTGATTCAATGGGAAGGCTTATATGTATAATACGTGCATAATATAGTAGAGAAACACTGATAATTTTAGAGTTTTCTAATGTAAGGTCGTAAATAAACAATTTTTTTTGCGCTTTCACTACTTTCACCACGCCATTTCTCTGCGCAATAACTGTTACGCTTTATTCCTAATACTTTCAAATTATATTCAGTGCCAACTGTGTTCCCAATACTGGGTAAGCTGTGTTTTATGTTTTTATTGAACCTTAGACCTTAGGTATTCTCACCTGACCTTATTTTTATTGCTGTGCTAGCTAATGTTAAACGTCGCCTTTATTTCTTTTCGCCTTGGGAGTTAACTGAATTGTAGTGCGGAGTACTGTGTGATCTCTAGGCTTTCTTCTGAAACACCTTTCGTTGCGTGATCGTAATGCCTTAGTATTGCGATTTCAGGAACACCCCTCAGCTTAGAGAACTAACCTAGCTGCGACGAGAAGACGAGACTGAACTGAAGACGGGAAGACCGGACGTAGCTCTGCCCTTCCTACTAACGTGCGCTTGTTCCTGGACGCTGCCTAGAAGACTTGGCGGAAGGCCGTGGACGAGACTGCCAAAGGAGAGTGCGGTATTTCCCAAACCGAACGGCGTAAGACATGGACCTTGGACCTTGGTTTGACCTACCCAACCCTGTCTACGATTACACTATTTTAACTTTTAACTGTTTTTTCTTTATTATTCTCTCCACTTCTCTTACTTCTTGTCACTTTACGTGACAATAGATCAAAATAATGTACTACAGTATTGTACACTTTAAAAAAGTCTACAAAAAAGACCGCGATGGTATATGTCTATCTCTTAGGTTATGTTATTCTCTTAGACAACATTATATATAAATACATTCTGTAGTATATTTAGTATCAGCATTGCATCCGTGCGAAGCCGGGGCGGGTCGCTAGTTTATAATAAATAACCAAAATTATAAATAAAACCCTCAATAACTCGAGCATATTAAATATTATAAGAGAGCAATGTTTACCCCGCAAAACGGCTGAAAATAATTAACCGTATTAGAACCTAAATGCACATCTAGTATTTATGACGTTTCAAAGTGATCCTAATGATTGTATTGAATACAAATATTTTTGACTTTGTCTTTGAATTTTTGTTTACTATTTATATCATTCTAAGATTTATATATTTATATCTTTGTGCACGAAAGGAGCCTCTCAGGCGCACTTTAATCCTTTCACCACACTGGTTAGAAATAACTAGTGACACGATAAGAAGAAGAAGATCATTCTAAGGATTACTAAAATGTGGTGATTGCTCGTTGCTGAGACAGCGGTCGAGTTTTAAATGGTGGTGAATTCTTTTTAATGTGTATCCTCGAAATATGTTTTAGAGTTCGTACACCGATTTTACTGGTAAACTAACAACAGAGCCAAAAGTGCCTCCAAGCATATCTGCTGGTTGTTGTGGTATAGGTTAAAATCATACGACATTTCAATCAATTGGCGACCTCTATGTCGCAGTGGGCCAAGGCCTGGCTGAGACGCAGAAGGTTGCAGTTTCGAATCCCGCCGCGGGACTAATGTTTGTATGATCTGCAAGTGTTTGTCTCGTGTCTGGATGTTTCTTTCTACATGTATGTAGTCATGACGTCACTCTGCTTACTTTTGGGCCGGTTGATGATGATGCTGTGTCAAATGTCCGGGATTATTTATTTATTTATTACGGCACTACACTATTATGGCAGACGAGTTGTTTGTGGTTACCCTTTCATGGCTAAAAAAAAAATTTTTTTTGCGTAGCAATTTTTATCATCCATTCCGCTGTTCTACCGTGAAAAGATAACAAACAAATAGACAGACTGAGCGAAAATCTTTAGAATGTATAATATGTATTAGTATGGATATTAGGATACACTGGTACAATCTGTAGTAAGTGCATTTCCTAAACGTGCCAGTGTTTTTTTCCGATTTCACTCATCTTGACAACTTTTGTCGTCAAAGCGCAGTGGACAAAGGCCTGCCTGAGACACAGCAGGTTGCAGGTTTGTTTCCCGTCGCGGGACAAATGTCTGTATGGTCTGAAATTATTTGTCGCGGCTCTGGGTATGTATTTACAAAAAAAAGTATATAAGTCATATGGTTTCGATAACACAAGCTCTGCTTACTTTGGGGCTAGATGACGCTGTGTGAAATGTCCATAATTATTTATTAACTTTATAAATTTCTTTTGTAACTTAGCTCTAAATGTACAGTGAATCTATTTAAACTATCGTTAAACAAAACTGTTTTACTTAAATATCTCTTTAAAGTTATAATCAGATTTGTCGTTGTCTTTGCCGGCGTATATTGAATTTCTTCTTTCCTGCCAGACAAGCAGGCTGCGCAGTAATTTCCTGAAACGATGTGACGTTCGTAGATTTTTCACTTTTATATTTTAAATACTAAAAGTAGCTAGTTTGAAATTTCAAATTACTATTTTATACACTCAAACATTAAAACTCAGAGCACGAGCTGTTAAGAAGCTGCAGTTGTAAAGGTAAAACTAATATTTTTGATATGTTTCTTCATTGGACAAATTTTCATTAAGTTCATATATATAAAGTAATATTTCATAAAGTAACATAGGAAATGCACTGGCATCTCATAATATGTTTATAAAAATGAAATAACGTATCTAATATGTTTATAAATATTTTTATGAAGTGACATCAATGTTTATTAATACGTTTTTGTTGGGTAATCTTAGCGCATTTTATATAAATAAATTGTAACCTATTAGCACGAGTGTAGACACTTCAATTGTATATATAATATTGCTTTGTGTGACGAAGAATCTAATAAAAAATCTAGACGTTGATCCCACGGTAACGTTTAGAAAAGACAAATTACAATCGACTACGACTTTGTGACATTAGTTTATCAAAATAATCACTTGACAGGCAAAATTGTCATCAACACAAATGCGATTATAGAATATAGAAAAAAAAGGAAACCCATATAATATTAAATAGCAAAAATCTATACTAATATAATACATCTGTCTTCTTCTGTTAGTTACATATTCATGGCCAGGCGTGCAAAGCCACGGCCAGCAGTTCGTATTAATACAATTATATACACCTAGTCAGGTCATAAATTCTGTCATAAATATTTAACTGAATAAATCATATAAATTGCGTTTACTGTTTTAAAGTTGTACATGAAATGAAAGATAATTAAATGTAGAATACAATTTTATTAATATCATTCAAAATGACCAACCCGATTTTGAATACAGGCTCTTAGCCGACGCGGCCAGTCGTCGATTGCAGCACGCACCGCTGCTTTAACCAGAGATGCACGGAGAGATTTCAAATTTTGATGAGGCTTAGCGCAGAGGCTTTCTCCTCTAAATGCTGCCATATTTTGTAGTCCAGTCGATTTAAGTCTGGGCTAGACGAGGGCCAGTCTTCATGCCTGATAAAGTCGATTTCACGGGTGGTTAGCCAGTTTTGAGTGCTTCATGTCCTATGAGCTGGTGAAGAATCTTGCTGTAAAGTCCAGGGTCTGTTTTCTAACATTGTTTGAGAATGAGGTTCCACTATTTTTGTAAGGACGGTATTTTGGTACACAACAGCACTAGTTTTCACACCTTTCTGACAGAAATACACATCTGTTAGGCCTGACCATGACATTCCCAGCCAAACCATGCATGACGAAGGATAATGCCCTCGCTTATTGTGTTTGTTGAAACTTTCTTCGATGTTAAAACTTTTTCATCCGAAAACAAAATTTGGCGGTATTTTTTTTCCTGCGTACCGCCGTATCAAAGCGCGAGATCTTTCCAACCTAATTTTATTAAGGCGCTTATCTAAAAAATATCCGGTCTTTTTTCGATAAGCCCGTAGCCCTAGGTCTTGACTTAACATCCTTTTAACAGTTGTTCTGCTTAGTCCCACCTGAAGAACTAAGATTTTATGTTTACGCACGGGATTTCGTTGGATTCGCGCTCTCACTGCTTTGACGACTGCTAGTGTCTTAACTGTGCGAGGTCGGCTGCTCCTTTTACGATCTTCGAGGCTCAAATCTTCACTGAATCGTTTGATGGTTCGATGAACAAATGTTATTTAAAATTTTGCAGTATGTTGGAAATCTTTGTTGGCGCGTAACCACAGAGCGGTGCAACGCGATAACCGCGACTGGATCTTCCCTTAGCGTCCATTCCAGTATGCGTTAGCATCCTATAGTTTGTGTTCCAGTTTATATAATGAACATAAAGTGAATTTATTTTTTATTTTAAAAAAGCTCAAATGTTCTTTTATGAAAATCTATAAAATATTTCTGGCCAGTATTCGAAATTTAAAAATAATAGGGTTGCGACAGAACTTATGAACCGTCTAGGTATGTAAACATAAACATAAACATGATATCAACTTGCCTATCCTAGAAGCAGGCCAATGAGCTTAGAGAGCCATCTCTTTGACCATTTCTTGAAAGATGACTGTTGCAGTAACAATGGTCGAAACCCAAATAGAACTTATGAGTACCGTCGTGAAATTCTAATCATGCATTTAAAGTGAAAGTTGCGTACGAGGTTGTCTCTTTTTTTGCACTTAACATGTGTTAAGTTTAGGAACTAGAATAACAGTCGGATTCAAAGATGCACAGGTATACATGACAAACTTTTATAACTTTATGACTCGTCTTTCATTCGGGGTTTAAAATAACATAATTGTAAATGTACATAATACTACACTGTAATATACAGTAAATAAACCTATTGAACTAAGGACCGTTTTAGACGATCTATAGAACTAATCCACATCAGAGATTCAACGTATCAGACTTGCATCTTCTAGCTAAGGAATTTTCCAGAATCTGCACGGATCTGATCAGTGTTCCGCATTACAGCGTAAAATATAATCCCGTTTATGACGTGGCATCGCGTGTGCTGGGTAATTCTAAACTTTTGATAAAAGCATATTACCACAGAGTATCAAGCCGGGTCGGGTTCCTCTACAGTGGGTTAATATTAGAGTCAGACGGGCTTGTCTGAACTCGTTATTGCTACGATGCATTGTAGTACTGCTACGCAACAATCGCGTAGCAATACGCGCATGTTGCAGCACTGCTGCTACATTTACGTTACGAAAATTTATCATTGGCACAACCTTACAAAATCGATATTAATATTGTGCGAGAGAGAGGTAGAAACTAACATTTAGCATTCGTTTCTCTATAGAATCATATTTCTGGAAAAGGTACTATGTAGTTGCGTGCCAATAGTGCCTCTACATTTTTGTACCCACTTTAGAACATCCCTCATACTTAGTTGATTCTATTTTCTAGCTTTTCTCAAGAAAACGTGACTGTCATATGATGAGCACAGCTAAAACGCAATTGATGACAATATCTGGATCAACATAAGGTTGAAAATTGCTTAAACGCTTTTGACAACCAACCACAGGTTCAAAATTACACCGGGCCGTAACTGACATATCGGTATTAGTTTGTTAGAAAAGGACTTCATAAAACCACGACGATGTTATGATGTACGTTATCAGCTTGGCAGCGCGCGACTTTGTGTTACAGGCGCATTCCTTGCTAAGACGTGGTTTTTGGATAAGCTCCTGCCAAGACGTTGAAATTTTCATTGCTTGATGGAAGGCTTGGCGGGGAAGTGAATACGCTGTTTTGAGGCTTGTACGCGAATTTTCAGTGATGTTAGATGGGGCCATGAAATATGAAAAGTAGTTTAATCGGTGGGAATAATAATATTTCTGAACATTTCACACATCATTTAGCTCCAAAAAAAGCAGAGCTTGTGTTATGATTACCACATGACTGATATACTACTGAAGTATATGAAGTTTTTTCTTTTTTAAATACATACATATTATACATAAAAATACGAACTAAACTTCAGTGGCTCTACAGTAGCTCAGTAGGGCGATTATGGAACTCTAATTACAATCAATGTATATCGTAATTACAATCGTTTTTCGTTTTTGTAATTCGTTTGAAAACTGATAGACATTGATTGTAATTAGAGTTCCATAATCGCCCTACTGTTGTTTGTTTCTTCTAAGAGATAATTTAGCAAGATTTTTGTCGGTTTATTTGTCAGTTATTTTTTTTTATGTACGTATATTTTAGTTTAAGTAAATTTGGAATGCGTTAGAGAAAAGCCAAATCAGGAGTACCCTTAAATGATGTGCGTGTGTGAGGAATGTGATGAGAGTGAATGAAGCAAAATAAGTATGCCAAGATCATAGTTAGGCTTCCGCTATCTACGGGTCAGTTGGTCAGTGCCTTCTGTTTATTGAACGGTTGGTCGCTCTCTACTTAAGATCTATAGTTTGTCCGCATTCAGTTAATTGGAGTCGACCTGAATGCCTGAATTGTTCAATTGTCATTTTTTGCCAACCCCAACCCAACAATGAACATGCACAAGGCCAAATATCTTGGGCACAATTTATAAGCGAATGCAGACTAGTGAACTAGCACCTAATCTAAATGTAATCATATTCTATTTTAAATTCATTGAGCAAATTGTGTATTGTGTTATTGGTAAATAAGGTAAATCAATTTTAAATTCCATAAAACGATATATATAAAAAATGTTGATCTTCAATGAGCTTGTTTGGGAAATAATTAGCAAAATCAACCCTCTGTGAAATATAAATTGACATTGCACACGTTTAAAGTCCATGTTAACAGGGATCTAAGACTCTGACTTCCAACTGTTTCTTTATCTACTGATCAGCGTCGCGGAGTGCGAAGCCGTAAGATAGAGGATTACCAGATCTTCAGTCGCTTCTCCTTCACGCCTACTCCCAGTAATTGGATCCCGGTACTGGCCACAGTTAAAGCCGGCCTTAATTGCAGGAGCCCAGCCAAGATTCCCACGAAATCGCCGGCAATGCCTCTGTAATTATACTATGTACTAATTACACTTTACTCAGATAAACTGTTTTTATGGGCCACAATTGGACTCGTGTGGCGTAATGTCAGGAGCGGATGGTGGCTAATGCCTTCCGGAGTACTTTTCTCTTGTGAAAACTGTTTTATAGGTCAGTGATTGTGGAATGTCAGCGATAATTAAATACAACAATAAAGAGGGTAAGGATTGTAATCTTCAGGAGTTTTAACATTCCCTCAGATGTTTATTTACCAAACTCTTATTTTCAAAGTCATAGCTGCCCATAACCCTTCAATGTGCTCGTGGCATTAAAAAACGTAATTTTTCATAACAGATCTAAGAAGTTAAGCAGCTTCAAGGGTTGTTGGATGACATGATCCTTCAATGTGTGTGGCATTTTAATCTACTCGCTTCAGTGAATCGAAGGGCATGTAAAGCTGTTGACATTTCTATTGTTGCAAGGTTGTGATGCAGGCCTACTTACTCTGTCACCATATTCGACAATGAAAAATTCGATAGTACCCTTCAATATGGTTACGTTTTTTTATACAACAAAGCCAGCAACTCACCCACTTAATTGTAAGTGGCTACCACCGAAACCCATGCATGAAATAAAATACTGTAACACACGCACGTTGCCGGCCCTGGACATATAAGTTCATTTGTTATACTTGCTCCAGTGCTCCTCAAAACTAAACACTGTAATGCTTGCACACTGCTGCTTGGAGAGAGAATAATATGTCGAATAGATGACCTCTGTGATGCAGTGAGCCAAGGCCCGGCTGAGACGCAAAAGGTTGCGGGTTCGATTCCCGCCGCGGGACTAATGCTTGTATAATCTGCAAGTATTTATCTCGGGTCTGGGTGTTTCTATGTATTTACAAAAAAAGTATATAAGTAGTATATCAGTCATGTAATACCCATAACATAAGCTCTGCTTACTTTGGGGCCACACGATGTTGTGTGGATTGTCCGGCATTATAAAAAATATCTGGCACTCTGGAGGACCCACTAAGACTGTCTCTTGCTTTAGAGTCCTATAAGTGGGTAAAAAAATAAATAATAGTCTTGAATTATTATCTAAGTAACATAAACTGTAACTGGACGACTCTTCTTGTATTGAACAGTGAACTGAATTATTACGAGTGTGTAGCCTCAACTTCTATAACATTTTCATTTATCCAAGAAGATTATTATGCACGATATTCTAAACCATTTCCCAATCCTCCCATCCATTTCAACGCCAACCTTTCTTGAAACAAAATAACCAGATTGATTCCACAATGGCATTTCGAAGTTGAAAGGCTCCCAATATTGTTATCAGCCGGTCCAGCTCACTGGCCAGAATAAGTTTTGTGCTTTATGATTTGTGAAATTTCCTCAACAGAAACCATGCTATCTTCGCGTTCTTCGACGGATTTTGCAGTTTTGGCAACGACTAGGTTTGAGTTGAATACAAAATAGGTTTCGTCAGAGGTGTATCTTTTGTGTTATGTTTTTATTAGGGTCACATAGGATATGGAACATTAAATAAATAAATAATGCTGGACATTTCACAAAGTAAGCAAAGCTTGTTTTATGGGAACCACATGACCGAAAGAGATATTTTAATTTTACTAATCGTAGGCACAATATCAATATCTATTTATATATTTAAAATTTGAATGAACAAGAGAAGGGCAAGCCTCTGACGTCGTGACGTTACTGCACGGGGTTAGCATAACACCAGCGCTAAGTAGGAAGGTTTACACTACCTAGTGAGGTGCGTAAGGCATCTTTGTAAAGATGCCTACCCTACATATTGATTCTAATTGCAAGTAGGTACTGGTCACCTACCGAGTTTTGTGGCGTAGGTACTACTTTTTTTAGGTTTTTTTTATTATGTTTGTATCATTTACCACCTTTAAGCCTATTTAGTGTTAGGTCGTAGCATTGCCACGTTAAATGGCAATGCTAATACGCCGGGCTAGATAGAAGCCAGCTTTGCAATGTTTCTACCAGATGTTTTTATAAACACAAATATTTGCAGATTATACAAAAAAAATGTCCTACAGTGGGAATTGAACTAGCAACCAGCAAAAGAAGAAAGCTTATTGTATTATAATTACGTTTTAAAAACTAAGAAGAAACCGACTTTATTGAATGAAATTTGAGCCTATACTTAATACATTTTTAGTGGAAAGTAGGTGTATTTTTAACCGACTATATCAAAAAGGAGGAAGTTCTCAATTCGTCGGAATCTTTTTTTTTTTTTTATTAAAAAAAAAATCTGATTCTGACGAATTGAGAACCTCCTCCTTTTTGAAGAAGGAGTAAAGTCGGTGAATAAATGACTATATTACTGATAAGAATGCATGGCCTCATGTTTCTCTGCCCTCAGACAGTTAACCGGCACATTTGAAATATATAAACTCTTTTGTATTCATAATTTTCACTCAAAACGGGATATTTACCATGATATATGAGTTTTTCTGCTTCTCGATATTTCGGCACAGTTGCATGCGCCATGATCACGAGATAAACTGAAGTCTTTGCGGGTGGATGTTATTGGCAGACAAAACGGTCTACCCTCTTTCTCAGTCTTTTACTGCGAACATTACCCCTACTACCGGTTTCACTGTCACTAACAACTCGATCACGATTACGACACACAACACTCACGGTATCTGGACGCATAACTGGTACCTCACTTTTACGATTTCCACACATCCTCACCACAGGGTTCCAGGCTCCAGACAATTGAAAACCGTCTTCTCGATTGAAATTCCTGTGTTTGGTAATCTCTATTGCCTCTTGTACCAATCTTGGGATGTAATGTTTTTCAGTTGAGATTACCTGTGGATTGTGTAACTCGATCCAGTGGTTTGAGCCAGATTCTAGTAGATGTGTAGCTATGGCCGACTTTTGTGTGTCCATATTTTTGACCGCCCGGATGTGTTCTGTCACTCGACAGGCTATGGTACGTTTTGTTTGGCCGATGTAAGAGCTCCCACAGCTGCAGTCAATCTTGTACACTCCTGGTGTTTGAAGAGGAATCTTATCTTTAGGTGAGCGCAGGTAGTGTGAGATCTTCTTTAAAGGAGTAAAAATTGTTTTTATGGACAATTTTTGCAGGGTTTTCGCAATTTTGTCAGTCACTCCTTTAATGTACGGTAGAAAAGCAGGTTTTCGTTCTACTATACATCTGTGGGGTTTAGGCCTTTGTCTAACTGGAAAAGATCGAAGCTTATATCCATTTTTACGTAGGACATGCTGAACATGAGCTAGCTCACTCTTTATGGAGTACTCATCACATAGGTCGAAAGCACGGTTCGTGAGAGACATTACAACCGAGTTAAGCTGCCGAGGGTGATGGTGTGAATCAGCATGGAGATATCGATCCGTATGGGTCGGCTTCCTATAAACCGAATAGCCTAAATTACCATCATCACGAATCTGTACCATCACGTCCAGGAAAGCCAAGCTTCGATCACTTTCCATTTCATACGTAAACCGCATCTTGGTGTGTACGCCATTTAGGTATGCCAAAAGGAGTTCAATCTCATGTTTATTGCCTCTTACAATACAGAAAACATCATCAACGTACCTTTTCCACAACTTCATTGGCAAGGGGGCAGAGCATATAGCCAGGTTCTCAAAATACTCCATCCATATATTGGCCACTACGGGAGCGACGGGACTTCCCATGGCAACACCATCAATTTGTAGGTAGTAATTTTCCCTATACAAGAAATAGTTTGTGGCCAGAATATGGTATAAAAGCTTGGCATATTCTGCTGGGATTCCATTTCTCTGTATTCTAGTCTCTATCACCTTCATACAGTCGGCTATAGGGACGTTTGTAAAGAGGGATTCCACATCAAAACTAACCATCACCTCACTCTCATCAACCGTTGTCTGCTGAAGAATCTGTATAAAGTGACGTGAATCTTTCACGAAAGATGATGTCAGGCCTACAGAAGGTTGCAACACACCCGCTACATGCTTCGCCAACTCGTAAGTAAGGTTTAGGTTCGTAAGGTTTTCAATTGTCTGGAGCCTGGAACCCTGTGGTGAGGATGTGTGGAAATCGTAAAAGTGAGGTACCAGTTATGCGTCCAGATACCGTGAGTGTTGTGTGTCGTAATCGTGATCGAGTTGTTAGTGACAGTGAAACCGGTAGTAGGGGTAATGTTCGCAGTAAAAGACTGAGAAAGAAGGTAGACCGTTTTGTCTGCCAATAACATCCACCCGCAAAGACTTCAGTTTATCTCGTGATCATGGCGCATGCAACTGTGCCGAAATATCGAGAAGCAGAAAAACTCATATATCATGGTAAATATCCCGTTTTGAGTGAAAATTATGTGCAAAACCATGATAGTTTTAAAAGTTATATCTTTTGTATTCGTTTTTCGTAGTTAAGATAAGAATTTACTTGTGATTGTATTGAATAAAATATCTTTTGACTTTGACTTTTGACATCCTTTTGCGTCTCAGGCAGGCCTTCGCCCACAACAACACATACCTAGGTCGTTAATTTCTAAGACTGTCCAGTTTTTTTACAAAACTATAGCATCATAGATCAATACAATAGCATCTGAACATTTCATGCAGTTTTGTAAGGCATTTACAGAACATGACTCTGATGAAAAAACTTTGCGATATTCACGCTTCGCAATCTATGAACTAAATTGACAAAGTCTTCGATATCTTACGGATTTCTATCAACTGCACCGTTGGCACTAGATTTTGGCCTTTAAAAATATTAATTATCGAAAACCATATTTCCATATTAATATTAGCAAGTACCTGGATGACCGAGCTATGCTCGGTATAAAACACGGATAAAACGACGTTTTCTAAAAATGATACCTAGCTAGATCGATTTATTGCCCCCGAAAGCCTCCGCATGCTAAATTTCATGAAAATCGTTGGAGATTTAGATTAATATATATACATATATTTAAGAGTTGCTAATTTAAAGGTATTAGATAGATACATTCGGAAGGCTGTCTGTTTGTTTGTTTCCTTTTCACGGTTTAACGATGAACATTGGCAAGGAAATAGATAGTGTCTTGGTGACAGACATTGACTTCTTTTTATGTAGGTACAAAGCGTGCGTAGCCACGGGCTGCTAATTGGAAATAGAACACTTTGTGTTTAATAAGTAGATCAATGAATAACGTTACAAGCTTCTTGCAAATGCCGCCAATAATCAACATTTTTCAAATACTAAAATTACGGTTTTTTTACACCACAAGGATGACAAGCAAGCTTACGGCTCGCCTGATGTTGGTAGGCGGTCACCGAAGCCTATGGACGCTTGCAACACCAGGAACATCACATGCGCGTTGCCAACCTTTGAGAAACCTATATGTTGCAAAATATTATGCTACTAAAATTCGTCTCTTGTTGACCAAATTATAATAAACTAGCTGTCCGCGCGCAGCTTCGCCCGCGTTGGAGATTTTTCCCGGGACAAACCAATTTCCCCATGATAAAAAATAGCCTATGTCACCCGGGGATAGTGTAGCTTTCCAACGGTAAAATAATTTTTAAAATCAGTCCAGTAGTTTTTAAGTTTATTTGTTACATACAAAAATACAAATCATTCCTCTTTATAATATTAGTGTGGATAGGTAAGTATACCTTATAGCAGTCTCTAGTAGCCCGTATGAGACACACTCACAATTGCGTCATCAGCAAAGTGTCGCGTGGTCAATCTGTGATTTGCTACGGACTCGCTAACGTGCGATTAGGCTACAAACTGGTGTTAATAGTTTGAAGCTTTGCAAATAGTTTCTCAAAGTGAATGGAGCATTTTGGATTCCTCTCTCTGATTGAGTTGACAGAACTCTATTAAGGATTAGGAGTCAGTTTGTAACTGGTTATTAAGCCACGGCTGGCTTCTGCTTTGCAAGGTAGTTAGTTAATACTTTAATGTGAGACGTTAGTACTTATCTTTATTACTATATGTAACGAGTACAGTGTAGTCGCAAAAAAAAACCCTAAAATAGATGTGTTTGGTGACTTGTTACCTATTTATAAAACTAATTGAATCAAGTATTTCCTTGGTTCTTACCAGAATGAATCTGTATCTTAGACCGTATCTATTAGTGTAGTCTAGTATTTTGGAGTTCCACTATTTTATTCATCACATTAATTTCTTTAAAATTCTGGTATTAGTTTAGAATAGGTTGGTTTATATACCTATATTTTGTATGTATTTTAATCATTTGGTTTTAACTAATTTAGATATTTTAGTTTTAGTTCATTATTTCTGATCTAATTTTAAGCTATTATCTGATTTATTAGTATTTGACGACCTTTGTGGCGCTGTGGGCCAAGGTGTGACCGAGACGCAGAAGGTTGCTGGTTCGATTCCCGCTACGGGACAAATGTTTGTATGATATGCAAGTATTTGTCTTGGGTCTGGGTGTTACTATTTATAATATATATAAATAAAAAAGTATATAAGTAGTATATCGGTCACGTGGTTCCCATGACACAAGCTCTGCTTACTTTGGGGCCAGATGATGCTGTGTGAAATGTCCGGTATTATTTATTTATATACTGTATTTTATGGAAAATGCTGTACATGCCTGTAGTTGGTGCATATTCCATAAAATGTTATTGTTCATATATTTGATTCATGTGCCCATTATACTAATAATATATTCGCTGATAATAAGCATTTTATACGTAAACAATAAAAAAAATCTGTTCAGTAGTTTTTGAATATATCATGAATATATATATTACAAACATAGCCAAAAAATATTTATTGCTTCATAACTTCTAGTAGCTCCTAGTATCCTCCTAGTATATTATAAAAAAAAACAATAATTTGCAATCTACTTGCTTCTAGTCTTTTTCTGTCAAAATAAACTACGTTTTATTCATTTTTTGTATCCTTTGATTTCATTTTTAGATGACTTATTTAGAAATAAATTAATTACAAATAATTATGACCACACCACTGATTTTTTGATACAGGCAATTTATAAGATTGTTTATTTCTTTGACCCTCAGAAAATAAATAAATAATAATGCCGGAAATTTCACACAGCGTCATCTAACCCCAAGTAAGCAGAGCTTGCGTTATGGGTTACACATGACTGATATACTACTTATATACTTTTTGTAAATACATACATTATTATACTTAGAAACACCCAGACCCGAGACAAACACTTGCAGATAATAGTAAATAATCATAAATATTGCTGGACAATGCAAACAACACCATCTAGACTGAAACTTAGCATAGCTTGTATTGTGACTAGATGACTGATAGAATATTTATATATTTTTAAATACATACTTATGATACTTTATAACACCCAGACACAGAACAAACACCTTTGTTCATCACACAAATGTTTATCCTGGGAGGAATCGAACCCTTAACCTACAGCGCAGAATATCATATAAATATTTGTCCCGCGACGGGAATTGAGTCCGCAAACTTTCTGCGTCTTATCCGGGCTTTGGCCCACAGCACAACAGAGGTCGTTCCATAAATTAAGTTTTTTATACATGAAATGCCCTAATAACACAAATATCTAGCGGCGAAAGCATGTTTTAGTGGGGATGCTGTTATACGGAATATGAACTGAATTTACAAATATTAATACACAAACTCTGAAATATATAAGGCATCACTTGTTCACTTCACTCGTACAGCTGATGCATTTCGTTTATCTCAATACATTGAACTAAACTAGGACGTGACTAGCTCGGTAGCCCGGAGGCTACACTCCGATCCTTCAAACTTATCTCAAATATCCGATCGCGATCCTTGAACCTTGATTTTATAGTATACCCCAAGCTTTGTCAAGAATTTTCTCACGATTTCTGTTTATTTATCAAAATTTTGTAGCAATAGTTGTAACAGATTGATTTATTTTACTATTTATACTACATAGCTAAACCAGGGTTTAGAATTGACGTTTTTTTGTTTTCCAATTAGAACCTGTTTTAACAAAATGTATCTAATATATATGTATTTTTTTATTCCTCTGTGGCGCAGTGGGCTAATACCTGGCTGAGACGCAAAAGGTGGCTGGTTTGATTCCAGCCGCGGGACTAATGTTTGTATGGTCTGCAAGTATTTTTCTTGGGTCTGGGTAATTCTATGTACATATATGTTTAATTATAAAAATATAAATAGTAATATGAGTCATGTGATACACATAACGCAAGCTGAGAGCCTACTTTAGGGCCAGATGATGCTGTGTAAAATGTCAGGCATTATTTATTTATTTTGTATGTTTACCTATGATCCGCTAATTATATACCGATTTTCATGATTCTTTTTATTTTTATTTTTTTGAGTGTACCTTCGAGGTTTTACCATATGAATGTGTTGAGGGTCTGATTATATAAATAAACGATACAATTCGAGACTCCATAACGCATGCAAACAAATGCATTGCAAATTAGTCGCTAAATTAGAACTTGACAATTGATCAGACAATGGGACAAAGGTACCCTACAGAACGCATCGATGACAAAAATATCATACTCGTATAATACTCGTAGCTTTAATTTTTTCAGAGCGGTGCAACGCGATAACCGCGACTGGATCTTCCCTTAGCGTCCATTCCAGTATGCGTTAGCATCCTATAGTTTGTGTTCCAGTTTATATAATGAACATAAAGTGAATTTATTTTTTATTTTAAAAAAGCTCAAATGTTCTTTTATGAAAATCTATAAAATATTTCTGGCCAGTATTCGAAATTTAAAAATAATAGGGTTGCGACAGAACTTATGAACCGTCTAGGTATGTAAACATAAACATAAACATGATATCAACTTGCCTATCCTAGAAGCAGGCCAATGAGCTTAGAGAGCCATCTCTTTGACCATTTCTTGAAAGATGACTGTTGCAGTAACAATGGTCGAAACCCAAATAGAACTTATGAGTACCGTCGTGAAATTCTAATCATGCATTTAAAGTGAAAGTTGCGTACGAGGTTGTCTCTTTTTTTGCACTTAACATGTGTTAAGTTTAGGAACTAGAATAACAGTCGGATTCAAAGATGCACAGGTATACATGACAAACTTTTATAACTTTATGACTCGTCTTTCATTCGGGGTTTAAAATAACATAATTGTAAATGTACATAATACTACACTGTAATATACAGTAAATAAACCTATTGAACTAAGGACCGTTTTAGACGATCTATAGAACTAATCCACATCAGAGATTCAACGTATCAGACTTGCATCTTCTAGCTAAGGAATTTTCCAGAATCTGCACGGATCTGATCAGTGTTCCGCATTACAGCGTAAAATATAATCCCGTTTATGACGTGGCATCGCGTGTGCTGGGTAATTCTAAACTTTTGATAAAAGCATATTACCACAGAGTATCAAGCCGGGTCGGGTTCCTCTACAGTGGGTTAATATTAGAGTCAGACGGGCTTGTCTGAACTCGTTATTGCTACGATGCATTGTAGTACTGCTACGCAACAATCGCGTAGCAATACGCGCATGTTGCAGCACTGCTGCTACATTTACGTTACGAAAATTTATCATTGGCACAACCTTACAAAATCGATATTAATATTGTGCGAGAGAGAGGTAGAAACTAACATTTAGCATTCGTTTCTCTATAGAATCATATTTCTGGAAAAGGTACTATGTAGTTGCGTGCCAATAGTGCCTCTACATTTTTGTACCCACTTTAGAACATCCCTCATACTTAGTTGATTCTATTTTCTAGCTTTTCTCAAGAAAACGTGACTGTCATATGATGAGCACAGCTAAAACGCAATTGATGACAATATCTGGATCAACATAAGGTTGAAAATTGCTTAAACGCTTTTGACAACCAACCACAGGTTCAAAATTACACCGGGCCGTAACTGACATATCGGTATTAGTTTGTTAGAAAAGGACTTCATAAAACCACGACGATGTTATGATGTACGTTATCAGCTTGGCAGCGCGCGACTTTGTGTTACAGGCGCATTCCTTGCTAAGACGTGGTTTTTGGATAAGCTCCTGCCAAGACGTTGAAATTTTCATTGCTTGATGGAAGGCTTGGCGGGGAAGTGAATACGCTGTTTTGAGGCTTGTACGCGAATTTTCAGTGATGTTAGATGGGGCCATGAAATATGAAAAGTAGTTTAATCGGTGGGAATAATAATATTTCTGAACATTTCACACATCATTTAGCTCCAAAAAAAGCAGAGCTTGTGTTATGATTACCACATGACTGATATACTACTGAAGTATATGAAGTTTTTTCTTTTTTAAATACATACATATTATACATAAAAATACGAACTAAACTTCAGTGGCTCTACAGTAGCTCAGTAGGGCGATTATGGAACTCTAATTACAATCAATGTATATCGTAATTACAATCGTTTTTCGTTTTTGTAATTCGTTTGAAAACTGATAGACATTGATTGTAATTAGAGTTCCATAATCGCCCTACTGTTGTTTGTTTCTTCTAAGAGATAATTTAGCAAGATTTTTGTCGGTTTATTTGTCAGTTATTTTTTTTTATGTACGTATATTTTAGTTTAAGTAAATTTGGAATGCGTTAGAGAAAAGCCAAATCAGGAGTACCCTTAAATGATGTGCGTGTGTGAGGAATGTGATGAGAGTGAATGAAGCAAAATAAGTATGCCAAGATCATAGTTAGGCTTCCGCTATCTACGGGTCAGTTGGTCAGTGCCTTCTGTTTATTGAACGGTTGGTCGCTCTCTACTTAAGATCTATAGTTTGTCCGCATTCAGTTAATTGGAGTCGACCTGAATGCCTGAATTGTTCAATTGTCATTTTTTGCCAACCCCAACCCAACAATGAACATGCACAAGGCCAAATATCTTGGGCACAATTTATAAGCGAATGCAGACTAGTGAACTAGCACCTAATCTAAATGTAATCATATTCTATTTTAAATTCATTGAGCAAATTGTGTATTGTGTTATTGGTAAATAAGGTAAATCAATTTTAAATTCCATAAAACGATATATATAAAAAATGTTGATCTTCAATGAGCTTGTTTGGGAAATAATTAGCAAAATCAACCCTCTGTGAAATATAAATTGACATTGCACACGTTTAAAGTCCATGTTAACAGGGATCTAAGACTCTGACTTCCAACTGTTTCTTTATCTACTGATCAGCGTCGCGGAGTGCGAAGCCGTAAGATAGAGGATTACCAGATCTTCAGTCGCTTCTCCTTCACGCCTACTCCCAGTAATTGGATCCCGGTACTGGCCACAGTTAAAGCCGGCCTTAATTGCAGGAGCCCAGCCAAGATTCCCACGAAATCGCCGGCAATGCCTCTGTAATTATACTATGTACTAATTACACTTTACTCAGATAAACTGTTTTTATGGGCCACAATTGGACTCGTGTGGCGTAATGTCAGGAGCGGATGGTGGCTAATGCCTTCCGGAGTACTTTTCTCTTGTGAAAACTGTTTTATAGGTCAGTGATTGTGGAATGTCAGCGATAATTAAATACAACAATAAAGAGGGTAAGGATTGTAATCTTCAGGAGTTTTAACATTCCCTCAGATGTTTATTTACCAAACTCTTATTTTCAAGGTCATAGCTGCCCATAACCCTTCAATGTGCTCGTGGCATTAAAAAACGTAATTTTTCATAACAGATCTAAGAAGTTAAGCAGCTTCAAGGGTTGTTGGATGACATGATCCTTCAATGTGTGTGGCATTTTAATCTACTCGCTTCAGTGAATCGAAGGGCATGTAAAGCTGTTGACATTTCTATTGTTGCAAGGTTGTGATGCAGGCCTACTTACTCTGTCACCATATTCGACAATGAAAAATTCGATAGTACCCTTCAATATGGTTACGTTTTTTTATACAACAAAGCCAGCAACTCACCCACTTAATTGTAAGTGGCTACCACCGAAACCCATGCATGAAATAAAATACTGTAACACACGCACGTTGCCGGCCCTGGACATATAAGTTCATTTGTTATACTTGCTCCAGTGCTCCTCAAAACTAAACACTGTAATGCTTGCACACTGCTGCTTGGAGAGAGAATAATATGTCGAATAGATGACCTCTGTGATGCAGTGAGCCAAGGCCCGGCTGAGACGCAAAAGGTTGCGGGTTCGATTCCCGCCGCGGGACTAATGCTTGTATAATCTGCAAGTATTTATCTCGGGTCTGGGTGTTTCTATGTATTTACAAAAAAAGTATATAAGTAGTATATCAGTCATGTAATACCCATAACATAAGCTCTGCTTACTTTGGGGCCACACGATGTTGTGTGGATTGTCCGGCATTATAAAAAATATCTGGCACTCTGGAGGACCCACTAAGACTGTCTCTTGCTTTAGAGTCCTATAAGTGGGTAAAAAAATAAATAATAGTCTTGAATTATTATCTAAGTAACATAAACTGTAACTGGACGACTCTTCTTGTATTGAACAGTGAACTGAATTATTACGAGTGTGTAGCCTCAACTTCTATAACATTTTCATTTATCCAAGAAGATTATTATGCACGATATTCTAAACCATTTCCCAATCCTCCCATCCATTTCAACGCCAACCTTTCTTGAAACAAAATAACCAGATTGATTCCACAATGGCATTTCGAAGTTGAAAGGCTCCCAATATTGTTATCAGCCGGTCCAGCTCACTGGCCAGAATAAGTTTTGTGCTTTATGATTTGTGAAATTTCCTCAACAGAAACCATGCTATCTTCGCGTTCTTCGACGGATTTTGCAGTTTTGGCAACGACTAGGTTTGAGTTGAATACAAAATAGGTTTCGTCAGAGGTGTATCTTTTGTGTTATGTTTTTATTAGGGTCACATAGGATATGGAACATTAAATAAATAAATAATGCTGGACATTTCACAAAGTAAGCAAAGCTTGTTTTATGGGAACCACATGACCGAAAGAGATATTTTAATTTTACTAATCGTAGGCACAATATCAATATCTATTTATATATTTAAAATTTGAATGAACAAGAGAAGGGCAAGCCTCTGACGTCGTGACGTTACTGCACGGGGTTAGCATAACACCAGCGCTAAGTAGGAAGGTTTACACTACCTAGTGAGGTGCGTAAGGCATCTTTGTAAAGATGCCTACCCTACATATTGATTCTAATTGCAAGTAGGTACTGGTCACCTACCGAGTTTTGTGGCGTAGGTACTACTTTTTTTAGGTTTTTTTTATTATGTTTGTATCATTTACCACCTTTAAGCCTATTTAGTGTTAGGTCGTAGCATTGCCACGTTAAATGGCAATGCTAATACGCCGGGCTAGATAGAAGCCAGCTTTGCAATGTTTCTACCAGATGTTTTTATAAACACAAATATTTGCAGATTATACAAAAAAAATGTCCTACAGTGGGAATTGAACTAGCAACCAGCAAAAGAAGAAAGCTTATTGTATTATAATTACGTTTTAAAAACTAAGAAGAAACCGACTTTATTGAATGAAATTTGAGCCTATACTTAATACATTTTTAGTGGAAAGTAGGTGTATTTTTAACCGACTATATCAAAAAGGAGGAAGTTCTCAATTCGTCGGAATCTTTTTTTTTTTTTTATTAAAAAAAAAATCTGATTCTGACGAATTGAGAACCTCCTCCTTTTTGAAGAAGGAGTAAAGTCGGTGAATAAATGACTATATTACTGATAAGAATGCATGGCCTCATGTTTCTCTGCCCTCAGACAGTTAACCGGCACATTTGAAATATATAAACTCTTTTGTATTCATAATTTTCACTCAAAACGGGATATTTACCATGATATATGAGTTTTTCTGCTTCTCGATATTTCGGCACAGTTGCATGCGCCATGATCACGAGATAAACTGAAGTCTTTGCGGGTGGATGTTATTGGCAGACAAAACGGTCTACCCTCTTTCTCAGTCTTTTACTGCGAACATTACCCCTACTACCGGTTTCACTGTCACTAACAACTCGATCACGATTACGACACACAACACTCACGGTATCTGGACGCATAACTGGTACCTCACTTTTACGATTTCCACACATCCTCACCACAGGGTTCCAGGCTCCAGACAATTGAAAACCGTCTTCTCGATTGAAATTCCTGTGTTTGGTAATCTCTATTGCCTCTTGTACCAATCTTGGGATGTAATGTTTTTCAGTTGAGATTACCTGTGGATTGTGTAACTCGATCCAGTGGTTTGAGCCAGATTCTAGTAGATGTGTAGCTATGGCCGACTTTTGTGTGTCCATATTTTTGACCGCCCGGATGTGTTCTGTCACTCGACAGGCTATGGTACGTTTTGTTTGGCCGATGTAAGAGCTCCCACAGCTGCAGTCAATCTTGTACACTCCTGGTGTTTGAAGAGGAATCTTATCTTTAGGTGAGCGCAGGTAGTGTGAGATCTTCTTTAAAGGAGTAAAAATTGTTTTTATGGACAATTTTTGCAGGGTTTTCGCAATTTTGTCAGTCACTCCTTTAATGTACGGTAGAAAAGCAGGTTTTCGTTCTACTATACATCTGTGGGGTTTAGGCCTTTGTCTAACTGGAAAAGATCGAAGCTTATATCCATTTTTACGTAGGACATGCTGAACATGAGCTAGCTCACTCTTTATGGAGTACTCATCACATAGGTCGAAAGCACGGTTCGTGAGAGACATTACAACCGAGTTAAGCTGCCGAGGGTGATGGTGTGAATCAGCATGGAGATATCGATCCGTATGGGTCGGCTTCCTATAAACCGAATAGCCTAAATTACCATCATCACGAATCTGTACCATCACGTCCAGGAAAGCCAAGCTTCGATCACTTTCCATTTCATACGTAAACCGCATCTTGGTGTGTACGCCATTTAGGTATGCCAAAAGGAGTTCAATCTCATGTTTATTGCCTCTTACAATACAGAAAACATCATCAACGTACCTTTTCCACAACTTCATTGGCAAGGGGGCAGAGCATATAGCCAGGTTCTCAAAATACTCCATCCATATATTGGCCACTACGGGAGCGACGGGACTTCCCATGGCAACACCATCAATTTGTAGGTAGTAATTTTCCCTATACAAGAAATAGTTTGTGGCCAGAATATGGTATAAAAGCTTGGCATATTCTGCTGGGATTCCATTTCTCTGTATTCTAGTCTCTATCACCTTCATACAGTCGGCTATAGGGACGTTTGTAAAGAGGGATTCCACATCAAAACTAACCATCACCTCACTCTCATCAACCGTTGTCTGCTGAAGAATCTGTATAAAGTGACGTGAATCTTTCACGAAAGATGATGTCAGGCCTACAGAAGGTTGCAACACACCCGCTACATGCTTCGCCAACTCGTAAGTAAGGTTTAGGTTCGTAAGGTTTTCAATTGTCTGGAGCCTGGAACCCTGTGGTGAGGATGTGTGGAAATCGTAAAAGTGAGGTACCAGTTATGCGTCCAGATACCGTGAGTGTTGTGTGTCGTAATCGTGATCGAGTTGTTAGTGACAGTGAAACCGGTAGTAGGGGTAATGTTCGCAGTAAAAGACTGAGAAAGAAGGTAGACCGTTTTGTCTGCCAATAACATCCACCCGCAAAGACTTCAGTTTATCTCGTGATCATGGCGCATGCAACTGTGCCGAAATATCGAGAAGCAGAAAAACTCATATATCATGGTAAATATCCCGTTTTGAGTGAAAATTATGTGCAAAACCATGATAGTTTTAAAAGTTATATCTTTTGTATTCGTTTTTCGTAGTTAAGATAAGAATTTACTTGTGATTGTATTGAATAAAATATCTTTTGACTTTGACTTTTGACATCCTTTTGCGTCTCAGGCAGGCCTTCGCCCACAACAACACATACCTAGGTCGTTAATTTCTAAGACTGTCCAGTTTTTTTACAAAACTATAGCATCATAGATCAATACAATAGCATCTGAACATTTCATGCAGTTTTGTAAGGCATTTACAGAACATGACTCTGATGAAAAAACTTTGCGATATTCACGCTTCGCAATCTATGAACTAAATTGACAAAGTCTTCGATATCTTACGGATTTCTATCAACTGCACCGTTGGCACTAGATTTTGGCCTTTAAAAATATTAATTATCGAAAACCATATTTCCATATTAATATTAGCAAGTACCTGGATGACCGAGCTATGCTCGGTATAAAACACGGATAAAACGACGTTTTCTAAAAATGATACCTAGCTAGATCGATTTATTGCCCCCGAAAGCCTCCGCATGCTAAATTTCATGAAAATCGTTGGAGATTTAGATTAATATATATACATATATTTAAGAGTTGCTAATTTAAAGGTATTAGATAGATACATTCGGAAGGCTGTCTGTTTGTTTGTTTCCTTTTCACGGTTTAACGATGAACATTGGCAAGGAAATAGATAGTGTCTTGGTGACAGACATTGACTTCTTTTTATGTAGGTACAAAGCGTGCGTAGCCACGGGCTGCTAATTGGAAATAGAACACTTTGTGTTTAATAAGTAGATCAATGAATAACGTTACAAGCTTCTTGCAAATGCCGCCAATAATCAACATTTTTCAAATACTAAAATTACGGTTTTTTTACACCACAAGGATGACAAGCAAGCTTACGGCTCGCCTGATGTTGGTAGGCGGTCACCGAAGCCTATGGACGCTTGCAACACCAGGAACATCACATGCGCGTTGCCAACCTTTGAGAAACCTATATGTTGCAAAATATTATGCTACTAAAATTCGTCTCTTGTTGACCAAATTATAATAAACTAGCTGTCCGCGCGCAGCTTCGCCCGCGTTGGAGATTTTTCCCGGGACAAACCAATTTCCCCATGATAAAAAATAGCCTATGTCACCCGGGGATAGTGTAGCTTTCCAACGGTAAAATAATTTTTAAAATCAGTCCAGTAGTTTTTAAGTTTATTTGTTACATACAAAAATACAAATCATTCCTCTTTATAATATTAGTGTGGATAGGTAAGTATACCTTATAGCAGTCTCTAGTAGCCCGTATGAGACACACTCACAATTGCGTCATCAGCAAAGTGTCGCGTGGTCAATCTGTGATTTGCTACGGACTCGCTAACGTGCGATTAGGCTACAAACTGGTGTTAATAGTTTGAAGCTTTGCAAATAGTTTCTCAAAGTGAATGGAGCATTTTGGATTCCTCTCTCTGATTGAGTTGACAGAACTCTATTAAGGATTAGGAGTCAGTTTGTAACTGGTTATTAAGCCACGGCTGGCTTCTGCTTTGCAAGGTAGTTAGTTAATACTTTAATGTGAGACGTTAGTACTTATCTTTATTACTATATGTAACGAGTACAGTGTAGTCGCAAAAAAAAACCCTAAAATAGATGTGTTTGGTGACTTGTTACCTATTTATAAAACTAATTGAATCAAGTATTTCCTTGGTTCTTACCAGAATGAATCTGTATCTTAGACCGTATCTATTAGTGTAGTCTAGTATTTTGGAGTTCCACTATTTTATTCATCACATTAATTTCTTTAAAATTCTGGTATTAGTTTAGAATAGGTTGGTTTATATACCTATATTTTGTATGTATTTTAATCATTTGGTTTTAACTAATTTAGATATTTTAGTTTTAGTTCATTATTTCTGATCTAATTTTAAGCTATTATCTGATTTATTAGTATTTGACGACCTTTGTGGCGCTGTGGGCCAAGGTGTGACCGAGACGCAGAAGGTTGCTGGTTCGATTCCCGCTACGGGACAAATGTTTGTATGATATGCAAGTATTTGTCTTGGGTCTGGGTGTTACTATTTATAATATATATAAATAAAAAAGTATATAAGTAGTATATCGGTCACGTGGTTCCCATGACACAAGCTCTGCTTACTTTGGGGCCAGATGATGCTGTGTGAAATGTCCGGTATTATTTATTTATATACTGTATTTTATGGAAAATGCTGTACATGCCTGTAGTTGGTGCATATTCCATAAAATGTTATTGTTCATATATTTGATTCATGTGCCCATTATACTAATAATATATTCGCTGATAATAAGCATTTTATACGTAAACAATAAAAAAAATCTGTTCAGTAGTTTTTGAATATATCATGAATATATATATTACAAACATAGCCAAAAAATATTTATTGCTTCATAACTTCTAGTAGCTCCTAGTATCCTCCTAGTATATTATAAAAAAAAACAATAATTTGCAATCTACTTGCTTCTAGTCTTTTTCTGTCAAAATAAACTACGTTTTATTCATTTTTTGTATCCTTTGATTTCATTTTTAGATGACTTATTTAGAAATAAATTAATTACAAATAATTATGACCACACCACTGATTTTTTGATACAGGCAATTTATAAGATTGTTTATTTCTTTGACCCTCAGAAAATAAATAAATAATAATGCCGGAAATTTCACACAGCGTCATCTAACCCCAAGTAAGCAGAGCTTGCGTTATGGGTTACACATGACTGATATACTACTTATATACTTTTTGTAAATACATACATTATTATACTTAGAAACACCCAGACCCGAGACAAACACTTGCAGATAATAGTAAATAATCATAAATATTGCTGGACAATGCAAACAACACCATCTAGACTGAAACTTAGCATAGCTTGTATTGTGACTAGATGACTGATAGAATATTTATATATTTTTAAATACATACTTATGATACTTTATAACACCCAGACACAGAACAAACACCTTTGTTCATCACACAAATGTTTATCCTGGGAGGAATCGAACCCTTAACCTACAGCGCAGAATATCATATAAATATTTGTCCCGCGACGGGAATTGAGTCCGCAAACTTTCTGCGTCTTATCCGGGCTTTGGCCCACAGCACAACAGAGGTCGTTCCATAAATTAAGTTTTTTATACATGAAATGCCCTAATAACACAAATATCTAGCGGCGAAAGCATGTTTTAGTGGGGATGCTGTTATACGGAATATGAACTGAATTTACAAATATTAATACACAAACTCTGAAATATATAAGGCATCACTTGTTCACTTCACTCGTACAGCTGATGCATTTCGTTTATCTCAATACATTGAACTAAACTAGGACGTGACTAGCTCGGTAGCCCGGAGGCTACACTCCGATCCTTCAAACTTATCTCAAATATCCGATCGCGATCCTTGAACCTTGATTTTATAGTATACCCCAAGCTTTGTCAAGAATTTTCTCACGATTTCTGTTTATTTATCAAAATTTTGTAGCAATAGTTGTAACAGATTGATTTATTTTACTATTTATACTACATAGCTAAACCAGGGTTTAGAATTGACGTTTTTTTGTTTTCCAATTAGAACCTGTTTTAACAAAATGTATCTAATATATATGTATTTTTTTATTCCTCTGTGGCGCAGTGGGCTAATACCTGGCTGAGACGCAAAAGGTGGCTGGTTTGATTCCAGCCGCGGGACTAATGTTTGTATGGTCTGCAAGTATTTTTCTTGGGTCTGGGTAATTCTATGTACATATATGTTTAATTATAAAAATATAAATAGTAATATGAGTCATGTGATACACATAACGCAAGCTGAGAGCCTACTTTAGGGCCAGATGATGCTGTGTAAAATGTCAGGCATTATTTATTTATTTTGTATGTTTACCTATGATCCGCTAATTATATACCGATTTTCATGATTCTTTTTATTTTTATTTTTTTGAGTGTACCTTCGAGGTTTTACCATATGAATGTGTTGAGGGTCTGATTATATAAATAAACGATACAATTCGAGACTCCATAACGCATGCAAACAAATGCATTGCAAATTAGTCGCTAAATTAGAACTTGACAATTGATCAGACAATGGGACAAAGGTACCCTACAGAACGCATCGATGACAAAAATATCATACTCGTATAATACTCGTAGCTTTAATTTTTTATCTCATTATTTGTGTGTATGCTACCTACGCAATAATGTTATAACTACGCAAATTATTAGCCGATTTTTATGATAATTTTTTAATCCATAGAGTGTACTTCCGAGGTTGTCTTTTATGAGTTTGGTGAGGATCTGAAGATGGAAAACATGGTAAAAATTTGAAACTCCTCTGGATAATGACAAATAAGTGGCTTAATAGGAACTTGTCTGTTGATCGGACCATAGGCTTTGAAGGTACCCTATTGAACCTACCTTATAGAACGCATCTATGACAAAAATATCATGTATTAGAGTAGGTATTGTTTTGACTTTTTTGATATCACAGGTTTTGATATTTATGATTAAGAAGCTGGTTTTTAGTTTTGTCTAAAACGCGAAGACGCGTGTATCGGGGCATTTTAAGCTGCCTAGTACTTATTGGTAAAGGCAACCGAACTCTTTATTCCTAGTTCACTCAAAACTCCTTTCCTATTTGCCCCCCCCCCCCCCTCCTACCCCCCTCTCCCATTAGCTCTAAATTGTGTGCAAGTGGATACTGAATATATGAGTTTTCCGTCAAGTATTTCTTCAATAAATTCCATTCCGGAACTAACGACACAGAAGGAAAAATAGTAAGCACTTCCCTCCTAGCCAAGTTAGCATTCCACAATTCTTAAGAATAAGGATAAATAACTAAAAAAATAATTTGTAAGTCAAGTTCCATGTCAAAATGTGTTAAAATAACATTTCTAAAAGAGCCAGAGATCATTCCTATCATTTCGAGCCCTCAAGTAGAAATTCAGGCATCGTAGCCGAAAACGGCTAAATGAATTAATACTTGCTACTTGCGCCAACAGCATCGCCGCATCCCATCTGTCGGGGACTTCTGTTAAAGCTGGTGCGGTGGCTGATTGTGCTGAGGACCGCAAAGGCGCAAATATACCGTTCTCAATAGAGCCTACATACTCGAGTCTTTTGGAGTCGAGGGTCACGGGCCTAGACCCGTGGGGAACAGGAGAGCATTGCGTTGTCATCATTGTTTCACGGCGTCTGGTAGAAAAATCGCGTGACCCATGGGTTGGCTCCTATCTGGCCTAGCGTATTACCATTGCCATTCTACTTGACAATGCCACCAGTGTCTTGGAGACGCTGCCCTCTACTATTGATCTGGATCAGTTAAGCTATCTATAAATCGTTTTAAACGGTCTTTATATAGCTTAACTGTTTAACGTGTATTTTTTATTATAGTATATTTCGGTTATTAATTTCTGTTTTTATTTTTATATCAGATAAGATAAAATTGGTTTGCATTATGCGCAATTATTATAAACGTATACTTCCGATTGACAAGTGATTTTAAACCAATCATAACTACATCTCGGAAAAGAGATGGCAAAAGAAGTAAAAAGTAAAAGCCGACAAATGAAACGCTGGGAAGACGATCTAAAGACTAACCGGCCCAGAATGGACGAGAATAGCAAAGGACAGAGAAAGATGGAAGACTTTATGGGAGGCCTTTGTCGATGGACAAGCTGTTCTTCAATCGACTGTCAATGAAATATTTTAGTTAGTAACATTATCTTAAACAGTAATAATGGTTTTATTATATTATTACCTACAGCTCGCAGCAGTTTCATGTGATAGTTTTAAAACTGAACCCTAAAGCAGTGGAGTAAAGAAAACTTTAGTTAGAAAGTCGATTTGAAGTGTCTCTGGCTTGCGTCTTGGAATTTTACTATGCGACAAGATAACATATTGTTTGACGCGTTTTCTTCACGTTCTTGAATAAAAGATTGGAGAAAAATAAACGCGATGCACAAGTTTCAATGTTTCAAATTTATTTTGAATTATTTTTGGTTTCTTTGGAACATGCAGATTTGTTTGCTGTGTTTGTGTGCCGTATAATAAAAATTGTATAGGTACCTACATATTGTTTCAGGCTTAGAACTACGAATATATGTAGATATATTCATACAAATCTATAGTCGGAGACTTGCTTTCTGAGACTGAGTTAGAGTACAACCTTGTTATTTTTAAAAAATAACTGAGCCTACAAACACGCTAACACACCTATAACACACTTACAATAGTAGTTGTAAGTAGTTATGGTAACATTAAATAGATGGACTTTTAACGAATATTTATATAAGATGGAAATACCCCCAATTGTTTATTAATGTTTTGTAATGAATTTCCGCAAAGTCACGACTGAATCAATTATCTAGTTATAGTACCTATGGACATTTACAATTGCAGAGGTAAAAAACGTGCTGACTTGCAGAGGTAACAAACGAAATCCTAAGACATTCTTATTTTGCCTATTCGGCCAGTACTTCCACTTATCTTAGTGCCCTTTGACCATAAATAAAATAGTGCTTGCACTCAACTGCTTGAAGACAGAGTATCTGCTTATCGTACCCACAAATCGGACTTGTGTTATAGATAGCTACCACCAAGTAAAGCACGAATAAACTATGCGAGTTCTGCACTGAGTCTTCTTCTTCTTCTTCATAAAATAGCATCTATCTTAATGAGCATTTTGCCAAATGTCAAGTTGTTCTGCTTTGATAAAATTAGATAAAATATCATTACAAAGTCGTAGTCGATTGTCATTTGTCTATCCTAAACGTCGTCACGAAATGCCCGTCTAGAATTTTCTTGGATGCCACCAAACCACCAAAAAATATTCTAATTCAGTTATTGTCTACACTTTTGCAAACAAGTTTTTTTTATAAACTAATTAATTTAGAAGAGTTATGTTACTTCATGAAATGTCAAACGCAGAATATACGCACAGAGTCAGTTTATTACGACAAGAGGTCATTACATTTTGATTGTAAGAAGGCTCAAACGGAAAAAGCTATTTGAGTTAGTTTAGTATAACAATAGTGAAGTGATATTATCACTTAAAGTAACTTCATAAAAAACCAAGAATAAAGTGTCTTACCCTTAACTAGAGACTAAAAAAAGTGCTATTGGACACATTCTTAGGTATAATTTATTTTATAAAACTATGTCAAAACAAAATTACTCATTAGCTTATTTGGCTAGATTGTAATAATATTTAGCGTATGATCAATTTTATGCACTAATATAACAAAAAAAATAAAAATTTTGACATTTCTCATTTTACATTATGCCACAAAATGCGACCCACGACTCATGCGTTATTTCTGATCGTCTTGCGAAGCAAACATTGCGCTCTTATTTTATTTATTTTTCTCTAGTTATTTTTGGTGTTATTAGTAATGTTGGTGTTTTTATTTAAATAGAGCTAGATGTTTTGACTCGGGTGTGAATAATTGAAATAAAAGTGTTTTTGTGATAAGTTATTTTATACTAGATTACCCGCGACTTTGTACGCGTGTGCTTTTATTTATATAGCCTTTATTTTTATTTTTGTAAGGAATGCATTCTGTGCATCTAAAGAACATCTTGTAAGTTTGATCTTTAAGGTTGTTTTTTGAGACAAAAAGGAGCCTATGTTCTTCCCCCGAATGCAATACATCTTCTTACAAAATTTCATCAAGATCCGTTAAGCCGCTTAGCCGTGAAAACATAACAAACAGACAGACAGAGACACTTTTGCATTTATAATATTAGTATGGATGAAAGGCATCATTTTATATTAAATAATAAATGACCAACGACAAGATACGACATTGTGACATACTATAAACAATATGAACACTTGACACTGTCAAAATTGACATTATTATGACACATGCCATCAACGAAGAAGAAGAAGGCTGTGCTCATATTGCACAAACTCCAGCAAGCTTCAGCACCCGTAAAGTCGGCAGCCATATTTATGTATAAAGGCACAAAGTTCAAAGTAACAAAGATTCTCTCGAAGTCTCGTAGTTAGGAGTTTATCGAACAATCAACTTGCAGTAGAAGATTGCAACTTCCCATGGCAGCTTTTTATTTTTAAAGGGAAGAACACTTTTATGACTTTTGTTCTTTCCGCACCAATAAACAACGACAGGAAGTTCAAGACAGTCGAGATAATCAAGATTAAATTTAACTATCTAATTTTTATGTTAGTTACATTTCCACGGTGACGAAATGTATTAACAAGTGCTTGGCAAATTAAGTGTATGAAATCTTAAGAAATAGAAAATTCTTTTCTTGTTTGAAAGGGTATACTTCCCAGGTGGTCCCATTTAAATTTTATCGAAATCGGTCGAGCTGAAAAATCAACAGAAATCTAAAAATTGTATACATCGATGATATTTATGTTTACTCCGATACCTCGCTGTCTCATTGGAGCAGTGGCCTACCCATATTATATATACAAAATACATCTACTTTCGACTAAAGATGTATTATAGGCTCAAATTTCATTCAATGAAGTCGGTTTTCATTTTAATTTTTAAAACGTAATTATTATTTTTCCTTGTCCATGTTATGCAATGTAACGATTATGGTAAAATAAATATCTGAATCTGAATCTAAGAATTTATACTTGCCTATACACTTTGCCACAATGATAACCAAAACACGAAGAAGTATTCATAATACCCATACACAATGCCACACGATACCTGCTAATAGGAGCGTGTAAAAACATACCACACACCTTGTGACATTAAACTCGGTAACCAACTACCCGGCAACAGGAGCTTATGAAATGGAGCTAACTCTGATAATCCTGTCCTGCAGCTGAAGCTTCAAGCTTCTGCAAAGAAAAGTGCTAAGCCTCGTTCGTTCGACAAAATACTAATCCTATCCTAAACTACGAGTATATCGCGCCATGTTCACAAAACTTTTATCTCAAGTCGAAAATCCATTAGACATTTTCATATAACTGGAATAGCGTGCAGTAAAAGCGTTCCCATGTATCAAAGTTACTTGTCTTTTAAACTTCAGATCAGGTGAGACTACTTGGATTTGTCTTGATTTGTAGTCCGAGAGCCCATGTTTGCACACAAAGTATATATATAATTTACATGACATATATATTTGAAAATAGATTTCTTTCTTCTGTTTATTAGGTATCGGTATCTTAATATTCTTACACACGTATCATATTTCATGAAAGATCAAAGTAGATATTGAAGTTTCATGTTATACTCGTAATACGCCAGGATTAGAAGGAGGGTTATATATATTTTAAAAGTTGGGTGGAGATAGCGTAAGAAAATGCGTTTTTATATAATGTATAGATCTTGCCTGTGGGCTTCCTGAACCACAAAGTGGATCAATGGACCCGCGCAATCGGATTGAGCTGAGAACTCTTGATAAACGTCGGTCAAAGTTTCCATTGTTATTCAATTCCCAACTCCGAGAATAAAATTATACCAAGAAATTTCAATGAAAGTTCATCGGGACCTTAATTAACTTTCATAATCAATGTTGGCCTAATTTCCAACAGATTGCTGTGCCTATTGAGTGATTAATATTTCAGCTTTGAAAATATGTAAAGCCGTTCTGTGAGCCATGGAGTTTTGTAAGTAGGCGCCTAGTTAATTGTTTTTGATTTTATAATAAACTAGCGTGCCCGTGCCCGCTAACAAAGCAAAGGTTGTTGGCGGTGATGACGGTATGGCAAGGTCGTATTTTGAATCGAATTTGAATAAGTGCGACTTATTACAACAAGCTACACCTAAGTTCACTATAATAGAAGAAAACGATTCAAAATGGACCTTATGATTTTATTAAATAGAGAATATTTTACATTCGCTTTAGCCCTATTTTTTATGGCAAATAAAAGTTCGGCATGATTTGAAACCTCAACGATATCGCTTGGCATTGAAAGAAGCTTAGTCCAAAATATTTCTTATTCTATTTATCTGTTCAATATCCAATTATATGGTATTTTTTTTGTTACACAAGAGAATATAAAAGTTTACCAGCAATATTAGTAGCTAACAGCAATAAAACGTGTAATTTAAGAAAAAAAGCTGGGAACCGGTTGAAGTTTCTTCAACACCTACGTTTAATTAATTTCAGTATTAGAGAACATTTCGGCAGATCGGACCGTCACAATTGCTGCTCGCCTAATGGCCCATGCCTGGTGGACCAATTAAGGAATCAAGTATTGCGGTTTTGCCACCATAATCTCGATAATACGAGCGTTTCGTGCATTGACAACAGATTGTATAATGGCTTATTGGGGAATCGGGGTCCAAATTAAAATTAATGGGCCGAAGCTGCCACTTTTTCAACGATTCAACTTCGTGACCCATTTGATTTTATTTGGTTTTCTACGCTGAAAAATTCAATGGTTTCTTCATTATTGATGTCAATAAAATCGCTAGTAAAAAAGAGTTTATTATGACTTCAACGTCCAAAGCTCTAAAAAGTGAGCACTATTATATATATATATATATTATATATATACGTTTATCTCGGCCAATTAGTTTCTTTTGAAGACAGGCAGGATAAAGAAGTCGCAAGACGGACCGAAAACGCCTGGCAAAGCTATTGGTCGATGAAAGCACAATTTAAAGGTGATCTGCCTCTATCTCTCAAACGTAAACTCATGGACGTCTGTATCCTCCCAATTCTAACCTTTGGTGCTCAAACTTGGTCCCTCACTGGTGTTCAGAGGACTAAACTCGAGGTTTGTCAAAGGGCAATGGAGCGAAGCATCCTCGGCATTAAACTAACCGACTGAATCAAAACTGCTACCATTCGCTCCAAAACAAAAGTCCTCGACGTGGCTGAAAAAGCTGCGAAACTGAAGTGGTACTGGGCAGGGCACGTCTGCCGCATGCCGGATGAACTGTGGGCCAAAACTACCACTGAGTGGAGCCCTGAAACAGTGAGACGGCGCGGTAGACCACGCAAACGTTGGCGTGACGAGCTAGACACCTTTAGCGACTGTCGGTGGCAGACAATGGCGTTAGACAGAAAGCAATGGAAAACTCGAGGGGAGGCCTTTGCCCAGCAGTGGGACAGTACGGGCTGAAAACAACAACAACATATATATATAGAACTGGCTTGTCAGGTCAGTTGGTAGTAACTCTGCCTTCTGCACTGTATGTTGATAGTTATTTCCCTCCCAGGACAAACATTTGTTTGATGAACATAGGTGTTGGTTCTGTGTCTTATCAAAAGAAAGTTATAAAAAAAATATAAGTATTTTATCAGGCACCTGATCACCATAACATAAGCTCATGCTTACTTTGAGGCTAGATAATGCTATGTGAGATGTCCGGCTTCATCTTTGTTATATTTTTCATTACTTTATTTATCAGTATTTTTTTAGATCTAGTAAGGTATTACTACTACTTCTTATGAGTCAAAGGTCAACTTTGGTGATGGAGTAAGTACTGTGACTAGAAAAGATTCCTAAGACAGGTTTTATAATAATTCTGAAAAACACCATTATTGCCGTCCAGGGAACAATTCAGTTGATTAAATCTCGTATGTAAGACGGATGGAACGGTCGGACGTTATTTGCATAATTCTCTCGACTCTAATCAGGCAAGTGTTCTGAAGTGCTTATTAAGCTAGATTCTCTAGGAACGGTGACCGTTTTATGACGTCCTACATCCTAATCAAGTATCACCAGCCAAACCAGATAAGAAATATAATAAGAATAGAATGCGTTTATTTTGCTTTTCGTTATTATAAACGCAAAATTTTCTGAAGTGTCGGTAACAAAATGATCTGTTTTATCAAAATAGTTAAAAGTGAAGTTAATAGTTGTGGCGTTTTTAAAGATAAGTAAATGAGAAGTTCGATTTACTTCGCTTTATAACGGCCACGAAATGTTAGGAAATCAGGGCAGTGTTGGGAGAATGTTTATTTGAGATGCAGACGGACTGTTTTCCTTCAATTATGTAACTTCTTCTGTTGTACAAACCGACTTCATGTCTAACTAAGTAACCTATGGTTAAACTATGGTTTTAATGAAAATGGTAGGGCCAAAGACAATACCTTGATTAACACTACAAAATCCAGCGGTATCACATAAAGTTTAAATATTTTTCGCAGATTTTTAAAGTTAATTAGGTGCCAATAACTTACAAATTCTTTTTTCCCCTTTTGGCTTCACCCGTGCTTTGATTAACCTAAAACAGTGCGTTCTTATAACGTTTTCGACGCTGGTCTAGAACAATATAATTATTGTTACGATCTTACGGGCTCCGTTGTAGAGTAGCCGTCGTGAACCGAAATTAATTTGAAGTATAGAGCCAGAGCATTATTTGCAGGCCCAGAATTACCTTGCTCAAATTGTTTTAACTGTTTATAGCCGAACGTCAAACAATCCCTTTGATGGAATTGAGGGTGGGACGCAAAAGTAACTTAAGGGCACGCGAAATGGGGAAAAATACAAAATGCCTAACGATTTTCAAGAAGCGTCCGCTGTTATTTTAAGATATTTTTTTACTGTTACTGTTTTTCTGTTTTGTTAATCACCTTTATCGCCCTAGCGGCAAAACTGATTTAAATAGAATTACGAATTAACTTCCTTGTACACAAAGATGTGACGTGACTCTCAACGCACCGCGTCTCTGTTAACGAAACATTACTTTTCAATACAGATTTTTATCCTGGTAATGGTGGGGAGATGCTAGACATTAAATCGATGAAAACTGCTCACAAAATTTAAATGAATCTTAAGCTCGTTTATCATAACAAAACTCAAATGCACGTCAAGTTAGGTTCTTCCGACAGTTTTGAATGAAGTTCTGTAAAAATCTGTGCTTGTCAATCTGAATTTGAGTATTCTGAAATGCCCTTAAACCTCAAACATTTCATAAAACTTTATGTAAAACTCGAAAGTATTCCAACAAATATTGGTCTTATTGTCTCACAAAGTTATTTTCCCCGGGTGACTGACCAAGCCACGCTTGCACGGTCTGTTTACTGCGAATTTCAAATTTAAATCCGCTGCAAATGGGACTCGTCTGTTGTCTGTTGTACAAATAGTCATCTCGGACCTCATGCATTTGTATAAGTCAATGGCTTTGAGAATTTTAAGCAAATAAAGTTTAGTTTTGGTATTGTAGCTATCTTATTTACTTTTTCACTTATACTTTTCACTACTGTGAAGATTAGTGGGCGAGTGACAGAGCCGCAAGTAGCGTGTTCAATTACTGCTTAGACTAGATTTTTTGGACTACTTTGCAAATGCACCAGTGACTTTAGTAGAAAATGCTATAATAGGTTAAAGTAACGATCGCGTGAAATTAATACTAGATTGTTGCACCGCAAAGTGAATTATTAATGCACGAGTGTTATGCTGGTGCCCGAGCGCAAGTGAGGGCACTGAATTAACAAGAGTGCATTAATGACTCTCTTTAGCAAGGTGCATAATTTACTTTTCTTTCAACTACCAATCTAGGTACCTACTGTGATTAAATATACCTACTTAAACTAAAAATATGAAGAATCAAAGTTTTACAATGGTACAAAATGCGCGCCCTTTATTTTTTTTTTCACCAAGGTGGTTTTATTCAGCCGATTTTTATTATCAACCAGTATCTTTTTGATGTAATGCAAACATTTTATATTAAACTTAATGGGAGATATTAAACCTCTGTGGTAAATTTATGTCTAAATAAAAAGTAAAAAACAGTGCAATAATGAAAAACAGTGCAATAATGAAATTTCTGCTCTGTTTTGGTTCCAAGCAAAAAATACGTCTTTTGTGATCGGTTTCGTAGTGATTAATGATAACATTACCACGTAGTTGAATGAAAAAAAAACATGAAACCTCTTAGGTTGTAAGTTCAATCCACATGGCGCAAAGTATGTTTATAGCAGTGGATACATTACCACTATCATGATGCATTTGGGCTTTTACCATTTCATTAATAGATTCTCAAATCTTGTTTTAAAAAACCAAGGCACGACTCAGTTGTAGCTCGCCCAAATTCCTTAATACATCACAGGATAAAGAAAAATCTTGGCTCCGTGTCAAACGCTAACCCGCCGCGTGATCACAATTGCTAGTATCAAATTTCTTTGCGGTTCTTGGCACTTGGTATTTTGTGCTGTGGACACTAAATCTGGATAAGTAAAGTCTACTTTTATTCGTCCTTTCCAAGCTCAAAAATACTTCGACAAAAAGACGACTGTTATCACAGTCTTTGATTACAGTCGTCTTTGAAATGAAAATTATGAAAATTACACGATCCGATTGCTGGGTACTCAGTAGTAGTGTATGCTGCCAGGTAAAATTTAAAAAACTTGCACGTGTTAAAACTTTTATACGAACACATTTACGTCGCCGACTATACAGAAACTGGTTCGTGTAAAACTCCTTTTCACACGCTCTGGCTGCCGGATAATATTATCTCTCAAGCCGCTTTTAATATGATTATCTATAAACCTTTTTTAGTTGCTAAAACATTCCTATTCATAAAGCCTTCAACTCACCCGGAAAATAAACTTAAGTACCTATAAAACATTTCACCCCTCGGTTTGAAATGGTAATATTATTAATTCATCAGTTTCAATGCTGAAATCCAGAGGCATTTTTAATTTAAATTCTCGTTGAACTAACCTAGACACGTATTTTTTTCGTTTATGAAGCTAGCCAGAATACAGAAAAAAAGGAATTTGTGCTTTAGTGGATTCCCGCCCTAACGCTTTGTATTTCCGTCTTAAATTTTGAAGTTTTAGGCCGTAACGCACTTGAAGGCTCTGCGTGAAATACTAGCCAAACTTTCTTTGTTTGAATTCGCGGACGGATGGGTCTATCTATCAAAGATGTGGGCACAGTGTGCATAATGAAGTAGTAAAATTGTTAAATATAAAAAGTATTAATAAGTTTATATTCAAAAACTGCAACATAATTTAAACTGGGGTCCTGAACCTAAAGACAGTATTTTTAATAACCAAATATTAAGAAAAATATTTCATACTAACCATTTATCTAATATTGACATTGTTGTCGATTTCAGTAGTTAACAGATATTTATGGCGTATTGTCTTTTAATTTATTTGGTTTGGTTATGTTGCAAAACCCTGGTAGAGAGCTGATAGTGGTCAGTGAGCCTGCGACAACGGTTATTGCATCAAAATTGTTAACGACTACAACAATATGAATTCTATTTCACTTTTAAAACATTCGTGAGTAGTACAGTACATTTTGATAAACACGGGTTTTAGTATCGTATTAATTTGTCGTTGGAGGCACCGACACCCTTTTGATTCATCTAGAAAATCTTCATCAGTTTGATCCGCAATGCGCACGGCAATGACCGGACCGCGGTGAAAAAACGTGAGTAAAACCCGTGTTTATCAAAATAAATATTAAGTATTCCAACACAACTGTTAACCATTAAACCAATATGAATTCTATTTCACTTTCAACACATTCGTGAGTCGTACTGTACATTTTGATAAACACGGGTTTTACTCACGTTTTATTTTGGTTGACGGAGGCACCGACACTCTTTCGATTTATCTAGAGAATCTTCATCAGGGTGAGTTTGATCCGCGGTCTACAGGGCAACGAGCGGACGAGCGGTGTTTATCAAAACGAATAATAATAATAATAATGCCGGACATTTCACACATCATCTGGCCCCAAAGTAAACAGAGCTTGTGTTATTGGTACCACATGACTGATATACTACTACTTATGAATTCTGATCGTTAAAGTACTATTAATACATTAAACTAGCTGCCGTTAAAGTATGGTTTTTGTCCTTTCATTTATAGTCCCAATGGATATAGATGACAACAGATTTAAATAACACATTCGCTTGTGTCATTATAGAAAATACCCTTACGGCCTTACTTAGAAAGGTTTCCCAACTTCTGTCGAAAGATAATTACTGTTTAATAGTTGATTGTTGCACCGAGCGCAAAGTGAGTTATTAATGCACGAGTGTTATGTTGCACTGAATTAACACGAGTGCATTAATTACTCTCTTTAGCAAGGTGCGTAATTTACTTTTCTTTCAACTACCAATCTACCTACTGTCAGAAAATATACCTACTTAAACTAAAAATATGAAGAATCAAATTTTTACAATGGTACAAAATGCGCGCCATTTGTTATTTTTTTTCACCAAGTCTGTTTTATTCAGCCGATTTTTATTATCAGCCAGTAACTTTTTGATCTAATGCAAATATTTTATTTTAAACTTAATGGGAGATATTAAACCTCTGTGGTAAATTTATATCTAAATAAAAAGTAAAAAACAGTGCAATAATGAGATTTCATATAACATAACTGCACTGTTTTGGTTATAAGCAAAAAATACGTCCTTTGTGACGGTTTTGGAGTGATTAATGATAACATTACTACGTAGTTGAAAGAAAAATATAGTGCCATATCTTTTTGTAAGTGATAAATAGTGACAGGGCGAATCTTAAGCCTTGTTTAGGCTGTGTTCAAGTTGAGAGGTGTTTATAAGTAAGGTTGTTAATGTTTATAATAATAATAATAGTCCCGGACATTTCACACAGCATCATCTGGCCCCAAAGTAAGCAGAGCTTGTGTTATGGGTACCACATGACTGATATACTACTTATATACTTTTTTTTTGTTAATACATTCATATTATACATAGTAACACCCAGACCCGAGACAAATACTTGCAGATCATACAAACATTTGTCCCGCAGCGGGAATCGAACCCGCAACCTTCTGTGTCTCACTAGGCTTTTAGCCCACTGCGCCACAGAGGTCGTCATATACCCATAATGATTATAATAGTTATTGTTTAGCTAGACCATATATATATATTAGTGATAGTGTTTACGCGTTGTATCTAAGATATTTAGGCTACATTGTACTCAAAAATGAATCACACGCATGATAAAAACCTTAATTTTATCGTGTATCGTGTGTATATCTGTGAATGTGTATTAGTTGTATCGTGTGCTCCAGTATCGTGGGCCACTGGATGATGATGATGCTGAATCCGGTATCATCGCTGGTGATTTGATTTGATTTGTCTAGGCCGTACATAGTGCAAGGTTAAGGCTTTATATTTGATTTAATTTAATTTAATTTCATGATTTGATTTGATTTGATTGTGCATTGTTATATTTTATTTTATTTAAATTTAAATTTAAAAAAAATTACATTGAATTGTGTGTTAAAATGTTTAATTGTAATTGTGTTTTTATTTTGTAATTGTATCGTGTAATCTATAGACTCTATAGAGTTTAACCTATAGAGTCTGAAATTCCGAAAGACCGAAAACGGTGCTAGCCGTTATGCACCTGCAACTGAACCGACACCGCATGTACTGATTCGTATTTCCTGCGGGTCCTGTCGGCAAGGTCGAGAGCTTACATTAAGGCTTACCTAAGTGCGCGAAAGGAGCCTCTGAGGCGTACTTAAATCCTTTCAACACACTGGTTAGAAATAACTAGTGACACGATAAGAAGAAGAAGTCCGAAATAAATGTTTTTTTTTATTGAGCGAAAACTATTGCGGATTAACTAGTAGCGAATATTATCGATCTTTTCCGTGGAATATGAAATTAGACGTAGCACGCTCTAGCTCGCGGAAAATAACGCGTAGATAATTACTTCATATTATACTTAAGAATGGCGTGAATTAACTCGCAACTGCGTGTCAGGTCTATGACATTGATAACCCCGTGATTATTTGACCTTCTGCCCGTTATTATCTACGCTAGGTGAGTGGAAATACTTGAGTCATTAATAACCGCGCGAGTAATGGAGCGAGAATTTTCTACGCACGTTTTTCATTAAATCCTCCGGTAGAGGGGAATTTGTAAAATCAATGGCAGACAGCAATGGAAAACAAGCGCTGAAATATCGCTGTGGACTCATTGGTTTTATTGATTCAATAATTGTCATTGTTGTAATTAATGTTATTGTTAAAAGACCATTATTAAGTTCTTACTTAAATACAGGCAGTATTATATTTAACTTTTTATATAATACTTATCACTTACCAAAAAATTCGAGTGTATTCGGTAATCTTCGGTAATCTGAAGCAGTGATTTGCTTATAAGCTGTGATGTACAAAATATTAACTGAACAAAACGTGATCAATGACCAATGTAATTTTTGGACGTGCCTTTTACTATCCCTCTAAATCGGAACCCGCCACCTTCTGCGTCTCAGCTGGGTCTTGGCCCGCTGCGCCACAGAGGTCGTCATCATAGACCTAATTAACTAGAAATATCTGTATAAGTATATGGGTTTATATTATGTCATTCATCTGGTTTCTGTAGTACAAGCTATATATGGGAGCTAAATGATTTGTGAATTGTCCACCAACATTTATTTATTACTGGCTGACCCGACACTTCGTACCGCCTCAATAAATCAATAATTAAAAATAATCATATTTACTCACCTCTTAAACCTTCCCTGGACTACGACAAACATTTCAACACCAAAATCAGCTAAAAAAGTCCAGCCGTTCTTTTAGTTTTAGCCAGACTAACGAACAGCAATTGGTTTTTATTATATAGACTAGCTGACCCGGCAAACTTCGTACCGCCTCAATAAATCAATAAATGAAAGTAATTTTTCTCATATTTACTCACCTTTTAAACTTTCCCTGGACTTCCACAAATAATACAAAACCAAAATCAGCCAAATCAGTCCAGCCGTTCTCGAGTTTTACGAGACTAACGAACAGCAATTGATTTTTATTATATAGATAGAATCTTAATATCTAAGGAAATGTTAACCAAGCCTGCAGACAAGAGCAATTTATCTAAATAAAAATAAAATAGTATTTTTGTATGTATGTAAGTTTATTTGTTTGTAATGGATAAACAAAATAACTACTAAACCGATTTAAAAAAATGTTTCATCTTTAAAAAACTACATTATTAGCAAGGAGTGTAGGCTGTATTTTTTTTTAAAACAAATTAGAGATCCTCTCGAAAATTGCAATAATAATGATTCATTAAATAATGTACCTACTACATGTTTTTTGTACTCATCATTACCTCAGAAAAAATCTGTGAGGCAATATGTCTAACTATTATACATACATACGTCACGTTAAGTCACAATTTAGCTGAAACAAAAAGTGGTTAAAATAAAAGTTGTCTGTAAAGTCGGTTTACGGACGATAATTTTACGTGATAACGTCATAAGAAAACATTTATGAACCGATCGTGTCTCTATCGCTTGTTCCGCGCTCTCGCTTACGCGCTTGGCTCAGGCGGATCGTGACAATGAGTCATGCTTTTTCGAGCGTGCAGCCGGCGTTCATCGATTTACAAGACGTTATCACGTCAACAGAACAAAAAAGGTTTGGTTGGCTAATTTAAATTTGTTAATTTAAAAACGGGAAAAATCTAATGATGAATTGCACCCTTGGGAAGCCAGGGCGGGTCGCAATCTTAGTTTAGTATAATAACTAGTTCAATCGTACTAGTACAATCGTAAGTTTAGTATAATAACTAGTTTTGTATAATTAACCTGCTAGTGTACATTTAATATAACTAATATAATCATCTACCTTCATTTTTATTAGATACTCTAAATGCTTAAAATGCTTAAAGCAAGGCTGAAGATGTTATTATTAGAAGAGGCTTATTAATCTAACCATGATAATTAGAATGATTAAAATATTTTCATTATTATTTTAGCTTACTTCTATCTGTCACAGCATATTAGCATTGCTATTGGATCACTTGAGCTATCTATAGATCGTTTTAAACGGTCCATAGATAGCTCAACTGTTTCACATGTATTTTATATTATCCTGTACATTTCTGTAATTATTTATGTATATAAAGATCGCCAGTTTAAGATGGAAATGGAAGGGACACTTGGCAAGAATGGATAACGGGAGATGGACAAAGGCGGTAACGTAATGGTAGCCAAAGGATGCTCAACGGCCAAGAGGCAGACCACCCGCCAGATGGTAGAATGATATAGTCAGCGTTGTCGGAACCATTGGATGAGAATTGCTAGGAACCGGAAAGAGTGGCATAATAAAGAGGACGCCTATACCCAGCAGTGCAATCGGGCTGAATGATGATGATGATGATGATAAAGTTATAATTGTTGAACATTGCCATGAACATTTAATATTGAACATGACTTACATTAATTTAATTGAAACCATGTTTGTATCTACCTACTTTATTCAAAGAAAAATGTATAATAAAATAATGATGGCTGCTCTAAAATGTACCACAAAAGAACTGCTACAAACCCACTTAATTTACTATTATTATGCTGGATATGATCACACGGCGCTGAATTTACCTTATTACGAGTATAGAACAGAATTACGAATGAAATATAATTTAATAGTAAGTATTTGTATCGGGTCTGGGTATTCCTATGTATAATATCAATGTATTTAAAAAAGTTTATAAGTAGTATATCAGTCAAATGGCACCCATAACACAAGCTCTGCTTACTTTGGGGCTAGATGATGCTGCGTGAAATGTCCGGAATTATGTATTTATTTGGTACACAAACATAGAAAGAAAAAGTATTCTATATAATCTGTAATATTTCTATTTCTTTTTATGTTAACAAATAACACACAAATAATTACATTGCACAGAATAATATACAATAATATAAAATACAAGTGAAACAGTAGCTCAACTGATCCAGATCACTGCCAGAGGGCAGCGTTTCCAAGACACTGACACACAATAATAATATCGAATTAAAATATGTAGGTATAACATTTTACTTACCATTATTAAGTTAAAGCAATAACAACTGAGAACATTTCGTGTCTTAATCGAGCACTCTCCTGAAGTCAGTAAATACCCAATACTTATATCCAATAGTTACTTAGTAAAAGCTTTTCCATGTAAGCGAATTAGTCACGTACAGTCGACCTCTTACCCACAGTTTTTGCTTTCCGATACATATCCACGATTTATGTATCGCAGAGCGATTTGTATCAACCAAATGAGCGATTGGTATTCACGACGCGATCACATGGATGCAACGGTGCCGGTTTCTACCATTGCAACGATAGCTGGGGAATTATTTTTGTGCTGCTTAATTAATCACTAGCTTTCGCCCGCGGCTTTTAACGTTGTATTTATAAAGTAACGTTTGTGGGTAATCCAGGACATTGTCTACATTTAACCGAGCTTCATGGCTGTCCAGGCAGCTCAGTTGGTAGTAGCTCTGCCTTTTGCGCTATAGATTGAGTGTTCGATTCCTTCCCAGGATAAATATTTGTGTGGTGAACATAAATGTGTGTTTAGGTGTTATAAAGTAAGTAAGTATTTAAATAATTATGTGTTTAAAGGTATATTAAGCTTGTCATAGTGTCTTGGGGACACTGCCACAGTAATTTGTATCAGTGGAGCTATCTATAGATCGTTTAAAACGGTCCTAAGATAGTTCAACTATTTCACATGTATTATACTCGGTATTGACTAGGCCGACAGCTCAGTTGGTGTTAGCTCTGCCTTTTGCACTGTAGGTTGAGGGTGCGATTTCCAGAATGTATTTTAATATATAAAATAATTTTGGCAGCAGATATATAAGCAGAAATTAATTACTCATATGTACAGAACAGTATACAATAGTACCTATAATGCAGTTTATTTACAGAAATGTACAAAATAATATACAATAATATAAAATACACGAAACAGTTGAGCTATCTAAGGACCGTTTAAAACGATCTATAGATAGCTCAACTGATCCAGATCACTGCCAGAGGGCAGCGTTCCCAAGATACTGACGGCATTACCACGTTGAATGGCAATGCTAATACCTATAATAAATATTAATAAATATTGCTGGACAATGCACACAACACCATCTAGTCCCAAAATAAGCATAGCTTGTATTATGGTGACTACTGGGAGGGAATCGAACCCTCAACCTACAGTGCAGAAGGCAGAGCTACTACCAACTGAGCTGACAGCCCAGTCAATAACGAGTATAATACATTTGAAATAGTTGAGCTATCTTAGGACCACTTTAAACGATCTATAGATAGCTCAACTGAAACAGATTAATGTGGCATTGTCCCAAGACACTATGGCAAGCTTAATAGACTTGTAAATACATACTTATTTATATACTTATTTATATTCTACCTTATTACACCTAGACACACATTCATGTTAATCACACAAACATTTGTCCTCGATGAGGATCAAACCCGCAACCTACGGCGTCAAGGCATTGTTACTACCAACTGAGCTCATCATCATTGGCCTCATTTCATCTGTTGAATATGATTTAGGTGGCGTCAGTTACAGAGCAGTTATTTTGAAAATGAAATTGAAATTGAAAACTTTCGTTCATGGATCCAGTCCAACAAGCTGAGGTGAGTGAAGTTGCCTCTCCACTGACGCCACTCTGCCCTGAATACTGTTTGATAGCGCAAGCCTTTCCAGGTACCTACACTAACCTCTCGACCTTGCCGACAGGACTCGCAGGAAAGACGAGTCATTACATGCGGTGTCGGTTCGGTTACAGGTGCATAACGGCTGGCACCGGGTTTTTTCTAGTTTTCCTTCTCTGTTGTTAGCTTTTATGTGAGTCAGCAGGGAGACTAACCCTCAATAATTTGAAGACTATCGCAGTCGTCTCCATCATCAGTCTCCAAGCATCACTCATCTGGGAAAAATCCTCACTCGAAGTGTTATTCAGTTCGAAAAATACCAACCCGAGCTATGAGGCCAGTATAATTATAACCAGTATTTAAGTATTGACCTCTGTGACGACCTCTGTGGCGCAGTGAGCCAAGGCCATCGCGGGGCAAATGTTTGTACAAAAAATAACAAGTATATAAGTTGTATATCAGTCATATAGTACCCATAACACAAGCTCTGCTTACTTTGGGGCCAGATGATGTTGTGTGAAATGTCCAGCATTATAATTATTATATTATATTCATAAACGTTTGGTCCAGCGAGACAAACGCCGGAGAAATTAAAGATCACTCCAGAACTTCGCATATAAATATTTGTGCATTACAAACTATATAAAAACAATGCAACCTAAACAATAGCGGAATGGCATAATGCAATACGACGTTATGCTCACAGAGCTTAAATGTTTAAGGACTGCTATTATAGAGACAGCAAAACTCTTTTAAAAAAACACTGACATATATTTGTTTGATATTTATACAGAATAATATAAAATACATGTTAAACAGTTAAGTTATCTAAGGACGGCTTAAAACGGACGGACGGATTTAGATAGCTCAACGGATCCAGATCTCTGCCAGAGGTCAGCGGCACTGGCGCCATCGCCACGGCATTAGCAATGGTGATGCTAACGCGCTGGGCCAGATAGGAGCCCGCTCTTGGCTCACGCAATGTTTCTTCCAGTCACCGTGAAATAATTTGGAAATCGCGATGGCCTCCAGTTTCCCATGGGCCCAGGGTGCAGTCTCGATAGTCCAGTGCAGGGTGCAGTGTCCACCCACATAGTAGGTTATTGAAATATATTTTGTTTGTTTATGTCATTGCTTTTCTTTATTGGCAATTTTAAGAACGTAATTAAGCATGTTTCATAAAATATTAGATTATTTGATGACAATTTTTTGATCTTACTTTGTTTAAATTGTCACAAACTGTAGTCATTCGGTGGTGTTATCTATATATTTTTACGAAAATTGCATAAAAAACATAAACATAAAAAATACATTATTTATTAAACAAATATGGCCACAATCGACCAGTGGGCGACCATTAGTATTTATTATTACTTAAGAGTTTGAGACAGTCACAACAGCATCCTGAAATATATGAATTTGAATTTAATAAAAAAAAAACGCGCACCAACACCAACGACGCGAACCATCAGATCTAATTTATCTCTTAGGAAACAAGGGGAATAAGTATTTTCTTAGCTCCGCGGTTACACGACCGGGCAAACACGGGATGAATGTTTTCGCAAAGAACTCTGGCCCTATGTGCCACAATCAGCCGGTTGCATTATGCATGAAACCATCCCAAGGCGACGTAGATGGACGGAGTTGCACAACTGATATTAATATTTTGTTTGTCAGGTGCCGGTGTTGCTGCTTTGTAACCTTCCTTCTACTAAGAGAAGTCTCTCAACTTCTGGTAAAAGTTCACTGTTTAAAATAGTGTCATCCCTTTAAAAAAAAACACAAACAGATATCGATAAAATGAATGCAAATAAAAAAAAAAACAAATAAATCTTCGAAAAAAAAGACAATTGAAATATTTTTTTCAAATGAAACTTTCAGGTATATGTGGCCAGTATGTAATAGGAACTTTTTGTTCACATTTCAAACTTTTTTTCGATAGATGATGCTTTCCTCTAAATTAGTCCATGAGTGAATAATAAACAAACAGGAAGTTTTTTGGACTGTTTTGTGGTGCTGTGTGAAATGTACACCATTATTTATATTTATTATTAACTCATACGAAAATAGTATAGAACAAAAATTTTGAAAAAAACGATTTTTGAAAAGCCGTTCGCTGTATTTTCGTTTCACAACAAACTGATAAACTTTTTGAATTTAAAAATAAAACAAATGCAGAACTGCGTATACAATCCTTTGACCAATCAAACGTAGTGAACATATCAAAACAAAAGCTTCGGATTAGATGGGTAATTAATTTACGCCAGTGATTGATGAGCCGGCTGATGACGCGTTGTATTCATCAGGGAATCGCATTAGGTACCTCCACAGAGGTCTAATAATAGCCAGTTCACTATTTGAAATCTTTCGTCTGAAATGTCAATTGTTTTTTTTTTATCATCGATAAACCTACGTTTGACCACGATCTTGCCTGATGTTAAGCGACGATGTGGCCGACGATGGGGCACGCAGGTCTAGAAGACACCTATTTACTCGAGACTTGAAGAGACCTTGATTGTAGTTTTCAGAAAAGACAGACGACGGCAAAGCAATCCAATCCTTGGCAGTACGCATTATAAATGTGGAAGCAAAGCGCTTTGTTCGTAAGGGTGGTAGGCTGACAAGGTATGGATGGTATTGAGCGGTACGTCTGCTTGTCCTGTTGTGAAAAGGAGATGGTGTAATTAGATCATGTAATTCCTGTGCACATTCTCCGAAATGTATTCCATAAAAGATAAACCTATAAAGGTATATTTACAATTAAAAACTTAATTAATCAAAAACTGTCCCATGAAGCATATTATAAAATATAAGATTATTTAGATGTCAAAAAAACTAGGGATGAGTCTGCTCCAACTCGACTCGACAAAATTAGCAAGGACACACGTCCTTGCTAATTCCTTTTTCTTGCGTCAAGTCCTTGCGTCAAGACTAGACGAGTTCCTGCCAGATTCTTCTTTAACTGGGGTTAGAAGGAACCGGCACCTAGATTTACCTAGTCTATTAGAAATAATTTCAAAATGGTCCTTGTGATTTTGTTCTTGCTGTGGTTGCCAGATAATGCCATGTACACGGTGAAAAATGTATGGGCAAGTATGAGTGTTTTACACGTATTGGTATTTTTTTCCCAGTAGCCTACTTCAAAACCATCTACTGGGGCGGGTGAAAATGGGTTAAAGCTCACCAGATTTCCAGAGAAAACTTCAATTTAAAATATTAAAATATGTACTTTTTGAATTAAAAAATATATATATCTAGTTGTTCAGGTTTGTACTTTTTTTGTAACTTATAAGCAATTGTCACTTGATCCTAAATAAAACTGTTTTGATGGCTGGTGGCTGGCAGATATTACGTCATATCAATCTTGTCTAAATCATTGGACCTTATTTTTTCAGACGTCGTCGTCAAACGTCAATTTATGCATATTTACGCTTGACCTGTTTTAGCGCTTTTAAGTCATAATGTAAAGATGTGTTGATTAAAACTGCGGAAAATCCTAGGAAAATAAATTTCAATTTCAAGTTATTTGAGAACTATTTCTGCTAAATATTCTTATTTTGGATATTTTGGAACCTAGACAATTTTAATCACCATAAAGATGTGGAGTCCACAACCGGCAGTTAAAGTGGACATACTGTATCATACCACTGTGTCCCAGTGTCCAATTCCTACTCCAATATTAGGCTTGTGCAATATATCAAATTTTGTATTTTGTGCGCTCTCATTTGTTGCCTGTTTTGGATGTAATTACACGATTGATTCCGTTCGGGAAGCCATTGTCAATAGGATTCTAGTTTGACACACTTTTGCATATTAATTTACTGGTTTAGTTCGTCGTCGGATATGATATTAAATTGGTTAAAATCTATCTGTGGTTAGACTCATTATTATCAAACTTATAAGCCAAGCCCGTAATTCGCTACCAGACCAGTTACGCTTATATGATTTTACTAGCTTCTGCCCGTGGTTTCACGTATGGTATCTACATAAAAAGAAGCCTATATGCTAGTTGAGGTCTATACATCATTTCATCTAAATCCGATAATCGGTTACGTCGTGTTTGAAACAAACATTATTATTGATTTATCATTGTTGATAGTCTGTTTTTAGAAGTCATCATCATTGGCCTTAGTTCATCTGTTGAAGATGATTTAGGTGTCGTCAGTTAAGTTACAGAGCAGTTATTTGTGATTGAAAACTATCGTGCATAGATCCACTCCAGCAAGCTGAGGTGAGTGAAGTTTTCTCTCCACTGACACTCTGCCTCGGACTCTGTTTGATAGCGCAGGCCTTCCCAGGTACCCACATTAACCTCTCGACCTTGCTGGCAGGACCCGCAGGAAAAACGAGTCAGTACTTGCGGTGTCGGTTTGGTTGCAAGCGCATAACGGCTGGCACCGAGCCGGGTTTGTTTCAAGTTTTCCTTCTCTCTCTCTTCTGTTAGTCAGCACGTGCACAATTTTATATCACATAATTACTAAAAACTAAGAGTAGACTGATATTTATGCCCATGGCATTATGATACAAAATGCACTGAACCACAACTACTCTGATTTACATACTCTTCGCTATACCTAGTCTACTCACAAACCTATTTCGATTTATCCGAACGATAACATTATTGAAATATTCGTCAAACTAAGTCGAATGGACAGTTGCTTCGTTGTCAAATTAAAATTATTATATCATTTGTTATTGTTAGTAACGAAGGAACGACCAACATTATCAAAGACAATGCAAAGGTTATGTCGGTCGTTCCTTCATTCTATACGAGTCGAAACAATGTTGTGAAGAGGTTTTTGGACGATTATTTTCCCGTTATATCTTTCGAATTCAAGAGTAGGCCCCAAGAATTTAAGTTTTTGTCCGTACGGGCAGAACTGTCGTGCATCGACTGGACTTTATTAATAGTACTAGTGGTCGCCCACTGGTTGAAATTCGACCATAATTAATTAATAATTATTTCATTTTTGAAGTGAAAACTTCTTTAGCATCGTTGTGATTTGAAAGTCTATAAAACGAAAAAGCGACAGTAAAAAGAGAAAGACACATAAATTCATAAGATTTAACGTGGGAGAAAATGAGATAGAAAGCATTATACAGTGTTTCTTATATAAGCCAAAATTTTTGAAGGTTTCACTTCTACCACGTGTGAATTGCACACACGTTTTTTTATTTATAATTTAAAAAAGTGTGCGAAGTTTCTATACTCCTCTGTCCGCGCAATTTTCATAAAAAGGGGTACTAAGTTTTTGTTTCACGTATTAATATATAGATTAATACAGCGGTAGTGGGGGGAGACTGGCAATCGAAAATAACCACTTTATTTATTCATTCATATTATTTATATTTATTAGAAGAATATTTGTACTACAAACTATTTAAAAACTGATTAACCTCTTAATGTCTCTAAAAGACCTATCCAAAACAAATATCACGATGGGGTAGTAAAATAATAAGGAAATCTACCCCACCATAGAATAGAATAGAATAGAAAATATTTAATTGCACACCACAAATACATTAGACCGTTATACGAAACAATGTTTAGCTGAACGGTAGTACAATGGGCGGTCTTATCGCTATCTTATCTTATCACTTTACATGGAGTGGTATCCCTAAAACATTTTTTGAAAGCTTTTATTTCATACCTTTATAGGGGCTACTAATACTATGCAATTTCTTCACGATAAAGCTTAGTCTGCGAGTAGGAGCTTTGTTTAGGGACGTACAAACAGACGGACAGACAGACGGAACGAAGCAACAAGCGTTACTGGGAGATTTTTTTTTTTATTTAAGTAAATAATGACGGACATTTCACGCAGCATCATCTGGCCTCAAAGTAAGCAGAGCTTGTGTTATAGGTACCACATGACTGATATACTTACAACTTACATTATATTTTTTTGTAAATATACATCTTATACATAGAATACCCAAACCCGAGAGAAATTGACTTGAATTGAGTTGAATTGACGACCCCTGTGACGCAGTGGGCCAAGGCCCTGCTGAAACGCAATAGGTTGTGGGTTCGATTACTGCCGCGGGACAAATGTTAGTATGATCTGCAAGTATTTGTCTCCGGTCTGGGGTTTTCTATGTATAATATGAATGTATTTACAAAAAAATGTATATAAGTGGTATATCAGTTATGTGGTACCCATAACACAAGTTCTGCTTACTTTGGGACCAGATGATGCTGTGTGAAATATCCGGCATTATTTATTATTTATTTATTATTAAATACTTGCAGATCTTACAAACGGATCTTAGCACACTGCGCCACAGAGGCATCTACCTTGTGGACACGTATTGAAGGATGGAAATAATATTATTTTTGTATTTTACCAACTCACATCATGTGTGAAACAGGAACTACCAACCACCTCTATGCAATGTATCTATGAAAATCAGACAGTATCATTTCTCACACAAAAATTACCTGGCGGATTTTACCAACGGATGTTTGCATAGTAAATCCGACGACAAAAGCAACTACTACATACAGTCGAACATTACATAACTCTAGTAATATTCATGAAATACAGTCTTGAGTGGCTCACGTTTGGCCAATAAACGATTCTTAAGTGCACAGCGAGCTTTGCTAATGTCTCTGCTCAGGGTAAAGCTGTAGTTTCTATAAGACGGCGACTGATATGTATTATACAAGATACAAGACACAAGATCCTACTAAGGAGTGAAATTCATTGGCGGTGTCATTGATGGGTCATTATAATCTCGGAGTCCGTATCATTATTTAAAAATTTACCGAATAGGTAATCAAAATCGGGGAATTAAACCCTTAATTTTTTCAGTGGGAACCGTGAACTCGAGCGGCAACAAGCGGACCGCGGATCAAACTCACCCTGATGAAGATTATCTAGATGAATCGAAACAGTGTCGGTGTCTCGATCGACAAAATAATACGTGAGTAAAACCCGTGTTTATCAAAATAGTGCAACTCACAAAAGTTTTAAAAGTGATTTAAACCCTGTACAGAAAATACCTACATTTGTCTCATTTGTCCTATTACCAACATAATGTACTCTTGCTTGTAAAGGAACATGTACTAGGAACGCAGCAGCGCCAAGAGGTTGCTCAAATTCACTTTTTTTCATACTTATGTGGAAAAGCAAAGGCATTAGTATCAAAGCACGCCCAATTAACATTGAATCAAAGTTCGTAAGTTTTAGTTTTTCGTTTACTTTTTTGTTTGAGATTAGAATACTGTAGTTTGAATCGCAAGGTTGTAACTTAACAAGCTGAATAAGCAGGCCAGGCGTAGGTACTTTGCACATTAGATACGATGTTATAAGTGCATTGACGCACCTATTCTACTGGGCAAAATCAGGGTGATATGCCGCAACGAAAATAATTATTTACCCGCAATCTTCTGCGCCTCGAACAGGCCTTCGTCCACTGCGCCACAAAGGTCGTCAAATAAATAAATAAAAATATTAGTGGAAAATGCACAAAACACCATAGGCCAAAACTAAACTATGTTTATTATGGTATGTTGTATTAAAGAATACTTCTGCAAATATGCTGGTTTGGATAAGGCCTACATATTTGAGCCTTTTGGAGTCGAGACCCTGGGCCCGTGGGGAAAAGGAGCCCACCGCGTTTTCAAAATTATTTCACGGCGTCTGGTAAATACATTGGGTGACAAGAGCTGGCTCCTACATGGCCCAGCGTATTAGCATTGCCATTCAACGTGGTAATGCCGCCAGTATCTTGGGAACGCTGCCCACTGGAAGTGATCTGGATCAGTTGAGCTGTCTATAGATCGTTTTAAACGGACCTTAGACAGCTCAACTGTTTCACGTGTATTTAATATTATTTTGAACATATCTGTAATTATTTCTGTATATACCATAGGTATATATTAATAACACATAATTCAATTACAATGTTGTTATGAATACTTATATATTTTTTAATACTTATGATACTTTATTCATCACACAAATGTTTGTCCTGAGAAATTGAACCCTCAATCAGCGCGAAAGCCAGAACTACTACTAACTGAGTTAACAGACCAGAGATGGAGTTACGCGATAGAATAAAATAATAATAATAATAAATAATTTCATACAGCATTATCTGGCCCCAAAGTATGCAGAGCTTGTGTTTTATGTCTACTTAAAAATATATAAGTAGATAATACTACTTATATATATTTTTGCAGCGCTTGTACGAGTTGAATTGCACCTGGTTGCCTCGTAGCAGTGTACTTGTACTAATAATTCTGTTCCATAGGTAAAAGCCTCGGGATGGTCTTGAATGTCTTGGTTTTTTGGAAACTCTGGCTTAAGTGGCGGACACTTGGCGAATTAACCATTTTGCTTATTATTATTGTTGATTAGTTATTGAGTGGACGTGACTTCGCTTGGTGTTGGAAGTCATTGGTTTAAGAGGATCAGAATTTTATGACGGTTGTGGGGTAGCCTTGTAAATGATTGAGATTACACACGTGCCGACAGCTTGAATGGTGATGTTGATTCTTCTTGAAGCTTAAAAAAGGATTGACATACAATATTAATACACGTGTAGCGTTCGCGTATTAAAGTTGCTCTGTGCATTATGTACAGAAGTAGACTTTATGTAGAAAGATAAACATTATACTTAACTACTATCCAAGTAGTTAAGCATAATGTTTCATTACTAGACACGACATATGAAAATAAATAGACGTTCGAAAAACTATAGAAGGATATAATTCGTGATTAAAAATAAGACGAGACTGAATGATACTGGATGAGAAGCCTACGCCACTAGGGAGATTATTTCGCACTCGTATAAGACCTAGCGCGTATCCACAGTAAATATTTTCGTGCTATTCTATGGAACATCGAATCAGACGCACTATAGGAAAAAATCGCGTTGAAAATCACATACTCAAGACTCCAGAATAGTGATGTTTAATCGCTAGTGTGTGCTAATCTTAACAATTATCACACAAGCATTATTTATTAGAAATTAAAGAGCACTGGTGGCTTGGTGGTAGTGGTACCCTTTCGATTGAAGAAGTTTAAAGGATAATATGGAATAATATATTAATAAACTTGTGTATAATTTATTTAGAGTCGAAAGATCACTGTTGTTCCTTCCCTACATTTCTATTTCGTGTGTCACAAAATACTTTTCTGTTTCTTATTTTACATGAAGGAGTTTACACCACCTCTATTAACCAATAAGGTCCAACACCGATCCTAAGGTTAGAATAAAGTCGGGCACCAATGGTTAATATGTCCGCTATACCAGTACTGTCAATCGATTAAGGAAAACATTTCGTAGAACGTAAAAAGTTCGAAGACATGTCCCAAGTGCACGAAAGGAGCCTCTAAGGTGCACTTAAATTATTAAGCACGACGATATGACAACTAATGAAATGATAAAAAGTAGAACATAAAATTGATTTATTAATGAGTAAAGAGGTATTATAATATACGAATATACAAATTAATATATTAAGAATAATTGAAAAAATTAATAAATTTATATTAAAATAATATGATAGTAAAATTATATATTAAGAAACGTGTCAGAATAAATGGCCATGTGTAACTGACATAAATGAGAAGGATGTTCTCTGTTCGTTTTTTTAATTTTATGTGTGTTATCTCATAACTCCGTTATTTATCAACCGATTTAAAAAATAACACATGAAAGGATGGTCCCAATTGGTCCCATATAAATTTCATCAAAATCGGTTCCGTAGTTTGGTTTTTAAATCAAAATAGCTGGAAATAAGCGTGGGGTGCTTTTTAATAAAAAATATTTTTTTCTTACTTACTTTCTTACTTTTTAGTTTTAGGATAACCGGTTTTTTTTTTGTTTTTTTTTTTTCGAATTATTGCATTGTCATTAGTCTTTGACAGGTGTGCAAAATTTGAATAAAATCTGGCCGTTTAAAGTGGGTCAAAATCGCGTCCTAAAGAGTCGGTTACATACAAACATACTAACATACAAACATACATACAAGTGAAGCTAATTAAAAGCGTATAAAAATATGTCATCCAAATAAACGAGATTTCGATATTTTGATTTCCTATGACTTACTAAAGAGCTTAAAGTAAACTTTTAACTTCAAAAACAGGAGCATTTTAAACATTCTAAAATAAAATTGAATAAAAAAATTCTCAAAATTATTCTCAAATCTCTATTTTCTTGGGATCAAATTTCATAAAATAAAGTCGATTTTCTTTTTTCTTTATAAAAATGAATAATTTAAATATGTACCTGCTATTCCTATTAATACGTATTTTGCATTAGGTAACTAAAACCAATTTAGTGAATAAAACAACAATCGTTTAACAGCAAAATCCCAATGGCAAAGCCTGAATAATATTGCGACCGCAGCAATCAATGAAAACCATTTGGTTAATTATTATCTACTCAATAACGATAGATTACAGGTTGATGAAATTTATACCTGTCTATTACCGACATAGTTGTAATAACAATGATATCTATCGCTAATCAATCGTATATAGTTTAGATAGTAAATGCTTGGTTTGATACACATATTGATTATACAATCTCAAAACACCATTTAACCTCAAACTGAGCATAGCGTGTAATATGGTAACCAGTAGGGCGATCGCGCTATTTGTCAACGTAATTGCCATTGAACAGATTGGTTTTGGCAATGGTTTAGATATGGCAAATCTGAATGTCTAAACGATACGGCGCCATTATTCCTGAATGATTTATTCGTTGATTTTACCAATCGAACAAATTTATATATATAACTACTCGGTAGTTCTATATATAAATTGGTTCGATGAATTATTACTCTATGCACAGACTACTACGAAGTCTAAATGAAAAAAGTTCGTTTGATAGCACTGGGGTCCCTGGGGGTCCGACCGCGGTAAATTAGAACGTCTGAACCAATGCTAAACCAAAGTCAAAACGTTATTTTTGACGTATTTCGTACCGCTCTAATCACTAAAGGAATCGATTTAGCTCTAATTTGGATTATACGTTGATCAAACGTTGCGGAATTGCGTTAATTTTGACAGTGCTTTCAAACGAACTGTTTTGGACTGTTTTGTACATCCTAGTAGTTCTGTGCATATAGTTATAATAGGTAGTTATTTATACATTTGTTCGAATAGTAAAATCAACGATTAAATCGTTCAGGAAAAGTAGCATTTTTACATTCAGATTAGCCAAATCCTAGCCATATTCAAACCTTTGCCAAAACTAATCCGTTCAAAGGAAATTACGTTGACAAATAGCGCGATCGCCCTACAGATAGTTGATATTATACTTATATCTATACTACCTGCTGCCCGCGGCTTTGCACGCGTGATACCTACGTCATAAAAAGTAGCCTATGTCCTTTTCCAAGGTCCCATCTATCTCTATATCAAAATTCATCAAAATAGGTTCAGTGGTTTAGGCGTGAAAACGTAACAAACAGACAGACAGACAGATAGTTACTTTCACATTTATGATATTAGTATATTAATACGTGAAGCAAGAACTTTGTAACCCTTTTTTCGAAAATTGCGCGGACGGATTAGTATGAAATTTCGCACACTTATAGTTTATATAGAGAATGTGTGCAGAATGCTAATTTTTTTTAATTATTCTTAATAATGCATCCATTAATTAAATAAAAAGTCATTAAATAGATGGACAAATATTTAGTACTATTCCGCCAATCTATTCCCAAAGAGTTAGACACGATTCAGACGCATGCACCTCCCTCCCGCCCGCAATTGAAAAGCCATGCAAAGCGTTAGTAAAGGGCAAGCACACACAATCCACACATGCATCCTCCAAAAGAAATTCGACACATGTTTCACCTCACCACGAGGCATCCTCAGGAACACTTGACTCAGTCCGCACCCTGACGAAAATGCTAGGGGCCAGATGATGCTGTGTGAAATGTCCGGTATTATTATTATTATTATTAATATAGATACTTATTTATGTTTATTTTCTTACTTTTCCTTCTATTATAATGTGTATCTTATTTTTAACTGATGGGCGCACAGTGATGATCAAAATCATTAGTCCAATTATATAAATGAGAAACATTTTCTTACCTTTTCCTTGGAGACTAGTGTAGGATGACCACCGTTTAAGCTTTGGTCAGGAATAGTTAAATATAAAGTAGCCATAAAAATCGAACCGTAGGCGAATGACATCTTTTGACTTGTTTTCGTATTCTGGCAACTTCGTAAATGAAACGTAAGCTACGTTTCATTTGCGAAGTTGCCAGCGATCGATCGAATGTTTTCTTTTAGTCATAGTTATAATAGAATATGTTGTTAGGTAATTATTGGAGCTGAGATATTTTTTGGATTGGAATAGAACGGTAACCGTTGTAAATTAACAGAATAGAGGCACAGAGTGTAGAGCTGTTAACTGTTGCCTTATGTAAGGACGAATGTATTTTTAGAAACTTAAATAAAACTCATGTAATTTTGAAGTCTTTTAAAAACTGCATTTATACTCGAATTATTGTACTATTCTTTGATGCCAGTTTTTAATAACACTAGGTGAGACCTGAAGCGGATTTCCACATAATTGAAAGTGGCTCAAAAATTTCCACATAATTGAAAGTGGCTCAAAACATTTCCACATAATTGAAAGTAGCTCAAAATAAAATACGTTTCACGCACCGTTAGGCGCTATTTAAAGATATGAAGTAGTGTCGTAGCGTAATCCTAAGCAACTCATAAACTTACAGGACTAATATTCTATAAATAAGCTCTACTAAGCGTTTTCAAAATTATTTCAGGGCGTCTGGTAGATACATTGCGTGATCCAAGAGCTGGCTCAGCGTATTATTTTTAGATTATTAGTGCATAATATTCTTGCCATTCAACGTGGCAATGCCGCCAGTATCTTGGGAACGCTGCCCTCTGGCAGTGATCTGGATCAGTTGAGCTATCTGGCGTTGAGGACCTCTGTGGCGCAGTGGGCTTAGGTCCGGCTGAGACGCAAAAGGTTGCGGGTTCGATTCCCACCACGGGATAAATGTTTGTATGATCTGCAATTATTAGTCTCGGGTCTGGGTGTGTCTATGTATAATATGTAAGTATTTACAAAAAAAAAAGTATATAAGTAGTATATCAGTCATGTGGTACCCATAACACAAGCTCTGCTTACTTTGAGGCCAGATGATGCTGTGTGGAATGTCTGGTATTATTATTATTATTATAGCTATCTATAGATCGTTTTAAACGGTCCTTAGATAGCTCAACTGTTTCACATGTATTTTATATTACTTATTGTATATTATTCTGTACATTTCTGTAATAAAGCTCTACTTAGTTTGGCATCGATTCTTCGTCTGCCATTTCATGAAGTAACATATAATTTTTAAATGAATTATGATTTCTCGTGTTATTGCATGTGTTATGAAGTAATCTTAGCGCAATGACCTTTTGAATAAACAAATGACGATCGACTAAAACTTTATAACCAAAAAATCTATTGACACTGGCAATAACAAGATAGATGCCATTATAGGGAGAAAAGAAGAAGTAGCTTGAGTTGAGCATCTGAGTGTTTAGAAAAGATCGACTTTCTGTTGACGTTTACGACTGAAAAAAGAACAAATTGTATGTATATGACACGAGCTTGTTATTCGTCACGTTACTGAAACGTGATTTTGCTGTCATTTCCATAAAAGTTAATCTTTGCGCCGCGTGATGCGATGTCTAGAGTTCCAGGGGGTCGAGACAAATACCTAACACTTAGTTTTTGACGTGATAACGTCTTAGAAATCGATGAACGCCGGCTGCACGTACGAAAAATTGTCACGTTCTGCCTGAGCCGAGCGTGCAAGCGAGAACGCGGAACAAGCGATAGCGAGGTACGATTGGCCTAAGCGTTCGGCTTGTGACGCATCTTAATAGGTTAAATGTATGCAATTTTTCATCAATGTTTTCTTATGACGTTATCACGTAAAATTATCGTCCGTAGACCGACTTTACAGACAACCATTTTTTCTTTACGCTAACCCCTGTGAAAATATCAAATAGTATGGAAATGACAGAAACAGTCACGGTTCAGTCACGTGACTCATCACAGTTATATACAGGATGGGACTTAACTGTGTTTGCAGTTTGTTGGTTTTTCAGAAAGATGCTGAAATGATTTAAATGTACCTGCTTTAAATGTAACTTTAAAAAGAAACTCCTTCTGATACCAGCTTTGCAAGAATTGTCTACGTCCTCTTGATGGTGAAACAGGGGTGAATGAAGAAGTAAAATGAGCAGGTACATTTAAAGTTACCCTAATGAATAAAGCTATAGGTATAAAATGAGAAAATCAACAGTCAAAATTTTGCCGATATCAAGCTGCCAATAAAAAACCAGCGCACACTTTTAATTAACTTTGAAAATTCATAAAACAATGCACGTAACGGCCGAACGCACGAATAAATCCGAATTCATTTTGCGAATGCCTATGTTGGCAACCCATATGCCAGAGAATAACTAATAATACTACGATAGAATGTTCACTCGAAGAATGCTTATGGCTTAATTAGACAGTCAATAATTGCGCCCGATATTGCCACTATGACTGCTATTACCCAAATGATGCGGCGAGCTCGGAACAATAATAAATAATAAATCTACTTATATGATGTTGCATCTGGTCATGAATACAGTCAAGTCAAGTACTACGAAACTCAAGTACGACACGCTGTGATTGGACGACCATTTCTATTGGTCGGCGTGTTATGACGTGTTCTGATACATGATACAATTTCACGATGGGATGACATTCTTATTCTAATTGCCCTCGAGTGAACTCGAATTTTATTACTGTCTTGCGTATCGTTGTTGAAATTAAACGTTAACCTGTCCGCTTGCGGCCTTTGAAACCTTTGATGTCCACAGGTGTGATAGATATTTAAAAAAATAGATTATTTACATTGCAAACTTATTTTCAATGATATCTCTGAAGTTCAAGTGACGTGATACCTTCTGCCATGCGATTATAGAATTCTGATACAATCAAAATATTGATAGTAACAGCGTTTAGTTATTGATGAATTTATATTACGGGAGGTTAACGTTGATTGTAAAACATGCTGTCATATGAGTAAAAACTGAGATAGAAACCGAACGTACGTAATACTATTCCATTAAGTAATGCCTATTGCTAATCAAAACTGATATTGATTATATCAAGAGTTCTTCATTATGCTGGTATAGCAAGCGTTAACCACTAACCATTAGTTAGCCGTATTCTTGTTCGCTAGGCCAGTTGTATAGCAGAATAAGTCCGGGAAAGTGGATGATTGAGGTAGCCCTAGTGCGCCGCCATTTAATTACTGCGGATTCCAGTATGAGATTTAAAGCAGTTACTTTCTGAATCCTACCTTTTCGTGCTAGCCATCTCTGTTAGCTTGTAGGTAAATTAACCTTGTATTGAATGACCTCTATGGTTACTAATAACGTCAGAAGTCTAGAGCGCTAAATGATAACTTAAATTATTATAACAATCTTGTAGCCCACTGCTTTGTCAACATTTTAAGTATGCAATATTAGGTAGGTAGTGGTTGGTTCACCGATAGAGGCTTTTATAAAAATAGAAGGTCAAACGCCAATACTGAACATTAAAGTCCGAAGTAAGTAGAATATTGAAAACGGAGTCGAAAAGGCAAAAGAAAATTGTGACGTACTCGTAAGTAGTTACTTATTATGAAAGAGCAATGGCATGCAAATTTTAATGTTTTCAAAAACACTAAATGAAAGTAAGTTTACAGTATTCTATTTTTGCAATTATCTATTATATTAAATTTTTTTGGTTAACAGTGTAAAAAGTTCTGTCAAAAAGCTACGATTTTTTTTTTTTACTAAAATCCTATTAAACATTTGTCCACACAAATATCGTGATCGTGAAGGACAATATCGTGATGAAACTGGCACATCCTATAAAGCTCGCAGATGTCTTCGAGTGCACGCACCAAGTGCACAAAAGGAGCTTCTTTGACGCACTTTAATACTTTCCCCACACTTTAAATCATTTATTAACCAGCACTAAAACAACACTGTTGTAACTTATGCAGCATTTCGAACGTTTGTACCATTATAGTAGTTTGCCAGTAGTGGTGCTTAGCAAATCTTCGTACAGCAAGTGTGTATTGTGATGTTTGGGCAGCAACAGCCACAGCTCGTTCCATAACATCATCCGCAGCAAGATCCGCAGCCACCGCAAGGTCCGCAGCCACCACAAGGTTCGCAACACATTACGAAATGTTCTTTGAATCTGTCTTATGTGGAATGATAGGTTATTTTTCCGAAATTCGCTGCAGCGTAAAACTTATAAAATGTGTAAAACATAGATTCATATTTTTTTATTTTTAAGTGATTTTTTAATTCATAATTTTTATTCACGTGTGATAATTTCAATTGAATGTGATAAAGAATAATAAAAAAAATTACACGACACGTTAATAATAAAGATTAATAAAAGACGATAATAATGTTGCCGAGTGCAATCAGAGTACGGTACTCTGATTTGCACGATCCTGTACGTACTTGAGTTGTCAGCATGGTACTCGTGTGGTTTTTTATTTTTCAGCAAACCTAAAAAATCAAAACATTGATCCGTATTGCACGTGCATAGAGCTCAATTCAGATGTTGATTTTATTCCACTCAACAGTCGGATTCAATTAAGCCAGCTTTTGTGTACGTTAGGTATATCGTATGCGCGTGACACCATTCTATTGTATGCTTTTTGACATGACAGCGTCATTGGAGTCCCAATTAGAATTCACACAATCGTGTGATTAGAGATTACATATGCATTATATCTAGACCACTGACATGTAATATTTTTACACTTACCTACAACACACCTTTAGAATCTCAAGATAAATATATAAAAATAACTTTTTAAATTTTAAAACCCTCGATAAACACCTTCCATCTATAGGCATTCATTGTGATCATTCCAATGAGAACAAATACGATACCTCTGATTCCAGGTGATGCTGCAGCATCAGATCAAAGTTACCATATAAGTTACCACTTCAATGATATATTGTTATATCATTGAAGTAACAGGATATGACGACTTCTTAGACGCAATGGTCGGAAGCCCGCCTGAGACACAAAATGTGGCGGGTTCGATTCCCGCCGCGAGACGAATGTTTGTATAATCTGTAAATATTTATCTCGGGTCTGGGTGTTTTTCTATAATATGTGAGTATTTACAAAAAAAGGAATATAAGTAATATATCAGTCATGTGGTACTCATAACACAAGTTTACTTTGGGGCTAGATGATGCTGTGTATATAGCATTTTAATAATATTTTTATACGCTTTATATTAGCTTCACTTGTAAGTATGTTTGTATGTTTGATGATGACAATGCAATAATTCAAATAAAAATTAAAAAAATGAGAAAAAAAAAATTTAATGTCTTATTATCTTAAAACTAAAAAGTAGAAAATAATAATAGGTTAAAAAACTAAGAAACACGCTTTTTATAGAAAACCAAACTAAAAAATAGAAAATAAATTTAATTTAATTTTATTTTATTTAAAAAAAGCGTGGGGTGCTTTTTAAGAAATTGTCGAAATGATAATCCTTCTTCTCATATCTGTCAATGCAATATTTATAACTATTGACATTATGCACCTCATGCTTTTTTTTAAATAAAACACTTTTTTCTTACTTACATTTATTAAAATTTATTTTCTATATTTTAGTTTGGTTTTCTATATAAAGCGTATTTTTTTTTTTTATTAATATTTATTAATTTAAAAACTAAATCAAACTCCGTTCATCTGTTTAGGAACTACTGTAAGGAACTTAAGAGATTGACACATAAATACTCTGAGATGAACAAGTTAAACTTATAGCACCCTCTATTTGCTTGAGGTGTTTGATGACTAGCGACTGAAGCGCCCAGGGGGTGTTTTTACACTACAAGGCTACTGTTTCCAGAATCAGTCATATTTTTGTAAGGTCATATTTAACCAGAATTGTACGCAATATATCCTCGTATATTACATTGTTTTACAGGAGCTAGGCCACCAAACTGAGTTTTAAACCAGTAATTAAACAAGTTTCCAGACGGTTTACTTAGTCAACAGTGAGTCGACTGAACATACTAAAGTCGGTGGCGTTATTTTGAATTCAACTAAATATCTATTTTCCAAATCATTATTGTCGTGTTTGAAATTATATTAAAATCGCATACAAACACAATAATATTAATATTAAGTCATATATGTATAAACTAACTGGAACCCCCGCAACTTCGCCAGCGCGTTTGTACGAGAAACCATTGAGTTTATATTATAGTAATACTCATACCAAGTTTCAAGCAAATCGTACCACGCGTTTAAAAGTTTAATACATTAGTTTTCATCCCTTTTCACCTCTTCAGGGTTGAATCTCAAAAAATCTCGCCTTAGTGGGTGGTTTTGCTATAACAGAAAGCTACCTTCCATATTTCAGATTTCTAGATTCAGCGGTTTCGGTTCGGCGATGATTAATAAATCAGTCAGTCAGGTTAAGCTCAATTAAGATGTGAGATAAGAATAAAATCTGATATTAGGTACACTTTATAAGCCTTTTAAGTAGGTTTATTAATAATGTTCATCGTTAATAAAGCCATCAAAGGAGACACCTTTGAACAAAAACGTTTTCAAGTTATTTTGGTATATTGTTTTCAAGTTATTTTGGCAATTTTCGTAAAAAGGGGTACAAAGATTTTGCTTCACGTATTAATATTATATATAGATTTTAGTCTTCATATCTCCTGGTAGTGATGTTAAAGAAAAAAAACTTAAATAATACCGCCGACACCAGCCCGCTGAAATGAGTCGCAGATCTGGTGTGTCATTTACTAAAAGCACAATGTCAGACGTCAGTGTAAGATGCACAATCATTAGGTGATGACGGCCTTAGTGAACTTAATCCACTGGATAACTAAGCTGGTCTAAAGTGATGATAAGCAACAATGTTTGACAATGGAGGTGATTCTCTTGTTACGTCGGACTTTCATAAGATACGAATGATATTTTTTTGTTTAACTACAAAGTCTGAATGAGAGTAACATTTTTAGATTAGACTTCTTATAGTTAGAAAATTCACGTGTTATTAGTGATTTTTGGCTCATTTCAGTCGGTTTGTAAAGAGTTGCTTAATAAAACTGAGATAGCGGTAAATCTTTAAAAAAAAAACTTCTTTGTTAATGACATGTGACATAATAATGTCAATTTTGCCAATGTCAAGTGTTTATATTATTTATAGTATGTCAAAAAATCGTATCTTGCCGTTCGTTATTTTATATAAAATGGTGCCTTTCATAAAGTAACTACGTATTATTTTTGCTTGAATCACAACAAAGCTTTTGTTCCAATTTTTTGGCACCTGACTCAATAATATAAGAGCACAATGTTTACTTAAAAAAAAAACCTTATTCTATATGGCATAGCAAAACTTCGATCTCTGCTTTCAGGCAGTTAAATGACGTATTTGCAATGCAATGTATGACGTAGTGTTACCTTGTATTCATTTTTAGTAAGCTGCTCGTAGTTTGATGATCCTGGAGATGATCCTTCTTATAAGAAGGATGATCCTTCTCATAAGAAGGATCATCCAAAAAAGTGCTTGTACCAGGACGAATTTTTTTTTGGATTTAGAGGAATTGTCACGTAAATTCACTTTGTCAGTGATTAACCTTTGACTAAAAGAGCAGTGTCAATTTAAATCTTATTTAAAATAAGATCAGACAATATTTTTGGTCGTCTTGCGAAGCAAACATTGTGCTCTTATTTTATTTATTCTTCTCGAATAATTTTCGGTTTTATTAGTAATTTTGGTGTTTATATATAAATAGAGGTAGAGTTATTGACTTGGGTGTGAGTAATTGGAATAAAAGCCATATGTTTCTTTGTGATTCGAACAAAAATATTCTATAGTTATTTTTATGAAAGGCATATTTTATATAAATAACAAATGACGAACGACAAGATACGACATTAGTATGACACATGTCATTAACAAAAAAGAAGATCAGACAAAATAAGATCGTTTGTATTTACCAAAATTTTGGTTTGTCCTGCGAAACAATAGATTCAAGGCCAATGGTAGTGATTTTGCTGTTTAATTTTCTTTGCTGTCTTTTTCTTATATCACTAAATCGTAAGAGACTAAAACAAATAGTCCAGTTTTAATCGTTTTAGAAAATATTGACTGTGCTGTCTTTAGAGTACTCGGCCACTAGAGCCTATTATAATAGCTTTCATATATGCGTATGTACATTGCTACAGAATATCCAGCAACCGAAAATGTAAAAAGGGGACTGCCACACTCAGAGTCAATAATGGTTACATAAGTCGCTCCTTGGGGAGCCCTACGCCAGAGAGGCGACTACTGCAATATAAAACAATTTATACCTAAGCACGATACACATTATTAGCATGAAATTATTTAATTGGAAGTAAATTATTATTGTAAGAAAAATTCTTGAATTGTAATTTAATGTAGTAGAATAAATGGCTTTTTTATTTTTATTTTATGTTGCTCCTTGGTATAGATTTGTTTGTTAAATCTATACTAGACTTACGTAACAATTAAAGGCTAAGTGCACCTGTTAGCGACTTAAATAACTATGACGATTCTGAGTGCGGCAGTAGGAATAGCATTACGTGCGCCAAACCATAAGGAGGCAGTTAAAACTTTATTCCACGCAATAAACCTCTCCCGCATTTTTGTTTCTGAACAATTTCATTTTTCATTTCAGCAAGTTCATTAAATATTAACTTAGTAAAGGCACTAATGCTTACACCAGGCTGCGCCTCTACAATGCTAAGGTACTTACTCCATAAGTTATAACCTCATGGTTAAGTTACAGCTTGAAAAACTGCCTCGTCATTTGTTGACCGTGACCTTGACAGTCGCTTTGACCTGAGTTATTTCAAATCAGTTGCAACCTTTACATTAAAGATAAAATAAGACATATTTTTTTCAACAATACCTTAATTTAATCACACAAAAGTTTATCTTGTGAGGGAATCAAACCTTCAACCTACAACGCAGAAGTCAAGCTACTACCAACCGAGCTGAACCAGTCATAGTACAGTGAGACAAACAGTGAGTTAAATAGAGATAGCAGGTTCATAGAAACCCTGGCTCTTAAAACATAGTTTGTAGGTTAAGATCGTCTTGGGAATAAGCGATGCAAGAGTTGTTTACCGATATAGTTTGATAGTTGTCGATATCCATGACCCATGTTGTGCATGATCGATTCTTAAGCAGGACTAATTTTCTGTAAATATTGGTTCTGGAGGTTGTGGTTTGTAAAAAAACTACTAATGAGAAAGATAGCTTAGGAGATGCATTTGAGCTCATTTCGCCAACATAATATCTACTTTTTATCTTATCTCACGGTAAGTAGTCTTTTACATACAACATGTCTTTTTCTATTTTCTTCTATCAGCCTTATCAGTATTAATTTCTTAACACTATCGTTTTACACATAATCGATCTTTTCTTTGACCTACCTCTGCTTCTATGTCCATCTAATGTATATTAATCTATGTTTGTATAGTATATCTAACACTCTTCTCATTTTAGGTAAACCTATTATATATAAATAAATAAATAAATTTTGGTAAACAATGAACACAACGCCATCAACCTCAAACTAAGCAAAGTTAATATTATGTAGACCAGTATGGTGATTATGGAACTCTTGATACAATCAATGTCTATCAGTTTCGATTAGCATAACGCATTATTTAATGGATTGGTATTACGTACGGTTAGTTTCTATCTCAGTTTCTATTCATATGACAGCAAGTCGTACAATCAACATCAAATTTCCGTAATACCAATTCACTTATAGTAAATGCAAGCTGTTAGTATCAATGTTATGATAGTATCAGAGTTCCATAATAGCCCGGCAGATGACTGATAGAATACTTAAATATTTTTAAATACATACATAAGTAATTTTATACGTGCAAATATTTGTCTCGGGTCTGGGTGTTTCTATGTATAATAAGTATGTATATAAGTTGTATATCAGTCATGTGGTACCCATAACACAAGCTCTGCTTACTTTGGGGCCAGATAATGCTGTTTAAAATGACCGACAGTATTTATTATTATTAATAACATCCAGAGTATAAATATGAAAGGATTGTGGTGATGGAAGAGAGATAGGCAAGTGGAAAAGAAAAACCTGATGTGTCGATCCCACTTAGTGGGGCGAGAGCAAGAAAATTATAACTCTTTCTGTTACGTAGGTATTATTTCTAGAAATATATTTCTACTTAAACCGTCTGAGAAATCCAAAGCGTACCTCATTTCTTGGTAATTCTCATGCCTGTAATTCCACCGTTCAAAGTCTAAACAACGTCCAACCTTGCAATCTCATCAACTGAGTGTTTGCTAGAACTTAGAACGTAAATTAATTAGTTGTGGTCCATGGTCCGGCGCCTTGGGACGAAATTAAATAAGAGGAGACCTTTGGCGGTTGCTAGCTGCTAGCTTCTAGACGTTTAAGGTGGAGTTCCGTAAGGATAATACGAGCAGCAGTATCGTTAATAACAATGCAAAAATATAAGCAATAACAATGCCACAGTAATCACAGTTCTGCTTACTTTAGGGCCAGATGATGTTATGTGAAATGTCCGGCATTATTCATTTGTTTTGAATATTTGCCCACTAGTTCGTTTTGTAAACTACAATTTCACGTCAAAGCCGGAATTGAATTACATTTTCTAATACTACTACAGAATTAGTACAAGTACAGAAGGCGAACTCCACGAAAACATTTATATAAATAGCGACTCATGCTACGGCGTCACAAAGTGCATATCAGCTTGCACAAGCGCTGAGCGCTTAACATTATATATATACCTACATAGTGTATCTCTTTCTATCAAATATGTAGGCATTATCGAGACCGATATACTTGCGCCTTTTAAGGTCATCGGCATGTCCCCATCAGATGGGATGCGGCCAGGGAGTCTACGCAAGTAGCATCCGATACCAATGACCTACCCATCCAACTTTATGAATAATACGATGGTTCCACACCAAATGGTTTTATTTTAACCAGCCAGTGTGCGCTATATTACCATCAATGAAAGATTGATTAATTAATTTATCAAAACATTAAAAACCCTCGTATTTTATGGAATAACATTAAACAAAACGTGGCTAATTTTAAAAACAAACTTTTGGACCTTCCTACGCATCTCCAAGATCCTAATATTATAAATAACCATTTTCTATCACTACCAATAATAACAATAATGTAAATATGGCGGATATAAAGTACTTTGAAACACATACGCATGGCCCTTCAGTCTTTAGTCTATATCCCGTCAATGAGTGTGGGGGAATGTGGGGGGATGTGGGTGAAATAATTAAATCTTTTTCCACTAATGCCACAGGCATTGATGGTATATCTATGGATATGATCATACTCACACTTCCGCAAACACTTCATTTGATAACTACAATAGTTAATACATCAATAAAATCGCAAAAATTTCCTTCCTTATGGAAAACGGCCATAGTCAAACCGTTACCCAAAACTAACCATCCAACCAATTTGAAAGAACTGCGTCCAATAAGTATTTTAACGTTCTTATCAAAAATAATCGAAAAAGCTATATGTATTCAGCTTACTAGTTATCTGATAGCTAATAATATATTACCTAAGAAACAATCAGGATTTAGATAAGGTTATAGCACAGAACAGCCTTATAAGATGTTGTTGACGATGTTCTGGTGGCTCAAGACATAGGGGAAGGAACTATTTTAACACTATTCGACTTTACACGTGCTTTCGATACAATGAATACTTCTCTCCTATTATCTAAACTCACATATTATGGATGTGACGAAGCTACAGTTAAATGGTTTGCGAGCTATTTCAGCGGGCGTTCTCAGCTAGTTGAAGTCCGAAAACCAGATGGCTCAATCTCTCTATCTACTACAATGCCTGTGACTCGGGGAATCCCTCAGGGTTCCATTCTAGGACCATTACTCTTTGCTCTTTACTGCTCAGATATAATTCACAAAATTCAAAAATGCTAATACCATGTTTACGCCGATGATCTACAACTCTATATATCTTTTAAGCCTAGTAATTTCAGGATATAAGTAGACTGGTTGGTTGGTGCGAGTCCAATAGTTTGGTTCTAAACCCTGCAAAGACGAAGTTTCTCGTTCTTGGGTCGAAGAACCAAATTAATGGAATACTTTCAAACGATCCTAACGTTATTGCCAATGGAGTGTTAATAGAACGGGTTACAGAAATTCGTAACTTAGGCCTATTAATGGACAGTTCATTGCACTTTGAAAAGTACGTTCTTCAAACAGTTCGTAACTGCTTTTACAGATTATCTGTTTTGTATCGTGTGCGCGAATACCTTGATACCGACTTGCGAATCACACTTTGTGATTCGCTTATTCTATCCAAGTTAACGTACGTAGATAACGTTTTTGGTGGTTGTGTGCTAGTCCGTTCAAAGATACAGCGGGTACAAAATGCGTGTGTCCGATTTTGTTTCCCTATACCGAAAAGACTCAAATTTCTCCATACATCAATAGTCACGGTCTTTTAAACATGTCATCACGTCGTATACTTCACTTTGCAACACTACTTTTTGGAATTATAAAAAGCCAGGTACCAATATATTTGTATGAAAAACTAAAATTCTCTACTTGTAATATTCGCTTAGCAATTCGTTTAATTTGTCCAAGCCATAAAATTACCGCATTTCGTTGCAGTTTCCGGTATGCTGCCACGAAATGCTGGAACAATATTCCTCCTCCCATCAGAAGTTCCATTACCATTTGGTCCTTCAAAAATTCATCTAAAAAATATCTGTTAAATGCACAAAAGTCTGCTCTTTAAGAGGTCGTTTTTGGTTTAAAGTTATTTATAATATTTTTGTTATTTAATGTATTTATCACAATGTTTAACTGGTTGCATAATTTTGTATTATATTTGTATTTGTTAAATGCCAATTTAACAAACATGTAAATATTTTTATTAGTTATTTAATTCTAAGAGTTTTTCCTTTTAACTGGCCAATAATAGTTAGTTAATGTATGTTATGTTATGTTATGTGGTACACTCATGGCGTGTGGCAGTAGCTGCTGCGCTACTCACGATGGCGCCACTGAAAACCAGCGATACAGCAGCCTTCACAGTTCTGTATCATATGCTGAGTGGTAGCCTTTTTTCGTCACTGTACATAGACTAGTTTATATTGTATTCGCACTGTATTTGATATGTGACGTTTAATAAATATTTTCTATTCTATTCTATTCTATTCTATTCTATTCTATTCTATTCTATTCTATTCTATTCTATTCTATTCTATTCTATTCTATTCTATTCTATTCTATTCTATTCTATTCTATTCTATTCTATTCTATTCTATTCTATTCTATTCTATTCTATTCTATTCTATTCTATTCTATTCTATTCTATTCTATTCTATTCTATTCTATTCTATTCTATTCTATTCTATTCTATTTATCATCACCAGCCGTCTCCTGTCTTGTTGTTTGGAACTCCACCTTTATAGTGAACTCAAAGTGTGAAGTCACTGGCGCGTATTACTCGAATTATGCTTGAAGACTTAGAATCTCAGCCTTAGACAGTCTATCTAGTTCCCAATTGTGGGATAAGGCATTACAAATCAACTGAGTTTCAATTTCATCAGAATTTCTAACCGTGATTAGTTTGACCGAGAGACGTTCGGAAGATTAAGGTAACAAGCGATAAATTCTCGTAAAATATTGAATATTAGTTTACTAATACATGAGTATTAGTAATGAACATGAGTTTAGTAATGAACGAATGAGGTATGAACCTCTGATGATGATGATGATGATATCTAAGGAGTGGCAGTAGTAATGTGGAACAGAGTGACTCAGGAAATTTCGGATTAGAAAAGGTTGGAGGAGGCCTTTGCCGGTTGGCAAATATGTAGATCTACAGAAAACAAGCAAGCAGCAAATACTAGAATAAGTTCTTTAAGTTTTTAAGTTATTATATGTGTATTAGATGAAGCTGATCTTAATAAAAGGCTACATTATTATTGTTATTATCGTACCTCCACGAATATTATTCGTAAACAAAAGATTCAACAAGACGAGTTACTGATACTGTTACCAAATACTTCGCGGACTTGATTTAAGAAAGTCGGCACTCACGAGTACATTCACTTGTCATGTAAATTGCAAATATTAAAACAATTTCAAATTTAAATGTATTTATTTATTTAATACAGTTATGATATAAAGCTTTATGATATAACTACGTCTGCCACAACGCACGTAGTTGTCGGGAGCATAAAGAGGCATCATGCTGGTAAAGTAAAGTCGGATTATTGACTTTACCACGGAGAATCAGGCCTTAGTTCGAGTGAGTTCATGCCGACCATACCAGAAACAAATAAGGAAGAAAAGAGGTAGGGATATCGAAAATTGAGCGATATCGAAAACATCGCTTGCTGAACTTGTATGCAATTGGATGGTGGAAACACTCTTGCAGTCCTACCACTTGGCCTTTAGGACACGATTGAGCAACACATAAATATAATAATCATACATCATCTACATAAACTTTCAAAAGTTTCGTGAGTTGTATTATACATTTTGATAAATACGGGTTTACTCACGTATTATTTTGTCGATGCCACCGCCACTGTTCCGATTCATCTAGAGAATCTTCATCGCCAACAAGCATAGCCAATCGCTATCAAACTAAGCCTGAGTTTGATCCGCGGTCCGCTTGTTGTCGCTCGAGTTCACGGTTTGCACTGTGGGTAACATATCTCGAACGCAGGTCGTGCGTGCAGGTAGGAGTGTTGTCACGGCAGGCGGTGACAAATTTGGTGCTGGAACCGGATCTTCGTCTTCACCACTCTGTATGTTGAAGGCACCAACAACTGACACTATCTCTAACAGGCTCCACGTCGTTACTTTAATACTTTCCGTGTAGACAGGGTCTCCAGGCTGCAGAAAGAAACCAACTCTTGCCTTGAGTTGAAGTTTGGAACACGGCCAATTTCTATAGCGTCACGGATCTTTCGAGGCACAAAAAAATTGTCTCTTGATAGTACGTTTTTGGTTTTATTACATTTGTAGTGGAAACTTCAATTTGAAAAAAAAACCACGCCTGAAGGTAAATAACTATTAATTGAGAGTGATAGTTTCAGCCAATACATACCAAACTACCAAGAAATTTGCGGCATTTGATGTTAGTTTACCCACAAAACCGTTTACCGCGCTTCATGATTTGACTGATCGTAGATCAGAGAGAAGCGCGCGTTACAACCCGCACTTCTCTCTGACATGCCTTATTTTGTTAAATCTGTACAGAACGTGGTTTTGGACCGGATTGCGACGTGTGACAAAAAGTGGATGCTCTACGATAATAGTAAGTGAACTACGCAATGCCTGAACCTAGGTTAAATGCTGCAAAAATGCCCTAAAGCGAAGCTTACCTTTAAAATGGTTATGGTAACTGTGATAACTGTTTGGTGTTTTCTTCATGGCGTAATTCACTGCAGCTTTCCTAGATTCAGTCAAGAAATAACGGCAGACATCTACTGTGCAGAACTGCGAAAAATTATGGGAGAAGCTCGCTGAGAAACAGCCCTGACTCGTCAACCGATCTTCACCAATATTGCTCCACGATAACGCAAGACCTAATACTGCTCGAGAAACAACTTTAAACATTACATGACTTGCAGTTAGAAACAATTCGTCATCCCTAGTACAAACCGCACTTGACCACAGCCAACCACCATTATATCGGCGATTTATAGATTTTTTTGCATGGAAATAAATGTTTTTTCAATAAAACCGTACAGAATGCCAAGTACAGGATCTCAACAAACAAAGAAAGTTTGTTGAGGTCCCCAGAGTTCTATCGCTAAGCTTTAAATGGTCTTTCTATGAGATACCAGAAATGTAGATAGATGTAGATATTGAGGATAAATACTTTGAAATCATAGAAAAACTAAATATTTTAGTTTTTCCCTAATACCTACATTCCTAGTAGGATCATGGTGATCATATCCATTCCGTGGATACGAGTGGCTAAGCCTAGATGATGGCATAGGTGCTACAAGCCTACGCCATCTCAATTCTGCCCCAGGTACCAGAGCGTCTATTTGAGGGACTATAATTTGGAAGTGTTAATCATAAACTTAGTAGTGAAAATCTTATTTATTACGTTTGCTAACAGTTTAAAGTATGATAAAAATATTCCTTTTAAAGTTTAGAGGTCAAAAGGAGAGGTCCTCGGCATGACCCCAACGGTGGTTAAGAGACTAGATGAAAAACGCAGGATACGGACCTCCACTGTCTCGGGCAGTTTTTACGACGTTTCGACGTTCTACTCTAAGTTGACGACCTCTGTGGAGCAGTGAGCAGGAAAGGTGCGAGTTCGATTCCCGCCGCGGGACAAATGTTTGTTTGATCTGAAAGTATTTGTCTCGGGTCTGGGTGTTTCTATGTATTATATGTAGGTATTTACAAAAAAAAGTATATAAGTAGTATATCAGGCATGTGGTACCCATAACACAAGCTTACTTTGGGACTTACTTTGGGGCCAAATACACCCGATACAGCCAGACACGTATCGTAGGCAGATATGCAGATCAATGACGACATGGGTTATTCCATCGTACCATGAACCGTCGCGGTGTGCAGTGTATAATCCGCTTTACTCAGTAACACCAAAATATTACAAAACAAAAACAAAACGTAAAACGAGCGACGATCAATTGCAAGTAATTTTCTACCTTAACACTATAAACTAAAGGTTTGATTTTACTATTCCACGAACTCGTAGGTTTCCCTAGAGAAGCATTTTAGTTAGTTTTCCAGTAAAATTAAACTGCTGTTAATGTTTTCACACATCAAAACCAAAGTTAAGCTACAACAGTTTTAACTAGCTGCTATTCAAAACAATGAAGGTAAACATTAACAACACAACATTTAACACGCTTTATGCTACGAATGCTTTATGAGGAAACTATTAAGAGTCTGTTCCTAATTTTATAAGATTAAGTCGTGATTATTTTCCTTATAAGTTAATCATTATATTCGTTACTATTTTACGAAACTTTTTAGGTACCTACTCCTAAACAGTTTAACCAGTTTGGGGACTGGACAGGCTGAATAAAAAATTACAACTTCAAAGAACTGTGTTTCGCTGCAACGTGCCATTTATAAAATGAAACCACGAGAATCTTTGAGAGAAATATTCAAAGAAATTAATATTCTCACAATAGCTTCACAATATAAATATGAAAATTTGTTATACACACATAAAAATAGAGATAGGATTCAGCAAAATAGTGACCTTCATAAAATCAACACTAGGAATAAACATAAAATATACATCCCTAGGTTTCGACTAAAAAAAGTTAATAAGTCATTTATGGGGAACACGGTGCGCTTCTATAATAAGCTTCCTAAAAATACTACTAAACTACCTATTAAGAAATTTAAAGCATACATTAAAGGTAGTCTTTTGAAGAAAGCTTATTATAATATAGATGACTATAATATTGATAAGAATGCATGGCCTCATGTCGCTCTGCCGTCAGACAGTTACCCTACACACTTGAAATCTATAAACTCTCTTGTATTAGTATTTCGTAGTTAAGGTAGTTATAAGATGGATTATATAAAAAAGCGCTAGGACCAAGACGAGTTTCTTGCCAATTCTTCTCGAGCTTGGGTTAGGATGAATTGGCACCTAATTTCACCTAGTATGTAAGACGTTTCAAAGTGATCCTTGTGATTGTATTGAATAAATCATCTTTTGACTTTCACTTGACAACATCATGAATCATTAATAGATCTGTTTTATGTATAATATTCATATTTAATATACATATTTTTTTATACTTTTACTATGTATTTGTGTATGTCGTTTATAGGTCATAATTTAGTGCACCCCGACCAATCTTCCATTAAAGTTAGGCTCCTCTCTTTCCAAAGGTTGTCTGGAAGGAATCGCTCCCCTAGCGATAAGATCGCCCGTTGTACATTATTTTTAGATATTCTTAATTGTCAAATTGTTTATGTGCTAGTTTTAAGGTGTATAATAAAGTGTTTTCATTCATTCATTCAATATTTATAAAAATATTTCATTTTTCAAAAAACCTTTTTATTACTTTTTTGAAATACCTATCTTACGGAACGCCACAAGATTATGTAGTAAAGTAAAAATAAAAAAAGAGACCCTTAAAAATCATTTTATATATTTTTGGTTCATAACTTTATGATTTTAGTGCAAATTTTCATAACGATAAGATTTATAGATAGATAGATAGATAAAGTATTTATTTGTAATAGCTACAAAGATAAGATAAGATATATAGTCTGCCAGCAAAAGCTGTAATAAACCGACAGACAGAAAGAGAGACTAATAGACTGACGGACATGACGAAGCTAAGTATAAAGTTTTTTAAACTTACGCGATCAGAACACATTATTATAAATACTTACGGGTATTTATCGCTTATTTTCCTATTTTTCCCGACGTTTCGACAGGTTTACACTCTGTCGTGGTCACGGGATGACTGGAGTACTGGAGCTACCGCCTCTGCGAAGCGGGGGCAGCATTTTCTAAAAATTTCATTTTCTTGAAAATTTACTGAGCATGTTACCAATTTTGTCCGTAACAATGTCCGTACGTAATGTGAAAGGAGTTACGGACAAAATTGGTAACATGCTCAGTAAATTTTCAATCAAGTCGATCTACACTCCACTCACCAAGATGACGAAGTATCTACGAACACCAAAAGACGTCGTACCTCTGCAAGTTCCTGGGGTTTACAAAATAGATTGCAGCTGCGGGCGTTCCTACATAGGCCAGACTAAACGCACGGTCGCGGAACGTGTTAAAGAACACATAGCGGCGGTCAAAAATCGTCAAGTAAACAAGTCTGCAATAGCAGAGCACATCGTGGACTCAGGACCCAATCACTGGATTGAATTACATAAACCTCAAGTTTTATGTAATGAAAGGCATTACTACAAGAGAATGGTTCGGGAAGCGATTGAAATTAAGAAATATCCTAATTTCAATCGTGAAGACGGTTTCAGACTCTCTGCCTCATGGAATCCAGTTATAGCTAAGTGTACTCAACGTAGACCGGTTTCTCAATGCGTAATGGACACGGTTAGTGTTGTGTGTCGTCCGAGTGTGCAGATGGACATTTCTATTTCGGAAGAACAAGTGAGGGTAGTTACAAAAAATGCTGCCCCCGCTTCGCAGAGGCGGTAGCTCCAGTACTCCAGTCATCCCGTGACCACGACAGAGTGTAAACCTGTCGAAACGTCGGGAAAAATAGGAAAATAAGCGATAAATACCCGTAAGTATTTATAAGAAGCTAAGTATATAAATAAAGTAGGTATATAAATAAATGGTAACAGTTCATGTTCATTATTATTACCAACCAGGTGTGCCATTTACCCTATAAAGCCTACCGATAGCAAGTTGATGTGGACCTCAAAATTCAGCATCCAAGTAGTACTCTTTTACGACTTCCTTTCCGTTTACCTTTCTGATAATATTAAGTTCGGCCGCAGCCGAAGCCTTCATATCTGAAGTATTATGTAACGTAGGGATTTTTTTTATAGTTATTCAAGACTTTTCTATCGTAAGTAAAAGCTTATTGCGACTTGTAGACAGGATTCGCCACTCAGTTGGTAGTAATTGTGCCTTCTGCGCTGTTGGTTGTGGGTTCGATTTCTGAACCAAAGAACCAACTTTTGTGTGATGAACACATGTGATTGTTCTGTGAGTGTTATAAAGTATCAAACTATATTTAAAAATATACAGGGTGATTGGAAAGTTGGGTGCAGATCTGTAAGTGGAAGGTAATCTAGACCATTTATAACAATTTAGGTCATAATAATGTTGTTACCTCCTTTTTTTAAACGATTTTTTTCTTTTTGGGTGAAAACTTTACAGTTAATTGCTAATAATTGCTAGTTATATTGATAAATGTTTTTTTTTCATTAAAGTGTAAGCAATCTAACAAAACTTGGTAAGCACCTGTGTCATCAGACATTTTTAGTACAGACTTTCACGATCATTTTCAAAGATTTTAAGAAACAGGTTTTTGCTAAGTAAAAAAAACCCGATTATGTTTTTTTTTGTTCAAACTTTTTAAAAAACATGCTAGGTAATTACGTTTTAATTCGAGGTATCATTTATTTTATGCGGATATGTATCAAAACGCTGTTACAAATTATTAAAATTTAGACCAAATAGATGCAGAAAGTTTAAATGTTCAGGCAGACTAATTAAACAACAAAAATTATACTTTCGAATCATCATAATCTTCCAATCACCCTGTATAATGATTATATGATTTGTTTTCGATAGCTTTGCTTGGTATTTTTTAAACTATCGCGCTCATTTATTGTTTTAGTAGTTAATTAAAACACTATGAATATTCTATGAACGATATGATTTTTCGCGTAATTAGCTTTGCTTAATTAGAAACTATAAATTTTCCAGTAATTTTTATTTAAATTTAATTATTCTTATAGAAGCGTATTATTTCTTCATTGATTTTTCAAAGATCTTCCGCAATTTTATTCAACACTAATTTACAATGCGACTAAAAATAGCTAAGACATGTCGATCATACTCGTACAATCAATTCAGTAAATTTAAATTCTTGTGTCATAAATATAAGTTCGTATTTTACGAAATTTTAGCTAGTCCAGGGAACCAACGGAAACACCACTAATATATTTTTGTTCCTTAAATGTTTTGTTCCTCCGTTGATACCATTTTATATTAAATCCAAATGACAAACGGCACCATACGACTTTGAGACATCTTGATATAAACAATCTAAACACTTAAACAGTAACTTTTGACAGGAGGTGTAGACGTTTCTATGTAAAATCGAATATGTATCGCAATTATAATTTTAACCGGATAAGTTATTTTTTTTGGCTGGTCTGTGAAACAAACGATTTTGATGTAGTCCGAACCAAAGATTTCGTTTGAAACGTAAATTAGACGAAAAGTGCGGTTGCTCTCAAGGACTGTAACAACTTACGGTACTATCACAAACGTATGCTCCTAGTCTATCGGAAGATACTCACAAGAAACTCTAGTATGTACAGTCACGGAATGAAAAGGTTCGTCAATTTTCAAATTGATTCATTGAACGTATCGCGTGCACATATTACCTTTTGGATCTTTGTTACAGAATAGACCGAGTTAGAGAAAATAATATTTATCTGTTCGTAATAAAGTTCAATTTCAGATCTATGTTGTTTAACAATTTATCTTGTCAACAAATTTAAGCATAATTGCTTCTTGCACTACTAATGCAAGCGAAAACTGACTTTAAGGTGACGAACCTTTTCATTCCGTGACTGTACTTAACAGAAATATACTACGAAATGTCACAACAAAACTAGAATACAAATACATCTACCATTCTACTATCCAAATGGACAGACAGAATTGAATTAACATTAATTAACTTAATACCTGTCTTCATTACTACTGGTCATGTAACATTAGTAATACCTACAGTAGTACTTACCTAACACATCGTAGGTGCCCATAGGAATGTGTTTATCGTTAGCTAAGGATTTATGACCCATGGAGCTACGTAAATTAATTTAGGCCCCGGACCGTATCGTACTAATAGGCATTAATTCCTCATTAGGTCCATTCGGATATGATACTTAGTAGTATGGTGTAAGCTGTGATAGCTAGGTCGATGAAGCTGTTTTCAGCCAATGTTTTGATATCACATTAGTTTAAAACTTCTAGGTAAAAGTTTAAGCCCTTAATGCCAAAGTGCAATGGATTTATACAAATAAATTCACAGAAATTTTTGTTTCTGAATCTTGACTTTTAAAGTATACAGGGTTTTTTTGTTTTTATGACCTGTCCTGCTAGGAGGTTGTAGGTATGGTTATTTCTAATGAATTGGACCATAATGTCTCGAAAAAAAAATTTAACCATTACGGAGAAAAAAAAAATAACTTTATTTTTTGTGTTATTTAGAGGACATAGGAAGCGTTCTACAACAACGCAAAAATTATAAATGTATGGTTTTTTAACGATTTTCTATATACATAAAACATAAATAAATGTTTAATTATAGTCACCAATCGTTTTTTTATATTTTTATAATTCCCTAATCTCAATAATTTTATGGAATCATATCTTAGCAACAGGACTTAAATGACGAGAATAAATAAGATTTGTATAAAAACACAAATGGATATTGACTTTGAGTCTGACATTAGGGTTGTAAGGCATAGTGTTCCTCAAGGAAGTATTTTCGGACCACTACTATTTCTCATCTACATAAATGATCTACCTCAAGTCACTGACCATTCCATGACTTTATTTGCTGATTATAGTGAGGTTTTGTTTATAAATGAAAAAATGACTTTGAATTTGACATTAATTTTACACTGACATCTATTATCAACTGGTTGACAATGAATAATTTAAATATTAACTTGACTAAAACATTTATAATGAATTTTAAACAGAGAAATAACACTAATTCTGACATGAATATTAATTACTTGGGTACTAAGGTAAATGAGGTCAATTACATTAAGTTCTTGGGACTAACTATTGACAATAAATTAAACTGGAAACTTCACATCGACAATATGTGTAGCAAGCTGCACCAGTTCGCTTACGCTCTTTTTAAACACAGTAGAGTTTCAAACAAATCAGCCGTATTAACAGCCTACCATGGCCAGGTTGCTTCGCCTCTGCGATATGGCATAATATTCTGGGGCAACTCAACAAATCAGTTTAAGCTTTTTAGAGCTCAAAAGCGCTGTATTAGGGCCATATGTAATTTAAAAAAGAGAGACTCGTGCAAACCACACTTTACAGATTTAAAAATATTAACCTTAGCTTCATTATACATAAGTGAAGTTGCTGTTTTTGTTAAAACATACCCAGACCAGTTTGAATGGTTTGCAGTTGGAAGCCGACTAGAAGGTAAAATGTACAATGTGGCATGCAGGACTCATCTGTTACGTACTAGTGTATTTTGCATGGCACCAAGTATATACAATAAGATACTGCCATCGATTCGATCATTACCAAAAAATTCTTTCAAAAGGGAGGTAAATGAAATATTTTTGAGAAAAGCGTACTATAATGTTAATGAATTTTTGAATGACCGCAATATTATTTAGAATTTAGTGACCGTTTTTAGTATGTAACTTTGTGACAATATTTGTATAGTTTGTACCATGACATGTAATATTTTTATTTTTGTTTAAATGATTTTGATAATGTTTTAGCTACCTACCTACTTACTAAATGTTTGTATGCTGTATGCCGGATTCAGAGATACCTAATTTTAAGAGACACCAGTCTTTTGTAACACCTGAATTCAAAAACAATAAATGAATATGAATATGAATATGATAAATTGAAAAAAACATTACTATTTTTCAGAAATTGTTAACTTTTGCATAGGGACATTGTGGTCTAACTAATTGAAAATAACTCCCCTACAATTTCCTAGCTGGAATTGGTCAATTAACCAAAAACCCTGTATAATGGTTTGAAAAAATCGAGTTCTTTGAAAAATTGGATCGTTAAAAACCGTGTAGCGGAAGAATGTTTTGGGGCGAGTGTAAGGCTAAATAATTTGAGGAGATGTACATCTTTTGATTTTGATAAAAAAGCGTCTAATGATCGTGTATTAATATTTGACTTCGCTAGCTATATACAAAAAATACTGTCGTGGTTTGTGTTTTAATCTCGGCTAAATTCAAAATACCTTTTATATATAACTTTGGAAACTAACGTAGTTTTGAACTATAAACCGAACATCACGAATCTGTACCATTACATCCAGGAAAGCCACATGTGTCGAATCACATTCCATTTCATACGTAAACCGCATCTTCATACGTAAACTCCATCATCCATATATTGGCGACATCACTTCTCATGGCTACACCATCAATTTATAGGTAGTAATTTTCTCTATACAAGAAATAGTTTGTGGCATATTCAGCATACAGTATATTCTGTGTTGTAAAAGCTTGGCATATTCTGCTGGGATACCATTTTCTGTATTCTAGTCTCAATCACCTTCTGTCTGTAATCCAGTGATGAGGATGTGTAGAAACCGAATAAGTGAGGTAACAGTTATGCGTCCAGATCCAGTGAGTGTTGAGTATCGTAACCGTGACCGATTTGTCAGTGACAGTGAATCAGGTAGTACAAGTATTGTTCGCAGCAAAAGACTGAAAAAGAGGGTAAACCGTTTTGTCAGCCAATAACATCAACCCGCAAAGTGTTGAGTTTACCTCGTGATCATGGTGCATGCAACTGTGGCGAAATATCTTGAAGAAGTAAATTTCACATACCATGGTATATATCCCGTTTTGAGTGAAAAATATTTGATTAAATAATTATACGAACTCGATGTCCCACTGAATTTCGTCAGTTCGTTGTTAAGATACGTCGGTTACTTCGAAAAAACATATATTGACAGAAAATACTTCGAAAACACACACCTTCGACAGAAACATACCTTCGACATAATACTGCTCTAAAATGTCACAAAACTAATTGAGTTACGTTAGGTTAGGTTAGGTTATTTTATTTCTATTTGACGTCTCGAAACGTCACTACAAAGCGATGCCTTCTGATGTCCTCTAGTGCCCTCTATGGAAGGTATGCGGAAATAATTATCTGCCGAACAAATGCATGTCGCAGTAGGGTCTGTCGAAGTAGTGGTCTTTCGAAGATGTGTTTTATCGAACTATGTTTTTTCGAATCGAAATAACGAACTGTCGAAATTCAGTAGGACAGTCATACGAACTATTCACATTTATTAATAGTTATACGTACTCGTGGGCCATGTTATGAATCACACAGAGTTAACCTTGGCATACATAAAGGAAAAGACCTTTGAAGATCTTTCTTCAAAGGGATATAGCTTCAAACGCCCAAACGAAACAAAAACCGATGAATATCCAAGGTGTTGCCGACCAAAAGGCAAGAGGTAAATAAATAATTCTCCCAATGCCGCTGGCATAAGCTATTTATTTGCTAAATTGAATGAGGTGGGCGTACCCGAGAAATAATTTATCAACAAAATGTGTTACATTACATTGATTCAGTAAAAAATTGGACCGTTTTGTCTGTGGCGTGTTTTTATTCAAATGAGCCGCGGTTTTGTTGCTGGCTCTTCCACCCCATTGCGCTGATTGGGGTGGCGATGCAATAATACAATTATTTAGGAAATAGGGTGAATATCACTTTGAAGGTTCGGTTAAGCATTCGGATTATTTATTTGGGGTTAGATCGAATACTCCATTTATTCGACACACAATAATTTTTATTTTTTTTCGCATTTTTATTATTTGCTACGTTAGTTATTGTGTTAGTAAATCCTAAAATTAAAAATACTTATTCTATTTTAAGTTCAAAAATTTCGAAACTTCAAATTTACGTAATCAATATTTCAGACTCTCAAGCGTCGTGTATAAACTAATTTTATTAAAACGCAAATTTAATTTCGAAGTTGCAGTGACTACAACTAGCAATTTTCTACGCCGCTGGCAGAAATTAGGAACGCACTCCAGTGGCTGGCTATAGGTATGTCCAGGGACGAAATAAGGATTAGGTTTTGTGTGGATCTAGACTTTACAGTCATGCTGAGAGTTGGAGATCTCTTAACGGTAAATACGTATAACCCCGCACTTAGGAAGGCCTGGCCCTTTGTTCAGGGAACTAAAATACTTTCAATAAATCAGTTTGGTGATATTGTATATGTTGGCGCCAGAAATAAGTTGGTTGCTTTTACTTGACTTTAGCAAAATTTACATCATAATAGAGAGAAATGCCATTGTAATTGTTTTTTTTTTACAGAAATGTACAGAATAATATTATAAAATACATGTGTGATACACATATTGGATTTCCAATATCGAATCCAACTCGGATGGGCAGCGTTCGGGAAATAACGGCACATCTTCTCGTCACAGATACCGCAGAGCCTCACGACGAAAGTCTATAATCAGTGCGTGTTGTCAGTGATGACATATGGAACTGAGACTTGGTCGCTAACTATTGGCCTCATACACAAGCTCAGAGTCGCGCAACGTGCTATAGAGAGAGATATGTTGGCTGTTTCACTACGTGATAAAATCCGCAACGAGGAAATCCGTAGAAGAACCAAAGTAACCAACATAGCACTCAAAATTTGCAAGTTGAAGTGGCAATGGGCAGGCCATATAGCTCGCAGAACTGATAACCCTTGGGGAATAAAAGTTCTCGAATGGCGACCAAGGACAGGAAAACGAAGCGTAGAACGACCCCCCACCCGATGGACTGACGACATTGTAAAGGTCGCAGGAAGTCGGTGGATGGAGAGGGCTCAAAATCGTTCGTCCTGGAAATCTATTGGGAAGGCTTATGTTCAGCAGTGGACTTCAAAAAGGCTGGAATGATGAAATTATGACACATATTAAAGCAAAGTTAGGCGATCGAAATAAATCGAACGACCGCTTAAAACTATCTATAGATAGCTCAACTAATCCAAAACGATGCCAGAGTGCAGCGTCCCTAAAGACACTGGCGTTATTGCCACGTTAAATCGCAATGCTAATACGCTGGGCCAGATAGGAGCTGAGACTGATATCTAAGAGCCCATGGTCTTGACTCGAAAAGGATTAAATATGCAGGGCTCTATAGAGATCTTTTTGCCAATTTGACCTATTTGCGTCTATTGAGGTCCTCAGCACAATCAGTCGCCGCACCGGCTCTAACGGAAGTCCCTGACTGATAAGATACGTCCAGGGTGTCGACAAAAAGTAGCATTCTATACCAATGACCAATCGCCCAGGTATCTTTCCATAATCACATATGCCATCACATATATGATATGATGAAGATTCAATCTGATATAGTGGCCTGACGAAACCGTTATCCGCACCAACGCGACGATCATTGTCCTGAAGTAGAACATCATGACACCGATGTATTTAAGAACACAATTTAGTAAGATATGCGCCTTCTACCTACCCATGCTAGTAAACAAACAGTGGATGCGTTTTGAGAAAACTCCCTAGTATCTATGCTAAACGATGGGGTCATAATTATTTAAAAAATCAACAGAACTTTACATGTGTAGGCGAGGTATCTTTAAAAAATATGTTTTTTTAGTTTTTTGTTAGTCATAACTTTGTAGGAGTCACAAATACGTATTATCGTTAAAATTTTCATCCAATTAAAACCAATAGTCTGTGAGCAAAAGCAAGATTAAGGGCCGACAGACAGACAGACAGACAGACGAAACATAGCGAAACTATAAGGGTTTCTTGCAGACTTCGGAACCCTAAAAACACAGTGCCCTGAGTACGCTCAGCGTTCTGTTATTGCGAGTCTAATACAATTTCTCGCTCGAGCGCTGACCGCGGTCCCCTGGTCTCAGGACAATTAGTACTCGCGACATTATTTTTGTGCCACCCCTATTGTACCCTTGGAGCTATCTTGTGTAACGGAGGCTGAAATTTAGAGCTATTTTTTTGTTTGACTATTTTGTATAAATTATGGGAAAATTTTCAAAAAAACAATTTTTTTATACCACAATGGTGTTAAACAAGCTCCTCTTTCTCTTTTTAACCGACTTCATCAAAAAGGAGGAGGTTCTCAATTCGTCGGAATCTTTTTTTTTATGTATGTTCACCGATTACTCAGAGACGCCTGAACCGATAAAAAAATTTTTTTTTTTTGTTTCAATGGTTATACTTCCCAGGTGGTCCCATTTAAATTTATCGAAATCGGTCGAACGGTTTTTAAAAAATCTACAAAAATCTAAAAATTGTGTACGATGACGATCGATGATATTTTTAACCGACTTCATCAAAAAGTAGGAGGTTCTCAATTTGTCGGAATCTTTTTTTTTTAGGTATGTTCACCGATTACTCGAAAAAGCATTGAACCGATTTGCAAAATTATTTTTTTGTTTGAAAGGGTTTGCTTCACAGGCGGTCCCATTAAAATTTTATCAAAATCGGTCGAGCTGAAATATAAACGAAAATCTAAAAATTGTATACATCGATGATGTTTTCGTGTACTTAGATACCTCGCTGTCTTATTGGAGCGGTGCATTTATTTGGCCTACCCATCTTATATATAAACAAAATACATCTACTTTCCACTAAAAGTGTATTAATAATAAGTAATAGGCTCAAATTTCATTCAATGAAGTCGGTTTTCTTTTTAGTTTTTAAAACGTAATTATAATTTAGTGTGTGTCTAATGAACATTTTTATTTTATTATTGTTCCAGCTCCTCGACAATACGGATATAGTGAGAAGACTTAGACGAACCAAGCCGTTTGAGTTAGTGTAGTGTAATAATAAAAAAATGGTTGTCTGTAATGTCGGTTCACGGACGATAATTTTACGTGAAAACGTTATAAGACAATATTGATGAACCGATCGTGCCTCTCTCTTGTTCCGCGCTCTCGCTTGCACGCTCGGCTCGGCGGAACGTGACAATGAGTCATGCTTTTTCGTGCGTGCAGCCGGCGTTCATAGATTTATAAGACGTTATCACGTCAAAAGTTTATACCTGTACTTTGTATTAAGAACACATGTACAAAGTGTCTTCCCCTTAACTAGAAACAGTAATAAAAGTGCTATTGGAAGAAAAGTGTTTTTAGGCATGGTTTACTTTATAAAAATAAGTCAGACTTAAATTAATTATTAGCCTACTAGATTATAATAGATACTATTATACTACTAGATACTACAGCTAGATTATAATATTATTAGACATAGACAAAGATATAAAACACTAATATATTTGTAACTCAAGCACAAACAGAAATCAGTACAAACAGAAAATATATTGCGAATTAAATAATCAAAATGGAGAATACAGAGAGTACCTATGTTATGATCTGTGTGCCACGGTCAACGTCAAAGTCAAAGTCAAAAGACACTTTATTCAACACAATAACAAGGATCACTTTGAAACGCCTTACATACTAGGGGAATTTAGGTGCCAATGCCTCCTAAACCAAGCTCGAGAAGAACCGGCAAGAAACTCGTTCTGGTCCTAGCGCTGTTTTGCATGACCCATCTTATAACTTCACTAACTACGAAAAACTGATACGATAGAGTTTATACATTTTCAATGTATTGGTTATCTATCTGAGGGCAGAGCGACATGAGGCCATGCATTATTTTCAATAATATAGTCATTTATATTATAATAAGCTTTCTTTAAAAGATAACCGTTTATGTATGCTTTAAATGAACGGTAACAAAAAGTTGTCGTCTCAGCATAATATGCCTCGCCACTTGGAGGTATAATTTTATGTATAATACTAAAAACATACTCTAGTTCCATCAATCAATATTCCAATAGAACAACAGGCAACAGGCCGTGACTAAAAAGTTTAATCACAATGGTGGGAGTCACTCTTCTATCTGTTCTATTCTTAAAAATACCCTCAGCCAGCTTCACAGAAACTATCGTGTATGTACTCTAAGTAGATGTTAGCGAAGTGGTTGTGAGTCGCAAAAATATTATAACCGAAGTAAAAGTTTAAAGTTGAGACTGCCACGTCTGTTTTATGGAAACACCATATTCAGGAGCTAGAATACAAATAGATGTGACTGAAGATCAGCAGATCTGATTGTAGCTTTTAGGTATTGTTCTTAGAAACTTTATAAGGAATAAATACTGTGTTGTATAAAATATCATATTTTATTGTCATATGTAAAAGATAAAATTGTTTACTGTAATATATATATATACTGTAATATGTAATATATACCATCACGGATTTTTATCGATCTTTTTAAGATATACAATTCCGTATAACATTAATTTGATCTTAATTAATGTACTACGGAATTGTATATCTTAAAAAGATCTCGTAAGGTTTAGCAAGCGTTTGCGATTTAAGCGCACCAAAAAGTGGGTTTGTTACGACATCACATTACAAATCCCACCCCAACCCGAGACAAATGCTTGCAGATCATACAAACATTTGTCACGCTGCGGGAATCGAATAAAAGGCAGATAGGTAACTGTTTATATGCAAGAATTGATAGATGGATAGACAATAGTAGATTGTTGATTGTAGATTGCACCGAGCGCAAAGTGAGTTATTAATGCACGAGTGTTATATTGGTGCCCGAGCGCAAGCGAGGGCACTGATTTAACACGAGTGCATTAATTACTCTCCTTAACAAGGTGCGTAATTTACTATTCTTTCAACTACTAATCTACCTACTGTGATAAAATATACCTACTCAAACTAAAAATATGAAGAATCAAAGTTTTACAGTGGTACAAAATGCGCACCATTTGTTTTTTTTATCAAGTCGGTTTTATTCAGCCGATTTTTATTATCAGCCAGTATCTTTTTGATCGAATGCAAACATTTTATATTAAACTTAATGGGAGATATTAAACCTCTATGGTAAATTTATATCTAAAAAAAAAGTAAGAGACAGTGCAATAATGAAAAACAGTGCAATAATGAGATTTCATATAACATTACTGCACTGTTTTGGTTCTAAGCAAAAAATGCGTCCATTGTGATCGGTTTTGTAGTGATTAATAACATTACTACGTAGTTGAAAGAAATAATAATTAAGTTTTAAACGTTACTATTATCTATGAATTCCTAATAATTACGTTTTAAAAACTAAAGAAAAACCGACTTCATTGTATTTAATACCATGAAAATACAACGGAATTGAAAACCTCCTGCTTTTTTAAGTCCTTTTAGTACTTTTTCATTTGTCATTTTGATTTAAAAACCAAACCACTGAACCGATTTTAATAAAATGTCTATGGTAACAATCGGGAAGTAGGTATATCCTTTCACATGAAAACAGATTTTACAAATCGCTTATGAGGTGACAAACATAAAAAAAACAACCAAATTGAGAACCTCTTTCTTTTTTGAAGCCTGTTAATAAAACAACTTATGATAATAATAATAATACCTACTAAACAAATATTAATTTAACAAACATTTATCAAATATGATTATTATTTTTAATATTTAATAATAAATCAGTCTGTTGTCTGTACACGGATAACACGCGTGCGAAGCCGCGGGTCGCAGCTACTTTTTTTTTATAGCAAACAGTTATGTCGATATCAACAGTTATATATCAAAAGTTTAAAAACATTTAAACAAGTTTGACCTTTTTAACCCTTTGTCAAGAGTAGTTATATTAGTTAGAGATCGTTAGAATGTTTAGGGTTCCGTATCCGTAAAAATAACCCTTATACATCACTTCGTTATCCGTCTGTTTGTCCTTCTGTCTGTCCGTATGTCGACCCCTTTTCTCAGGAATGTGTTGAGTTATCAAGCTGCAATTTTTATTAAATACCCATAGTATTTAATAATAAATTATAGTTTATTATTAAATACTATGGGTACATTACAGTTTAATTAAAGTTAATTATTAAATACTATGGGTACATTACAGTTTAATTAAAGTTTATTATTAAATATGGGTAAGCAAACTAAAAAGTTGAAAATAATTTTCAATAAATTTAAATTAAGAATATATCGAGTGATTAACAAAAAATACATATATTTAACTGTAGAAAAGCGTGGAGTGCATTTTAAGATATTAATGACTCTTCTACTTTTACCAATATTTGTCTTTAAAATATTGTAACAATTGACATTAAGCACGGTTTTCTACAATGAATGATCTTTTTTATTAATTTTACTATTCTTAATTGAAATTTATTTTCTACTTTTTAGTTTGATTTTTTATTAAAGCGTTTTTTTTAGTTTTATCCAACTATTATTTATATTATAAATTTTAGTTCGGTGTTGTCTACAAAAGCGTGTTTTTTTATTTTTTTTTACTATTATTTTGGTTTAAACGCGTAGGTACATCACTAATCCCGAAATTCCGGATCAGGATAATGAGAGAAACTATTCAAATTATTGTATTGTCATCGGTCCTTGATAAGTGTGAAAAGTTTCAAATCAATCCGACGTTTTGAAGGTGGTGAAAATCACATTCACACATTCCGTTACATAGATAGATACCAAGCTAATAAAAGCGTGTTAAAAATACCCGTAGCCTGCCGTTCCTTGAAGCTTTAAAAAACTCAAGTACATATTATATTATGTTGTTTTCGTTGTAGGCTTTTTTTTATTATGCCGGACAGTTCACACATCTTCTGGTCCCAAAGTAAGCGGAGCTTGTGTAATAAGTACCACATGACTGATATACTCGTACTACTTATATACTTTTATTTTTGTAAAACATACATATTAACTAAAGAAACACCCAGACCCGAGACAAATACTTGCAGTTCATACAAACATTTGTCCCGCGGCAGGAATCGAGCCCGGAACCTTTTGCGTCTCAGGCGGGTGTACGCCTTGTGCTTTACAGAGGTTTTTTACTAAAAAATCGTCTTTTTTACTTCTTTTTTACTAAAAATATAACTTTGGGACAAATTATTATTCACGGTAAGTGGAAAATTCATGCTCTATGCCTAACTTGAGTATTGTAAAATATGGCCACTGTTATCATTGCTTTTATGAAGGCACCGTTATATGTTAGCTGAATTCTATTAAGTACTGAAATATCAAACATTATAAAAACAAAACTTTTGGCTGGTACTGTTTAAAATCTATAACTACGTACCTACTTAACATTCATTGATGTTATAATTCATCAATAAATGCTACAACATGTATATAGTAAAACATGTGAACACGTAATATAATGTAATGGAATGTAAACATGTAAAACAACATGTATGTAATAAATGTTAAAACAACTACGTTATTTTTCAAACTTTTACATAAAAATCAAATCTGTTCATAAATGACGGAGTTATGAGGTAACAAATATAAAAAAATAAAACCTTTGGGAACCTCTTCCTATTTTTTTTCGGTTATAAAATTATAACTGTTTTAGAGCTATAAAGACAAGACAGCCAGACAGAGCTATAAAAACAGTTCTAAAGAGTCGCAAAACACTGCATTTTGATTTTTTATCATTGATATAAATGTCATCCCAAGCACTATCCTGATATAAATGTCATCCCAAGCACTATCCTGATATAAATGTCATCCCAAGCACTATCCTGATATAAATGTCATCCCAAGCACTATCCTTTTAGTAAAAACTCAAGTCATTATTTTAGTTTTAAATCAGTACTTGTCGGTTATAAAATACATTATCTTACTATTATCAAATGCAAAACAAAATTATTGAACCTTATCTTATTTTTATTATTTGCAAATTATTAAAGAATACAATATTATTTGGGCATTTAATATTAGGTACTACAATGGACTCGACATGTTTCCTGTTTATACTTTTGACTATTGTTCTATTTCAAGTTCAAGATGTAACCGCTGATACTTATGAATGCGAAGAAAATAATATTACTATCGCAATACAGAACCTGTTAGCTCTTGTTCAAACTATCGAAGGTAAATCTAAAGGAGATGCTGGAAGAATTGGTATTATAGGAGGCTCCATCACTAAGTTTGTCGCAGGACCTTACTTTGCAGCTATGTCTGCGTTGAAGGTAAGTATTCATCTCATTATAATCCTTGCTTAAGAGTATACTAGTCGATTATACTTCCATACAAATGTCGAAGGATGATCACACCACCGTCTGATCTTAAACAACCAAAACTATGAGTGGTATCAATTGGTCTCGTCATATTTTATGCTTGTATTGCCACAGAATTATAAAAAAATATGGATTTGAAAGATACAAGCCAAAAAAAAACGTATTTTAACACTTAAGTTAATTTGTTTTTTGTGTGTTTTAAACTTTGGGTGTAAATAAACAACATACACAGCACTTAAACTCAAAAATAATTTCAATTCAAGCATAGATTATTTATTCAAGAGCTCAATCAAATAACAGGTTCCTTACAGCTCATATATTATTTTCTCGTACTGTACTAGGTGAAATAGCAAGCATTTCAGTTGCGCACACTGATGAGTTTGTGCCGCTGACTAGTTAAGAAAAAACATGGTATGTATGGAAAGATATTCAAACAAACACTATTAACACTATTAACAAACACATACAAGAGTGATATCAATTTGTCTTGTCATAATCTGTTTAATTCGCAACACAATCGTAAAATAGGATGTTTCTGAAACAAACAAGCCCCCATAAAAACGTATTTAAATACTGATTTTAGTGTAACTTTGGCCGTAAATTAATAACATGTGAAGTATGCAAACTCAAAAACGATTCCGATACATGCATAATTGCAGCCATTGCAAGTTTGTGCCGCTGACTAGTGTAGTGTAGTGTCATTAATATATCTTAAAAAAAACGATGATCAAGTAATATAAAATAACCACGCATTACGTGCTTCTATACTGTTTATACCATCAGTAAATATATGTAGTTCGAACGGTTTAGGTACACATAATATTATTTATTATTTATTTTATTTTATCCCTTTTCTTCAGGATTTTTTTAGTTTGCTGTTGTTTTCTTTGTTTTTACTATGGCCTCTAAGACTTTTACGTCACAATTATATTCTGCAAGTATCTATTTACACACTTTATCTCTATCTACTGCTGCAACTGCTTCTTTGCTTTGCTTTTATAAAAAGTACCTAAAACCTTAATTCTTTCAGGTTGGAGCTGACTCGGTGTTCATAATAACTACGGAATCAGCAGCACCTATTATACAGAGCTACAGTCCTGATCTGATAGTTTATCCTTATCTAAACTTCGAATCAGCACCAAAAATAAGTCCCGTGGTGCAATATATGGATATGATTGTGATTGGACCAGGTCTAGGAGAGGAAGATGAAGCTGTGACTTTAGTGAATGATATAATCAACACATGTAAAGAACACAAAAAGCCTTTAGTGATAGATGCTGATGGAATATACGTTGTATCAAAGAATCCATCTATCATCAAGGATTATCCCAGCCCTGGTTTGATTTTAACACCGAATCAACTAGAAGCCGATATGTTGAGGACATCTGTTCCCAAGAACAGCAGCAGTTATTGATATTACTTTTGGGGAGATTTTGTATCTGTACTTGTAAAGGGTGAACAAGATAAGTTCTTCTCTCCCATATCTTCGTACGATTGGTCTTCGGCTGAAGGTGGTTCGGGACGTCAGACAGCCGGCCAGGGTGATATGCTAGCAGGTTCATTAGGGGTGTTTTATAACTGGGCTTTGAAAAAACAATTTGTTTGTAATCAGCTTTTGCAGCTGCTAAGATGACAAGAGCATGTAACTTAAAAGCGTTTTTGAGATATGGTCGCAGTATGACAGGTACAGACATGATTGATGAAACTCACAAAGGATTTAAGGAAGTGTTTCCCTCGCAAAATAAAAAGGAAGATCTTTAAATAAACGATTATTTTAAGTTCACGTTAAACTTTCGAAAATTTATTATATTATTAAACAAAAGAAACATTTTGTTATTATGAGCAATATTATAAATTTATCTTGACTGATTCAAACTTTTATTCAATTTAAGGGTATCCATAATCAAAATGTTACGTTCTGATTTGAACAAAACGTACTGTCATTCGCAGTAACAACCCTGCCCCACATAACCGCAAAGCATCAGATCGGCCAACAACTGAATAACCATGAAACTGACATCGTTGCGATTAGAAACGGATATCACAAACGTTTTAATAGATACATAAATACCTACTACTAAAAAATATTTGCACATTAATTAAAGCTTGGCTAAATGCGCACGCATCGTACAGAGCGGTTGTCTCTGCAAGAAGTAGACAGTAGGTGTGTACGTCACTACGCTGATTGGTTTGCGGGAAGGACCCATTTAAGGCTTGTATTTTTAGTTATTTTCCACTCTTGTCTGCTCTTTTGTGTACGTGCTAAATAAATGTATTTCTTTTTTCTTTCTTCTATTATCGATCAACCATGGACGTTTATCGATCAACGCAATATGACTGCTACATAGACCTTGAAACCTGTGTTCTTTTTTACTTTAAAGGATGAAAAGGAAATCTTGAATGTAAATACACACCAACAAATGAGCGAACAAAACCGCTGGTGTTTTACAAGTTCTACTGGCGAAAGGAAAGATCGCATCTTACCCAATCAGACCCTTATGGAGAAAATAATTAAACTAGTCCTGAGGGTAACAATTTAGTTACATATTTGTCCCAAATTAAATCAGTTCAAAAGACATGTTGAATGTCCGTTCAATTTAATACTACTAAATGAATATTCGGTTTAGCGCCAGGTCAGAGGGAAACCGCTAGTTAATAGTAATAACAATATATTAATTTAATAGGATGATAACTATAACAGCGAAGTTAATGTGCTACAACATAGGTATCTAATAGTTTAATACAGCCTACAGGTTAAAGTGAACGAGCCGCCTATACTGGACTGTGATCGAGCCAAGTCTTATTGAGAATCCATTTAATTGGGACTGAACTAATGCGTATTAGCAGAATAAATTACATTCAGGGCATTACGGCTTACAAATCGTTGGAAAATTCACATTGATTTCGGGTGAAATTTCAGGTTGAAATTAAATTTATGGAAAAAAGCTCTGGATATTTTTTCTAATTCTTTGCTTACGAGAGGCATTATAAAACTTTTTGATGTAAAAACAATATTCTTTTTGGTTTTGTTTATAGAAGTATCACAAAAATCTGGTTTTTCGTTTAATAAACATAAGTACCTACCAAATAGTTGTTATATAAAACTCAACTACATAAAGAAATTATGGTAATATATGTGCTTGAAATTTAGTTTGCAAATTACCTATTTTGTGCCTAAATAATGCGCAAAGGCAATGCAGTTCAGACTCATGAAAACGCACGTCTACCACTCTGTGCGGAGAAATAACTTCAGCCAAGACATTGAAACTGTTAAGACGAAACCAACTTGTTTTTAAACCAGTTTGACCTTTTTAAATGAGGCAGATCATTATAAATAGACTCGCGGATCATTGCATTTTGAGTCTTATATCATTGACATAAATGTCTCATCAACCAACTCTTAGCAAATAGACTCAATACATTCTTGTTTTATTTATCAGCATTTGCAGACGACATGTTATCAAATGTAAAACAATATTATTAAACTATTATAACAATGGATTCAAAATGTTTGTTGTTAATAGTTTTCAGTATTAGCGTTATTAAAATTTACGGCGTAAACGCAGATATTAATGAGTGCCTCGAAAATAATATAACCATTGCTAAACAGAACCTGCTAGCGATTGTTCCAGCATTAGAAAGTAAATCAAAGGGAGATGCGGGAAGAATTGGTGTTATAGGAGGATCCACTGAGTATACTGGCGCACCTTACTTTTCTGCTATATCTGCTTTGAAGGTAAGTACCTACTAATTTCCTATTATAATCACTTCTGAAAGACACGCTTTCCAGGCAATTATTTAAGCAATGATTTCGCCGCAACTGATATCGTCAAACATTTTATCCGTATAAATAATATGATATAAACATTTTATATAAACAATAAACATATTATTCAATCAATATTCAATCCTCCACTACATGTTTCAGGTGCGTCCACTAACTATAGACAGAATTCATATATGGTGCGAGCTAATGAAACCTTGAATAATTTTAGTATGTTGTTGGACATTGATCCATATTGTACAAGTGTTCCCAGGGCAAGGCGGTGCTTAACTCTCGACTTCTTTAAAGATTAGGCCGTTTGTTATTTTGTTTTTTTTTGTTTATCAAATGACTAGGTATGTAGGTAAGCATTATTTAAACTTGTGTTCACATTTTTTTTTGTTATATTTCTATCAGCGGAAACCTGTTATTGGCTTTCTGTTTTTATGTAATTATTTAAGTTTAACGTGTATAGCTGTTGGTTTTCCTTGAAAATAAATAAATATAATATCATTATATAGTGTGGTAAAAGGCGGTATCTCTATATAATTGCTACATGTTGCCATTGCCATAAATTACTAGATAATATTAATAAATAATAATCCCGGACATTTCACACAGCATCTAGCCCCAGAGTAAGCATAGCTTGTGTTATGGGTACCACAACATGACTGATATCATACATATATACTTTTTTTTTTGAATGTTGTTGATGTTGTTAGTACGTCATTATTGCCAGGTAATGGGTTGAGCAATTTTAACTGCCCGTGTAAGCGTTAGTAAGAGCAAAAATCCTCTAAAAGCAAAAACGCTGTACAGGTAGGTATTTTCAACATTATCTCCATGTATCAGCATAGTATCAGCATTATATTTTCTCTCTAAGAACTGACCCATTCTCAATACTGTTAGGGTCATAGCCAACCACGCAGAACAACTACGGATGGCTCTGGACTTCCGTTTTTTTTGTTCTAGGGCGTGCATGAGCGTGCGTCCGTATTTTGCATTGAGGTGCATTCCCATACAAGCTTTTTTCCATGCCTTGCCTTTATAAAAACCTACCTACTAAAACCTTGAACATTTCAGGTTGGAGCAGACTTGGTGTACGTAATAACTACAGAATCAGCAGCACCAGTTATCAAGAGCTATAGTCCTGATCTGATAGTTTATCCCTATCTAAACTTCAAATCAGCTTCTAAAATAAGTTCCTTGCTGCAAAAAATGGATGTAATAGTGATTGGCCCAGGACTAGGAAGGGAAGATGAAACCATAACTTTGGTGAACGATATAATCAAAACATGTAAAGCACACCAGAAGCCTTTAGTGATAGATGCTGATGGACTTTACGTTGTTTCTAAAAATCCATCTATTATCAAAGATTACCCAAACCCTGGTGTGATTTTAACACCAAATAAACGTGAGGCCAATAAGTTGATGACTTCTGTTCCGAACAACAGCAGCAGTAATTGGTATAACTTTTGGGGTGATTTCGTATCTGTACTTATAAAAGGTGAACAGGATATGTTTTTTTCTACGATATCGTCGTACGATTGGTCATTGGCTGAAGGTGGGTCCGGGCGCCGTGCAGCCGGCCAGGGTGATATTCTCTCAGGTTCTTTAGGGACAATTTATAACTGGGCTTTGAAAAAACAATTTGCTTGTGTAAATGTGAACCAGATGCAACTTGTCCAGAGTTTATCAGCTTTTGCAGCTGCGAAACTGACAAGAGCATGTAATTCCAAAGGATTTATGATACATGGTCGCAGCATGACAGCTTCTGATATGATTGATCAAATTCACGAAGCATTTGAGGACGTGTTTCCAACACAAAATAAAAAACAAGAACTTTGAATATAAGATTTTTTTGAGTTTAGCTGAAGTAACTAAAACTTACTAACATTAAAATTATTAAAAACAATATATAATAAACTTTTCTTTTATTATTGTTATTACTCTGTAATTTTAAATAAACAGCATTTTTTTACAGTTTTTTTAGATCTAAGAATTTCGGGTATTTTGTCGTTATGGTTCTCAGCATTTAGTCCTATTGCTTCCTGTTAAATTAACGAAACAATGGTAACAATGGTAACAAGGATGACATTATACATGGATCCGACCATATTTGCATAAGTAAGATAAATTAGCTATGCAAAAGAGACAGAGCATAGTATACGCTTATGTTAGACTGAGATACATATGCAATACCTTACATGTACACACTATTGGCAAGTATTGACTTGACGTCAAAAGTAAACAGACCAAATCAAGCGTATTTTTGTGAAATCCCAGGTTTTATAGTGTAACTTTGTGTGTAATGGACGTGGTATGAGATGGTTTCTGGGTGCAACTCATCTTAGAAAAAAAACCAACATAAATATTTGTGTAATGTATGTATGGACGATTGGAATATGTTGCAGTAAAAATGCAATAGGTAATAATAACTGCTGCAAAAGTTAAGTGCAAAAATTTATAAGATTAACGCTCGCATTTTATCACATGAATGATCTAAATGCATATGAGAATTTTAATACGTAAATTACTGCTTTTTCAAACCTAACTTTTGTACAGACAGTAATTGACACTATTGATGACGTCTTGTGTCTTGTTTATCATTGCATGCAGCCTTATTAACCGACTTTATCAAAAAGGAGGAGGTTCTCAATTTGTCGAAATCATTTTTTTTTATGTATGTTCTCCGATTACTCGAAAACGGCTGAACTGATTTGTAAAATTCTTTTGTTTGAAAGGGTGGTCCCATATAAATTTTATCAAAATCGGTCGAGCTGAAAAATTAACGAAAATCTAAAAATTGTATACATCGATGATGTTTTCATGTACTTCGATACCTCGCTGTCTCATTGGAGCGGTGCGTTTATTTGGCCTACCCATATTATATATATACAAAATACATCTACTTTCCACTAAAAATGTATTATAGGCTCAAATTTCATTCAATGAAGTCGGTTTCTTTTTAGTTTTTAAAACGTAATTATTTACCATAATAAATTTTAATTCTGGAAAAATTGGTAGTCGGTTGAGGCAAAATCCGGCGAGTACGACAATGACGGATGGTGTCTTACTTGCAGGTCCTGTAGTATTCAAATGGTTTCAGAGCAGTATGAGGTCTTACACCGTGGAGCAATAATGGTGAAGATCGATTGACGATTCGCCATTATTGTTAGCAGTTCTGCACAGTAGATGTTTGACGTTATTTTTTGACCGGATCAGATCTGACTGGATTGTAAGCTGTAGTGAATTACGCCATGATGTAACCACCAAACAGTTACCATAACCTTTCTATGAGTACTTCGCTTTAGGGCATTGATGTGGCGTTTGACCTGGAGTCATTGCGTTGTTTGCTTACGATTATCGTAAAGCCTCCACTTTTCGTTGCACTGCACAATCCAAATTCCCTTATTACTAAGTATGTACTTAGGATTCATGACAAAAGTATGCAACACGGACTGATCTGATTTACTATCATCATCATTTGACGACCTCTGTGGTTCCAACGCCGACGTAAAAGGTTGCGGGTTCGATTCCCGCCGCGGGACAAATGGTTTTTATGATCTGCATGTATTAGTCTCGGGTCTGGGTGTTTCTATCTATACTAATATTATAAAGAGGATTGCTTTGATTTGTTTGTATTGAATAGGCTCCGAAACTACTGGACCGATTTGAAAGCTACTTTTTATTTCGGGAAAATTGGTTTGTTCCGGGAAAATCTTCAACGCAGGCGAAGCTACACGCGGACAGCTAGTGTATAATATGTATGTATTTCCTCAAAAAAGTTAAAAATTAACTGGACTGGACTATTTTTTTTTTCCTCAAAAAAAATAGTCCTAATATTGACAAAGAGAAAGAGAGGCCTGTCTGTCTTTGTTCATACCATCAACCTCGATCCTGCACCAGTCTCAAAGATTCATAATAAATTGATTATGTCGTTAAAAATAAAAAAACAATTAAGTATGTAAAATAGAACTGAATACATAAATATGTATGATGTTAAATGTGTGTTTAAATTTCTAAACCTAGGTAGGTAGGTATCTCAGTACAAATTAATCTTCTAATGGATTCGTACCGTACGTAGGTAGTTATTTCAGGTAGTTTAGGGAAGACCCTAATTCAGTCATCTTTATTCTAGTTCAGCGATATGTAGTATCGGTAACGTAAAAACAGATTACGACGCTACGACACTCTGACATCAATTTTATATTACTGACATTATATTTCATTTATACATATACCTAGTTTCTTACTGTTAAGTGACGTAAAATAAGTAAATTAGACAATTACAGATAAAAATTCTGTCATTAAAAATCTTCTTCTTTTTCGTTATTGGCATATGACATAATAATGTAAATTTTGCCAGTGTCAAGTGTTTATATTTGTTTATAGTCAATTTGTTTGTTAAAGTCTTAGTCGATGGTCAATTGTCAGTTCTAAACCTCATCGCTAATTTATTATTTTTTACCCGTTTTATTGCATGTTTTATTCAGTAATCTTGGCGGAATTTTAATGAATAAATTGTGACAACACGAAGGGTATGGTTAATTGAATTATATGTGTATTGTGGTGCAATGTGATTTGAACGACGAGGAATCCCAAGAAAATTCTAGACGCCATGCCGCGTGATGTCTAGAATTGACAATTGACCATTGACTAAGACTCTAATAACAAACAAACTTTGACATTGGTAAAATTGACATTAGTATGTCACAGGCCGTTAACAAAGAAGAAGAAGAAGAAGCGAACAATATATAAGTCCGAACATGTATAAAATACTGATATAAGCTAGCCCACCGCGTTTTAAAAATTATTTCACGTCGTCTGGTAGATACATTGCGTGACCCAAGTGCTGGCTCCTATCTGGCTCAGCGTATTAGCATTGCCATTCAACGTATCAATGCCGCCAGTATCTTGCGAACGCTGCCCTCTGGCAGTGATCTGGATCAGTTGAGCTATCTATAGATCGTTTTAAGCGGTCCTTAGCTCAACTGTATCACGTATATTTTATATAATTGTATATTATTTTGTACATCTCTTTAATTACTTCTGTAAATAACTGATATAATCTGATTTCGGTTTTTCTATGTATTGGTTTTACTCACGTATTATTTTGTCGATGAAGACATTGACACCGACACTTTTTCGATTAATCTAGAGAATCTTCATTAAGGTTAGTTAGATCCGCGGTCCATTTATTCCTGGTCTGTGACGGTTTTTATACCGTTCTAGATAATCAAATATAAGGTCATAATACATGCAAACAAATACAGTCATACCACAAGAAATCGCAATGAATAGTACTTATGAGTCTAGAAGAAGTATTGTAATGTTTTGAAATACTACTCAATTCAGAGGTAAAGTTTCAAAAACAACCCCAAGAAAGTTGTAGCAGCTCCAGCGATGTGCAACGATAGAATGTGTTTACAATGAACTTGTTCAATTTATTCCAACTAGAACAATATTTTGATATTTACGAACAGCTTGGTTGAATAAGTTTAGAATATCGTACCTACTTAACCCACCAACCTACTTACGAGCTGGTGCGGTGGCTGAAAATGCCGAGGACCTCAAAAGGCGCAAATATGCCGGTCTTAAATGACCCTACATGTTTGAGCTTTTTTTAGTCGAGACCCTGGGACCCGTGTCTTCCAAATTATTTCAGGTCGTCGGTAGAAACATCGCGTGACCAAAGAGCTGGCTCCTATCTAGTCCAGCCTATTAGCACTGCCATTTAACGTGGCAATACCGCCAGTGTCTTGGAGACGCTGCCTTCTGGCAGGGATTTGGAACAGTTGAGCTGTTTATAGATCGAGTTAAACTGTCATTAGATACTTATAATACATTTTTAGTGGAAAGTAGATGTATTTTGTATATTGTAATATGAGTAGGCCAAATAAACGCCACGCTCCAATGAGACAGCGAGGTATGAAAGTACATGAAAACATCATCAATGTATACAATTTTTAGATTTTCGTTTATATTTTAACCCGATCGATTTTGATAAAATTTATATGGGACCTGTAAAGTATACCCTTTCAAACAAAAAAAGAATTTTCCAAATCGGTTCAGTCGTTTTCGAGTAATCGGTGAACATACATAAAAAAAAAAAAAAAAGATTTCGACGGATTGAGAACCTCCTCCTTTTTGATAAAGTCGGTTAATAAATGATTACCTACTTCAAGAGCTACATGAAGTCTTAGATAAAGTTAGAAGTATCTTAGTACTATTTGATTCAATAACAATGATCGGAAGGTAATTTTCACTGCAATTTACCTCAAACTTATAGATAAGGGAGAACATCTAGATACTACGCGAAACGGACCGCATCTAATGAATTCATTCAAAGATAATAATTATGCCAAATAAAATGAATGTCCGAATTCGGTAGCCAAATTCCGGCAGCATATTCAAAGTTAGTATTTTTTTCTTATTCTATACAATCACAACACCTTGAATTGTCATACTTAAAGCTGAATTTAGGTGCCAATTCCTCTTGACACAAGCCTGAGAAGAATTGACAAGAATCTAATAGGATGTTTGTATGATTCTTCTTATAACGAGCTTAACTACGAAAAAGTAATACAAGGTAACAGTAGCTTATACATATCAATCTGTCAGTTAACTGAGGGCAGTTAGGCAAATAGACAGGTTAGGCAAATAGACATAATCAGTTACAATTCCCACAAGATAAAGACGACTATCTTCAAAGCAAGAAGCGTGTAAAAGAGTTTAATGACATTTTCTAAAGTATTCTGTTTAACTCTCTGAATATATCACCCTTACTAAAATGGTATAAACAATAATGAACTATTTACCTCGCGATTTCTATTCACCTTGTTATACGGTACTACTTCACTTGTACAGTACTACAGTACAGACTGAAAAATAATTATCTGAGTTCTGGTTTTCTTTAATATGCTAAGTTATGTACTCACTATTAAGCCCAGAAGTGGCCATTTACTTTCATCCAGTCTGTTTGCTTAGGAGCAGATTATACCAGCTCCAGCTGCTTTATTTTTAGTGAGTCAATACACTGGGTATTATCGTGGGATTTTTGCTATATTATTGCTGGCGGAATGCTCCGAGACGCTAAGTACACTGACGCGCACTTTAACCCTTTCACCACACTGGTTGGAATAATCCAGTGAAGATAGAATAAGATTTTCAGTAAATCATATTTATTCATAAAATAACTGTAACTAGAAGAATAATTATAAAAATACTTTCTTTGACTCCATGAAATATTATGGCGACTTTACCCTAACACTTTCGAGTAATCAGACTAACGTTCATGCCGTTATTTATAAAAAATACTGTTTGTGTAAGAAGTCTGTGACCTTGAATAGCATATTGACCGGGTATAACGCAGCACGAGTGTGGTTATAATGTAGAGGTATTCTGATTACCATCTTAGGAAGCAACTTATAAATAAGCGATAGTCATAATAATAGTAATAGTTGTTTATTGATAATATAATTAAAGTCAAAACTAAACATAAATACGCATAAGAATGTAGCTAAGAAGGCACAAAGTACAAAATGATTAAATAAATCAATGTGTAAAAATTTCAAATTAATCCTATTACATTCTTAATATTTTAGGTAATATATAACCTAAAAACTCGCTATAGCTATAACATTTTTGCTTAATAAGCTCAATAAGAGTTTTAGCCTATTTCTAATAATAGCCATGCTTAGGGCCTCTGTGATAATGTCTGGGAGCTTATTGTTCATAATCCATGACATACGTAAGATTCAAGTTTTTTTAACTTACGCGATCAGAACACATTATTATAAATATTTACGGGTATTTATCGCGTTTATTTACCTATTTTTCACGATCTTTCGACAGGTTTACACTCTGTCGTGGTCACGGGATGACATCCCGTCATAATCGGTAAATAAACGCGACAAATACCCGTAAATATTTATAATAATACGAAAGATTCGATTGACTTTGTAAGAGTCTGTTGTAGCGATCCGAGTTTGTCGATTCCAGGTGAGGTACGCGTGTATGTGTCTGTACCTCACATAAGAGTCCAGATTACTTCTCACGTAACTTGCTATTTGATAGATAACTATGATAGGCAATGTGAGAATACCTAGACTCCTGGAGTGCGGCATCGCAGAAACGTCACTCCGTATGCGCACAATAGCTCTCATGGTCCTTTTCTGTATACTGAACGCGCGCTCCCAGTCGGCAGCGCGGCCAATGGGAAGTAGAGAGTGCACAGTGGGAAAGTAGCATGCACGCAATACGTCCGTAAACACGACCCGAGTCACCCGGCATTGAAGTCCCTTATCAATTTTGAAACCCAAAAAGTGGTGCTTTCGACTTGACGGTCTAAATTGTTTCAGGACAGAAATGAATAATTAACCTAAAAAGCAAGAGGACATACTAAAGCTATTCCACAAATAGGACTTATTAATAAAAGCATTAGAATTTTCTACTATCTTAACATCAATCTTCAGTAATGATACACCCATTTGGCAACCTTCCAAGGGAGAACAATAAAAGCCTTTCAAAAATAAAACTATTGAAATTCCGTGAGTAATCTGCGAAAACAGTTGATTGTTATGTACTACTTGTGCGTGTGTTTGTTCAACTTATACCAGTTTAAGCGCAGTCTACATTTATTGGTATTCAATTTTGCAGTACAACGTATGACTGCACTTTAGAAAACATTTTTTTTAGCGCCGTATTCGATTTTTAAACTTTTAGGCTCGATAAAGAGCGAAACCAAAACATGGATTTACCCTCAACCCTATACTCACATAATTATCTATCGTGGTGTTTGGGTATGCTCTGTCCTTGTCATTTTAATGTCAATAAATAGAGATGGCAAATTTAAACAAATCATTGGCTAAATCGCTATTATAAGACCCTAAGGCTCGACGCAAATAGGCCACCGACCACAGCCACCGGTGGCTGTGGTCGGGCGAGCGACAGCCACCAGTGTTCGGAAGCCGCCACACTTTATAACCCTTCTTACGATGGACTCCGACACGGAAAGTTTGCTCGCGCTATTGTTAATACGTAGACGAGGTAGACAACGATGTTGCCGCTTATATTGGGTACATCCATACGTAAAACGTCGAACGGTTAACTGCGCGTGGGTGGAGCAGTGCGACAGTGGTGGGTGTCGGCGTCTTGTGTGGCCCGTAGCGACCACTAGTGGCAAGTCGCGGACACTGCTGTAGCGAGTGGCCGCCACCGACTACTCGTGTGCGGCGCGTCTATACAAAATATATGAAAAAGTGTGTTAAGTCGCTGTCACTGGCCACCAGTGGCTGTGGTCGGTGCCCCATTTGTGTCTTGCTGAAATACTGCATTCAGCAGGGCAATCACGCTATTTGTCAAAGTATTCACCATTGAAACTGAAACGTTTTGTCAGTGGTGCAGACAAATCAAAATCGTTCATTTGACAGTTCTGTCAAAAAATGACGTGGAAAGAAATGTGTATTACATAACGTTATTAGTAGTAGTATATCTTTGGTATTGACGTTCAAATTACCACGGTCGGCCCCCTGAGCTGTAAGAATTGATGTTTCTGCTATATGAGTATAACATCCACCCAATCTAATAACATCCACCTGCAAAGACTTCAGTTTATCTCGTGATCATGGCGCATGCAACTGTGCTGAAATATTGGGAAGCAGTAAAACTCCTATATAAAATTTCCTGTTTTGAGTAAAAAATATATTTCAGTATTGTTCTAGAATTCAGGTTTAGACGAATGTTTATACATAACAATCAGGTACGTAATCTATATATTAATACGTGAAGCTTATGTCCTTTTTCAAGGTCCCATATATCTCTATTACAAAAATTCATCACGTCAATCAGTTCAGTGGTTTGAACGTGAAAACGTAACAGAGAGACAGACAGAGTTACTTCCGCATTTATAATATTAAGTAAGGATTCTGTCATCTGGTTGCCATATTACAAGCTATAGTTTAGGGGCTAGACGGTGTTGTGTGCATTTTCCACCAATATTTATTTATTTATATCTAAGAGAATGTAATAAATGTGCAAGTTTTTAGTATGCAGAAAAAAGGTTTTATGACCTAGCAGAGAGTTGTTCACAATGCTCTGGATCAGGTGATGATTAGGCATTTTTTTCTCAAGTTTTACAATACCCACCTATAAATGTAGCTCCTAATGTTTACAGTTTATACTTTATTTTCGTTCGTAAACTTTATCCTAGGTGATAAACTTGCTTAGGCACTTTCAGTTTCCATTCCCTTGCGAACCCTTCGTCGTTCAATACTTTACTCTTTACAACCTATAAAATCGCTTTATAAATTAGTATTCATCGCTATAAACCCTAACTTCATGGCTCTGTAAAGACGGATTAGCTGAGGGAACCAAATGCCGTGGGGTCAAAGCGATTGGGCCAATCTAAACCAGCTTTTGACGGCTCAAGGATGAGTTAATTTTCACTCAAACGCTGAGTTCCTTTATTCTTTTAAGATAGAAACAACATCTTTTTCAATAATATGTTTTTATCACTCTCATGTGGTCGGCCCTATACATAAGTACTTTTGTATTTTTATCCAGTTAAATCACGTGCGACATTGCTTTTCAAATCTAAAAACAGTAATCCTTGCATACTATTGCCAGGTGGCAGAATTCCTTGCACTGTGGTGGAACCCACCAAGATAGACTAAAGTTACGTAAACATTTATAACCGACTTCAAAAAAGTGTTTATGTATGTTCACCGATTACTCAAAGACGGACGCCTGAACCGACTTTCCCAGGTGGTCCCATTTAAATTTTATCAAAATCGATCGCGCGGTTTTTAAAAAATCTATAAAAATCTAAACATGAATACATACATGAATGATATTTTTTATGTAACTACATGAAGTTGGTTGTCTTTTGAATTTTTTAAACGTATATATTTATCCAGTTGTCATTGTTAATTATTGGGGTAGAAATTGTTATCTACCAGTTTCATGCATGTTTCAAATATTCGATAAAACTCTACACTACCCAGGGTAAATATTATATTGACAGGTCAAAACCTAAAATGGTCAACAACTTATGATTCGTAAACTCTATTAAGAAACGAAAAATTTCACTAAGCCTACGAATTCTTAAATCAAAATGCACTGAGTTATGACAAACCTATGTTATGTGAACGCGGATAAGCAATAACGTGTCTATCAATCTACAAACTGAGGGTTGAATAAGTTTTACAAAAGGTTCTTAACATTAAGGAAATCGTTCTGCCCCAATCACATCGACTGTCTTTTTTTTGTTGGTTGAAACATTATTGCATAGTGTACAGATGATGGATCCTTGTAAGGTGAAGTAAGAGCTTTTTTGACAAACTAATAGACAGATCAAAGACAAAGAAGATAAAATAAAAAGACATGTCAAAAAGGGTCAGAGTTCATTTAACCCTGCAATAAATTGCAGAGCTGGGTTTCAACACAGACCGTGGCTGACATGGACTTAACCCAAGAACTTGACTTGAAGACTTGACTTGGCCTGTTAGCTCAGTTGGTAGTAGCTCTATCTTCTGCACTGTGGGCTGAGGGTTCGATTCCCTCCCAGGATAAACATTTGTGTGGACATAGATGTTTCTTCTGTGTCTGGGTGTTATAAAGTATCATAAGTATGTATTTAATAATATATAAGTATTCTATCAGTCATCTAGTCACCATAATACAAGCTATACTTAGTTTGGGACTAGATGGTGTTGTGTGCATTGTCCAGCAATATTTATATTTATTTATTTATTCATTTATTATTAACCGACTTAAAAAAAGGGAGAAGGTTCTCAATTCGTTTTTTTATGTTATTACCTCATAACTCCATCATTTAAGAATTGTTGAAATTGAAATAAAATATGTTAATATGTATATAAAATAACTGGAAAAAATATGTCATCCAAGTAAACGAAATTTCGTTTTTTTTATATAAATGACGTCGGTTTTCTTTTTAGTTTTTAAAACGTTATTATTTTAATCTATAAATTACTTAATCTAAATAGCAACGTCTAGAGAAGCAATCTCTATTCCTTTTAGACAAAAAAAATAAAAATGTAACGTCCAAATAACGATGACGAATATCAAGAAAGCTAAAATAAATTTCAAGATGCTCGACATTTCTGTGATATTTCTCAGCTGCAACAAACAAAACAGCCTCCTCGAATTCGGGGAAGTGTAGGAAGGTTGAGCTTGATCTCAGACACAACACAGAGTGGCGGTAGTGTCTGCAGCAATTAGTGTAAACAGGGTCGACCTACAACCGTGAGGGCACTTCACTTCGCGCAGCTCTAGATGGGATTGAGCTCATTCGTGAGCAGAAGCGAGAGCGGGCTCCACAATCTATATACATACGTACTTAGATGAAAAAGTTAGATAATATTTTTTGTACTTTAATCTACATAATGTTAAAATTATATTATACGGAGTATTTATCTTGGTATCTTCTAGTCACGTGTGAAGATTTTCGCTAATCTTCAGACGAGACAGTAGTAAAGTACTATTTTTTAAATTTGCGATAGGCAAATAAAAGAAAAATGAGAGAGCCTTACAGTAGTGGCATATGATGTGTAACATCTAAGGCAAAGGTGTTGGTACCATCTGACGACTAACTCTACCACCGCGCGCGCTCATTGGTCAAATCAAATGACGCTTGCTTCCTCTGTTTCCTGTTATACACTTCCATCCCCTTTCACGAATAACTCCCTCCCGTTGCAGGAAAGAGAGAAAAGAATAATGTAAAACATATGCAATATATTCTTATCAGACGGCAAATAGTTGTTCTGTGTTTAGTCGTATCTTCGTATGGCAGTAGTACACAGTAGTTTTACGAATACTAACAGACATTTTTGAATTTTAGGTTTTAGGATGTTTCCTCATAATATTTTTTTTCACCGTATGAGCACTGACACAGCGTATATAGATTTTCGACATGAAAAATTTGAAGATATAAGTATCTAATAGATTATTGTTTTAAGTTAAGAAACCACGTGTTTCCTAACTTAAAACAAATGACGAATTAGAAATGACGTAAGAATTTTTATAATGGCAATGTCGTGCGCCCTTGTACCGCAACAATCCAAATCTACCCGGAAACGGAACCACGGAAACTCCTAAGCCGAGTTAATATTCGAGTATCATGCAATCATTCGTAAAAGCTATGCCTGATTGAAAAAGTAAATTCGTTTTCCGTACAAATCTTTCGTAGAAGCCTCTACGCGGCGCGTAGCAACTGTTTTCTAGGGGTAATTCAATAATAATCATCATCATAATTGCACCCACTGCTGGCCTCCGCTTTATTATGCCACTCTATTCAGTTCCTAGCAAGTCTCATCCAGTGGTTCCCGACAACGCTGACTATATCGTTCGACCATCGGGCGGGAGGTCTGCCTCTTGGCCGTTAAGCATCCCTTGGCCTCTATTCCGTTACCGCCTTTGTCCATCTCCCAGTATCCGTTCTTGCCAAGTATCACGCCTATTTCCACTTCAACCTGGCGATCCGCATACCCACGTCCACACTTTAGTTTGGTAATAATAATAGTAACGATTTGTTTCCATTATAAAGTGCGTAAGTAATGTTTGTTTACAGATTATTATACCTACAATACCTACCGTGTGTAGGATAGATGGCAGTCGGTGGACAAAAAGAATTACTGAGTGGTTACCACGGTGCAAGATGTATAGGCCGACCGAAAAATAGATGTTAGGATGTCTTCGTAGAAAGGGCTGGAACGGACTGGATGTCAATGGCCAGAAACAGAGAATTGTGGGAGGATATGATAGAGGCCTACGCCAAAGAGGCGACTACTTCTAAGAAATTGTTATAGTTAAATTGTGTAATTAATTTGTTTTAAGTTAGTAGTAAAAATAAAGGCTTATTTTATTTATAGAATTTTTGAGAAACAGACATAAATAAATATTTTTTTGTGGAAAATGCACACAAAACTATCTATCCCTAAACTAAGCATAGATTGTATTGCATTGTGAACAAATTACTGATTACTTTATGACACATAGACATATTCATTCGTTTATTTACTGCATAAGCACATATACACATCAATAATAAAATATATAGCAATATTGAGTAAAAAAGGAAGTAACACATTCATAAAAGTAAAAAAGCGAAAAGACATTTAATAATCTTAAAATTATTCTGCATACTTACCTAATAAATAGTACTTTGCGCTACAGCAGGAAAAGTATCGCGTCTCCAACGTTATGCTGCTCTATCAAAAGATTTATAATCAAATATAATTTCCATTCCGATTTTAGTAAAGTTAGTTGTACCTGCATGGCGACAATGGAAATTTTGATACAATCAATGTCTATCAGTATCGATCAGCATTAGGCATGAATGCATTAATTGGTATTACGTACGTTCGGTTTCTATCTCAGTTTCTGATCAGCGTTGTTATTTGAGACCTTAGATCCTTGCACTCACGAAACGCAGTAATAAAATAAAAGAAATTTAAACACAAATAAGAAACACCGGTTTTTACTTAAGTATTGTTTTGCAGACAAATATTTAAAGTTTTCTTATAACTGATTGGCCTCTCAGCGGGGCGATTATGGAATTCTGATACTATCGAAATTTTGATACTAATCGCTTTCAATTACTATTGATGAATTGGTATTACGGAAGGTTTATATTGATTGTCATACATGCTGTCATGTGAATAGAAAACCAGACGTACATAATAGTAATCCATCTTGTCAAAACTGGTTCTAATTACAATGAAACTAATGATTGAAATTATGCCGATTGCTAATTGAAACTTATAGCCATTGGTTGTGTCAAAAGTTCCATAATCGCCATACAGATCTGTATGTAATCACTCTGTTTTCTGCTTGGGAACGGTGCCATTTGGCAGTGATCTGGATCAGTTGAGCTATCTATAGATCGTTTTAAACGGCCCTTAGATAGCTCAACTATACACACATGTATTTTATATTATTGTTTATTATTCTGTTCATTTCTGTAAATAAATATATATATTTATTTATTTAGTTGGCTATATTAACCCATATATTTAAGTAAAAACTCTATAGTTATTTTATTTATTTGTGTTCGCGATTTGCACTGAGCGAACCGTGGATCAAACTCACCCTAGTGAAAATTCACTAAATGAATCGAAACAGTACCTTCATCGACAAAATCGACAAAATTACGCAAATAATAATCCCGTGTGTTTCGAAATTATTTTATTTTAAAGTGTATATGAAAATTTATCCCCCATTTAAAAGCAAAACAATATATAAAATATTAATGATTGTAATGATTTTTACTATGCCCATAGCCTTATGTCCTCGTCACTTCACTAAATGCGAAGAGAATTTCCACCGACTGCTTTCTAGTTTGCATATAAGTATGTTTTTTACGTTTTAAATTAAAATATGTAAAATATTGGAGTTCAAATTGATATTACGTGCTTTTGAAACATCTACTATTCCAAGCGCCCATAGGTTACGGATACCATTTATCAGGTGGGCCGTATGCTCGTTTACATATTTATTTACTAATATACTCGTAAACTCTGGACTAGCCTGTCAGCTCAGTTGGTAGTAGCTCTGCCTTCTGCGCTGTAGGTTGAGGGTTCAATTCCAAGGATAAACATTTATGTGAAGAACGTAGGTGTTTGTGCTGTGTCTGGGTGTTATAAAGTATCATAAGTATGTATTTAAAAATATATAAGTATATTATAAATTTTATCTAATTACCATAATACAAGCTATGCTTAGTTTGGGACTAGATGTTGTTGTGTGCATTGTCCAGCAATATTTATTTACTCCGTTTGGAGTATCTATTCTAGTATTAAATGTATAAACATGTTAAACATTGTTTTTATTCAAATCAAAGTGAAAACATTTGAATATTTTGTGTAACCTCTGTCAATAACAAAAGCCCTAAGAAAACCAATATTTATTTATAAGCAAGTGCACGATTCGTTTCACGCTAACAAAACTTCCAAAGATAAAATCAACCCTACAGCTCTAATAATAAAGATAATAGCTTATAAACGTCCTTCTTTTAATAACATCACTGGTTCTCAAGCTTTTAATTCAGAGATAAGAGATAATATCTAGCAGAGAAATAGAGAAGAAAAGAAAATTATGAAAGACACGCTCAGGAAGACTTGTCAGGTGACAGGCGCAGTAAGTGACTCGACACAGCTTAAGTTAAACAGCTGGTATCTCTACATATTTTGATAAAAACGGGTTTTATTCACATATTATTTTGTCGATGGAGGATTCATCTAGATAATCTTCATCAGGGTGAGTTTGATCCGGGGTCCGCTCGTTGCCACTCGGGTTAACGGTTCGCACTGTAAGTTTTAAAACGAAATGGAAAATGTATACTACCACGCTGTTATTTACCCTTATCATTAACACTAGATGACATTGGACTCCCAAATAATTGGAAGTAGATACTAAATTTAGACGTGACTTTGCGGAAATCCATTACAAAACATTAAACAAATCGACAAATATTCAGTACTATTTCGCCAATCTATTCCTAATGACTTAGACACGATGCAGACGCATGCGAAACCCTCCCACCCGCATAAGAAAAGTCATGCAAAGCGTTAGTAAAATGATAGCACACATCAGCCACACATGCAACCTTAAAAATAAACGTAGAACTTCTGTTTTTTTTTAATTCTAAATAGTCCAAAGAAAACAATGTCTCCACATACTTTAGGCGCTATAGTAACGATTGGACAACGCATAATGCTTGACAACTCATAAATTGACAGAAGTGACATATAAGTCAAATATAATAATATAAGTCATATCATAGCCTTTTAGAAGTCCACTGCTGAACCTCCCCAATAGATTTCCAGGAAGATTAATTTTGAGTCCTCTCCATCCACCGACTTCCTGCGATCTTTACAATGTCGTCAGTCCATCGGGTGGGGGGGTCCTCATAACATTTATTCACCAACGGTTATTAGTTCTGCGAGTGTATAGGCTAGTAAATATAGTAAAAAAAGTAATTAGGCTTTATTTAGCTACTCGTCGACTCTACAAACCGATTTCGATATATCGAGAAGTCGTTGATATTTACGTCGATTTCATTATAATGACAGTTGTTTCGTTGTCAAATTCAATCGACCGAATCCTCTGATGTGAAGGATTACATCGATTATCAAAGGTATTATCCGTCATATCTTAAAAAAAAACTCGAAACGATGTTACTAAGAGTACGGTTTCCCATGATTATTAATCCGATATATCGTTTATCGATAATGAAAAAACGGGGGTCAAAGTCACTTTGTCAAATCTTTGTTAAGAATCGATTTAAGGAACCGTAATTGACTCTGCGTGTGGCAGTTAGATGCTGTGGCTTTGGAACTTTTTTATGTGATTTTTTTTATGTCTGCTGTTGAATTTCCTAAGTGACTAAAAATAGCTGATGTCCTTTAATTATTACATTGTAAGAAATAGCAATATTATAAGTAATAACAAAAATAAACGATACATGTTATTGAACATAATTGCTAAATTATATAAAGCTAAATTATAAATTCAGAACTGTCTGTCTGTCTGTTTACCTTTATACCTTTTAGCATACTAAACTGCTGAACGGATCTTGGTGATATAGATGGTATCTTGGGTATGGACATAGGCAACTTTTTTGAATCACACGTAAGAAGCCGCGGGCAGTAGCTAGTTACACAATAACTAAATTTTCACCCATCCTGTCTCAGAGGATCGCACCCGACATGAAATACTTATTTATAATGCTGCTTCCAAACTAGTATACGGGTTTATTGGCCGGTGGAAAAACGCGTGCCTAGTTTAATTGCTTTTGTAGAGTGTATTAAGTAATTACATAGGTCGGCGTCTATAGACCTTATTGTTGTAGCGCCAGCGGTGGGGCACAGCGATTCTTTGTCTCCAACATGTGAAATGATGTAGCTTTCTTGACTGAGCTATGGTTTCGGCAGATAAAAGCTGGTTAGCATTGTGTGCAGGAACCATTTAAATTGAAATTTTTAAGACATTTTACATAAAACTCGTATTAGAAGTAATACAAGTTTTTATTTTATTGCGGAGACCTTCATAAAACACTGCCTAATAACTCTTAATAATCCTCCGTCTATTTAAAAACATTTAATATGAAACTAACAAGCAATTTTAATGTTGTTTGATGACGCTACATTCTTATGAAAAAAATACTAAAGACACATTTTCTGTCATTTAAGCTTCTATCTCTCAAACACATCTGAGCTAATATTGCATTTAAGTATATATAATTGAAAGTGCAAAATTTAGATCATGCGTTGATACTCAATTAACTTAGTGCATTGAGTCTTCTCATAATGTCCGTGTTGTCGAGGTGTATCCTCTGCTCGTGAGCTTGCAATCTACGGAATACTAACTATTATGCAAAGCGCAGTCATGTCCCAAATATAATGGTTGGACATGCCTCTGACTAACCGCTTTAGACACCTTCAAAGAACTAAGTTACTAAAAATACATAAATAGTTAATAATAATGTTAGTAAGCAGAGCTTGTGTTATGGGAACCACATGACTGATATACTACTTTGTACTTTTTTTTTATAAATACTTATTATACATAGAAAAACACTCAGATCAGAGACAAAGATTTGCAGATCATACAAACATTTGTCTCACGGCCGGAATGCAACACTCAAACTTCTTCGTCTCAGGAAGGCCTCGCTCACTGTGCAATAGAGATCGTTAAAATACAGCTGGACAGCATCATCTGGCTCTAAGGTAACCACAGCTTGTGTTATGGGAGCCACATGATTCATATAATACTTGTATACTTTTTTTTTAAAATACATTTTATACAGGCTTGCCTAGTGTGAAGACCACTGAAAGGTCTACCCATTTTAAATTCGACCAGCATCAAAGTGCAATTGAACATTATACAATGTTCTTATACGAGTGTGTATGTGATAGCTGAACTAACTATTTTTCAGATCTAAAGAGGAAGAATCTAAAGATTCAGAAAAAAAATGCTCACGACTTTAAATCCTAGTTAAACTCGTAAGATTTTTTTAAATCGACTTTTTTTGCAATGAGTTTAGAAATCTATTGCCGTCTTTATTCATTGATATAAGAATGACAAAGACAGACTAAACATTCACGCAACATTAGCTTATTATAATGACTAGATAAAAAGTATCTTTGTGCCTAACGATTCGTTAAGGCGACACAAGACACAAAAGTGTCCACGTTTACGCCCGTAAACGTGGACACTTTTGTGTCTTGTGTCAGATACAAGCTACCGATGAATATTTGATTTCTATAGAACCAGTATGAAATCATCCACTCCCTGCGCATACGTAAACATTTTTTGTGTCCAGTTGCTCCCACTTAACACTAACTCATTGACGATTGAAAAGTGTACGGTAACTAGAAACTAAAAGTCCTCAGTTGAAGACACAAGCAACATTAACAAATTTCCTGAATTTCTTTCCAATTGTACTGAGTTTCTTCATCTACGTCCATCGTCCATCGTACTGGCGATTAGTTGATACAATTCGTTGCTAGACAAGCAACGAACTGTACCAGCAGTGGCCAGTACATAGAAACAGGCGACTGTGTCCGATCACCGTCACAAGACACAGCAACTAAGGTTCCCTGTGATGGTGTGCAGTGTTGGCAACAAAAAGTGTCTTCATTTTCGCAGCGCCTAAATCGTCATTTAAATAAATAAATGACAGTGAACTTTCAAAACATTTGAATCATAGCATATTATTTTGTCGTTGGAGGCACCGACACTGTTGCGATTCATCTAGAGAATCTTCATCAGGGTGAGCTTGACCCGCGGCTTACTTGCTCACGCTCGTGCTCGCAGTTCGCACTGAAGTTCAGAGCGCGAGCGTATAATGACCGTAAACAATAATTAAGTGTTTTCCGTAGATTCTAAGTTTTTTCTCGTTATAAATTTCCTTTCAACTTGGAAGGAAAACACGAGAGGACAGATACCTGATACTCCTTGTAGCTTCTCAACAACGGTGAATTTAATTCGATATTGTATTTCACAATACAGTTTGTTTTTTGTTTCTTTTTGATTATTTTTAGGATTCTGTACATCAAAAGTAAAAGAGGAACCCTTATAGAACTTCTGACAACCTCTGTGGTGCAGTGTCTGGCTGAGACGCAGAAGGTTGCGGGTTGATTCCCGCCGAGGGACAAATGTTTGTATGATCTGCAAGTATTTGTCTCGGGTCTGGGTATTTCTATGTATATGTATGTATTTACAAAAAAAAGGATATAAGTAGTATATCAGTCATGTGGTACCCATAACACAAGCTCTGCTTACTTTGGGGCCAGATGATGGTGTGTAAAATGTCCGGGGTTATTTATTATTTATAATTAGTAATAGAATCACTTCGCTGTCCTGCTGTCTGTTTGTTTAATAATAATAATGGTAATTTCACACAGCATCATCTAGCCTCAAATTAAACAGAGCTTGTGTAAAAATAAACACAAATACGAAAAGATATATAAAGATATATATATAGAAGAACTAGAAGATTTATAAGAAAATTACCATATAATAAATTTAAAACAAAAATGTTTACCTGGCTTGTTAGCAAATGTTTTGTAATGTCAAAGAATTACTTAATTACGGTTCGGCTAATTCGTTACGGCTTTGGTAAAACCTATTAATTCATACCTAAATAGAATTATTTGAAATTGTAATGTTACTATAATTTATTAAAAAATGTGGTCTTTTATTATCATAAGGACCTACATAATTTTCACATGCTGAGTTTCCTAGCAAAATGTGTGGATCTAATTATGAATTTAAGTTTTCTGTAAACCACATTTTATGCAAATAAATCATTTTATTTTATGACTGGTATACTACTTATATACATTTTTTTTGTAAATATATATAATATATATTATACATAGAAAGAGTACATAGGTACATGTATGTCTGTCAAGACACTTATTGAATATAATTATATAGCAATTAATATTTTGTGCTATCTTAACGTTTTTGTCTTGCAGAGAGAATTAATACGAGACGATTTGTCAATTTCATTGTCAATTAGTAAATTATGTTCAGTAAATCAGATCAGATCAGTAAATTATGTTTAAACAATAAAAACATATATGTGTCCATTTTAATGGCATTTCATAAATGCGGTTTTACTTCTTATTCAACGAAAAAAAATAGTAACCGCAGTAATAATTGGTTGTGTGTCGCGAATAATTGTCCACGAGTATTTACTATGTAATGGAGCGTACTTGTATTGTGCTTGTGCATACTTGTGCTATGAAGTCGCAATTCATTGATTAAAATTCCGCTAAGATTACTCAATAAAACATGCAATAGAACGAGAAAAAATATTTAATTTGGAAATGCTATGTTACTTCATGAAATGATAAACGAAGAATAAAAAAAAAAATTGAAATCAGTTAAAGAACTTAGCATTATAATTTTATTTATTTATTTTATTTGTTCTAAATGAAATGCTGACAATAAATCTAGTTTTGAGTTAAAGTTTTGATTTAGAATGCTTTGCTTTGTGCGCAAGCCACCTATTAATGTAATTTTTATAACGGATTGTTAAAACAATCATCCCCTTTTACCCGACTTCAATAAAAGGAGGAGGTTCTCAAATCAGTTATATTTTAATATTTTTTTTATGTTGGTTACCTCATAACTTCGTCATTTATAAACCGATTTGAAAAAATATTTATATGTGAAAGGATAAGCTTTCCAAGTCACAGAAATTTCATCAAAATCGGTTCAGTAGTTTGGTTTTTAAAACAAAATAGGTGGAAGAAATATGTCATCTAAGTAAACGAAATTTCGTATAATTCTTTCCTGTTACTTTCCAGTGGTGTTTACCAATTTGGAAAAATGATAGAGTACTAAAATGCTTAAATTTAAACCTTTTTTAACCTTTTTCGTTTCTCAATTCAATTCAATTCAATTTCATTTATTTCAGCCTTCATAAGTATATGTACAAATTTGAGCCACATTTATCCTAATAATAATTTAAAACATACAGAACATAAATAAAGCTTAGAACAAACATCTCTATATAAATACTATTATACGCTAAGTTTTGAACATAAATAATTCGACCGTATATTTTTTTTATGTGTGATCGCGGATAACTTCGTCGTTTAGGAACCGATTTTGATGATTATTTTTTTGTTGGAAAGGTGATATCCAAAAGGGGGTGATCGGAGGAACCATGTTAAGAAACCAGGATCTGATGATAGCATCCTAGAGAAATCGAAATCGTATTGGCGACTAGTGCAATTTGAATTTTTTTTCATTAAGTATTTTAAAGCACTAAGTACTATTTAAGACTTTTTACATTTTTGTTTCCGAGTGAAAAAAGTTAAAATTATTTTATGTTCAATGAAGACAGTTTTTGTTTTTTTTTTAAAACGTAATTATTTTTTCTCCCAATACTTGCTGTATGTCCCATATTAATATTTATGAACAACAACACGCGGCAGTTTCATTACGAGTATTTAAATTTTGGAAGACAATAATCAATATCGGATTGTGCTTTAAGGGTGTTGTATCTGCAAATATGATTAACACTTATTTAATCGTCACTTTACCCCGACCTCCCTTGACTTCAGGACCATTTTGTTCTGAGTATTTGAGTAGGAGCACACCTGCTTTGTGAAATTGTATAAGAATACTAGAGCGCGGTCGCCTAAGCAAACTTGGCGTGTAATAGTATTTGTATAGAGATGTTTGTTCTAAGCTTTTGTTATGGTTCATGTAAGTAATTGGATGTTAGCATTGGTTTGTTTAATCTTGTTGTAAAATATGTAGCTTTAGAAAAAAGTGTAGTTTTGAGCAACAAGGTAATTCTTTAAGATGTCGTTCTAAACTTGGTGTATAATAGTATTTGTATAGAGATGTTTCTTCTAAGATTTAGTTATGGTTCATGTAAATGAATTGAATGTTAGCATTGGTTTGTTTAATCTTGTTGTAAAATCAGTAGCTTTAGAAAAATGGTAATTTTGAGCATTGAGGTAATTATTTAAGATGCCGTTCTTATAATACTGGTCATTTTATATGTACATATATATTCTATACCGCCAGCTCGGTTGTAGTAGATCTTTTCTTTTTCTTTCTCTTTCTATTCTGAGCTCTATGTGGTTGCTGGAAAAATTATATAATCCAGGTAAACGTAATTTCGATATTTTGCTTTCTCGTGACTTGCCAGTGGTGTTAACCGACTTCAAAACGTCTTTTCTCTCCTTTGAGGAGAGAATCTTTTCCTATTTTTAAATTCAGTTGTGTTTTTATGGGCTTTCTTTTAAGTTTCTAAATCGTTATTCGTAGTCGATAATCGATACGTAGCACAGCGTAGCAAACGGACGTGTGCTAAAATTTATTCCAAAAAAAATTAAAACACGACCAGCTTACTTTGAATTAAATTACTTACCAATATACAGTTATATTTGAAAAACGCAGTTTTGTGTATTCATACGACTTTACTCACCTGAGAAGACCATCATTGCTCGGCGCGTGCGTCACTCGGTCACCTAGTAGGGATTCGGTGGCACTCGGTGGAACTCGGCGACTACCAGTCTACTACTTCAAATCATAAAGGTGCGTGCACAGTACACTAGCGAAGCAATAAGCGGAGCAAGTTTGCATCAACCTAGACTAGATGATGGATTCTTCTAATAGTTCGAATATCAATAAAATTATATCTGCAGGAGGAAGCAGTAGCTCCCAACCTGACCTATCGAAACTCACCACAATAGATTTCGAATCTAAAACTATGAATTTACGTAAAAGGAAAGTACCAGTGTACCAGTACCATAAAAATCATTTCAAACCTAAACACTAATACTAGCACTGGCATTGACGGAATAAGCACAAAAGTGGTTAAACATGTTAAAAAATATACTAGCTAAAAATTTAACTCAATGCATCAATGTATGTTTGGATGAAGGCAGCTTTCCAGACTCGCTAAAAGTTGCGAAAGTCTTTAAATCAGGTGACAAAACGAATCCTGGCTACTATCGACCAATTTCAGCGTTGCCTACAGTACTGTAAAGCCGACTTAGTGATTTTTTATCTTCCATACATTTCCTCTTTGAAAAACAATACGGCTTTCGCCCAAAATCTAATACGCTAATTGCCACGATTGGTTTGGTCACTTCAATTAAACTCAACATCGAAAAAAGAAATTAGTGCTGGGAATTTTCATAGACTTAAAAAAAGCATTTGACACCGTTAGTCATCAAATACTCTTAGCAAAACTAAAGAATATAAGTGTTACAGGCTCTGCCTATGAAATATTCAAATCATATCTTTCAAACAGATACCAAATTGCTAAAATTGATGGCCAGCAGAGTACCCCATAGCTACTAACCTACGGTGTACCCCAGGGATCTATCTTGGGGTCATTACTTTTCTGGGTGTATATTAATAGTATACACGAGATCGGCCTAAAAGGAGACATCACACTATATGCTGATGACACAAGTCTATTTTATACTGGGGACTCCATAGTTTCAATAGTAGAACAAGCTCAAAATGATTTAAATATTTTACATGTTTGGCTACAATCTAACTTACTTACTATAAATACAGAAAAAACAAATTATATAATCTTCGCAGCTAAAAATAAAACCATAGAAGCACATAATCCTTTAAAAATTAATGGTACAACAATAAGTCAAGGAGAAATATCTTGGACTTATACTTGACAGTCAGCTAACGTGGAGGCCCCACATAGAAAAGATCAGAACAAAAATCACTTCCCTTACAGGTGCGCTTCGTGGCATAGTACGATGCCTCCCAAAACCAGTACGATACACGATCTATAACTCTATGGTCAAATCTCATTTAGAATATTTAATTGAGATTTTGGGAGCAGCTGCCAAAACAAATCTCCAAACATTAAAAGTTGCTCAAAATAAAATTATTAAAAGACTATTCAATTATGATTATTTAACACCGACCATTAAAATTTACAATGAAACTAAAATCATCTCTACATGTACAATACATGTGTTTTGATTGGGAAAATTCTAACTAAAGATTTACACTCAAAATTAGTTTTTACAAAATAGATAAATGTTCAAAGTCGCATAACTAGACAGGCCAATAACATAAATTTAATAAAACCAAGGACTAACTATGGAAAAAATAATATTAAGTACGAAGGGGCAAAACTCTATAACAAATTACCAAAGGATATAAAATCAGTAAAATCGCCAATAGTTTATAAAAACCTACTTAGAGAACACATTTTAAAGGATTATTCGATGCTAATATAACTAATTTAATTTGCGTTACAAAAAAATGTTAACAACATAATCCACCGCTGTGGCTACGGCCTTAGTAAACATTTGTATTGTATCGCGCCGCTCGGTACTACATGTAGCGACTATGCATCGGCCTCGGCTGCATTATACAACTACCCACATTTCCTAAATATTATTTTTATATTAGAATTGTACCTTTTAAGTAATATAAGTAATATTTAAGCTACGTATACATGACGGCACATTTTATATAACTTTTAGTGAATAGCATTTCTCTGTAAGTGAATTTGTAAATCTTGTGAGAAATAAATTCTTAAACCATTATTATGTTAGTCATTATATAAAGAGGTGATTATTAATTAATACTGCAGTCAATTCTAGGAAAATATCAATGCAATAAAGGAGCAATATGTAAAATTAAACATATTTTAACACTGTCATCTAAAAATTCTACTTTAATTTGGACTTTAGTGTGTAGTGGTGCAAAATAGAGATATTTCATGAATTACCAATTTTAGTCAGTCAAGCGAAACAATAGAATCAGGGCCACTATATACTCATGTTTTGGGAACGTGAAAACGGATTTTTAAAAAGCAAACTAAAAATTAAAATTAATTAAACTGTAAAATAAAACTAAGTGATTACGTCCACAACGATTTGAAGGTGATTTAATAATGGCACAGTAGAACGCCGGATGCAGTCGTATCACATCGGCACTTATGCGAACAACACATTTATTCTAAGAAGCAAAATGCTAATGCATGCAAAACTATATTCTAGATTTAATTAAAGGCAGAGAGGTAAGGGGTAACCATAACTATATAGCTTGTGTGATTTTAATATTATTTAATTACAAATCATCAAAAAACAGTGTCTATCGAACTTCAAAAAAAGGTAGGCTTATTTGGTGTCTTATTTGATGTATTTATTAGTGTGTAAGTAATCAGTCATCTGGTTCTGGTCTGGTCAGTACAAGCTTTGCTTAGTTAGGGGCTAGATGGTGCTATGTAAATTGTTAACCAATATGTAATGTATACCTGATCAAATACTAATTTTTAAATGAAAAACTGCTTTCTGAAACCTGTCATAACATTTAATTTAAAACATTTTGCAATAAACAATGCATAACCAGTTATCAAAAGCAATGAAGAGTTTTAGAAAATATGAGCCCTATATTGAATTTTTTTGACAGCAACCCATTTTAATTAAAAATACTTCCTTCTTGTTTAGGTTTTATTCAGATTGTTACATTGAATATTTAGTTCCGGCATTGTTTTGCTCGAAATTGCTTTTCGGCAATCCGGCATACTTTGATACAAATTGTGGTTTTGCGCTGAGCAGGTAAATTGATTGCCGATAATGTAACGTGAACAGCCTTAAAAGCGGTCTAATTTGCGGTTTTCATCTTTTAATATAAGTTGTATAATAGTCGAGGGTATTGAAATGAGCAGCGATTTTCTAATAAAAGTACCTAATTTAAAAGAAAGAAGAAGAAAGGAAATATTTTTATTAGTCTCAGGGCAAATCCATATTTAACCAACTACCTACCTACTCAACATTGTGCTGGATGCACACTTGAGTGACCAGTTAGTGCTGGTTTTCAGTAGATGCTAGAGGAGCTACATCACGACCTGTATAATAAATACTATAAATAATATTAATAAATCAATAGATAAAAAAAAATATTAATAAAAATAAAAAATACTAATTATATAACAATCTGTAATATAATCATAATATTTATTTACAGAAATATTTACAGAAATGTACAAAATAATATAAAATACACGTGCAACAGTAGGGCCGTTTAAAACGATCTATAGATAGCTCAACTGATCCAGATCACTGCCAGAGGGCAGCGTTCTCAAGAAACTGGCGGCATTACCACGTTGAATGGCAATGCTAATACGATGAGCCAGATAGGAGCCAGCTCTTGGGTCATGCAACGTATCTACCAGACGCCGTGAAATAATTTTGAATACGCGGTGGGCTCCTGTTCTCCACGGGCTTAGGGTCTCGACTCAAATATGTAGGCCTTATCCAAACCAGCATATTTGCGGTTTTTGAGGTCCTCGGCACATTCAGCCGCCGCACCAGCCCTAACGGAAGTCACCGATAGATGGGATGCGGCCAGGGTGTCTACGCAAGTAGCATCCCACACTAATGGCCTACCCTTCTCCCAAGGGACAAGAGTCATACCATCAGGCCTCTTACCATCATCACGTATCAGACCGCTGGATTCGAGAACAGCTGGTACGTTGACGCTGGTGAGTGCCCGACGAATGATATCGTTAAGACTGGCGTGGCGGGCAATCCTACCGGCGGCCCTATGGCACGATAACCCATGGAGACCAAGCTGGTCGATCGCTGTACCACACTGGCACTGATGAGGGGCGCAGCACCGCGCACCCAACCGCAGACAAATTGCAACTCGGAATGTTGTAGGATCTAATAATGTTCCAATGTTAGATGATGGTAGTGCCAATATCCAATACACAATTATACAAAACCAGTCATTGTGAAACAGTCTAACCTAATCAAATCTAATGTGTTAAAAGGTTTTATATAGGTGGTAGTTGAGTACTAAAATCTTGCAAGTTTTTGATTGCGTATTAAAAATAAATATTGACGTTTGATATAAAAAAACAAACACTAACATGAATAACATTTTAATTCATTCAAACCACAAACCCGAAATTCAGTCCTAAAGCTACAGTACAAAAACTGCGTCCGAATACCAATATTATGCAAAATCGAACAGCGAACACATACAGTTACAAACAAACCAACACTACCGCAAGAAATAGCCCAAATAAATGTAATCGTGGTCTGAACAATAATCATTTGAATACGAATGTACTGATTTTCCGCGTAACATTTATTTTGCGGCCCACCTCTCAATATTGGCGGTATTGCCTTCCCCCGTCTCCCCAATAATACGCGACTTTTACGATTATCTCACCTATTTTTGCCGGTTACGTTCCACTTTTGTTTTTGTTGTTATATGTTTTTATATATTCACACCTTAGATTATAGTAATTTTACGGCTGATGCCGACGGCTGGAGCCTTTGGGTCTCATATTGGTTCGTTACTCATGTCACTAGTCTTTTCTTAGTCAAAGTCAAAGTCAAAGTCAAAGTCAACAATATTTTTATTTAATACAATCACACGGATCACTTTGAAATGCCTTACGTACTAGGTAAATTTAGGTGCCAATTTCTCCTAACCCAAACAGAGATGAAACTTGTCCTGCTTCTAGCCCTTTTTTGTATGCTCCATCTAATTACTAGCTTAACTACAAAAACGAATACAAGATTACAGTTAGTTTATACATTTCAAATTTGTTAGTTAACTGTCTGAGGGCAGAGCAACATGAGGACATGCATTCTTATCAATAAAAAAAATTCTATTACAATACGCTTTCTTCAAAGGGTAGCCCCTTTATTTATTTAGTTTAGTTTAGTCCAAGTAAAATTACGTAACGTAACGTCAACGTAAGGATTTTTGTTTGAATGGTGCTATAATACCACGGGTTTGAATGTACGCTTTATGGGGCGGCGCGGTGCTGCGTCCTACATTTTTATCTATCTAAAGTATAACGTGCATGTACTAGCAACAATTTAAGGTGTATAACGATTTAAATAAGCTTTTTATAAGTGCGTAGATACAAACAGATAATAAAGAAACATACCCGTTCCTTAATTTAAAATTTAAAACCGATTGATGGCTTTCCAAACCCTACTAGAATTATTCTATCTTATCCTACTAATCTATCGTATCTTATACCTAATAATATTATAAATAACTAAATGTACTTGGATATCGGTAAACTAGAATTTCGTGTAGTATCCAGTGACGTTAAAGCTGAGACTTGGCCAGATTGGCACCACATGCGAAAAGACATACTTAATACACACAAAACTTCCTTACCTACTTTATTAGTGTAATGAATCTGTGTGATTATGTACTACGTAAAAAATATCACCATATTCTATTAGATTCTATGTAGAGGTGGATTTGGAATAACTTGTTGACTGTTTTTTATCTACATGTGGGAAAATAGTAGCTAGTATAAAATAAAATAACTGCAAATGTTAAAAGTGTGTTCAGTCATTAGTGCTAGCCACGGACTCATACAAAGTTGTAGTATTAATAGTGTCAAAAATTACACTAAAGTTCCTCCTCTTTTATAATAGCCCCCCAGACTCTAAATAAACTTTCAGGTGAGCCTAATAAAGCATGTCAGCGTAACTGCCTACACTGAAAACGTTTTACAAAACGCTTACATGAAATATTACGCATAAAGAACAATAAACAAAATGTTACCTAATTGCGAAAATGCCTTGACTGTGCTAATTTGGGGGCACGCGATTTTGTGCTCTGAAAGTTGGAAAGCACATTATCATAAGAGCTATTTTGGCAGCGACAGATCGCTAAAGTTCTCTGGCAATACGTTCTCGTAAGCCAGTAGGTATAAAATTATACGCTACAGTGGGATACAGTGAGGTAGGAGTGTGGTGTAAAACTTTACTTAGTTTACAACCCGACCAAAAAAGAAGGTTGTTAATAGTTTGATGTTTATGCGATAGACGCACAGACAGATTAACCAATTTCCAATACCCAATGCAACAAAATTATACGCAATCAGCCTAAAAAATAAACAACAACAAACAGTCTCAAGACTGTTATCCCTTGGCTCGGTAGACCTTAGATCGTAAGTTACCTTAATATTTGAGAATGTCTAAAACAGTAGTGAAAGGTAAGCAAGCATTATAGATTTGGCACACATGCCCGCGTTCTACACAGTAATTAGTATACATACATTATACATTATGGTACAGCAAAATACAAAGTATAAAAAAGTATAAACAAATAAATATTGGTGCACAATTCACACAACACCCCCAAACTAAGCATAGCTTGTTTTATAGTGACCTGATGACTGATAGAATACTTATAAAATTGTTTAATACATAACGTGGGATACTTTGTAACATCCAGACATAAAACATTATTGTTCGTCATACAAATGTCTTTCCCGGCGTTATAGCGTATAGCGTATATAGTTCATCTAATCCAGATTACCACGAGAGGGCAGAGTAATTATACTTTTTTTGAAATTGCTATCTTCAAGTTCAATATAACTCATTAGTGGAGAGCGTCCTCATATAGCCTCCTACCTCACCCTCATACGGCCCAGTATTCATGAGTCGCAGGTAGCCCCAGTTTTTAAAGTTAAGTAGTTTTCGTTCTGGCTACGTTCCAGTGCAGTCGGCGTCACAAATGAGGCTCTATTTCTAGAACATTCCCTCCACCCTTGATAAGATGTTACATTTGCATTTTGATGTAAGTAAAGTAAATGATCCTAGGCAATACCATTGTTTACAAAAACTTGCTATGTTATAGCGCTATTTCGTTTGGTCGCGTGGAAAAGGCATAACATAGATGACTCGAAGTGGTTCTTGTTCTTGTGTTTTGCTTTTCTACAACATAACCAGCAATAAGGATACTACATACTATGACATACAATGAGATACATATAATGACATACATACTATGATGCTTGCAAACCCAGAAGTTTTTTATCACCTCTTCTTCTATCGAGTCACAAGTTCTTTCGTGCTTAGGTAGGCACTTAGGCACTTAGGTAAGCCTTAATGTAAGCTCTCGACCTTGGCAATAGGACCCACAGGAAAGAAAAATCAGTACAAGCGGTATCGGTTCGGTTGCAGGTGCATAACGTCTGGCACCGAGCCGGGCTTGTTCCAAGTTTTCCTTCTCTACTGCTAGCTCTTCTGTTATTCAGCAGGGGGACTAATCCCTAATAGTTTAAAGACTATTGCAGATCGCAGTCGTCTCCATCATCAATCTCCAAGCAGCACTCATCTGGGATCAGTTCCACGTAGAAATCCTCACTCTTTATCATTGCCGGCGCTAGACATTGTTCTTTTATCTATCTGCTCAGTAATTTCATATGATCTAGTGCCTTTCAAACCTAAATACAATAAAACTTGTACGCTACTACTTGAAGGTAGAATATCTTGCACAGTGATGGTACCCAAGACGACTCTTGGTGTAGAGTCCTATTACCGGATTCACACCGAACACAAAGATGTATTAATTACCTTACAAGCAAATGTGCAATTACCTGAGCAAACCCGTGCGCTTACGTCTGCCGACCCAGCATCGCGTCACTCCTGACTAATTTACCATTTATACTAAATAAAATTACTACAAATTATACTTTGAATCCACTTTAATAATTACAACGAATAACCATAACGACCGCGCGCGCCTACATATATTTTTGTGATTGTTTCACCCAAACCAATCAAAGCTTTTATCGTGGGACACAGAAGATTGACGAAATACTTATAACTACTTCACTACATTTAAAATTTATAATTTACATCTAAGTTTCTATTACTTTTAATTTAATAAATTTGATTACAAATCACAGAAATTTGAAACCTGTAATCCCGCTTGTTCTTAACTCTCGGTGAAGAACTACCCGAGTAGGGCAAATTGAAAAACAGTGCTGTGTGGGTAGGTATACCTATCTATTACCTATCTAATAATATCAGATGCTGCATTTGCTCCCATTGACCTTACTAAGCCTAGCGTTTTAAGATATGTTTTTTTTTACCAATTTTGTACCTATCTACAAGGCAAATTAACAATCTTTTATTTATTTACTTATTATCAAGCAGACGCATATGATTTTCACCGTACAGAGTCATAGCCATTTAAAGTCCTTGTATTTTTTTTTATTTATCACGTCACTAGTTAAACTAGTGTGGTGAAAAGATTAATGTGTGCTACAGCTTTCATGCACTATGCACAAGTTTTAAAAATTTTGGGTTCAACGACATACTGGTTTCTTTAGATACAAGCACACATTGAGTTTTCAACTGAAAAACCGACGGGATTAAAATCCATGACATTAGGATTAGTAGTACTCCAGTGCTCGAGATTTAATTACTAGTGGTAGAACTCCTCATATCTTCCTTCGTTTCAAGTTATTTTTATAAACATCAGTCTTGCACGCTTTATCTTTTAGTGTTCCTCCTTTGAGATGATGGAGGTATGGAGAAACTCAAATACTAACCATGCAATCATTAAACGACGGAGCCGCAACATAATGAGCAGACGGGGTTCCACACGTTAGCCATCACTTGCCACTAGTATGTATGCTCCACACAATTCGGACAAGCATTTGGCCCTAGCACCAGTTTCACTTCTTACGTAACTAAATAAATATTCAGTTTAATGGTTGTCTCAGCTAAGTTGGTAGTGCCACTTTCTTCTGCGCTGTATTTTGAGGGTTTTATTCCGTCCCAGGATAAACATTTGCGTGATAAGCGTAGGTGTGATAAAGCATCATAAGTATGTATTTAATAACATATACGTATTCTATTAGTCATATGGTCACCATAATACAAGCTATGCTAAGTTTTAGGCTCTAGTTCTTCGTTCGATGCTCATCTAGGGGCTAGATGATATTGTGTGCATTGTTCACGTCATCAGTTGTCAGTCAATTAAAATGTTTTTTTTTTAAATCATGGTTTTGAACGTAATTTTCAATTAAAACGGGATATTTAGATATGGTTTATCTTGTGGTCATGGCGCATGCAACTGTGCCAAAATATCGGGAAGCAGTAAAACACAACAAATATCCCTTTTTAAGTTGAAATTAATTTAATATGTTATTTAATACACTACGTGTGCAAAGCGCTCATCGATGAGTTCCTTCCGTACCTGGTCAAGGTCAAGCCCAATATCTGATCAACTGACAAGTATGCAAGTTATTGCCTGAGATCACCAATATAATGCTTTATTTGCGATACATGAGTAGTATAAGACGGTATTACTTGCTAAATTTCATAGTTCTTCACGGAAAATATCCTATAAATTTTGATTCCCTTGAGAGTGTCGAAATATACGTTTTTTGCGGCATAAACTTATTACGTTTATTTATAGGTTTTTTTTACAGGTTTTACAGGTCAAAAGACTGTAGACCTGAGTATATCGTTTTGAATTTCAACTCGATACCTCCACGCGTTCCTGAGATAAAGGGTCTTGACAGACAGACAGACGGACGGACGGACGGACGGACAACTAAGTGATCCTATAAGGCTTCCGTTTTTTTTCCTTTTGGGGTACGGAACCCTAAAAATACATAACATTAAAAAAATACAAAAAAATACAGCCGAATGACCTCTGTCATTTTAGGAAGCTGGTTAAAAAGTAGCTCATAATTATACTCGTAATATATAGATGCGTAGTACCTTAAGTACTGGTACTAAGTATATATTCACTGACCACACTGTTCAGTAGTTACTCTGACTTCTGCGTTGTAGCTTGTGGACTCAATCCCCATCCAGAATGAACATATTGTTCGTAATGTGTATCGTAAATATGTATTTACACGTATATAATTTGGCTTCATAGTACAAGCTTTGTTTGGGAATAGATAGTGCTGCGTGCATTGTTGAGCAATATTTATATAATTTACTAGCTGTTCCATTCGTGATTTCGTCTGCGCTTATTAAAAAGAAAAAATAATCTAATCTAAAATAATCTTTTTTACAATTACAAGCAAGTGGATTCGAGAATGGTTTAGATTTATCTAAACGATTCTGAAATCCACTCGAAAACACACATCAAATTTCGTCAAAATCGGACCAGGAGGAGTTAAATTACAAAAACACGCACAGAAGATTTATATAAATAAAGATTAGTACCATCTCATATATTTTATAATGTAGCTGCATTTGGCTAGGCGTTTAAAATTCTGCGTCTATTCTTCTTTGAATACATTTTCTGTGATTAAGTTCACAATTTCCGCACAGACACTGACGCATCAAGACCTGCAATACTGTCTTGGGAAGCCGGCCTTATATAACTCCTTCATCTATGTTTTCCACCAACTCACATGAAAGTGTAGGTCAGTATAAGACTCACTGACGACTCGATAGCACAACAAATGAGTGCTAGCCTTGGTTTGTGCTTCACAGGAATGTAATTGGAATTGTTCTACACAGAATGTTGGTAATTTAAGATTGGTCTGAAGACTCGGACAGTTTAGGGTTGAATCGGAAACTCTACCATAACTGTCAAGAAGTTGGTTAATATCAAGTTCAGAAGTATTTACACGAGCTCTGAAAGTATTTGGAAAAGTCATCGAGAAAGGTATTCTAGTCCAATAATCGTTATTAAAAAAACCCGAGATACCGCTGAAGGAATAGATTTAGGAGTCACTTCTGCTACTCTATTATATTGAATACAACTTTATCTATGAGCTTCTCAGCTATTTATATATCATAGGGTCTTGTGACAGTTATAGTCTCGGCAGAATAACAGCGTTTATTCCAAAAACAGTAGGCATTATGCTGAGTCAGTTGCCAATTTCCTGCTTTAGCATAGAGATATGTATGTATGTATATTTATATTGTGACCTGTGATTTGTTCTTTTCCTGTATTGTAAAATGTGTGCTAAGAAGCAAAATATGTCTGTCTATTTAATCGCTTTAAGCTGACAATGATTTTAAAGATGCAATTGAAAAATTACTACGTAGGAGTAAACCACAAAAAGTATTTACAACCATGGCTAATGCATGGCTACTGTAATTTGGAGCGAACTGTAATTTGACGTAGGGTCAATGCGTCGCTACTATATCGCGACTATAATTCTCAATTTATTTATTTACATTTTTAACAGACTTCATCAAAAAGGAGGAGGTTCTCAATTCGTCGGTTTTTTTTTTAATTTATGTTCACCTATTACTCGAAAACGCCTGAACCGATTGGGAAAATTCTTTTTTGGCAGAAAGGGTGGTCACAGGTGTTTCCATTTAAATTTTATTAAAATCGGTCGAGCTGAAAAATCTACGAAAATCAAAATATTGTATACATCGATGATGTTTTCGTGTACTTCGATACCTCGCTGTCTCATTGGAGTGGTGAGTTCATTTGGCCTACCCATATTATATATATACAAAATACATCTACTTTCCATTAAAAATCCATTAAATAGGCTCAAATTTCATTCAATGATGTCGGTTTTCTTTTTAGTTTTTAAAACGTAATTATTCACATGATGCATGTACTTAAACATGTCATAACAATATTTACGGTTTACACAGAATATGTTTTGTACAATATTAATTTATTGGCCAAATCATCGTCAATCATAAAGTCATTTTAATGTAATGATAAGTTTTTTACAATCTCGATAAAAGCAGGGTCAGATTTAGATTTTAATTGTGATGGATTTGTATTATATAATTTTATGCACACGCACTTAATACTTTTAAATATTTAGATAGTCTAATCTTTGGAGTCAGATAAAGTCGTTTGTTTCTCGTGTTGTATGTGCAACAAACTTTTCTTCATTTACTTTCCTATGGTGCAGATTTTTTACTTTATATCTAACTCCATCGTCATTTTGAAGCATTTGGTTTAGTAGATTTGGGGGTGCAAAAAATCTGTGCAAAAAACCTAAATGATGTCATGAAAATCAAGAAAAATCACTACGTTCCTGATTTTTACCATTTTAACAATAAATTCTCAGTTATCTCCGCACAATTTGCGAACATAAAACGATAGAAAATTAGCAATCTTTTTGTCCCATTTACATTTCATAGACGTTTGCACTTTAAACAACAAAACTGCGCGGTTTGTGAGCGAAAAACGCAACAGAGGCTTTTGTTCAAAAGAATTGAATTAAAAATGGCGACGAGAACGTTTTCTGTTTTTCGCGCACGCCCGACTGCCCACAAATGGACAATTAGCCGGTTTCGAGCTAGGATTAGGCCGTGGCCTCACGTGATCACAAAAAAAAATAAACACGAGAGATCACATACGAGTAAAAATTAAGTTGTTTCATTCTTCAGGTTGAATTGAGACCTCATTGTAACTTTACATATTTAATAGAGTTAGATAGTTTCATGTGAATGCCCCAAAAATTTATGATTATTGATAGTTCAAAAGTGATTTTTAGCGTTCGAGCCAATCTACAGTCATGCTGGATACCCACAGCTTTGCAGTCGTGGTAGGTACCTACATAAAAAGTAGCCGATGTCCGTCCCCATGGTACAATCAATTTCATCAAGAACTGTTTGACCGTTTAGCCGTGAAAAGGTAACAAATAACCACAGATTCTTTTGAATTTATAATATTAGTGTAGTGTGTGCATTTGAATATAAATGCGTACATGATAGTACATTCTAAGCACCCTTTAGCACCCTTGATAGGTTTGTGAAAAGCACTACCTACATACATTTTAAGGGTCGTGATCCAGACAAAACTAAAAGTCAGATTGAAAACAAAGCATAGGCTTTTTGACCTCATTTAATTTAGAACTGTCAGAAAATGTATCGTTTGTTCTCAATGAGAGTTTGAGTTTTGTTGGATTTCTTGACACAATCAATGTCTACCAGTTTGGATTAACAACCGCGGATTAAGTATTACGTCCATTAGGCATTATTTATTTTTTTGGAAAAACAAACAGAAAAATGAAATATTACATTATAATATATTAATCTAGTAAAGTTTACACTAATAAATTAAACTTGAAACGTACAAAAATACGGTGGTTTAATTTTTACAAAAATAAGAACAGTTTAAAAATAATATCTTACATAGAGAATAGATAAATTATTAAAGATCATGAAACAATATACAAAAGTGTTTGAGGTATAATATGTACGAATTATACTAAGTTGAAATGTATGGTTCTTTCTAAAACTAAATTTGGGACATCGTAAGCTTAATAAATTTTATTAATAAATGTTTAATACTAGCTTCTGCTCGCGGTTTTGCACGCATGGTACATACAATAAAAGTAGCCTATGTGCGTTCCTCAGATACAATCTAAACCCATAAAAAATTTGATTGATGCAAAAAAAAAAAGTTTTTTTGATTGGATCGCTACCAAATTGACCGGATCACCCGCTAGGCCAATTTGAAGATTTCCTCAAAATTTCATCGAAATCGGTCCAGCCGTTTTGGAGTCTGTAGGGAACATACATACACACATCGCCTTTTATATATATATATATAGATATAACGTACGTTTCCATTCATATATGACAGCACTTGTAACAATAAATATAAACGACCTCTGTAGCGCAGTGGGTCCGGCTGAGACGCAAAAGGTTGCGGGTTCGATTCCCGCTGCGGGACAAATGTTTGTATGATCTGCAAGTATTTGTCTCGGGTCTGGATGTTTCTATGTATAATATGTATGTGTTTACAAAAAAAAAGTATATAAGTAGTATATCAGTCATGTGGTACCCATAACACAAGCTCTGCTTACTTTGGAGCCAGATGATGTTGTGTGAAATGTTCGAGATTATTTATTATTTATAAACCTTCTGTAATACAAACTCGTCAAAGCTTTGATAGTATCAGAATTTCATAACTCAGCTTTGAAATACGGGCCTAAATCCGCATGGAATTACGCGGGGAGCTAATCAGGCTCACGTCTAGATAAGGTTTTATCCTCCGAGCCAGACGAATAATAAAAGTGCAAGCTACTTGGTGCTGTAGCAGGTTGTAATTTTTCGCGCGTGACGTTGTAATCCTACTTTTGGACTGAGTTTGCAACCAAACAATGTTGTTTGTTCTGTATTTAATGTTGCGAGATTTTTCATTTTAGACTTTATATATTTAGAGAAAGCAAATCACAAGATAATGTTTGGTCTTACACAAGGGATGTTCAGACGGCATGTTATACAATACGAGTACATATCGTACAAGACTTTTGATCTCATGGCTAGGGCTTACATACTTGTAAACAGTGATGGTTTGCAGATCCGTGTGAAGGCCACACACTAAACCACACGAGGCGGTTGCTGACAGTGATAACCTGGGAGGTCATACAATTAAGTGCCGTGTGAATACATATCAATGGGATTTAGAGGTAATGATTTGACCTGCAGAATTATGTCAACGTCAGCTGTCAGGTGTTTAAGGTCTTTGCACATTCGGATAAATGTCATTTTAAGAAAAAGAGGGAAGAAAGAATAATGAAAGGATACGGCTGAATAGCGGAAAAGGTCTGTTGTGTTTTAGATAGATTATCTTGGAATAATGGAAAATGGCCTGCGTGCAAATGTATCATCTTTATATCATGGTCAGTATAGTTGAGTGATTGTCCAGTAAAAGTTTTGTTGAACTACGAAACTCCGTAGTGTTATATTGTATGAACCCGGAGCAGTTCCACTCAGGCGAAAGTCGAGTCAGGCTCTCCAAATGCTATATGAGACACTAGAAAGTCATATCAGTCGACATTATTATTTCTTTGATCGTCTTAAAGTAATTACTTCGAACCCATTGTATAATTACATTTATTCACAAATTACAGTAATCAATTTTGAATGGTTATAATAATCGCATAATTTATTCGATCCAAGTGCTAAAATTTTGGCAGCAATATCCGAAATTACTTTACTGCCCAAAAACTTCCTTCCCTTTGTATTAGTGAGTATAATGAAAACATTAATTCAGCGAAAGTAGTCGTCAAAACAAACAAACTTTCCGTCTTTATTATATCTTAAAGCTTTAGTTTCGAGAAGCAGTTGTCCGCTGTTTACAGGATCTGTCCCTTTATTTTACTAACCAATCGTTTTAAAATGATATAGGTTTTTCAATGACTTTTAAAAGCTTTGCAACGTAGGTGTGTAAAATCTATCGTACACACTTTACTACTGATAGCTGGATTTTTAGACCTTAGCTCTTAGTTAGTTACAATGAACCCAAAGCCCTGTCTATGCTGCTAAAATTAATTTTATAATTACATTTTAAAAACTAAAAAAAAAAACGATTTCTTTGAAAGAAATTGAGCCTATTATACATTTTTAGTGGAAAGTAGATGAATTTTGTATATATATAATATAGGCCAAATAAACGCACTGCTTCAATGAGACAGCGAGGTATCGGAGTTAAGCGAAAATATCATCGATGTATACAATTTTTTGACTTTTAAAGACTTTTCAGCTTAACCAATTTCGATAAAATTTAAATGGTACTTTAAATTTAAGTAACCCTTTCAAACACAAAAAGAATTTTTCAAATCGGTTCAGGCGTTTGCGAGTAATCGGTGAACATACAAAAATAAAAAAAAAATTATAATAAGTAATCCCGGACATTTTACACAACATAATTTGGCCCCAAAGTAAGTAGAGCTTGTGTTATGGGTACCACATGACTCAGCCGGACCTAAGCCCACTGCGCTACAGAGGTCGTCAAAAAAGATTCCAACGAATTGAGAACCTCCTCCTTTTTGATGAAGTCGGTTAAAAATGGCCGACATTTGTCATTTTGATGCAATGGCATAACAAAATTGAGGACCTGATCATATTCTGAAATACTTACTCCTTTCTAAACTTTGTACTGTGCATTTTATTCAACTCACGAAAATTCACGATTTAAAGAACCTATCCCTTGATTTTACTAACCAATCGTTTATAAATGATATACGTTTTCGCGACGCGACGTTGAAAATTTAGCAACGGTGTGTAAAATTTATCGTACATACATTGCCACTGATGTTTGGATTTTTGGACTTTAGATCTTAGTTAGCTACAATGAACCCTAAGTTCTGCTTATGCTGCTAAAATTCATTTTAAAATGGCCTCCGTTGTCGTTTTGAAGTATTTAATGATTTGAATTTATATTTGGAATTTGTAACTTTTAATTATGTATTTAAATGTGTAAATGTGTTTGTAATTGTGTTTTTATTATGTAATTGTATCGTGTAATCTATGGACTATGGATCCGAAATAAATTATTTTTAACGAAATTGAGGACCTACAATTCCTTTCAAAACTTTCGTAAATTGTACTATATACATTGAAAAACACATGGTAATTACGTTTAGTCGGTCAGCCGCACCACGTAGCATATATTTTGTTAGTACAAAATTACTCACAAAACGTTTGACCGATATAGATAACTCAACTGATCTAGAACATAAGACGGAAACGTTCCCAGAATGCTGGCGGCATCGCCACGTTGAATGGCGTAGAGCCAAATCATATACCACCTTTTGGGTCTCGCTTTTAATCTATATAGATTTAATGATTCATACCTGAAATGGTAACAATCCAAAAGAAATTATAACTGACGACTGGATGATTATACTTGACGATGAATTTCTAGTGTCTAAATTTTAAATAATTTGTGCAATTTTATATTAGACTAGCTGGAACCCCCGTGACTTCGCCCGCGCGTTTCACACCACCCGTTAAAAAGTTCCAATACAAACTTTGAAATTTTACCACTTAGTTTGTAAAGTCCAGAAACACGTGTCCATTTGTTTTGCATTTTATTTATTCCTATCAAGTTTAAAGCAAATAGCACCACGCGTTAAAAAGTTTCATACATTCGTTTTAACCCTTTTTCACCTTCTTAGGGTTTGAATTTCAAAAAATCCTATCTTAGTGGGTGGTTTTGCTGTAATAGGAAGCTATTTTCCAAATTTCAGCTCTCTAGCTTCAGCGGTTTCGGCTCGGAGATGATGAATCAGTCAGTCAGTCAGTCAGGTTAAGCTCTTTTATGGGTATAGATATAGATTAGAATTAGACAGATATTAGATTAGATAGATATCTTCAATTTCAAAACTCATGTATAATTTTGTCGATGAAGAAGGTGATACCGATGTGAATCATGAACGCAATCGGACTGCAGATCAAACTCCCCTGATGATTCTCTAGCTAGATGAATTGAAACTGTGTCAATGTAAATGTGAAGGTAAAGGTTTTGGAGAGAAAATCAGTCAAGGTATGGTGATTTTTTTTTCAAAATCTGAGATCATCTGTCACGAAGCGGCTTGGGTAGTTACAATTCTAAGTCAGCTTATGTGAGCCCTTGTATAGATAAAAGGAATAAGAATGTAGGAAATAATATTTTGTAGCTTTTTGATGCCACCCTTATGTCTTTAAAGGATTATTTAATGCAAAAATATTTAAAAAACTTTCATCTAAAAATTCAGTTACAATTTTCTTTTGAAGGATAGCAATAATATAATTAAAATTCTATGGAGATTCTTCGCGTGTCTCGAATTTTTATCGTTTTTATTATTTTTTTCCGGCGAAACTTACTTGCCAAGTTCATCGCCAGTACGATGGAAATATTTCAAATACTAATATTATTTTTGGTGGAATAATATTGAATATCTTTTGTCACAAAAAAATGTAGCTGGTTTTATTTTAACCTAAAATACAAAACTGAAATTCTAAAAGCCAAAAGGAAACTTCAAACATACTTCTATTTATTTTAACTGGCTTCCAAAACAAGACGGAGGTTCTCAAGTCGGCTGTTTTTTACATGTATTTTTTATATGTTTTTTGTATTATATGTATCCTCATATCTCCGCCAATTAATACCCGATATTTTTATAATTTTTTTAACCTTTAGAGTGTACTTCCGAGGTGGTCCCATACAAGTTTGGTGAGGATCTGATGATAGAAAACTTGATAAAAAAGTTGTCAGTTGTCAGTTCACCACTCAAAGGTACCTATTTAGGTACTTTTGAGTGGTCAACAGAACTCTTCAACAACAAACAACTCATGTCGATATTAAAGCACTGCATTGGGGATCTCATGCAATAACTCCATGCATACTTGTTAGTTGATCAGACCTTGGACTTTGAAGATATCCTACTGAACTCTTCAACTACAAGCAGCTCATGTCTTGCATTTCAGGCATTGCATTGGTTATTACAGGCAATACCTAACAGAAGCTAGTCAGTTCATCAGACCATGAGCTTTAAATGTACCTTACGGAAATATCGGAAGTAGGTTTAGTATTTGTTTTTTGATAATACAGGTTATAGGACCTAATAAGTATAGGTTATAGGACCACGAATGAACACTAAAATTGTTTTTAGTAGGGGTCTACAATCCCCCTATTTTTTTATAGTACCTAATCGTATCTAATTTGGTTTCAGTTTTGTTAATTTCGGAGGTGGGCGTTTACATTTTCGACAAAGTTTATCTAACTTCTGTGTAATGCCATCTTTCCATGTTTTTTGTATATCCTTGTTTAATCTCCTGAAAAATCATTGTTTTTGTTATTAAGTTGTCTTCTTCTTCTTCCTCTTATCGTGTTACTAGTTAGTCACTAGTGTGATGCATGGGTTAAAGTGCGCCTCAGGGGCTCTTTTCGTGCAACTTGCATGTCTTAGAACTTTTTTAAGACTTCAGTAATTCACAGAACTAAAATATAAAGAGATATATACATAAAGATAGATACATAAATATAAATATTAGTAGACAATGCACACAACACCATCTAGTCCCAAACTAAGCACAGCTTGTAATATGGTGAATATATGGCTGATAGAATACTTATATATTTTTAAATACATACATTAGATACCTTATAACCAGACAGACACAGAACAAACATCTTTGTTTGTCACACAAATATGTGTCCTAGGAAAGAATCGAACCCTCAACCTGCAGCGCAGAAGGCAGAGCAACTACCAACTGAGCTGACAAGCCGTCAAAACTGTCAAAGCTGACATATGGAATGATGCTTAAAAATGCTTACCACAATACGAATACTATCTAACCTCAAACTATCGAGATCGAATGTGGTCGTATGTGCTCATGTATTTTTATACATGAGGACATACGAACACATCCGATCCAATCTAACCGATTCCGACCATTCTTGGTATGTATTGGTCCAGGATACCTACCCTATATATAAAGATTACTTTGTGGTATCTAAGGTTATATAATCTGCAAAATTTTTAACTCTTTGTACACTAAAGCTGGTTATACATTTCGCAAAATTTCTCAGATTATCATCAAAAAATTGCAAACATCTCGTTGTTTACCGTATCCTTAAAAGAACTCGGCAGTAACGAAGTTATCTTGGGAGACTAAACGTCCTCTCTGCGTAAGACTCCGCGCATACCAGACGATAAAAAGTTGCTGACTCCTGTTTCATTGTTGTCATTATCATCATTGGCCTTTGTTCATCTGTTAAAGATGATTTAGGTGGCGTCAGTAAAGTTACAGAGCAGTTAATTGTAATTGAAAACTTTCGGATCCACTCCAGCAAGTTGAGGTGGGTGAAGTTTCCTCTCCACTGACGTCACTCTGCCTGGGATTCTGTTTCATAGCGCAGGCCTTCCCAGGTACCCACACTTACTTCTCGAACTTGCCAACAGGACCCGCAGAAAAGACGAATCAGTACATGCGGTGTCGGTTTGGTTGCAGGTGCATAACGGCTGGCACCGAGCCGGGCTTGTTTCAAGTTTTCCTTCTCTATTGCTAGCTCTTCTGTTAGTCAGCAGGGGGACGCATTGACGCATTGTTGTCAACATACTCGTATATAGTTTACCTGGTAGACTCGAAAGCATGAGTCCATTTTGGTGATTACAACCGCAGTTCCTATATTCTTGCATTAAAGCAGTAGTGTTTAATCAGTTTTAAGTTTTAAAGTCTCCGAAGCAAGATATTTTACTAGACCAATAGACAAAAGAACTTATGTCTAGGGCCGGCATCCTGCTTGTGATATGTCCTTGAATTAAAGTGTCAGGTTATGGTAACCATCAGATGAGCCTTATGCTTGAATGTTGGCTGTTGTATAAAAAAAAATGAGGGAGCCTTAGCTCACTTAGCTGAGCTTAGCTTTTTTTTATACATCAATAATGTAAGACTACTGTAAGCAGTAGTCCAATCTGTAACATCTGTTTTTTTTTTTATCATACCTACGTTTGACCACGAACTTGCCTGATGTTAAGCGACGATGTGGCCGACGATGGGGCACGCAGGTCTAGAAGATACCTATTCACTCTTGACTTGAAGAGACACAAATTGTAGTTTTCAGGAAAGACATACGACAGCAAATCATTCCAATCCTTGACTGTACGCATTATAAATGTGGAAGCAAAGCGCTTTGTTCGTAAGGGTGGTAGACTGACAAGGTATGGATGATATTGAGCGGTGCGTCAGCTTGTCCTGTTGTGAAAAGGAGATGGTGGAATGAGATCATGCAATTCCTGGGGACATTCTCCGAAATGTATTCTATAAAAGATCGAAAGGCAAGCAACTTCACGACGGTGCTCGAGACTCTGGAACTTAGTCTCAGCGTTTAGCTGCTCACCTATCACCCTCAATGCTCTACGCTCAATCGAGTCCAAAGCACCCAGCTGGTGTTTGGCTGAACCATCCCACAGATGGCAGCAATACTGCACCCGACCGGACTTGAGCTTTATATAAAGTGGAAAGCTGTCCAGGTGTGAAATATTGCCTCACCTTGTTGAGGATGCCAAGCTTCATGGCAGCAGTCTTGGCCTTGGACTCAATATAGGAGCCAAAATTGAAAGTCCGAGTTAGTGAAACTCCCAAGAGTTCGAGATGATCTACAGATACCGGTACATTTCGGAAAACGGGGACTTGGAGAAACTGACTTTTTTTCGCCGAAAAGAGACAGGCTTGCGTTTTGGATGCGTTGAATTTAACAAGATTGGCATCGCCCCAATCGGACACGACCTGGAGTCAAATCCATACGCATAAGCATCTCGTCTCTGTATTTCTACTAGCGAGCCTTCTGTAACACCTTCTTGCAGGACTTGGCGGCCTGATTAAGTATCCGTGGCTTTGCTGTTGCGAGCGTCAGCCCAAGCAAGGTAAGCTGCACATTAGGTATCGGGTGGCGAGTATGACGATACAGACTTCACCACACAGTGATCGGAGGTGCCCAAAGGAGGCAGCACCGATACTGAATGGCTATCCGGTTCGTTAGTCAGCAACAGGTCCAAGCAATTGGCTGTGTGGCCCTCAACGTCTGGTACCCTGGTAGCCTCGATCACCATCTGAGTGAGATTATGTGAGAGAGCAAGTTTATAAGCTTCTCTACCAGCATGGTCAGTAGACTGAAATGGAAACAGCCAATGCTGGTGATGAGCATTAAAATCACCCAGAAGTACCAGTTGGGCATCAGGGTAACGTTGTTGGCCTACATTCGCCGCCTCGCAGATGTAATTAAACAGCCTGGTTGTCTCAAGGTCTCCAGTGTGAGATCTATATAATCCGGCGTAGATTATTTTATCTAGGCCAGTATCCACCAAAGCCATAAATCAGAGAAATTGGGCTCTTCAAGGTCACGTAGACGCAGACAACTAATGTCTGCGTCTACGTGATGGGGCAGCCTTTCATGAACGGCTAATTCACTACTTGGGCCCCCTACAACCTGCGCTCGGCCAGCGGAGAACCGTGCTTCGGATCCCGCTACCCTCCTTGTCTAGCCTCCGTGCACACCGGCGCTGTTTTGATCTCATGATTGCCCTAGCAAAAATCCAGAGCAAGAACTGCTCAAACCCGTCACTTCCACATTAGCTGCACCAGACATCAGTCCGAAACACGACATCGTCGCTTCACGGACTGGTTTTTTTCTAGTGGCTGGTGACAAGCCGCGGCCGAAGTCTACCACCAGAAGAGTTGCTACCCGTTTGGCACTACCCAAGGATCACGTGTAGGGTTACTATGAGTATGCTCCGACGGACGCGGCCAACTTCGACCCCCAAATTTTAATTGAATTTTATAATTAGCACTATTAACATTTTGTCCGGAATTAGTTTACAACATACCTATGTATAACAGCACACTTTATACTTACACAATACTGTACGTTAAGCATACAGTTAATTTTACATATTATTTTTTATTATAATTATTTATTATTGTTGATATTACACATATAAAACAAATAAAAAACTACCTTTATCAATGGAATGTTAATCGTTGAGACTGAATCTTTGGTGGAAGCAATGTGCTTAGCTGGTCAGTGCTGGTATTTATTGTATTGATGTATTGACTTCTCACTCAATGTATGATTATAAAGTTACACTGCATACAATGTTGTATGCAGTGTAGCCAATATTTTTACAAGTTGAGGTAACTAAGAATGTCATAGCAGAGTTGCAAGTGTGCGCGGGTCTTTTAACGTCGCATTTACGTTCCATAAAATACAAGACGAGGAAAAACACTGAGCGACGTACAAGGCTAAATTTAGTTAGCATAATACTGATAAGATTGCTTACTTCCGTAGAAAGGCACTCCGCGATCACTTTGTATGCGACGGCGGCTTAATGCTGTAAACTCCTTAAATAATGAAACGCATTTTTAAACGCAGTGCAGTATTTAAGTAATGTAGATTTGATTACATTTTTTTATCTCGTCTTCAATCTTTGATAAATAATAATAATAATAATAATAATAAATGACTGAGGTATATAAAATCAGCACTCATGTAGCACACCCATAAAACCTCGACTCTTTCAAGCAGTCTTTGATATTCGACGACGAAGTGTACACGGAACCTTAGGTACATTAATCTCGCAAAAAACGTACCTAATTTTAGTTTTAAATATTTATTGTCTAATAATTAAATATAAATAAAAAGTTAATACCGTACATTTTACCAGCATCATCTGGCCCCAAAAAAAGCAGAGCTTTTGTTATGTCCCGCGACTGAAATCCAACCCGCACCCTCTGCATGTCAGGCGTGGCTTTACCACTGCACCAAAATGATCGTCAATTTGTATATATTTACAAAAAAAAGTACTTAAGTAGTATATCAGTCATGTGGTACCCATAACACATGATCTGCTTGCTTTGGGGCCAGATGATGCTGTGTGAAATATCCAGCACTATTTATTTCATATATTATGTTGATAAGCTAGAGGTTTATTCACGTATTATTTTGTCAATGGAGGCAATGAAAATGTTACTTTTGTTATTTTTGTGTTGTGTGTTATTTTTTTCACCAAGTCGGTTTTATTCAGCCGATTTTTATTATCAGCCAGTATCTTTTTAATCTAATGCAAACTTTTTATATTAATCTTAATGCGAGATATTAAACCTCTGTGGTAAACTTTGATTCTTCATATTTTTAGTTTCATTAGGTATATTTTATCACAGTAGGTAGATTAGTATTTGAAAGAAAATTAATTTACGAAAATTTGTAAATTACGCACCTTGCTAAAGAGAGTAATTAATGCACTCGTGTAATTTCAGTGCCCTCGTTTCCGCTCGGGCACCAACATAACACTCGTGCATTAATAACTCACTTTGCGCTCGGTGCAACAATCTACTATAATATCTATAACATAAATAATGCCGTTCATTTCACACAGAATCATCCGGCCCCAAAGTAAGCAGTGCTTGTGTTATAGATTCCACATTTTCAAATGATGTGGCGTTCTTACAAACAAGTCGGCACCATGATTTTGTGATCGCATATACATCACATTGGCAATATATTCCTCTGTAGCTATCCAAATTTGACAGATATCAATAGAGATATGAAAAGGGTCGGTCCCCACTTATGCTACACGATTGATATTACCGCAAAAATTGCTATTCAAAAGAATATCGAGTTCTCTGTACGGCTTAAATTTACATAGCTTAGTTTTAGTGTCAATAACTCTTATGGGCTGCTACATAAGGGTTGGAATGGGCTGTAGATTTGCGTGAGTGGCTTAACGCTAGTGGAATCCCTAAGGCAATTTTATGGTGTTGGGAATTTCATGTTCATTGACTATCGGAGGTTTTAGTGAAGAGCTCATTGTGCGGTACCACTCAATACCGTATTTTAGATAAGTGGGTATTTTTCAATGCTTGGTATTTTGAATACAGATTCAAGTATCTTAAATCTTATAAACGGCTTTTTTGTGTTTTTTTGTATAACATATTGCTATTAGTGGGTACCTGGGAAGGCCTGCGCTATCAAACAGAATACCAGGCAGAGTGACGTCAGTGGAGAGAAAACATCACCCACCTCAGCTTGCTGGAGTGTATCCATGAACAAAAGTTTTCAATAACAATTAACTGACGCCACCTAAATCAATTTTAACAGATGAACGAAGTATAATGAAAAATTACTTAACCATTAAACAATGTAACCACCTATTTGTGAGAGAAATATGAATAAATTATTATTAAATGATGATTGCTATTAAGGCATTGCATTGGTGATTTCTGGATTAATAGGAACTTGTTAGTGGTCAGACCATGGGCTTGACCTTGATCATGAAGGTTTCCCACGGAACGCATCGATGACAATAATAAAATTTATAGCAAATAGAGTAGGAATTATTGGTTATTTAATATCACAGGTTTTGATATTCAGGGTTAAAAATCCGGTCTTCAGTTTTTTGTAAAAATATATATTTATAGATCTCTTCTATATCAAAATCACATTATTAGCCAATGTGACGAAAAAATATGTTGCTATCTTTATTAATTGACATTAAACAGGCTAACCATACTTAAAAAAACAATTCACACACCCACACACACATACACACCCACGCACAAACACACATAATTACATACAAGCATCACACCTTGATTACTGTCGGTTTATTTTGTTAATTTTAATGTCAATCCGTTATTGGCTGTCGGTTATAAATATAAGTTTTGTGTATACTATTTTAAGAGCTCTGGATTTTCTACAACGAATAAATAAATAAACATTAACATTAGCAAATTTTCTGATTATGATAGTAGTTATTTAAAATGCGCTTACTGCCCCGGCTTTGCCCGCGTGGATATATTATCATCCCTCCAGCCCACCTGATGTTAGGATGGTATAACTTTGTAAATACAATTTAACTGTAAAATATTTTATTTTATTATGGTATCCAATATTAAACACGTTTAATATTGACAACGCGAATACAAAATTCCTGAAATATGTCAGTAAATGTAAGCTACTAAAATATAAACTAGAATACAGTGATGTAAGCGTATATTTTAGAGGATATAATGTTTTGTTGGAAAATATTGTGAAAACGATATGTTTGTAAAGTGCCTTTTATCCAGTCGCGTAAAGAATAAAAACACTAATATTACTTCCACTTATCTGATGCCTAGCTAGCTATGTAGTGCTTCTTATTTTTCTTCCATCTTCGTCTTCGTTAATGGCATGTGTCATAATGATGACAGTTTTGCCAGTGTTAAGTAAATGTTTGATTATAAAGTCTTAGTCGAATGTCGATCGTCATTTGTATATTCTAAACGTCATCGCGGAATGGCTGCCTATAACTTTCTAGGGTTTCCTTGTTGTTCAAATTACACTGCACCATAATACACTTATAATGAACTGGTCCATTCTTGTGCTATGCAGTCAAAATTTATTGATTAAAATTCCGTTAAGATTACTGAATAAAACATGCAATAGATGCAATAGAAACATGGAAAAAAAACATTAAATTTGAAGTGCTATGTTACTGTTACATGAAATGACAAACGAAGAATACTTTTTCTTTCTATAATACAATACAACAACAATGTGACAATTCTGACAATATAAAATGATAGATAGATAACACTTATTATGTCACTCAAAATAAAGAAGTAAATATAAACAAAAGTTTACAAAATTTCATATTAATTTCTTAGTATCTAGGCATTTAGGTACATGTGGTGGTGAAATGGTACTCAGCTCAGCATAATGCTGCCGCATGTTATCTTGTGACAGCGGCTGATCTTCCGCTGAGGCCAGTATTAATTTCGCGGACATCTTGACTCGAATCAGGGTGCGTACTGTTGAAATCGATAAACTATATCGTGTTAATAATTGAGCGAAACGATGAACGATGGAACAAGTAACATATCTAATGACAATAAATATTGTAATCGGACGATACAATAATCTGAATTTACAACGAACAACTGTCAATGCAACGAAATTTGACGGACAGCCGATATCGATATATAGATACGATAACGTATCGATACATCGATATCGGCGCGGTTCAACGCCCAGGACTTACAAACAATTTATTAAATTAACTTAAAATATACAGAAAACACCCATAGTATGGGCATACAGTCAGCCTGCGACCATGGTTATTGAACATAATCAAAACGTCTGGAAATAATTAACAGGTAATACTCGTTAAATACCCGTTAAATGACTGACCAGTCAGCTCAGTTGGTAGTAGCTCTGCCTTCTGCGCTGTAGGTTGGTGGTCGATTCCCTCGCAGGACAAATATTTGTCTGATGAACAGGTGCTTGTTCTGTGTAGGTACTAATATTATAAATGTGAAAGTAACTCTGTCTGTCTGTTTGTTAAGTTTTCACGCCTTAACCGCTAAACCGATTTTATCCATAAAAAGGCTACTTTTTATGTAGGTTTCTTGTATGCGAAGCCGATGGCAGCAGCTAGTAAGCATATATTTATAACTTTAGAAATATTTTTTTTAATATTTATTTTTGTATTTCAGCAGTCATTTGGTGTAGTTGGTCTAGTTGTATTAGGTCTACTTGGTGTTGTGTGCATTGTCAATAAACTAAAAATCTGATATGTTACTCCACCCGTGTTTTTATTTAGTATCGTCATTAAAATTCACGTTGTATAAAACCTTGCTTTCAATGTTGCTTCGACATTGTTTTCATTTAATTCATGGCATGCTCCGACTGCGAAACAACACAACTGACCAACGATGTGACCAACAGAAAAAAGTACCGCCAATTCTCTGTTGTCAACGCAAGAAAACTATTTTAAAGTTAGATTGAGTTCAGCAAACTGTATCCACAGCATTTCGTACGGTTTTTGTGAGATGCGAGAGATGGTGGGGGTCGCAGGGTTTATTACACACTATATAAAGTTTTGACGATGTGGGATCGGAATTATTTTTGTTTGAGTAGTTTTGTACATGGGCGTCATAGTTTATTGAAATAGGCTTACTTTGTGGTGCTTATTTTGTATTGTTAACTAGCTCATGACTGCGGATTTGTATGCGTGGTACTTACATATAAATTATTATAAATACTTACGGGTATTTATCGCGTTTATTTACTTATTTTTCCCGACGTTTCGACAGGTTTACACTCTGTCGTGGTCACGGGATGACTCAATACCCGTAAGTATTTATAATAATGTGTTCTGATCGCGTAAGTTTAAAAAACCTTACATATAAAGTTACCTAGTCCGTCCTTAATATACAATCTATCTTCTTACCAAATTAAATCAAGATTCGTTCAGCCTGTTGGCCTTGAAAACGTAACAAAGAAACAGACCAGTTATTCGTTTAGATATGGAGTTATAAATGAAAGCATATGCGTATGTATGGGTATTTGCATCACTTATTTATAATTATTACGATATAGAGCAAAGCATTCTGAGACGCAGAAACTTACGGGTTCGATTCCCGCCGCGGGACAAATGTTTGTATGATCTGCAGATATTTTTCTCGGGTCTGGGTTTCTTTGTATGTATGTATTAAGAGTAGAGTTTATAAGAAGTGTATCTATCAGTAAGCGGAGCTTGTGTTATGTTAAGGAACCACTTGACATATATTTTTTTGAATACATTCATATTATACAATATGGTTTCACGATTTAAACACAATCATGCCATTTGAATGCATTATTTATGAATTATTTGTCTCAGTTCTTGGTGTTTCATGTATAATATGTATGTATTAACAAAAGAAAAAGTATTTAAGTCATGTGATACTCATAACACAAGCTATGCTTACTCTGGGGCTAGATGACGCTGTGAGAAATGTCCGGCATTATTTTAATTATCCGTGTTTTTTAAAACATCGTAACAATAACACTTAGTTTTCAAGAGGTGAAGCTGATCTCGGCACTCGCCTTTGTACACTTTATAGTCTATTTTAGTGCAAAATAGTGGCAATATATTTAATCCCCATAGAGTGTCTACAAGGAATACTTAGTGTGAGCTATCTCGTAAATGTGTCGCTATCACGAATATAGAGTTGATAGTTAAAGCCGAAGGTTTGCTGTTCGGTTTTGACTAGTTTCGGGTGATTCGGCTTTTTGTATACGTTATACTAATACTTGAACCACTCCTTATTGGTGATTTTCTAAATATAAACTAATATTATAAAAGAAAGATTTGATTTTATGTATGAATGTTTGAAATGAACAAATTCTAAAATTTCTTTACCGATTTAAAAAAACGTTTTTTATTTGTACAAAAATATTAGAGCTTCCTATGAGAATTAAATTAATGTATGTTTAATACCCAAGGTATTAAACATTTTAAATATACCCATAAAAGTGATTATTTAGCATGCCGAGAACTATCGATGATAAATAAAATAGTGTACTACGTGTTCTTACAATAAACATTTCTTATTTTTTTTTAATTATGTACTTACATAAGTACCTACTTGAGTTCGAAATAAATTGACTGTAAACTCATACTAACAAAATGGCTTCAAGTGTCAAAAATTTCGCTTTAGTTTACTAGTTTCGTTTAGTATTACCATTGCCACTATCCAATTGCTCCCAGAGCCAAATATAGACAAAATAGTCTGTCTTTTTCAGTTTCAATCCAGCGCTCGGCAGAGTCTTGGTGTTTTTCCGTTACAGTGCGGAGCTAGTCAATTGTTTCTTACGGAATAAATTGGCAAAATAGTACTTAATATTTTCTGTTTAATGTTCTGTCTACATATTTTGAAAAATCTACATTTAATGCCAAAAACTTAAGCAAGTTAAAATATTTAGTTTGCCAATGGGTTGTACTTACGTTCCGTGTCAATCGTTTTTTGATAAACCACTGAGGTTTTGCATCATTAGAGATTTACATCGATCTTCATCTATACCTACGAGCTTAACCTTACTGACTGACTGACTGATTCATCATCGACGAGCTGCAACCGCTGAAGCTAGAAAGCTGAAATTTGGAAGGTAGCTTCCTTTTACAGCAAAAGCACCCCACAGGCGGGATTTTTTAAAGTTCAACCCCTAAGAAGGTGAAAAGGGGTGAAAACGAATGTATGAAAATTTTAACGCGTGGTGCGATTTGCTTGAAATTTGATATGAATTAATAAAATGCAAAATAAATGGACACGGGTTTTACAGCAAAAGCATCTCACAGGCGGGATTTTTTAAAATTCAACCCCTAAGAAGGTGAAAAGGGGTGAAAACGAATGTATGAAAATTTTAACGCGTGGTGCGATTTGCTTGAAATTTGATATGAATTAATAAAATGCAAAATAAATGGACACGGGTTTCAGGATTTTTCTAAATAACCCTAAAAAAGGGGTAAAATGGGTATCAAAGTTTGTATGGGAACTTTTTAACGGGTGGTGTGATTTCTTTGAAATTTGGTTTGGATACCTAAAATGCAAATTAAATGGACATGTGTTTTAGGATTTTTAAAAATTGTATTTATCTCTTTTTCATTTTACTTCTCATAAAGGAGTAAAATGAGGTGTGAATGTTTGTATGGAAACTTTTAATGGGTGGTCAGGTGATTGGTTTGAAACTTATGAATAAAATTTGGCAAGGAGATAAATTGCATCCTGGGGATGGATTTAAGCTACAAATTCTTTTAAAAAAAAATCAGACAAGTCGTGAGCAACAGCTAGTAAACAATAAAAATAGTAGCTTTGCTATCTAGATCTATTACTTAGTGTGATGAAAGAATTAAAGTAACGCATTAAAGGCTCCTTTCGTGTACTTGGCACAGGTTTTCAAACTCAGGATACCAATTGCTTTGTCTCGTTCTGTTTAAAAAGAGACACAGATTATTAATTTGGCCGAAATTTACCGAAATTTGCCAAAATGTACCGAAATGTGTGGCCAGTCACTAGTTTCTAGTCTAGCAACATTGAATGTACGAAAAATAGAGGTGCTATTTTGTTCCATGGTAATCTACAGATGGTTGTCGCCTAACGATCTTTGTCATTAGAGCTGAATATTTTTACGACTTTTTTAATAAAACTGGTCGCATGATAGTTGACACCAAATGTGTTATAAACAACAATATAACAGAAATGGCTTTGAATGTTGCCATCTTCTTTAATTAACATTGGAATGAGAAATACATTAATACATTAAATGTGATTATGAAGAAGCTACCTCAACGTTAACTCAGGACAGAACGAAAGCGCTCAAATATAAACTTGACAAACGGTTACTCATTTAAATAGTGATCGCGTTGAACTTTGGTTATCTTTGTAGTTCTGTTAATAACAACTCAGTCAACTAATTTGAATACAATGAATACAAAACAATCATTTATTTGCGACAACACTGATAGGGAAAAAAAGAGTGATAGCAACTTAAATAAGATACAACCATGTTCTGCTCCATAACATGTTAATTAAATGTCAATTTAAAAAAAAAAGTACATATTATAAAAAAAATAAAAAATAAGTTCATTCGTTTGGTAGCTAAACTACCACAGACAGATACAGACGCTTTAAATTTAAAATAACCGTCTGTTGGCGTCGAGAATTAATAAACTTCATAATATAAACATCAAACGCCATTAAATCCAACACTACTTCAGCAACTCCAAAGAGATTATACCATCTTTTAACAAACTCTAGAGTCTTAAACAAAGAGTTTTACACCGCCACAAATATTTAGCGTCCTCCCACCAATAGCTCCCTGAGGTACCCCCTGTTTCATGCATAATGCAGACTTTCAATTGTCTGGTACAGTTGGTGTTCGCGTTTAAAATTCATTCTGGAACTCTGCTCGGCTCCTTACTGCCAAGGGGCCAACGCTTATCGTTTCTTATGTACGAACGGCTTTGTCTGACAGTATTTTTTCACTAAACGAATACCCGATGCCGTGTCTAGTGAAATGAGAGTTCCATTTCTATCTATTCCTCTGTAGAGAAACTCGTGGTCTCGTCTACTGTGCTCGTGATTATGTAAGGCTACGGCTGTAGTTATAAATAACGTGAGCGTTGTCATACATAATCATAGATTTGTAGTCCCGTGTTTCTTAAAACATATACCTCGACGGTCATATTGACGACCTCTGTGGCGCAGTGGGCTTAGATCCGACTGAGACGCAGAAGGTTGCGGGTTCGATTCCTGCCGCGGGACAAATGTTTGTATGATCTGCAAGTATTTGTATAATATGTATGTATTTACAAAAAAAAAGTATATAAGTAGTGTATCAGTCATGTGGTACCCATAACACAAGCTCTGCAAACTTTGGGGCCAGATGATGCTGTGTGAAATGTCCATTATTATTATTATTATATTATTATTATTATATGTTTCTGTACATTGATATTCACAAATTTTTTTTTTTAGGTTTAAAATAAATATAGAGCTCGGGTTATTGTAGTACAAAAAATACACATATATCAAACCTTAAACAAAAACTTTGTCTCAAAATATTTTCTTCAACAAACTAAGGTACCTTAGTTATTTAGTATCAAAGCTGTGTTAGGTAAGCTTAGAATTACATTTTTCTTTCATATAAAACTCTGAACCTTTACGTCAAATAAGTGTTAAGAAATTCATGTTGGGATTTATTTTTCAACGTCAATTTTGTGTCTGCATCTCGGTCCCAGACAATGGCACGATATTATAAAAGCAGATTGTAAATACAAACGTGGTGAGCGTACTGAATTTGCAGATAATACACAAGTTTTCTATATATACTAAATGAAGATTTAATGTTATGACGACGTTAAATTTAATAGCAGAACATTGAAGGCATTAAACAGGGTTCAAAAGAAGTCATGTTTTATAAAGGCATGACGACCTTACCTCGAAATCTGATGATATACGCTGCCTCTGGCAGTGATTCTATAATTTGTTTCTTAAAAATAACAACCACAAATTCTACTTCTATATTCTATGTCAGTCAAAACTATGTTTATCACTATAATGTCATCCAGGCACGTTTACCATCAACGCGCTTCATTCAAGATTTTTATTATAAAGGAAAAATAATACATTTTATTAGAATTCATTATCCTGAGCTTACTTTGTGGCACAAGTGGGGAATATTACTTTTATTTTAATTCAAGGTTGAAATATAGAAAGTTATAAAAGTGTTAACAAAAAATACGCCAGACCCAAAGCGATCAGTCTTATGAATCTATTTCAAGCTCTTTTGTAATAGAAAAAAAAAAGACTTCTGTTTTATTCAATACAATCACAAGCGCCTGAATCGTCTAACGTGCTAGATGAATTTAGGTGCCAATTCTTCCTAACCCAAGGTCGAGAAGAATCTGGCAAGAATCTCATCTTTCCTAAAAGCCAAAATAAAGTAAGCTATTTTACTTACTCAACCATTCACCGTCGGTCATTGTTTATATATTCAAAAGCACTCCACACATCAAACAGAGCAACGCAATGCCACATACACCAAATCGCATGACGCAGCGCGCGAAGATTTCGGTGTATGAGTGCGGGTATTTACACACGGAAGTACGGTTTTCAACCTTTATTTTTGTTGATCGCGGGCCTTCGTCTTTATATTTATTTGGTCTGAGGTTTCTCTTCATATGACAGCATGTATGACAATCAACATCAACCTTATGTAATACCAATTCATCAATAGTAACTGAAAACAATTAGTATCAAATATTTGATGGTATCAGAATTCCATAATCGTCCGGCTGATCCGCGTAGATCCGCTGATCACGGTCGGGAATTTCTGTTTGAAATTTCAATGGTACAGACGCTTCCATAATTTCATCTGCTATTGGTAATTATCCTTTGGTTGCATACATAAACTATCGCGCTGTAATACTACGCGGTTCTCAACCGCGCTTTTTGCAAGCCGCAAGCCGTCGCGTTGCGTTGTTTGGTGTGTACGAATTCTAGGTCCTAAAGGGTTACTCTACTCTTATGTTGGGTTGTAAATCACGGTTTCTGTCAAACTTTTACGCCTGTACCTCAAGACTTGGCCCAAATCACCGCCGGGACCGCGCTCTGAGACGCACTAAAGATACACGTCACCACTCTAATGGAAAACATCATGAGGCCTGACATCGGACCCTCTTGAGAATACTCTAGTTATCCGCAGCATTATATCACGATATTTATGGGCAGTGGAATGGATGGGCAGTGATATGAAATATCATGGACTTGTATGGTTTGATGGGAAGGTCCGAAGCATCAGTTTTTATTTTTATCGAGTCATAGGCATTACGTTTGTAGTACTTAGTTGAAAATCCTTGTTGTTACACCTCGTTTACGGCTAATATTCAGAAACGTTATATTACGTGCACTACAGATTATTCTTGGTATAATTCTTGGTAGCACGCACAATTTTTTGCCCGTGATTTAATCCGCCACTTGCGATATATGCCGTCGTGCTCTGCGGTTTTTCCGCCATTTAATTGCGGTTTAAGCCGCATAGAATTTAGCACACCTGCCTACCAGATACCCGCAAAAATTTCCGCTAGTGAGTAAGGCTATGTCAGATTCCATGTTTTACAGAAAAGCGCGAAAAAATTCGACACGGATTAAATCCGGATTAAGGGCTAGGCCTTACGATAAGCTATATCAAAATTCTTTGTATTTTGTCAAACGGAAGCGTAAACTCACGCCTAACCTTAGATCCTAATACCCAGGTTATCGATGTCAGGGATTTCAGATGACCAAAATAATTTAGAAAAGGTTCAAATAAATTAACAAACACTGTTTCTAAAACAACAACTGAACCAAACTCATTTAGCAATACAGAGCACTGGCTATTACAATAATGGTTCATTCGATGGTTCATTACCACGAAAAACTAGGGCAATATTAGTAGGACAAATCTCGCTCAGTATAAGAAGGCACGTATCGACTAAACCACAACCAACAACCCTCGTACCACCACACTAGCACGTCTAACTTATCCAACTCCCATATTATGAAACAACAGACATTTTCGATATTGTAGTCCCAAACGACACAGCTAGTAAATAGATAATAAGTTTGTGTCACTGACAAATGCGTAAAGTTTTTCCTCATAGGGGAGTATTCAAGGTCGCTTGTTAATAGTTCGAGAAGGGCGCGATAGCGGAGTTCTCGACTGCTTTAGGCACACTGTGCGATAAACCAACATGTTTAATTCAAAGTGTAGCTGACTATTCATCACTAGTATTACTACACAAAAAAAAACATTACACAACATCATCATCATCATATCAGCCTATAAGAAGTCCACTGCTGAACATAGGCCTCCCCAATTGATTTCCAGGAAGAACGATTTTGAGCTCTCTTCATCCATTCCGTGGTGGTTCCGGCCTATGCCAGATGGAGATTGAGGGGTCCTATTCTATAATAAGACCTCTCAATCTCCTTCTGTGGATGTCGTAAAAGGCGACTAAAGGAACACCCACCGGGAATCCCCCGGTGGGTGTTCCTTTAGTAGTGGGCAGCAGCACCCCTCGAGTACTTCACACTAAATCTGCGGTCACCAATTCGCCTGCCAAGCGTGGTGACTATGGCAAAACCACCAAAAATTATGGATATAAATAGAAAACGGCCATCAGTATTACACAACCTTCAACAAAATCTTTATTCATCAGTCACATCCAATACTGTATCAGTATTTCAGTAAGACTTTTAACTTTCTTATAAGTACTTAACAGTTTCATATATAATTCATTTCACAAGAGAAAAGTGTGTTACTATTATGCGTACAGGCGTAGAAAATATACATATAAACTCATTTATTTGTTGGACTCTACAGCAACGTTATGGTGAGTACCACCATAGCTAGAATTACAGTGTTTAAGATTTGAAGGACTCTGAAAGATGTGAAATAACTGGGTATACCTTCAAAAGAACTTATATCAAGGGCTGGCAACGGGCGTGTGGTACCTTGCATACATAACATAAAGCATACATAAAGGGTAATTTTTTCAAGGAAGTGTATTGTAATATAAATGACTATATTATTGATAAGAATGGCCTTATGTCGCTTTGCCCTCAGACACTCGGACCCTCGAACCGACACATTTGAAATGTATGAATTTTATTGTATTAGTTTTTCGTAGTTAAGGTAGTTATAAGATGGATCATGCAAAAAAGTGCAAGGACGAGTTTTTTGGTTCTTCTCGGGCTTGGGTTAGGAGAAATGGCAACTAAATTCACCTAGTATGTAAGAAATTTCAAAGTGATCCTTGTGATTGTATTGAATAAAGTATCTATTTTTTTTTTATTGTATCCTTTGACTCTGACGTTTGCATGAATCCTTTGTTACGGCAGTACACTCAAGCACACACACAACTCTTTTAAGCAATAGTCTTGATACTTTAGTGAGCAGTAGACCTTAGCATAGTTTCCAACTGCGTTAATAGGGCATTTTGTCAATGAAGTCAATTTGGATTAGAATGGATTAGGCGAGTTGAAGCGTTGAGAGTTTTGTATAGCGGCTATTCAAGGTAAGAGGCTAGAGATAGTTTTATCTATAAGGAAAACCAAACATTCTCTCTCACCCTTCTTTCTTTCTTCTATAAGCCTTTTTTTGTTTCTTACTTTTGTACCTACCTAATTCAGTGAAATATCTCTGCGTTAGTTGTTGCGAGCTGCATAATATAAGGGATATTATGCAGCTTGCAACAACTGTCGCAGCAGTAGCGCAGCAATAGGCGTGAATTGCGCGATCACTACTGTCAAACACACTTTATGTACGCGAATACCTCTGATATAGGCGTATTTATGCATGTCGGTGGGCGAGTTTAAGGCAAGCGGGTAGCATCCGAAATAAGAGTTTTTTTTACGACTAGTATTTTTACGATTTCGGAGGTTTTGTTATCGCGTTGCTATTACTGTAATTACTGCTACTTGTATATAATAACTCTACGAAAAGATTAGAAAACGAAATTGGGATGAATTACGTAAAATATTATTTTTGGCCGTCTTGCAAACAAACATAGCGCTCTTATATTATTTATGTTTCCGGTCATAATTGGTTTTATTCGTAATTTTAGTGTTTATATTGAAATAAAGCTAGAGGTACTCGGGTGTGAAATCGGAAAAAATGCTTTGTGTTTATTTGTCATTCCAGCAGAAATAATCCGTTCAATTATTTTATATGAAGGACACAATTTTATATTATATAATATAATATTATATTATATTATATACAAATGACGAACGACAAGATACGACTTTGTGAAATCATACCATAAACAATATAAACACTTGACACTGGCAATGCTGTCATTATTTATGACACATGCCATTAACGAAGATGAAAAAAAATTACTTAAAAGTCCATCAAACTTGGCTAAATCTGGTGTAAACAAGGGTTAAGACGGGCTTTACGTGAGTAAAGCCGGTGTTTATCGAAATGTATAGTAGAACTCACGAAAGTTTTGAAAGTGAAAGAATTTATATCAGTTCACTTTCTCGAGCATATGGACCCAGAAGATTACGTACCTAACTAAATTGAATTGTCGCATTTAAATATCTAATAATAATTATGAACAAAAAAAAACGACTTCAAACAGGTAAAAGTAAAAAAATCGTAAATAGTAGTGCTTTAAAACACTTAAAAATTTACAAACGCACTAGTCGCCACTACAATTTTCGAGGGTCCCTTTCGATTTCTCTGGGATACCATCATCAGGTTGGTTTTCTTATCATGGTACCACCCTTGGAATATCTTATTTCCAACAAAAAAAGAATCATCAAAATCGGTTCATAAATGGTCATAAATATACGGTCGAATTGAGAAACCTCTTTCTTTTGAAGTCGGTTAATAAAAAATAATCGATCGAATCGAGAAATTCTTTACCTCGCACCACAGAGCAAAAATTACATTTTGAATAAGGAATAAAATTGACAGAATTTATGCAAAGGTTTTAATCAGTGAATTATTTACATGAGCGAATATTCATTGCTCGTCTCTAATCCCTCTCTTAACTTTCTATGATAAAAGCAACGGAAAATTTTCCAGTAAATTATTTTTATACTTAAATATGTACTTACCTATTCGTCTTTGAGTTAAAATGGGCGATTTATACTTGAAATACGAGTCTTATTAGCAAGAAGTATCATTTCAAACCCTCACTCTGAAAATGTGGGTAGGTATTTGGTGAGATTGAATGCTTTACCCTGACTTAACCTACGAGTTATATAAGATCCAAGAAATAATTGATTTTAAATTCAAAAAATTTTTTACATTTTTAATAAGACATTTTATGAATTGTGTCTGCTAGAGACGCATAGGTTCTTCTTCTTCTTCATTTAATGGTACCTGTTTTCAGAACGCATAGAAACACAACACAATAAACTTGTACGATTCTTCGTTTGTGTTTTTTTTTATATAACATTTCTCTTATAAATGAATTGCTTTTTGTTGTGTGATTTCATGTTTTATTCGATGTTTTTTGTGGAATTTAGATTTAAAAAAATTAACTTCTTAGCACAACTGTGAGTTTAATGTGTATACAAATGAATTATACTCATATTTTGTTGTTTTGTGACGTCCGCGATGAAGTTTGGAATAGATTGATTACGATCGACTGCGACTTTGGAAATAGAAAAATATAATGTTAAATGACCAGTTTTTATAAATATATTAGAAAAAATTCCTAAGAAATCATTAAATAAAATTAATGAAAATAATGGAATATAAATAAATGTTAATCCATTAAAATAGTTATTTTTAATAAAGTTTTAAATTCGACACAGATGATCTCTGTGGCGCAGTGGGCTAAGGTCCGGCTGAGACGCAGAAGATTGCGGGTTCGATTACCGCCGCGGGACAAATGTTTATATGATCTGCAAGTATTTGTCTCGGGTCTGGGTGTTTCTATGTGTAATATGTATATATTTACACAAAAAAAAGTATTTAAGTAGTAGTATATCAGTCATGTGGTACCCATAATACAAGCTCTGCTTACTTTGGGGCCGGATAATTTTGTGTGAAATGTCCGGGATTTTTTAATAGTTTTATTTTTATTCATTATGTATGTAATTTAATTATAATAAAATTTTATATCATAAAATGGCGATTAGGAATTATTAAAATCATGATTAAGTATTTAAAGTCAATATAATAAGGGATTTTTTAATTAAAATGTAATAATTTACACAGATTTTTAAAATAAATAATATTTAATAACGATTTTGTTATATTTGTTTTGATTATAATAATAACGAAACAAATTCATATTTTATTGTACCGAAACAAATATTTTAAATTGGCAAATTGTTTTTAAAGAAACACACCATTAATGAAGAAGACGAAGAAAAACTGTTTTCTAATTTCGAAGCTGACGCACCTCGTCCAAAGCGTCAATTTTTCCAGGTACTCGTAATGAGAGTAGTACTCGTCCGTTTTGTCGAAGTCACGGGAGTAACACACGTGTCCCGCCGTATACGCAAGCTGCAGTTAAATAAACTTATGACGAGACATGGATACACTTAGAATATTGGTATTCCGGCGCACGTCTCCCGAAGAGCTACTTAGCACCGCGAGGAACATTGTTGCCATGTTATACCGTACTGGGGGTACTGTCAGAGACAAAAGAGTATTTGGGAATAGAGGTTTCGTAGCTAAGTAAAATTAAACGTTCGCGTGCGAAAGTCGCGACTGACAGGGCTACCGTACTTATATCCTAAGATAAACATTTGTGTGATGAACATAGGTGTTTGTTCTGTTTTTGGGTGTTATAAAGTATCATAAGTATGTGTTTAAAAATATACAAGTGGCTCTGTAAGCTGTAGACCTAGCGTTTTTTTTTCAAAATGACTGATATATAACTTTTTTTACGTTTTTAACCCTCAATATCCGCTATTTTGAAAAATGTTCTATATCTGAATCGAGAAAAAAAAATTATATTAGAACCAGCTCACAAAATTTCACGAGAAACGGTTGAGAAAGGCGATCTGTAGAGGAGAATATCCGGAAAGACGGCGGACATACGAAAGCATTTTCGCCTAAGCTGAAGCGGAGACACTCGCTTCGCTCGATCAATAAGTATTCTACAAGTCATCTGGGCACCATAATACAAGCTATGCTGAGTTTGGGGCTAGATGATGTTGCATGCATTGTCCACCAATATCTATTTCCTTAAGTACGTTCTATTTTCTTTCACGGTTATTTTAACATCGGCTAAATTCAGGTCAACTTTACCGTCAAAAACTAATAAATCACTGATTGAAGATTGAAGGACAATTGACTTTGTAGTTAAAAAGTCACGGTTGCGTTAGATTGTAATTGCAAACAATTTTTTTATGTGTAAATATCTTTCCTCGCTTTCCTGCAATCTGTGGGAGTAATTTCGTGAAAAATGATGGAAGTATGTAACAGGAAACCGGAGAAGCGCGCGAATTTGATTTGACCAATGAGCGGTGGTAGAGCTGGTTGTCAGATGGCACCAACCCATTTGAGAGGTTGGTATCGTCAGCCAACAGTAATTGCGTGAGTGTGATGAGAAAGACAAAAGGAAATAAAGAAGTAGAACGCATCAGTTGTACGCTTAACCTACGGTGTTGTGTAGAAAATGTGTTATAATAATAATATTAATATCGGCGGACAGTTCACACAACACACACGAATTCACCAATTGTTCACCAAACTAAGCATAGTTTGATTATCCGTAGAATTCGAGACAGTCACAACAGCATCCTGAAAACTATACCGGATAGGTACTCGTCAACGATGTGGGCATGGTTGGTATGCCAGGTGATCCCAGAAAACTGCTCGTTACTCTGGTGATCGCTCTGTGAACCAGCGTCAGCTTCATTTTTTACTTTGTATCTTTTATATCATTGTATTACTAACTCCCTTTTGTCCTATGTATTTGTGCTACTAACTAAGTTGTCCGAAATAAAAAGATTTGAATTTGAATTTGAATTATGGTGACTAAATGAATGATAGAGTACTTATATATTTTTAAATACATACTTAAGATACTTTATAACACCCAGAATATATAAACGTATTCAGGATATAATTTTAATGTTGCTTATTACAAAGATGAGATGTCAGATGTTACCCATCATATGCGACTACTATATGGCTCAACATTTATACAACTATAAAATATCTGTTCCTGGATTTCATCCTTTACTTGTGCCGTGAGACACTGCTTCTTGTCAAATTTCATGACTCTACGTCAACTGGAAGTTCCCCTATAGGTTTTGATTTACTAGTGATAAATAAATAAATAAATATTGCTGGACCATGCACACAACATCATCTAGTCCCAAACTAAGCATAGCTTGTATTATGGTGACTAGATGACTGATAGAATACTTATATATTTTTAATACATACTTATGAGAGCGGGGTCCATGAGGTCACAAGAAATACCACCAATAACTGTTTGTACTTTTTATTTAGAGGTGTTTACTCGATGAGCGTCCGACACAGAATGATAGCTCCGTCTAAAAACCACTCTATTTAAGGTAATTTCTAGTACAAAGTCAAACTATAGTTTTTACCATAACATAGCAAATTAATTTTATAAATACTTTCTTATTAATATATGATCATAATAAATTGATTCACTATTTTTAATTAATCCTATTTTGATTAATTGATTGAATTTAAGTACCGGAAGTACGAATACAAAAGATTAATAAATCGGCAAATCAACTTATCTTAAATTAAGAATATCGATATTTTAAATTAAATCATCTAACTAATAAATTTATTAAAGTCGAGCGCCATCATACTTATGATACTTTATAACACTCAGACACAGAACAAACACCTATGTTCTTCACTCAAATGTTTATCCTGGGAGGGAATCGAACCCTAAACCTGCAGCGCAGAAGGTAGAGCTTCTACCAACTGAGCTGACAGGCCAGTCCATCAATATATGCGCCGTATATTTTGAGTGCGTTGACTGAGTAGCTCGATGTTTTACAGTTTCAAGGGACGGAAAACTTAAGTAGTCGATATTAGTTTCAACTTGACACCTCCACGCGTTCTTGAGAAAAATGAGTATTGACATACAGACCGACGAACTATGCAGTGATCTAATAAGAATCCTTTTTTTAGAGACATGAGTCATGATCGTTTGCGTGATTTCGAGAATAATTTAAGTTTTCTGAAAAAAACTGATTTTAATTTGTAAGTCCAACAAGACTAGGTATAAACAAAAACTAGTGCTTACAATAAAACAATAGAAAACGGAAAGCAAAGAAAAATATTGTCATTCATAAAGCAAATATTAAAACATAGAGTAAGTTCCAGCGAGAACGTTCAAATAACAACCAACTAACACATGTACCAGCTTCCGAAGTCCCTCTTTTAGACACAGAATGGGACTTTATAACATCTGGACAACAACGTTTACTTTAGGCACTCTAAAGGCTATAAAATATACCAACATAAAAGTCACAACGGGGAGCCAACAGTGTACTGTTGGTACCCGAAAGGGGTACTCACCAAATCAAGTCCCATCCAGGCCGGATTGCGCTAACACAAATTCTGGACTAAGTGTCACATAATTAGCTAGCGGGGCATTTAAGGATATTTGTCCTTATCTTTCTTACGTCAATGGATAAAGATGGAACATATTTAAACAGCACATTAATGTTTGATTATAACGTACACAGTATGTATAAGTGGTGGGTGAGATACCTATGTCGCAAAACTAAAGAGAAAATTATAAATAAATAATAATAAATATATATTGCCAGACAATGCCACCTAGCCTCAAACTAAGCATAGCTTGTATTATGGTGACCAGATGACTGATAAAATACTTACGATATTTTTAAATGCATACTAATGATGCTCTACACCTAGACACAGAACAAACACCTAGGTTCATCATGCAAATGTTTATCCTGGGTGTGAATCGAACCCTCAACTAACAGCGCAGAAGGCAGAGCTACTACCAAATGAGCTGACAGGCGAGTCAATATATCAGCGAAATCACAACAGATTTTCTATGTTCTATGTATTGTGATGTTCATAATGATCATTTATGTATTAACGAGGAAGTATTATATGTATTAGTATTATATTATAAGCATCAGTCATCAGCAGTGTAATTATTAAATTCCAGTTGTAAATGGCTAGGATTATGTATCGTACGCATCATAGGGCTCATATTGATGGTATTGTTTATAGTTGCGGAGACTAAATGAGAAGTCCTAAGTTCACAGTAAATGGTTGTATTTATCGTGGACACACACGAAATGATTGAAAGAGTTGATAAAACTGGTATAAAGGATTCTTTGTAAAGGATTTAACTGGTATTATTAGATGTGAGGTGGTGATGAGTGACGCGGTGCCGGGTTGTAGATGAAAGCGCACTTGTATGCTCGGGCAATTGTGCGTATTTAATTGTAAGGAAAAAATGCAATATGGTTAGAAATTAATTTAAAGAAATAAATATCATGACAGTGCTTGTAAATTTATATATGAAAATCTAAAGTATGTTCATAAAAATGTTTATATATTCACAAAAAATGCGATAATCATAGTATTAATACAAGAAATATAAATAAACTCGCTGTTCCCAAAGTAAGGCTCGCTAAAGTTAATAAATCTCTTACAGGGCAAAGTGTACGCTTCTATAACAAAGTCCCATACGACGTGTTAGATTTGTCGATTGGCAAATTTCAAAACGTAATAAAACGGAAACTGTCACTTAAAACATTATAAAATAACAGTTTATATAAATGACAAAAAAGTTTCGGATGAAATTGCTCCAACTCAACTCCTTTTTTGACTTGTTCGGTGTAAAACCCAAACACCAGTCATCATCGGATCGAGTATATTTGTTATTTGTAAAATATGTCCTGGTACAAAATATGTTTAATTTGGGGATAAATGGAGGTATTTATGTAGTTCAACGGTACAGATTTATAGAAAACTAGTACCTATAAGTTAGTTCAAAGTGATCCTTGTGATTGTATTGAATAAAGAATCTTTTGACTTAGACTTTTGAGTGCGTCTCAGAGGCTCATTTCGTGCACTTGGCACATGTGTTCGAACAAGTACTAGGAAACATCATCATTGCTAGAAATTTTCTCTTTGGTTATACGATTTTAGTCCCGTAGCTATATGACCACAGATGTTCATAACCGTAGTAAAATAAATAAAAGTAACCAAGTACGAGTTAACTCAACAGACAAGGGGACCTGTGCCGTTTTTTGGTTAAAAATGTTGTAATACACAAAAAAACATAATATGTTATAGTGAAACGAAACATAAAGTACTAGCAGCTGCCCACGGTTTCGCACGCGCCTACATAACAAGTAGCCTATGTCCTTCTTCAAGGTCCCATCTATCTTTTTACTAAAATTCATCAAAATCGTTTCAGTGGTAAAAAACAGACAGACACAGAGTTACTTTTGCATTTATAATTAATAAGTAGGGATTCATTTCATTCTATTTAACTTTTGACACAAACTTCACCATTCAATGTAAGAGGTATCAAAATAAAACAGTCCTTGGGGAGTGACTCCTGTTCTGATCGGTATTGAGTATATCTAAGCGTGGGTGGCCTCTTTGCGATGCTGCATTAGTATTACATGTTCTTAGACGAACATGAGCACTGGTAATGTCGGTAATGAAACTAGAGAAAGTTTCATCAACTATAAGTATTGCCTTTGGGACTACCAGAAATAAAGTCAGCATATAACAGGAGGAAAGCATTTTCACTACATAGTATAAAACAAAGTCGCTTCCCGCTGTCTGTCTGTCTCTATGTATGCTTTGATCTTTAAAACTACGCAACGGGTTATGATGCGGTTTCTTATTATAGATAGAGTGATTAAAGAGGAAGGTTTATATGTATAATACATGCATAATATAGTAGAAAAACACTGATATTTTAAGAGGTTATATTGGTTCAACGTATTAGAACTACTGAGCAACAGCAACGCGTGGCCGGGTCAGCTAGTATAATATAAATAACTAATAATGTTTATAAAATCATGGTCACATGTTGTTCCACCCTCTGACAGTTAACTGAAAGATTAGCAAAATTTTAGCTACATACATACAAAGAAGGATAATTATAAAACAGCGCTAGAACCAAGACGAGTGTCTTGACAGTTCCCGAACTTATGTTAGGAGGAATTGGCATCTAGTGTCATCTAGCATGTAAGACATTTTTTAATGAACCTTGAGATTGAATTGAATAAAAATGATTTTTCAACTTTGACTTTTACTTAACGTTTTTCCTTTTCAGATACGAACCCTAAAGCCGCAAAAAGTTTGGTCTTTCTCTCAAAGCCGCAAGTTTTTTCATAGTCATAATATCATGCTTATAAAAACTTGGTTTTTACGAGTTTGCCTGGTAGTTTATCATACTTATATGACGACGCAGCTAGGCTGGTATGCCCGTGCTGTAAAGTAAGGAAATTGGGAAAATTGTGAGCCTATCCATACCATTTGGAGTCGCAATATCCTGAGACTGGACCTGTATGAGCGCACTCTCAGAGAAGCACTGATTGATAATACTAATTGTAGGTAGTACACACTCCCGTTAAATGGTGCACTTATATTTTTTGCAAGAAGAAAAAAAAGGAGTATTTTATACTCCTTTTTTTTCTTCTTCTTTTTGTGTGTGTCAAATAAACATTTTCTTTCATTCTTTCTTATTTTGGTGAACTTGAAATATCTGAGTTACAATTTCTTTTGCAGGCTATGGACACGCGACATCAGCTTATTGGAAATTTACCTTTGTGATCATGTTTTATTTTTAGAGTTCTGAACTCCATAAGAAATTCTTACACAACCATTACACGATCTATCTAGATCGTGATCCATGATCGTGGTTAATGATCTCGATAGTCAATCGGACTCTGTATCGTGTTGAAATGACGGATTGCGAAATCGGATCTCAGATTATCTAGATTTTTCGATATCTATTGAATAAAAAACAGCGACAACAGGGCGACAACAGGGTCGTTCCGGTGCGGCCACTTTTTAATTATAAAAACTTACAGATCTTCCAAATCAACAGAACAGCTTAACATTTTTGGAGTCTTATGTAGGAATACTGTTTGCTGAGTTTATGATGAATTTGAATTTCATCTATCAAGTCTCGTATCTCGTGTCGTAGTCTCGGATATGTGTAGATATATTCTTTAGTAACCATGGTTTGACCCATTGTTTCATCATGCCGCGTTTCTTTTGAGTACAAGCAATATTTTTTGCTGCACAAGCTTTTTTCTTATTCAGATTTATTTTATAGTTATAATCGCGTGTTTTTCTGGTTAAAAAATTCAAAATTCTATATAACTTTATTCAATAAAATCAGAAGGACCACTTTGAATCGTCTTCTTACATGCTAGTGAATCTAGGTGCCGGTTCCTCTTAACCCCAGTTCAAAAAGAATCCGGCAAGAAACTTGTAGACATAGACATAGACATAGACATTTGTTTATTTACTGAATAAGCACACAAACACATCAATAATAACAAAGAGTAACAAAATTAGATAAAAAGGAAGTGACACATATCAAAAAGTAAAGGGAGAAAAGACATTTAAACAACTTAAAATTATTGTGCGTACTTACCTACCTAACAGTGCTGTGTGCTACAGCAGCAAAAAGATCTCGACTCAGCGTTATGCTTCCCTGTCGGATGACAGGTCAGCGCTGTTATTCTGCCGAGACCTTCGATCCAGTCACTCAACCTTACGAAACGCCAGAAATAAAAGAAATATATAAGAAAATAAACAAATATGAACATAAACGAAATGGTTATTATGCCCGCCTTATACATATACACAAAAAAAAATTAAAAATTACAATACAATACACATACGCAATATCCATTATAACTTTCCAACTAACGCGTAACATACATACATAAATGGTCATCAACAAGCAAAGGCTGCATCATAAGTGTGGGTACCAGACAACCCAGTTTTCTGCTGCTTCAATAAATAGTTTTTGTAATTCTTTTTGAAAGAATACTTAGATTTAAGCAGACGAAGTGGTGGTGGTATGTTATTCCAACACTTGGTCGCCTGGTACCGGAAACTGCCCCTAAAGGCCACAGTTTTATGTTTAGAGTAGTGCAGTAAGTCCCTCATGGGTCTTGTGCTGTACTTACTCCGTCGACGATTGAGCTTAGCATAGAGGTACTTCGGGGTTTCAGATGTCATTACGCCATGAACCAACACTGCCAGATGCATAGCCCTCCTTGAAGCCATATTGAGGGTACAGGAATGATTTAAATAGGGTGTGATGTGGGTTCGCGGAGGTACATCATAGCAGAATCGACAACAGGCATTCTGGATTCTCTGTACAAGACGGGAAGTTCTCGCCGTCAATCGTGGCCCGTACACAAGATCTCCGTAGTTAAGCTTTGAGAGTATTAGAGCTTCACAGGCTTTTATTCTAATGTCCTCATTCAAGAAAACTTTGATCCTATAAAGCAGTTTTAGCCTAAAGAAACAACACTTGACTAATCCCAAAATGTGACTTTCAAAACGGAGCGAGCTGTCAAATGTTAATCCTAGGTTCCTAGCTTCGTCAACTCGTTCAATGCTTGTCTGGTCTTAACACTTTTTTGTATGATCCTTGACAATTTTGTTACGGATGCCAAGTCGAGTTGGAGCAGGTTGTGAACAATGGACTGATATTATATGGATTGAACGTCTCATGACCATCTAGATTGACCGTATAATGGCCACCATTTAGTTTCACTATGTCTATCTTTCTGTCTGTCCGCTCAGGATATCAGGATATACAGACAGTCTGAACTAACCCAGTATATAATATCTGTCTGTCCTGTTGGGCGGTTGTCTATCGATCTATAGATAGTTTTCAAATAGTCCTTATATATTCAACTTTCACAGTATTCTGTAGTATATTCATATTTACTATCTCTACATAAAAGGCGTTGTGTGTATGTATGTTTCTTAATAAATAGTAAATTTAGCAATTCAATTAAACCTCGATCCCAATAGTTATAACCCTTTATACTCTGTAAAAGTATTACCTGGGAGTACCCATCTGGGAGTTCACCCTAATAGCCTCGATATGAGTTTTGTAACAATAGGTCTAAGTAGACGTAATCATATTTATATTGATAGAAAGAAAGAAAGAAAGAAAAACATTTATTTAGCACACACAAAACAAAAGAGAACACATGAGCGGAAACAGACTAAAAATAGGCCCCAAGGGGAATCTTAAACAAACACATACACATTTATACAAAACACATAAACAAACAAAAATCAACTAAGTATGCGTGAGAAATTATTAGCCCTTCCCGCAAACCAATCAACATTGGTGATAGTCAACTCATTTGTGACTAGATGGTATTGTGTGATTTGTCCAGCATTATTTTTGCCCGCCATTTTGTTTATTTCTGTTTGTCTCGTAATAACTTATTGGAGGTTTTGAATATTTTTTTAATGTACATAGTTTTTAATTCAACTTGTTGTTATTGTTACCTACCTACTTTGTTTAATAATGCTGGAAGTAAGTGTGTGATGCTTATTGTTATTTTGTTTTTGGTACATTTGTTATCGAGAACCTAGTGTTTAGACAAACCTTAGGCTTAAAAACACTATGATTGTGACAAAATGATTGTTACAAGTTTAAAGAAATAAATATCTATTTATCTATCTATCTAATAAGAATTGTTACTAATTTTCTTCTGCAGAGTTACCGTGAAAATAAAAAACTTTTAGTAACGGAAGGCTATTTTCAATTTTATACATAAAAATACAAAATATAATAATAACTATAATAATGCCTATAATTAAACTTACCAAACAAAAATTACAAAAGGAAAGATAATATACATACCAACAAACAACTTTCTATAGTGATAGAAGCTAACAATCAGTTAGCAGTTTCCAGATAAAGACAGATAAAGGTTATGGGTATATAACTAGGTACTCTATCAGTCATCTGGTCACAATAATACAAGCTATGCTTAGTTTGGGGCTAGATGGTGTTGTGTGCATTGTCCACCAATATTTATTCATGAAAGTCAGAAGTGTATAGAATATTATAAAACATATGTATAACAGTTAAGCTTTCTATATACTATTTAAACAATTTATAGATAGTTCAACTGCTCCAGATCACTTCCATTGAGAATCGTCAACTGGCGGTATTGCTACGGTGAATGGCAATAATGAATAATAAATAAATAAATAAGGCCGGAAATTTGCCACAAAGTGAGCAGAGCTTGTGTTTTGGATACCACATGACTGGTAACCGCAATGCTTATACGCTGGGCCTTTTAGAAACCAGCTCTTGGGTCACTCAAGGTTTTTCCTTCTTTTTGTTTTCGTGTCAATGCATCAGTCGTTATAACCCTTAATCTTAATTGAGGTAACTTTGGGTCTGAGAAGATCCGTTGGTTTAACAAAGCAGCGTGTTAGAAAGATTAGTCAGATAAGACACTGAGTTCCCGTGCCTAGCTGTTACCAGAGTGCGCCGCGGAGAGAATCTTTCCATGTATCTACTAGACGCAGAAAAAAACATTTGATAACACGATGAGATCCTGTTCCCTGCGGTTCCAAGTTCTTGATTCCAAAAGGCTCAAATATGTAGGCCCTATCAAGATTTCGGCACAATCAGCCGCCGCACCAGCTCTAACAAAAGTCCCTGAAAGTAGTAGAGTAAGTAGGTAATCCTAAATTTGAACTTTATTGAAACTATCTTGGTTTTGAGCATAATTTTCACTCAAAACGGAATATTTACCATGAATTTTCTGTTTATCGATATTTTTCACAGTTCCATGTGTGAACTGTTTATCTCGTGATCATGGCGCATGTTCACGAGATACGAGAAAACGCGAGAACTGTTCATATCATGGTAAATAACTTCTTTTTAGGTGAAAATTATTATCATATATTTTTCAATAAGGATCAATTCTACCCTTTTTTAAGCGTAGACGCAAAATAAAATAGCAGGCTTCATGGCTGCTATAATAGAACACAAGTGTCAGCACCAAATAGCTAGGATTTCATGAAAACTTTAAATAGTTACTCGTATAATTAGTAATAGTTACTCACCAACTCCACGCATCTATATTCTTTACAAACCCTTACATCATAAGGGTCTCAAAGCAGCGTTGGTTGTATCTAGTCGTGGATTTGGCCCAGCTCATTTCGTTCCAGAACGCTAGTTGAATCATACCACTGCATCTAAATATTAATTCAGAGTTCATCAGACCAATCCCTTTATTTACAAAGGAGACACCGTTAACTGTCACAACCGCAAAATAACTAAACTATAATTAGCATTGATTTTTGCCTGAGTGGCGTCTTTTTGACGTAGGTTCGGAATACGGATTCAATTCGGCAGATTTTTTTATATATGTATGTATTTTTTTAATACATACAAATAAAAAAAATGGTTATATCATATCATATCCCCGCCAATTATTAGCCGATTTTTATAATTCTTTTTTATTTCTAACTAGCTGCTGCTCGTGGCTTTCCACTATCTATATCAAAATAGCGTATGTCATTTCTCAAAATACAATCTATCTCTTTAGCAATTTTTATGAAGATCCGTTAAGCCGTTTAGCCATGAAGAGGTACCAACTAACGAACAAACAAATAGACACAAAGTAACACTTTCAAGCCAATAAATAAGTATGGCGGGATTATGAAACGTGGCTTTAGAATGCTCGTTGTCTGTAAATTCTGATAAGTCTCAGATTTTTCACTACGCTACAGTCGCGGGATGTAATCGCGTTTCTAACGCTGCTTCTTTGTGAATAAGGACTTAAGGCACGCGACTTGCATAATAAAACCTGGGGCATTGGCATCAGAACCGCGCAGCATGAATAGTAAAGAACTACTCCGACACAATACTTTAAAAGCTATCCTTGCTTTGTTATCTCACTGGTACTTCCCAGAAAGATATTATAGTAAACTAGCTTTTGCTTGCAGCTTCAAACACTTACATACAAAGTATCAATGTCCTTCTCCGACATTCAATCTATCTCCTTAACAAATTTCATCAAGATTCGTTTGACCATAAAAACGTAACAATCAAACAAGAAGACCGACATACAGAGGCACTTTCGAATTCATGCCTTATGTCTTATATGTCTTAAATGGCTTATATAGATTATGTCTACACCATAGTGGAAAATAGTACATTATGGTACTAGTGTGTAATGTTGGTGATTACCGCTGAGGCGCCATTGAGACCCGAGCCGTTAGGTGAGGGTCTTAAGAGAGCCGAGGACGGTAATCATCAATACACACGTGTATCATACGACGTTTTTCAACACACTTGTGAATAAAATAACAATAAAAACTCATTTTATATAGTAGATAAAAAGTTTAATTTCAACAGTGAAACCGAGTTGTGAAAAATGATTCGCTATGGCGGGAAAAAATAATCAGTTTTCCTATGCGCGCGCATTGCGATCAGCCACAGACTAAAGGGATGAGGTTTTTTTTTTATTTTCCGCGCATAGGGTTTGCGTCTATTCTGCCACGTACAAAATGGGGAATTTAAAGTTTTCTTTTATTACAGAGAAAACAAAATTTATATTTGAGTGAAAGTTTTATTTACACGTACGAGTTAAAATTATCTATTTAAATAAGAAGTTGCATGAAATGAGCAAGCAATAGGAACATTAATTTATTTGTTCTATTAAACACGATCTTTTTTTGAATAAAAACTTTTTTAAGAACAAAGGACCTCAACCAATAAAATTTAAAAATAAAACTATAACTCACTAGTGAGTTATAGCAATGAAAAAGTCACAGTTTGATTATGGGTGTCATTCTGTGCCTAATTGCGGTGACCATAGAGCCATTTTATGAGCAAGTGTGTTGAAAAATATATCACCATATGACGGAAAAATTACATTACCTTTAACATGAATTATAGTGGAGATTCAGCTTTTTAATTAACCAAAACTATAATTGCTGACCTTTTCCTATTACACTGATATGAAAGGGACCACGAAAGTTTAATTTAGTTTATGAAAGTGTAACAGCAGAATGACTACGAATGCAAGATGCTTTCAAAATCTTTTATCACACTTTGCGTATTAATAGATCCATTGGTAGTGTTTAAGAGATATAGCAACATTCTCCAAAATACTTGCATGCTAGTGGTCGCCAACTGAAATTCGACTATAATTAATTAATAATTAATTATTTTTTTATCCATAATTTAGAAAAAATATTAGCATTCTGCACTCCTCTTTAAAAACTACTAGCTGTACGCGTGCAGCTTCGCCCGTGTTGAAAATTTTGCCGTGACAAACCAATTTTCCCGGGATAAAAAGTAGTCTATGTCATCCGGGGATGGTGTAGCTTTCCAACGGTAAAATATTTATTCAAATCGGTCTAGTAGTTTTTAAGTTTATTCGTTACATACAAAAATACAAATCTTTCCTCTTTATAATATTAGTGTTGATAAGTGTGCAAAATTTCATTCTCCTCCGTCTGCACAATTTTCGTAAAAAGGGGTACAATGTTTTTGTTTCACGTATTAATATAATAATGCTATATGTGTATCTCTCATACCGATAAGAAAAAAAGAGATGATATACAGAAGGTTAGAGTAAGAGAGAGAGCTTTATAAACTGTCAGTTGCCTAAAACTTTACTCAGTACTAATTAAATGCTCCAAGCACCAACTTGAACGATCGCTTGTACAATATTAAATTTGCCTAATCCCCGTCTTAAATGTGGGTAGTCGACAAATTGGAGAGACCCCAGCATTGTTGCCAACATATTAAATTTTGGAGCGATGTTAATAGCATTTTTGGTTTCTTAGGATACCTAGAACATAATTAATATATAATAATATATCAATTCAAGTTCTAGGCTGTTATTAACCGACTTGAAAAAAGGAGGTTCTCAATTCATCGGGTTTTTTTTTAACTTTATTTTACACCGATTACTTAAGACGCCTGAACCGATTTGAAAAATCTTCTTTTGTTTCGAAAGAGTATACTTCTCAGGTAGTCCCATTTAAATTTTATCGTGATCAGTCGAGCGGTTTTTACAAAAATCTAAAAGTTAAATACATCGATGATATTTTTTATATACACGACGTCGGTTGTTTTTTAGTTTTTGAAACGTAATTATATAATCATGTACTGTCTTTGGACTTTTATTTATTTACTTTATAATTATATTGGAAACACACGCAAGCTGATTATGTGATTAAAAGATAAAGGCTACAACTTTTTAGGGTTGTGATGTCTTCAAGGAACTCTTATAGTTTAGCTTCTATCTGTTTGTCTGACAATAATCAGAGCTCATGCTAGCAGACTATTTAAAATAAATAAATAATCCCGGACATTTCACACAGCATCATCTGGTCCCAAAGTAAGCAGAGCTTGTGTTATGGATACCTCATGACTGATATACTTTTTTGTAAATACATACATATTATACATAGAAACACCCAGACCCGAAACAAATACTTGCAGATCATACAAACATTTGTCCCGCGGGAATCGAATCCGCAACCTTTTTGCGTCTCAGCCGGGCCTTAGCCCACTGCGCCACAGAGGTCGTCAAAAATGTCTATTAGACGAAATTTGCACCATAATACGTTTTAATATCACCTACGAGTTCAAATAATAAACAAACAATATCAAAAACAAACACAAACTCACAAACAATAAATTATTATAATGATTATGATAATTAAATTTGTGAAAATATTTTTTTTTAGCTTTTTTTAAGGCTACCTCCCTTTAAGGCTTATACATGCATGTAGTAGTGCACCTAATCTTATTGACATTGAAAACCTTCGCTGTGCATGGTCCGATTTGCGCTTGCCCAATTTATTTTAAATTTTGCCTGTACCTGGATGAACGAGCTTTGCTCGATAAAAAACTCGGAAAAACGACGTTTTCTAAAAATGTAACCTAGCTACATCGATGTATCGCCCTCGAAACCATCTGCATACTAAATTTCATGAAAATCGTTGGAGCCCTTTCCGAGATTCAGATTATATATATCACTTATTCAAAAACTATGTACTCCTTTTTATGAAAATTGCGCGGATGTAGGAGTATGAAATTTCGCACTTACAGTTTATATACAGGAGTGCAGAATGCTAATATTTTTTTAAATTATGCATAAAAATACATTCATTATTGATTAATTATGGTCGAGTTTCGACCAGTGGGCGACCAGTAGTATACAAGAAATGCTCGTTTAAAGGTATTAGATAAATAGATTTATTATGTCAACTAAATCAATGTGAAAATTTCAGACGCGTTTTGAGATGCCAAAACGAAACAATCAGACATGTTTTGTGGATTGTCCTTAAACATTTTGTGGCTATTTCAATAACACAGTGGTCTTGTAATATAAACTATTTTCTCATGCTAAAAAACACAGTTATAATGCATTGTTGTTATTTTATGTTGCAACGTGAGGGAACAATGTCAATGATTTTTTACATTATCATAAAAAAATATGTGAATGAAATTTTAATTAATGGTAGATTAGGCAAATTTGCTTCGAGCTGGCAACACCGTCCCAGCATCAGTCAAGTCATATCAGGATTTAGGATAATGAGAACGCTCGACGTCAGAAGGTTTTTGCTCTCTTTTATCGAGCGCTCTTATTCCCAACGTAATTGGACATATTTTTTGTTTCTGATCCTATTTCATTTTAGCACAGCATTTTCTGTTTATGATGCAAAGGAAAATGAGCTTTAAATACGTTTCCTTTGATGACATTTTAAGATTTTTTATTTAATATATCAGGTTCTTTAAACATGCTGTAGCTGTGCGAAATACGAACGTTGAGTTTTAACTTAAGGCGGTACCTTGAGCAAATCGCCTTTTTTTTCAGAAAACAAAATTATATAAAAAGTTGAACGCGTAATATTAGTTATTTTAGTAAAATTAGTTTATTCTCTTCATGTAAGTGTATGCTTTTAAAAAAGCTGCAATTAAAAAAGACGTCAACTCGAGGAGAAGATTATTATTACATATTTTGGACCTTATTTCATAAAAAAAAGGTAAAGAATTGACAATTACTTTACATTAAAATTACAGAATTGACTCACATTCAAAACAATTTGAAACGAGGAAGTTACAAAGACGCCAATTTTAGAAGAAATTGATGATAGTTTAATATTTTGGTCTTTGTATAATAATTAAACTACAGAATTGATAATAACAATTAAAACGGATACGAAGAAGTTGGAAGAAATATATTGAAAATACATAAGTAATTTGTTTTTTTAATAATTATTACTCCTTTAATTTTATGCCTGATAGATAGGTAATATATCTATTAGTACATTGTTTTTTACAGAATGATAAAATATGGTTTGGTTGTAGAGTTATTACATATTTTGTACAATGCAGTATTTTTGCCGCCACTTCAGTCTAGTCTAGTCTAGTTTAGACTCTAGTGCTAGTGCTGCCAAAATTTTGAACTAAAATTTTGTCGAGATTGATGGGACAAGCAGATAGACCCTTAATAGCAGAAAAAAGTCACATTCTTGCCATACTTATGTTCATTTACTGAGAGTACCGCCTTAAACTCACCACAGTGTTTAAAAAAAATATCTATAAAAGATAGGTCCGATCGTAAATTAGAGTTCCCTATAGTTTCACAATGAAAAATCCAATTAGTACAGAGGTCGCCTCGAGACCTGTTTGCCGTACATCACTATCTACGACAGCCTCCAAGCTTTTTCTAAATCAATTTTCGATGTTTTTAATACAGAGATGGATCTAGGTATCAATGTTAACAAAATTCAGGGCTTAATAATTTATCAAACAACACTCATCGACTGTTTCTGTCGATTATTTTTAACATACAGATCACGCTTTCTTAGCGGTGGACAACGCCGACTAACAAAACTAAGCCCACAGTTCAAACCCTACATCCTGTCTTTATGTGCTTAAAAAAAAAATATTTTTACACCTTAAAATTACCTAAGTAGGTAATTAAGTTTAAACCATAAAAAATATGGTTTTCAACTTTGTTTCTATCAGGTGTCCTACGAGAACTATCATCTATTGTTTTATCAAATGAAAACAAATGCTCTTCTTAATCATTTAAACATCATAAATAACATATTCAAATATGGCCAATCATTATGTTTCGTGAAACGCTAACACTTCATTAACAACGAATAAATTTACCTGTAGTTTTCAATTGTTCATATTGGATATTATTTTAATTAAGTTTTATGCAAATCAATTTCCAACATTTGTAACATTACGGGTAAAATTATAATTTACAAAACGCTTATTGTTAAAACTTATTACCTAATGGAACTATTTGAAACTAAAATGCATGCGAAGTATTAATTATTGTGAACAAGATTCTTGAATATCGGTATAGAATAATAATTATCATAAAATTAAAGCGAACGAGAGAAGCGAGTGTCTCCGTTTCAGCTTAGGCGAAAATAATTTCATGAGAATCGAAAACCGATTCTCGTGAAATGTTGTGAGCAGTTTATAACTAAATATTTTTTTTTGTCGATTCAGTTTTTGTTTTTTTTTCAAAATGATATGGGGGTTGAAAACGTAAAAAAATGTTTATTTCAATCATTTCAAAAAAAGTTTGCGAGAGTCTACAGCTCACAGAGCCACTAGTTTATAGCTATAACTACATGCTAAGTGAAATAGTTTTGAAAGAGTTAGAGCAATAATCTATTATAATTATAATTTTCAACAACTAAAGCAACAATTTCATCTAAAACCTTGAAACGATGATTTCTTGTATATATAGACAGGGTAGTTGGTAATTCGACGTATATCCGTTAGGAGGCACTAAAATGCCTTAAACCAAAAAAAAAAGTGGTAATGTGAAACTTGGTAAAATCATCCGAAAAATATACTAGATTATTTTTAAAACATAACCGTTTTCTTAGCTCTCCAACAATGCACAACAACTAGGAACTTATTTCAAAGAAACTGAAAAAAAAAAATTATATAAGGGTCAAAATTATTGCAAATAGTCACTCAAATATCACCTCCTAACGGATATACGTCGAATTACCAATAATCTTGTATAATTTGAATCTCGGAAAAGGCTTCAACGATTTTCATGAAATTTTGTATTTTGCAGGGAGTTTCGGGGGTGATACATCGATCTAGCTAGGTTTCCTTTTTAGAAAATGTCGTTTCGTTTGAGTTTTATACCGGCAAAGCTCGGTCTTCCAGGTAGGTACTATATCTTTTTTATTGACCGTACAAAAAATTCAAAAACAATAACTTAACAAAAAAATGGGCATAGTAAATGACAGTCAAGTTTAATTACTACGGAAACCACTATTCATAATATAACTTGCACTTGGCTGGCTAAATTGTTCTTGACAGATCGCGACCAATATTTTAAAATATGACACCGAATTTGGTTTTACAGAGTACAACTCTGTTTCTCACCTAACTTTTGCTCATTTTTTCCATCAGGCAGACCTGCCAATTGGAGTAATTGGAATCGTTGGTAGCTATCACCATTTTGTTTGGAATATTCAAATACCTCAATAAAAGTTTGTAAAAAACGAAAAGATACTTATCCGTTCGTGCATATTCGTTTGAACCTATTTCTTTTTTGTAAAATCGGACTAGCCTTCGATTGCAGCCCTTTAAACCTTTGATGTCCCTTAAATTACCACGGGTGTGACAGGTATTTAAAACACGGCGTCGGTAATGGGGTCGTCATAAAAGTTCAATTTTATAATATACACACTTATCTAAATCCTGGTCCATTGCAGCACGGTAGAAGGGTAGAAGGGCGTAGTAGGACGTAATGTTAGAATGACACAAAACATTATTATAAATCTTCACTAATTAAAAGTGATAAAAAAATGGCGCAAAAAAATCTGATGAATTGCGACTATTTTTACTACATGATTATGAAGTCATTATGATTTGCATGTGTTTGTTGATTAGCACAGATAAAACATCTGAGTATTTTTCCAACAAATCACTTTGATATTTACCCGAACAGTTTATAGGAAATGACGTCAGAAAGACTGATGTACACTTTATCATTCGATTTTGATTTCAATTTCCTCTTGATATCATGGAGTATTTTATATCAATGGTAGTGAGAGATGGTGTACAATTTACAGATTAATGCCAGCATTTCGTAATTAAATTAAAAAATAACATGTTTTCTCTGAACTACGCGTTGACACACCCCGCCGGCTCGCGCAGTTGGCCAGATCTGGATCTCTTCAACTAGTCTAGGGAACATTTATATTTTTAACTCATTGCCAGATCTGGCCCTTCAATGTGCCTACGGGCTAGTATTATTATTGTAAATATGATTGATGACTGGCCTTACCACTCTGATGGTAGTAGCTCTGCCTTCTGCGCTGTTGGCTGAGGTTTGATGAACATTGATGTTTTTTCTGAGTGTTTTAAAGTAACTTAGTATCTATGTATTTAAAAACATATAAGTGTTCTATCAGTCGTCGGGTTCCATCTGGTACAAGCTATGCTTAGATTGGATTTAAATAGTGATGTGTGAATTGTCCACCAATATTTATTAATTCGTTTATGAATTATTTTCGTCTGTCTGACGCTGTTCATTATATAACGTCTTTTGCTTCTGGGTTGTTTCTTGAAACTCGTTTTTCAGCGCACATCGACTTAAGGAGCTAAATCTCAGGCCCATTACCACTTCAACTTCCTAATTTAAAATAATTATTTAAAAAACATGTAAATTATTAGCTCTTTAGTTCTAAGAGTTTTACCTGTTATCTTGCCAATTATAGTTAGTTAATGTATGTACACTCATGGCGTGTGGCAGTAGCTGCTGCGCTACTCACGATGCTGCCACTGAAAACCAGCGATACAGCAGCCTTCACACTTCTGTATCATATGCTGAGTGATCGCCTTTTTTCGTCACTGTACATAGACTAGTTTATATTATATTCGCACTGTATTTGATATTTGACGTTTAATAAATATTTTCTATTCCATTCTAATGCTATATTTCTCTCAGCAGTTTGATCAATATTAAATTAAAACTGTTTAAACTCTGTAGACTTTTACTGGACAAAGTTGAATCAATTCTAATCTTGACTTCAAGCGGCCAATCTAAATAATTCGATTAGTACTCCTTTCTTCACAATACAAAATATATGACAGAAGAAATACTCCAAGAAAAATTAAAATATATGTACTTGTCCGCTCGTTTGAGTTATTCGTTCGTTGTTCGACAATAGACTTTCCATGGTGAACTATAATTGAGATTATAGTTTACCATGGAAAGTAATTTAGGCTTATTCCAAAATAAAATAAAGTTATATCTGCTGGTAAATGTTCTGTGTGAAATATAGACATGATCTTACAATAATTAGAACTTTTGCAATTAAATATTTAAGTATCTTACTAATATTATAAACGCGAATGTTTGTATGTATGTTTGTTACTCATTCACGCAAAAACTACTGAATGGATTTTAATAAAACTTTTCAATAATATAGCTTATACATCAGAATAACAAATAGGCTATAATTTATAAAGATATTGTGTGAATTGTCCAAAATATAACGATAAGCGTCAAGAAGTAGGAAAAAATCTGCCACCTGCGAGCTATTCTGGCGTGCGCTGCAAAAACCGTTAGAATTACACGAAATACTAATCCGGCGCAGACGAAGTCGCGGGCACCAGCTAGTTAATAAATTAGTACACATTTAAAATAATTTGTGCAAGTGATGCTTCTGGTGTTACAGGCGTCCATTGGCTTCGGTGACCGTTTATCATCAGGCGGGCCGTAAGCTTGTATGCCACCATTGTGGTATAAAAAAAAATATAAGCCCAACGCCACCGTTATAAAGTGATCATACTGTTTCTAGTCTATATTGTGCTTCTTCGTTTTAACAGAATTAATTCCGAGTTAATAAAAAAGGAAATATTCGTCAATTGGAGAACTCAAACCCAACGAGTTCCTCAATAAAATTTAAATTTACTTGAGTATTTTAAGACAGAAATACGTTTATAAATAGTCAATATTTAATAATAATAAATAAATAAAGATAATAAATGCACACAACACCATCTAGCCTTAAGCTAAGCTTGTAATATGGTGACGATATGACTGATAGAATACTTAATATCCATACGTGAAGCAAAAACTTTGTACCCCTTTTTACGAAAATTGCGCAGACGGAGAAGTATGAAATTTCGCACACTTATAGTTTATATAGAGAAGGAGTGCAGAATACTAATATTTTATTTGAATTATGCATAAAAATACATTAAATTTAATGTAATTATAGTCGAATTTCGACGAATGGGCGACCAGTAGTATATATATAAATACATATATACGATACTTTGTAACACATTGGTCTATTTTATGCACATAAACTAATGTGTTGCCATCTCTTTTATCATTGACAGAAGAAATACAAGGACGGAGCGTAATTTAGGAATATTTTTAGCCGCCTTGCAAATATTGCTCTCATATTATTTATTTTACTCAAGTTATTTCTTATTGAATTAGTAATTTTGGTAATTATTTTCATATTAAACTAGAGTTATTGAATCGGTTGTGAATAATGGCGATGTGGGCAAAGGCCTGACTGAGATGCAAAAAGTTGCGGGTTCGATTCCCGCCGCGGGACAAATGTTTAAATGATCTAATCTAATCTTACTAATTTTTCTTTCGGTTATTTATCACATAGGGATTGTTTTGCATTTGTGGTGTCATTCTTTTTAGGCCCTGTCTGAAAACCAGCGCTGCTTCTCACGAATGTGTGAAGCTGCAATTATGCTGAGACTGGACCTGTTTGGCCCACATGACACAGAGGGGACTAATTAGCACAAAACTATAGAAATTTATTACCTACTGTTTTTATTATTATTATTTTTTATATTATTGTTATTTTCTCTTGTTCTGTTTCTGTTGTCTCTTGTTTCTGACTTTATTTACAATATCATTTTTGTTGTGTCTAGTGTTTTGTATTCTCTGTGTATTGTGTGCCAAATAAACCATTTCTATTCTATTCTATTTCTATTCTATCTAATGATCTGAAAGTATTTATTCTAGGTGTTTTTCGGTGTATTTAAAAAAAAGTATATAAGTAATATATCAATCATTCTGTATGTGGTAACCCATAACACAAGCTCTGCTTATTTTGGGGCTAGATGATGCAGTGTAAAATGTCCGGTATTATTATTGTTATTGTAACCTAAATATGTAGTGTGTGGTTTTAAGATGAATTTAGGTCCTTTAAGATTTGTTCTAGACTACGGGCCTTAATGGTAAATTCAATTACCGAATCGTTCCCTAGGTTCTGCTAAATACGGGCTTCGGTTTTAAAAGCCAGGGATAACGTCAAACCGTAGTAGGTACGTCAGATAAGCGCCGAATACGCCATCTATCTTCCTCCGGCAGACGTATGCAAGATACGGGCCACCCACATGATATAATCGAGAATCGCTTACCGAAAGTATTGCCAGCTGCACCATGAAAAATATGGCAGTAATAAATATGTTTTTTGAACATGAAAAATATTTTTTTTTATGACAATATTTTTTTAATTAGAGACAATACTTTTTTAATTACTTTGTATACAGCTTACTTTTGTTGTCTAAAACAAAAGTGAGCTGTATACAAAGTAAAGTCTACATTCGTAAAATAGTTTTAATAGCTGCCGTTTCTAAAACCAGATCTGCTAGATTAATAATATTAAATGTAAAAACATCTAATAATTTTTGATTGACCTTTTTTTTGAACCCGGGAATCGTTTAATCTGGCAATTATGTAGCAAAGTTGGCAATACCGCAGTTACTGAAATCCATCTACATATTCCTTCTGACAACGGCTGAAATTGGCTGCGGATTTTTATTGGGAATTTTTCGTGCAAGAAATTGAATTGTTATCTTAAAGTGTTCAGGGGTGGGTCAACTGTGTTTATGTTCACGCATATTTTATGATAGTTTTTCTAGAGGTTGCTGACATCAGTAAACAGGATATGTTTTAAGGACTGAACAAGTTAAAGTTGCGTTTTCGTCTTCAGTAAAGTGAAATGCTTAGATTAGTTACCTAATAATAATAATTACCTTTTAAAAACTAAAAAGAAAACCGACTTCATTGAATGAAATTTGAGCCTATAATTTTAGTGGAAAGTAGATGTATTTTGAATATATGTATATAAAATGGGTAGGCCAAATAAACGCACCGCTCCAATGAGACAGCGAGGTATCGAAGTATTTACGTAGATTTTTCAGCTCGACCAATTTAGATAAAATTCTAAGAAAAAAAGAATTTTCCAAATCGGTTCAGGCGTTTTCGAGTAATAGGTAATACATAAAAAAAAAGATTCAAACGAATTGAGAACCTCCTCCTTTTTGATTGAACGCGCTGATTTTCTGGGGTAACAGTACCAACAAACAGGACGTTTTTATAGCGCAAAAAAGGTGTATAAGATCCATATTTAATCTAAAAAATACTGACAGCTGTGTGCCATACTTTATACCTAATACATTTTTGATATTACCTAGCTTATACATATTTGAAATAGCCCTATTCGCCAAACATAACATGAACAAATTTAATAAATTTTCTGACATTCATAATTTAAATACCCGTAGTAGAAACAAATTTTGCCTTGTAAAATCGAATACAGCGCTAATGCATAATAGTGTTTTCGGTATGGCTCCTAAAATATATAACAAGATACCAGAGAGCATAAAAGGTAATCAATTGTTGAGCTTTAAAAATCAGCTTAATGCACTTCTTGTAGAAAAGAGTTATTATAGTATCACACAGTTTTGATGACCTCAGTTACTTGTAACTAAATATAATAAATTTGCATGCCTAGTTAAGGTAAGATTGTACTGGTACTTTATAAAATTATTACTATACTATAACAATGTTGTTAACCCTACATTCTGACAAATAAATGAATTGAATTGAAATTGAATTGATGAAGTCGGTTAAAAATGACAAACATTTGACACAGCATCACCTGGCCACAAAGTAAGCAGCGTTTGAGTTATTGGTACCACATGACTACATACTTTTTCTTTTTCTTTAAAAATACATAGGTACATATTATACATAGAAACACCCAGAGCCCAGACAAATACTTGCAGATCATTCAAACATTTGTTCCGCGGCGGGAATCGAACCCGTAATCTTCTGCGTCTCAGCCGGGTCTTGCCCCACTGCGTTATAGAAATCGTCGTTATGTACTGATATTTGTGTGAATTGAAATAAATAATCAATAATAACATTTGCTACCGACTGGTATATGCAATGTAGGTTTTCGGTTGTTCGTGCTATAGCCTACCTTTAAGAGTGAACAAGTCGATTATCTTTCTATACAAACGCCGAAGGGTGATCACGCCAATGTCTGATGATGAACAACCAAAACTAAAAGTGATATAAATTTGTCTTGTCATAATCTTGTATCAATACAGAATTGTAAAAATAATATGGGTTTGAAAGATACAAGACTCAAAAAAAACGTTTTTCGTCACTGATTTTAGCGCAACTTTAGGTGTGAATATATAACAAACGGAACTAAAAAAATATTCCGATACAAGCATAGATTATTTATTTAAGAGCTCAAATAACTTTTTTTTTAACAAATACATTCAGTAGTTTTCTCATGAGAACCCTTAAGCCAAAGGTCTATTCATTATTTTTACGCAATCGTTTTATTTAGAAATCATAGATTAATCTGATCATATGACTCGAATATATAATCACGCTACGCTTACTGCTCATCTCTATCCTTGGTGCACGTCTATCCTTTTCTCACACTAAGCTAGGTGAAATAGCATTCATTTTAGCTGGGCCCACTAACGAGTTTGTGCCGCTAACTCGTGTATCCTTAAAATACGTTCCTATATTATGTACATTAATAATAATTATTAGTTAGCACAATATGGACGGCTGATACTATCCGGGTGAGTATCTGTGGCGGCAGCAGACATTTCTTCTAAGGGGAAAACATTCTTAAAATCAGCGCGGCTGAATCGTCCTCTATAAATATATAGTTATAATATTGTAATATTAGACATCATCATCTGCCCGTGTTAGTCCACTGCTGGACGTAGGGCTCTCCCATGGCACGCCACTTAGCTCGATCTTCAGCTGTCCTCCTCCTTATAAGGTTGGCGGCCTACCGTAGCCCGGGGATTTTTCGCACCCCCTGGTTTAAAAACTGACTGGATTAGGATACGTAGCTGATCAAGATATCAAAACAAATCAATTTAGACAATTTTAAGATCATGGTGTCATGAAAGGATTTGAGTAATTTCCACTGTCTGAATGATTTTAAACTTGATATGCTGTTATATACTACTTACTTAAACAGTTACTTGGTGTTTCTATGTAAATTATGTATGTGTTTAAAAAAAATAAAAAGTATATAGGTAGTATATCAGTGAACTGGTACCCATAAAACAAGCCCTGTTTAATGTCCGGGATTATTTATATTTATTTAAATACCCCACCAATATTACACTTTTTCTACAAGGTGGCTATTTCATCTGTCCACAAGTCACTAATGTTTCCTTCGCCTCTGCTAAATTACGACTGTTTTATATCGTTCATTGCATATTTGGAAAGTTAAGCTCATTTGACGTGGATTGATGGCTTCCAGGATTGACTGCTCCAGGGATATTAGCACAAAGTCCGAAACACGTGCTCAAGTACGAATACGAATTATTTCTACGCACATTTATTTTAAACCAAATGCCAAGGAGTTTCTATTACAGAGGCGTAAACAAGAGTTCGAAAACATTTAAAATTTTCATTTTTCTGCACTTCGTAATCTAATAAAACTAAAAAGAAAACTGACTTCATTGAATTAAATTTGAGCCCATAAGAACGCAACCGAATTGTGAAAGTCCACCTTTTATTAAATTCGGTTAAAAAAGATTTTATTTTACGCTTTTTAGTACTTCACTCTTCTAATAGTGCTGCTGACTATCGGAAGAGCTAGCGAGAAGGAAAACTTGAAACAAGCCTCGGCTCGGTGTCAGCCGTTATGCACCTGCAGCCGAACCGACACCGCATGTACTGATTCGTCTTTCCTACGGGTCCTGTCGGCAAACGAGAGAGCTTACATTAAGGCTTACCTAAGTGCACGAAAGGAGCCTCTGAGGCGCACTTTAATCCTTTCACCACGCTGGTTAGAAATAACTAGTGACACGATAAGAACAAGAAGTACTTTATCATTTTTCGAAATTCGTAAACACGACTGGAAAGTCACTAGAAAGCAAAATACGAAATTCCGTTTACTTGATGATATATTATTTTTATTTTTTAGCTATTTTGATTTAAACCCAAACTACTGAACCGATTTCGATGAAATTTCTGTGGGACCAATCGGAAAGTATATCCTTTCAAATAAACCAAGAATTCAAAAAATCGGTTTAAATTAAATGACGAATCTATAAAAAAGGTAACGAACATATATAATAAAAAAAAAACTTTTTTTTTCAGCTTGTGATGACACAAGCTGTAAGATGACACAATGGATAAATGATTATCCATTCAATTTTATCTTTTGAGGTAAAAACGATAATAGAAAGTGGATCTTGTATCAGCCTCGTTGTTTTCGTGTTCATCAAGTCAATACAGATTACAAGTCGATACAAAACAAGTCTAGAATGAAACATACATTATAAAGCCTTAAACTTAAAAATAAGAGCGTGAATTCCGAGAAACATAGCAAAGGTAATTTAACTGGGACCTAAAGCCAGTCCCAGGTGTATCAAACAAAATCTCGTCTTAAACACGACATGATTACAATATACACTCTAAATTTCAAGTTTTTTTACAGCTGTTTAGGCTGTGCGTTGTCTACTGAATAAATAAAGCCAGTCAGTCAGAATACATTTTTATGTGATAATACTAGTTCTTGCGACTTCGCACGTGAAATATAGCCCATCTGTATTATTTCTTAAGATGCAATTTATCTTCTTATCAAATTTAATCAAGCCGTTTAGTCCTGAGAACAAATTAATAGTCAAACAGAAACACTTTCGGATTTATAAATTAGAGAAATATGGATAACAACTCGAGCAAAAAATATCACACGCGTTTTCGAGGAAAGCTAATTCGCCGAGTTAACCGCAACAAGTTAAACCAAGATTTATTAGACGTAACGATCCCTGTAAAACGTTAACATAAATCACTAAACGGTTCAAAGAGCTCGGAACGCTTCGGAAAGATAAAATTTATGAATCGAAATGTCTACGAATTGCACTTACTCTGCTTCGAAATAGTGTGGCATGACTCACTCGAACCGTGGAGCGATACAATCGGAAATATGGTGCATTTATTTTATTATGAGTGCCTATTATGGGTTAAAAGGCCGCCCAAAAGCCCTGCGTTATGACCTTTAAATAGCTGGGATCGATGGAAAAGCTGGGATGTCTGCCCTTCGACGTTCAGAAGTGCTCAGAGAATGCCACTGGGGTCATCCAAATACTGATCTCACACAGAGTTGCTTAACTTCGTAGATATTTAGGAATTAATAAGTTTATTATGCCACGTTCCCAAAAAGTTGGATATAAGCCTTATCTGTTAGTAAAATACAGAAAACTTTTCAGAATATACAAAAATTTGCATTATCATCGCGTTTTTCCAACATCGTTTTAGTTGCGATGGATGTGAATGAGATTCAATTACGCTCAGGTAATCTTTTGAAATAGTTTAGGTATTTTAGGGTTCCTAAGTATATAACAAGCTGAAACTAATATTAAAAACTTCGCAGAAAAATCAAGCTGCTAAGTCGATGCATTACAGATACAGATTTTTTTTTTAATTCTAGTGAAATTATCAATGAATAAACACAAAAAAGTATATATTATCTATGTTCCTTGACAAAATTTAGCAAATTAAATATCACGCCGGGAAATCAGTGGATGAAGAGGGCTCGTTCTTCCTGGAAATGAATTGGGGAGGCCTATGTTCAGCAGTGGACTTCTAGCGGCCGATATGATGACATATACTCCACTAGACAAAGATTCAAATAATGCTGAACTTGCTGTGACAACCTAGTAAAAAGCCGGAAGTTAGTACTTATACTGCATCTAACTAATATTATAAATGCGAAAGTACGCCTAAACTGCTAAACCTATTTTGATGTATTTTGGTATAGAGATATATGGATCTTTGGAGAAGGACATGAAGAAGGAAGGAGAAGGAAGAAGGCTAATTTTTATGTAGGTACCACGCGTGCGAAGCCGCGGGCAGCAGCTACTAAAATATATTTTGTTGTGATTACAATCTTAAAATCAATGTTCGGTGCTTTCATAGTTGTAAAGCATAGAAAGCATTTTCGCCTAAGCTGAAACGGTGTTTCCGTTTCAGCTTAGGCGAAAATGCTTTCGTATGTCGCACGACATATGTCGTCTGTCCGGATGTTCTCCTCTACAGGTCGCATTTCTCAACCGATTCTCGTGAAATTTTGTGTGCAGGTTCTATAATTTAATACCTTTTTTTTGTCAATTCAGATTTTGGATTTTTTTCTAAATGGCGGTGATATGGGGGTTCAAAACGTAAAAAAGTTATATTTCAGTCATTTTGAAAAATGTTCGCGAGGTCTACAGCTCACAGAGCCACTAGTTTATTACAGTGTAATTAAATTAGTAATAGTAACCGATTCTGAAAAAAATGCTAGCTACGGTACCTTCTTAGGAACGACATTTACACTTAACCGATTTTTTGTTTTACATTTTAATACTTAACATTTACCCTTGGGTATATTAGGTTCGTAAAGGTAACCTACGTAAGCGTACCCTTTAATCGACACATTGCTTTACGTAAAAGCCATTCCACACGTGCAGACAACATTCTAACAGCGGGTTTGATGACAAAAAATAAGGCGTTTGAATATAAAGCTGATTTGGTTAACAGCACGTGTCGAAGCGCTATAACATTACTCGTAAATAATCGTATATGGGTACAAAAAATATACAAAAATATTTACCTTCAATTTCCAGACACGTTTAATCTTTGGAATGTATGTTCTGTGTAATAAATGGTGGCTTCTGAAATGTAGGTTCAATAAACGTGTTATTAAAAAGAAAATCATATAAAAATGTAATGTTCTGAAAGTTGACAAGCTTACAGAAGGCTTTGGGGGCAGTGACACACAGTATTATCTATACTCAAAATTTACAAGCGAGTTTACTCAAAAAAACGAGTTTTTAAAACGAATAGCACGATTTTTTTACGTGTTGGTACTACGTACGTACAACAGTTGAGTTTGTAATATTAGTATGGATTGGCATCTCTGTGAGAAGTACAGGCTTACTACACACAGATATAACAATCCATACTAATTATTATAGTATTTTTTGAGTTAGTATTATCTATACTCAAAATTTACTAGTAAAAAAAACTTAAAATAAATGAATAAAAAATACATTCTGCACTCCTCTATATAAACTATATAAGTGTGCGAAATTTCATACTCCTCCGTCCGCGCAATTTTCGTAAAAAGTTTTTGCTTCTAGTTTTAATATTATAGATTTTAGAAGTATGCTTCCATCGGTGGACCTTCCTTTATAGAAGATCCGCCTTTGGTTTTATGAATAGACTGTGCCATGTAAATTTTTCATGGCACAGTCCACGGTTGTGGCAAGTTTTGTGAGTTGACGGTGACCAGACCTGCTAATAAATATTTTTGAACTATGGAAGGCTTTGTTTTGTTTTTTCTTGCTTCATATTTAATTTACCAACTCAAATAAATCACCCAAAATATAGTACATCTAGTACATATAGTAGTAAATATTTATTGAATTAATTTATTATTTTTTATTTTACTGTTAGAGCTGGTGCGGCGGCTGATTGTCTCAATGGCCTCAAAAGGAGCAAACATTGTAGAAACAGTAGCGGTATCTGGTAGAAACACATTCTGACTCATAGCTCCTCGCTGGCCCAGCGTGTTTACATTGGCATTCAATGTGGCAATAGCAATATTAATAAAAATATATCTTTATTTCAGACACGAAACAAAATTGTCAAGGATCATACAAAAAAGTGTTAAGACCAGACAAGTTTCTTGCCGGATTCTTCTTGAACTGGGGTTAGGAGGAACCGGCACCTAGATTCACTAGCATGTAAGAAGACGATTCAAAGTGGTCCTTATATTTTATTGAATAAATAAATATTGAATTTTGAATTTCCGAGATCCATTTTTTAAAAACAATATAAAAAAAAAAAAAAAAAAAAAAAAAAAAAAATGCAAATGCCGCTAGTGTCATAGGGACGCTGCCCTCTGAAAGTAATCGGGATCAATTAAGATATCTACTGTTTTACATGCATTTGCTGTTATTGTATCATTTTGTAATTTCTGTAATTTACTCAAAAAGTCAAGAACCACGTTGAAAGTTCTTTATTATGTTGGATGATTTTATTTCAAACAATAACGAGTCGCATAGTTCAATCATCAAACAACACCCATTCTTGAACCTTCATTTGTTCCGGGAAGCACTTGGTTAACATCAAGGTACCCCAATGGCGATACAAAAGCATTTTCTCCCCAATCGGGCATATTCTAGGGACAAAACTGACGCTGCAGATTACGTAACAGTACATTACCTACAAACCCAACAGAATATTCACTTTGACTGAATTTAGCACGAGCTCAATTGAAATCTTGCTCAATGTTCTAGGCATTTTAAAATCAAAAAATATGACTGCTGCTAAATATAGATACAAAAAACGACGTAATTAACTACTTAATGTATTACTAGTATATGATACATTTGATTGGCGTGGAACCTTTGTTTAACTATGGAAATACCTACCTGTGTTAGAGGGTCTCCCTCTCTCCGTAGTATAGATTATTTTGATTCTAATTATAAAATTTAAGTTATCATAAATTTCTATTTATCTTATCATATTTTACTTTAAGATAATTTTAATTCTAATTAGAAAATTTAAATGTCATTCAAATGTAAATGTGTGTATTTTAAATGTCTAGTTATGTATTGTCTAGTTATATGATAAGATGTATGTTAGTTTATAGTATGTTTAAGTAAAGGATTTAAATAAATTTACATTGTTTGTATGTACAGGTAATGAGTGTATTGTGTTTATATACTAGGTCATCAATATGTTTATGAAATACTCATACTTAAAATTATGCAAAATAACAGTTATATGAGTGTATAAATAAATAAATAAATATGAGTGAACAATGCACACATCACCATATAAGACTTAAATATTTTAAAATACATACTTATGATACATTATATCACCCAGACACAGAACAAACACCTATCTGTATCACACAAATGCTCTAGGAAGAAATCGAAACCTTAACCTACAGCGTGGAAGGCAGACTTATCAACCAACTGAGCAGATAGGCCAGGTAGAAGATTTAACGCTTAACATTATTAGAAAATTCAGCCAAAAGAATGCCATTCAACATTGTCTAATTCATTTACATCATTTTGTTAAAAGAAAGCAACAAGTTTAGTTAGGTAGTTTTGGTTTAAAAATTCGGAATACAATTATTGCTATAATGCAAAAGTCACGAATGGCTGTCAAGATTTGTATTGTTTGAGTGCCGCATATCGTATACCAGTTTTGTCTTCGCAAAGGCAGAAAACCAAAAAGTTAGGTTAACAAAAGGCATGTTCGTTCTCGTTTATCTATGCAGTCTTGAATTAAGCCTGCCTGCAGCAAGATTAATTCAGTATTCATCAACTATGCATTGTTTGGGATAGTGAGAACCAGGTCTTTATCATAATCATGACTTAGTTTATAAGAAAAAAAAAAAACTGTCATCTAGACCACTCATCTTTTATTGATTTTTTTCAGAAATATTATTTCACGCCTTTTGGGGGACCTTCGGGACCTGAGGCAGAGACTGTACCTTGTGGGGCGTATCAGGTATTGTTTTCCAGACCGGGGACAGCCTCTTCGCTCCAGATATCAAAAAGGTGGTTTCATTTTTTGTAGCTAGTTTACGACAATTTTAACAGAAAGCTTAGCTTTGTTATTTTTATGTCCTCAGTAAGGAGCGCGGTTGCCGTGGTGCCACCTGACAACATCAACCTGATGTTGTCAGGTCGAGTTAACAGCGAGATCACTGAGCTCCTGTACGGTGCGAACCTATGCGCACTCAAAATAAAAGACGGCGGAATTAGACCCATAGCCGAGGGTACCACCTACCGCCGCCTAGCTGCAAAAGTCTGTTGTCGGAAAAAAGCTACATATCTCGGTGATTTTTTCCGACCTGTTCAGCTAGGCTTTGGTGGCGCTTCACGTGGTACTGCGGCTATGAAGCCGCAGTACATTCTCTTCGTACATTTTTGGATCAAAATTGCGGGGTGGTAATTTTAAAGGTGGATATTAAAAACGCCTTCAATTCCGTAGATAGGGGTGTCTTGCTCAAAGAAATTAAAAACAAAATTCCCGAAATTTATCCATTTCTTTGGCAGTGTTATAGTTCAACGTCTAAATTGATCTATCGCGACAATATTATTTCGTCTGCCGTTGGATGTCAGCAAGGCGACCCCCTTGGTCCAGCCATTTTCAGCCTTGCCATCCATCCGATTATTCAACGTCTCCAATCTAAACTCAATGTTTGGTACTTGGATGACGGAACTATAGGTGGAGATGTGGACACTGTTTTTGGTGATCTAAAGCTCATCAGTGATGAATTTCGACAAATTGGTTTAGAGCTAATTTATTCAAAATGCGAGCTTTACGTTTCGTACACTTGTTTGGATAAAAATTAAATTGTTTAAAAATTCAAACAGTTTGGCCTCAAATATTACAGTTGTTGATAAATGTTCACTTCGCCTCCTCGGTTCACCAATTCTTGGCGAGTCTTTTCCGACCTTCATAGATGAGAAAATTCAAAATTTTACCAAAACCTCGGACAGATTGTGATTGGCTTTTACATTTATCAAGTTTTGTCTTTTTGTTCCAAAATTTACTTACGCTTTAAGATGTTATCAACTGTGGAAACACAGCGAGCTGGTGGAAGGCTTAGACAACATAATAAAGGACACTTTATCGTTGGTTTTGAATATTAATTTGGATGACAAGGCATGGCTGCAGGCCTCCCTACCTGTCAAATTGGGAGGCTTAGGTATTCGTAAAATTTCAAGTGTTGCCCTACCGGCGTTCTTGTCTTCTGTCTACAGTACTAGTAATTTAAATTCTAATTCCGTCTTTTCCGGCTAGTTCTGGCATCACTCATAAAATTTCATATCTAGACGAAGCAAAAAACGCTTGGAACAGTGCTTGCCCTAATTCCGCTCCCCCCAAGAACCTTTCGGCCCAACGGCAATGGAACGGGCCTCTATGTGAGCATACATGGAATCATCTGTTAGAAACATGCTCAAGCTCCGTAGATCGCGCCCGTCTCCAAGCCGTTTTGAAATGGGAGTCAGGACATTGGTTACAAGCACTACCATCATCTAACATTGAAACATTATTAGATCCTACAACATTTCGAGTTGCAATTTGTGTGCGGTTGGGTGCGCGGTGCTGCGCCCCTCATCAGTGCCAGTGTGGTACAACGGTCGACCAGCTTGGTCTCCATGGGTTATCGTGTCATAGGGCCGCCGGTAGGATTGCCCGCCACGCTAGTCTTAACGATATCATTCGTCGGGCACTCACCAGCGTCAACGTACCAGCTGTTCTCGAACCCAACGGTCTGATACGTGATGATGGTAAGAGGCCTGATGGTATGACTCTTGTCCCTTGGGAGATGGGTAGGCCATTAGTGTGGGATGCTACTTGCGTAGACACCCTGGCCGCATCCCCTCTGTCGGGGACTTCCGTTAGGGCTGGTGCGGCGGCTGAATGTGCCGAGGACCTTAAAAACCACAAATATGCTGGTTTGGATAAGGCCTACATATTTGAGCCTTTTGGAGTCGAGACCCTGGGCCCGTGGGGAACAGGAGCCCACCGCTTATTCAAAATTATTTCACGGCGTCTGGTAGATACGTTGCATGACCCAAGAGCTGGCTCCTATTTGGCGTATTAGCATTGTCATTCAACGTGGTAATGCCGCCAGTATCTTGGGAACGCTGCCCTCTGGCAGTGATCTGGATCAGTTGAGCTATCTATAGATCGTTTTAAACGGTCCTTAGATAGCTCAACTGTTTCACGTGTATTTTATATTATTGTATATTATTTTGTACAATTCTGTAATTATTTCTGTAAATAAATGTATATAGTTTATTAGTTTATATATCACTAGCTGACACGTGCCCACTTCGTTGGGCGGTTACAACTTCACAAAAAATATTAAAGTATTAATATCGCTATTAAAATAATAGCGATATTAGTAAAGCGATATTAGAAAAAGATAGCTATTCAAAAGATATTGTACTAATTACAGAGATTAACAAAGATACGGATAAATATTGATAGATGGCGCTAGTGGCCACCCGTGGCTTTCGCCCGCCCCGTTCCCGTTCCCGTTGTTTTTCCTGGATAAAAAATAGCCTATATCCTGATCCAAGATACTCACTATATTTATTTTAAGTTTCATCCAAATTGGTCTAGCGGTTCTCGAGTTATAAGTGGTGTAACTAACACGACTTTCTTTTATATATATAGATTTTGATAAACACGGGGTTTACCATGTATTATTTAATCGATAGAGGCATCAGCACTGTTTCGATTCATCTAGAGAATCTTCATCATTGTGAGATTCATCCCCGGCCGCTCGTTGCCGCTCGAGTTCACGTTTCGCACTCAACTCGAACTCAAATAACTTTGTTATCACAATAAATAAAAAAAAACAATATAATACCAACTTTTAACATAAAATATTAAAAGTTTTAAATATTACCTACTTGACTATAACTAATAATAGTAGGTAATTATAATTCTTTTATCTTATCGTGCTACTAGTTATTTCTAACCAGTGTTGTGAAAGGATTAAAGTGCGCCTCAGAGGCTCCTTTCGTACACTTTTATTATAATTATAATAATGAATGATTTATGAACTTTAAGAATCCGATTTTTTTTCCCGCCTTTTTTGTTATGGCGTAATAAATAATGGAGATTAACATATATTTTTATGTGTCCTTTTAACATTACCTACTACGCCTTAAGACCCTTTTACAGTGCTGCTGATGGACCAGTATGTAGGTAACCATATTATAAAATTGAACTTTATGAAGACCCAATACAGACGCAATTTTTTAAAATACCTGTCACATATGTGGTAATTTAAGGGACATCATAGGTTTGAAGTACTGCAAGCAAGGTTCAATCCTGTAGCGACTGATTTGTCTAAAGGTTTTTGCTAGTCATATATTCACATTTATTACATAATAGGTTTACTAAACATAAAGCTGACTCGGGAATAATATACAATAACTAAGTAAAATAGGCCGTTTGGTAGCGATGCTGTCAGTCGTGCGTTTACGACGCCTTTGCGGGGTTCCAACATCAAAAACCGCTTAGCAGGTCCCAGAATACCTACTGCTAGTGTGTACAGTTTATGTGGCGTTCGTTGTAAACAGTAGTCTCCTATGTGTACTATTTTATTATTATAGTGAGATTTGTGTAATTTTTGTATGTCTACACCACAAGTGTGGTTTGAATGTCTTTATGGTTCAACTTAAATATAAGACCTTATTTTTATGTTTAATTAAAATAGTTTGATGGTAGTTGTTTAAAGACAAGCACGCACCAGCGAATAAATCCGCGTGGTTTAAGCTGCGCTATTCCAAGTCTATATGAAGTATGTCATTTTCAACGCGGTTTTTTCCGCTAGTGAAGAAAGCTTATAAATGACTATATTATTGATAAGAATGCATGGCCTCATGTCGTTCTAGCCTCAGACAGTTAACCGCCACTGTTGAAATGTATATACTCTCTTGTATTAGTATTTCGTAGTTAAGGTAGTTATAAGATGGATCAGGTAAAAAAGCGCTAGGACCAAGACGAGTTTCTCGCCAGTTCTTCTCGGGCTTGGGTTAGGATGAATTGGCACCTAAATTTACCTAGTATGTAAGACGTTTCAAATTGATCCTTGTGATTGTATTGAATAAAGTATCTTTCGACTTTGACTTTGAGTGCAAGTATGGTTCAATATTTTACACAGCAGCGTGAAAAAAATCCCCACAAAATAATTTGCAGTGCGCGCTAGGTCTTAAGGTACAGAAGTCTCAATACTGCAGGCCAAGCTGTTTCAATCCTGATTATCAGATCAAACTGGATTATTTTATGTTATAGCACTAAAACTACAAATATTTCGGTAGGTATTGTACCAGTAAACCTGAAAAGGTTTGTCTAGGCGCTAACATTCGTTGTAAATCTTAAATAACAATAATAATTGTAGCAGACATACGAGTACAATAGTATGTGGTACACAGTAATAAACGGCAGTCGCAAGGACATACCATCTTCACAATATCAATAGATGATATATTTTAATACACACAACAAACGTTAATGTTAATTTAAATGCAAGATACTTAAGGACTGAGGTCAGTAGGGCGATTATGGAACTCTAATTACAATCAATGTCTATCAGTAATGATTGAAATTACGCCGAATACTGATAGACATTGATTGTAATTAGAGTTCCATAATCGTCCTACAGATCGTTTGACTCAGTGCAGATGTATCGAAAGGGGTCACCCTTTCGAATAGTGTCAATACAAAATTGACGACCTCTGTAGTGCAGTGGGCCCGGGCCCGACTGAGACGCAGAAGGTTGGGGGTTCGATACCGTAGTATTGTGTCTGGTCTGTGTTTCTACGTATAATATGTATGAATCAGTCATGTGGTACTCATAACACAAGCTTTACTTACTTTAGGGCCAGAAGTTGCTTTATAAAATGTCCGCCATATTTGTTTATTATTTGTTAATTAAACATTAGTTGTTTAAATAACAAATGTTTGTATGATCTACAAGTATTTGTTTCGGGTCTGGGTGTTTATATGTATAACATGTGGACCTGTTTGGCACCACAAGCGAAAATGTACTCTTCTAAAGTGTGTAATTTGGCCTACCTACTCTAATCATTCTCCTATTTGTTTCTCTATGTTTGTAACCTTTTTCGTGTTGTGTGTCAAATAAACTATTATTCTATTCTATTCTATTCTATGTATGTATTTACAAAAAAAGTATTTAAGTAGTATATCAGTCATGTGGTACCCATAACACAAGCTCTGCTTACTTTGGGGCCAGGTGATGCTGTGTGAAATGTCCGGCAATATAATAATAATTATTATATTATATACTAGCTGACCCGGCCACGCGTTGCTGTAGCTCAGAAGTTCTAATACGTTGAACCAATATAAGCTAACCTCTAAAATTATTGGTGTGTCTCTACTATATTATGCATATATTATACATATTATACAAAAAAACCGCATCAAAATCCGTTGCGTGTTTTAAAGATCTAAGCATACATAGGGACAGACAGACAGCGTGAAGCGACTTTGTTTTATACCATGTAGTGATATTATAGTAGTCCTTCAATGAACTGTCAGATCTGTCGATAGTTGATTTTCTAATCGTTCGGGATGCTTAAGAACGTCATTATTCAGATTAAAGTTCCCTAACAATACAGATAAAAGTCAATCAAGTAAATGAATCTTGCTTCACAAAACCAATATTTCAAAATACCAATACAAACAGAAAATAATCCTATCGTATTTCCCAACAAGCCAATGAAACGGTCGGTAACTACATTAAAGGGGGGACTGCAAACATTTCCGTACGAATTAACTGGGAAATTGATCAGATTTCCGAATTAAATGGCTCGCGACGTCCATAGCGATGCCAATCACGGTCTTCGGGCCGGCCCATTCTCCACATGCGTGAGGGTCTGATCACACTAAACGATTGAATGTGTTTAACATACTTTTAAAACAGTTGCTCTCAGTTTTTCCTGCGTGGTAGGTACTTGCTTAGGACTTAGTTTCTCTCCCAGGACAAACGTTAGTGTGATGAACATAGGTGTTCTGTGTCCGAGTGTCATAATTATAAAGTACTAGCTGCTGCCCGCGGCTTTGCACGCGTGGTACCTACATAAAAAGTAGCCTATGTCCGTCTTCAAGGTCCCATGTATCTATATACCAAAATTCATCAAAATCGGCTCAGCGGTTCAGGTGTGAAAACGTGACAGACCGAAAGACAGAGTTACTTTCGCATTTATAATATTAGTAGGGGTATAAGTATTCTTTAAGTCATCTGGTCACTATAACAGAAGCTATGCTTAGTTTGGGGGTAGATAGTATTGTGTGCATTGTCCACCAATATTTATCATTATTATAATTTCATCTAAATCCGTCCAGCCGTATGAGCGGCTCGAAATAAGAAAAACAAATACACTTATTATATTAAATGTGAATGAGAATTATTTTAAGGTAATCGTTATCCCGTTGACAAAGCAGGTGTTAGATCGAAGTTTTTTGTAACTGTGACTCAGAGATGCATGAGACTTCGCAACTTTTCCTTCCCCTTCTGTTTGTACTCTGCAAGTACTTGCATCAAATAAATGAGTGTCCATTGTCCGAGACACCTGAAACCAAGAAATAGCTTTAAGCAAAAAACCAACCTTTAGTCGCAAATATTAAACAGCTACATGCTAAGCGTTACTTAGCAATGAAAAAGAGGGCACCTATATACGAGTATATTTATTACTGTATTGTTCTTGTTTTGTGTATTGTTGATTAAAACAGTCATCAGATCTTTATCCTGCCCAGAACAAATAGAAAAGGAAATATCTATTTATCTATCTATCTATATATATTTAATACGTGAAGCAAAAACTTTGTACCCTTTTTTACGAAAATTGCGCGGAAGGAAAAGTATGAAATTTCGCACACTTATAGTTTATGTGTATAGAGGAAAGTAAAAAAAAGATACTTTATTCAATACAATCACAAGGATCCCAAGAAGTAGAGAATGCTAATATTTTTTTATTCATTATTAATGAATTATGGTCGAATTTCGACCAGTGCTCGACCACTAGTAAATATAAAAGGAGATGTGTATAAGTATGTTCCCTAATAGACTCCGAAAAGGATAAACCGATTTCAATGAAATTTTTAGGAAATCTTCAGAATTCCCTAGCGGGTGATCCTGTGAAGTTTGGAAGCGATCGGATCAACAAAACTTATTTTTGTGCATCAATCAAATTTGGTATGGATATAGATTGTATCTTAGGAACGGACATGGCTACTTTTTATGTATAAACTATGCGTGCGAAGCCGCGGGCAGTAGCTAGTCTTCATATATTTTTTGTGAGATATCTTAAAATATTCTAGATGTTATGAACTCAGCCTTACTTGATTGTATTTGGTAATTATCAAGCAATACATTGGACAAGAACCGACAGCAGTAACTAACTAGCTAGTAGTAATTAAACAGCTCGTAAATTACATTTGAGACCGTCTCATTGAATACGGATGTTCATTGACACTGTTAATTCATGTCTGAAATTGTGCACGGTATTGCCAATCATCTATTTAATTATGGAGATGTTATCCCTAACGTCTTTTGAGACAAACGATGTGTCGATCGATAGATTGGTTTCAAGACAAGATACGTAAATTAGGAGATGAGTAATGTCGCTTGACAGCATTTGAAATTGTCGTTGATTATTTTGTTTGCACTTACATCATAGTGTTTTTTAAATCCCATACAAAATGTCCCGTTGGCAACACGGGACGACACTTTTCCCAAAGAAATGAGGGGTTAATATATTTTTAATTTCATTACCCTATGGTGTGGCAAATTGTTCGTTTTATAAATATTTTCGATACATTTATTTGTTTAATAAATATTAAGTTTTGAAGTCGTAATTTTTGATTGTCCAGTGTCAAACTCACCCCTGATTGGCTAAACTGCTTTTTAAGGGCACTTGTAATGTTTTTTTTGCATATATGTAAATTGTAGCATATAAACTGAAATTATATGGAAAAATATCACGGCTAGTAAGGCTTTATTAGATTAATAGTAAGAGTAAGAGTAGGTAAGTAACCCTTAAACAATATTTATTTGTTCTAACTAAATGGTGTTGAATTGGTTTGAGACCTGACCACTAGTCTTTCTATATCTACTGACTTTGGAAACATTTACTGTGCGTGCACTTGGCCAATTTTTATCCAGTCAAGCCGACAAACAAGCGTGCCGACCACCTGTTGACAAGTGGCTACTGTATCCTATTGGCGCCTGTAGTACCGTGGAGGTGTCACACTTATTGGAATTTTCTTGGCAACCTTTATTTGCATATCGACCTCCTTGTGCGTGTACATTCGTATCTTCATAACAATTATTATAGTTATGTAATCATTAATATATTGTCAATTTTATGTATATCTGCTGTTATTAGTTATTGCTTACAACTTGACATGTTGTTTTATTTTTTATTTTAATATATATCTTCAACTTTTTGTATAAATCTTATGTCACAATTTTAGTTCATTGTTCACTGTTACTTTAATTTCTATTACTTACTAGCTTCTGCCCGCGGCTTCGCACGCAAAGTACATACATAAAAAGTAGTCTATGTCTGTTCCAAAGATACATACCAAATTTGATTGACAAAAAGAAAATTCTGTTGATCCGATCGCTACCATTCTTGACAGGATCACCCGCAGAGCCAATTTAAAATGTCATCGAAATCCGTACAGCCGTTTCGGAGTCTATCGAGAACATACATGCACACATTGCCTTTTACAGATAAAGATAGATAATCACGTTCGCTTATATGTTTTTTCATTACCCACCTACTCGGTTACAATAAAGGTTCCAACGGAAGATCAGCGCCGGTCTTATAACCTGCATACGCTGAGTCTGAGTTTTATAATGTTTGGTTTTATACATATTCATTGACTGGCCTGTCAGCTCATTTGGTAGTAGCTCTGTTCGATTCCCTCCCAGGATAAACATTTGTGTGAAAAGCATAGGTGTTTGTTCTGTGTCTGGGTGTTATAAAGTATCATAAGTAAGTATTTAAAAATATATAAGTATTCTACCAGTCATCTAGTCACCATAATACAAGCTATGCTTAGTTTGGGACTAGATGATGTTGTGTGCATTGTCTAGCAATATTTATTGATTTATTTATTATTAATTGTTTCTGTAGTTGCAAATAAATGTATATTTTAAGACTAGATTTTATTTACAGCACTTTATAGTTTTATCAATAGATCGTTTTAAACGGTCCTCAGCTCAACTGTATAAAAACAAAAGTCCATCAATTGTAGTTTTTCCAAACCCATTACAATTTCACGGATCTATCTATTTTCTATCCTAGTCGTGACAAAGACATCGCAAAAACGTCGAGGGCGTAAATCCATCAGTGGCGAGAGTGCGACGTATCACGTCCGAGCCGCGGCCCCAGCGACTTTACGACAACCTTCGTTCGGAAAAGTTCCGGGCTTGGCTCAAGTACAAAACCCATTAAAAGGGTTTTTCTGAGAGTTGAAGACATCATGCAGCTTATAGATAGATAGATAGATGACTCCTTATTGATATACCACACAGAAAATTACAAAAACAGTTATTTCACTAATCAAGGCTATATCATGGGCTGCCTTATCTCAAACAGGGATATCTGCCAGGCAACCTTTGAGAGGACTGGACTATATATAGAAAGAAACAGAAACATAGAAGGGGCATGTTGGTGTGGTGTTTACATATAAGTATACATACATTATCTGTAATTAAAATAGATAAAATAGTGATATAAATAAATACATACACGCACAATAGGTATAATAATAAACATTTAAATCATAGAACAAAAGTGAGTATTATATAAGATATCAACAATAGGTACAGATATAATTAGGTATAACAGCACGACAAATAATGTTTCATGACCATGTTCCTGAAGATGGGGAGAGACTAGGCTTTTCTAATATCTACAGGCAACGCGTTCCACAAGCGGACAGCCTGCACTGTAAACGACTTTCCAAAGAAGCTAGAGGAGTGGACAGGTATTTGGATTTGATTGGTATTTGAGAGCTGTTGTTGCGAATATAAGCATCAGTTGATATGTAAAAATTTTGCACCAGAAACCACTATGTAGCATATGCACAACCAGCCGAAGATTGGTGTGGCTTTCTGCTACTCTGGGAAGACCTTTCGTGGAAGAGTCTAACGAATTTGCTTTTGATAACACACGATGTTCACATCAAGTTTTGCTGACAGACAGTAGAAATATAATGCGAGTACATACCTTAGACTGCGATCAGCATACGTTGGTCCCACCGGTGTTTAACACGAATTTTCACGAGCTCACGTTGGTGGTTCTTGAGATTGAGATAGAAGTCAGGTTCACCGGATGATGAAAGATGAAAGATGCGCGCGATTCGGTCGGTGTCCCACAGACAACTTCTGGTCACTCCAAGCTTCGACGGATATGTGTCGCATGACTACCAAAAAAATGGCGTCTTTCATACCGCTGTCAAAGCTAGAAATGACATGAACATCGCGCGTGTATGATTTGAAACGAAAAGAAATATAGTTTTTGAAATGAAAGACATTCAGAGGCTAAGGAAACGAAACATCCCGCCCACCAAAATGCCTATGGTATTTTCCGGTTAAAGCCTAAATGACCTAAACAGAAACGATAACGATACAAATGAGATTAATAAACTACGATTCTTAACTACGATTTAATTACACTGTAATTTGATTACTTATTATGATTGATTATGATTATGATTATATGATTGATACGATTAAAACTAGTCGTGGATAGGTAGAGGACATAATTTTACCAACGGTCGATTTATGATTTGATTGTTTGCATTTTTTACGGAGGCACTCCGAGCTATTCCATCTACACCAACATGAAGATCGACTACTCTTGCGAGAGGCCACTGCAATGGAGCCCGATTATCGTCCTTGATTATCACCATAGAACCTATCGATAGTGGTTTAGAATCTTTGGTCCATTTGGCGCGTTGCGTTAAAGAATTTAAATATTCGGATTTCCATCTGGACCAAAAACTTTGTTGGAAAGATTGTATCATCTGCCAACGATGAAGCCGTTTGATATTAGCGCTTGAGAGATCTTCATCGGGGACAGCGGTTAGAGGCTCTAAGGTGAGGAAATGACCTGGTGTTAAACACGCGAGGTCGTTCGGATCCGAGCTGATAGGGTAAAGAGGTCTCGAGTTTAATATGGCTTCGATTTGAACAAACAGAGTTGTCAGTTCTTCAAAAGTTAAGACCTGATCACCTACTACCCGGTATAAATGCGATTTTGCCGCTTTGATTTGGATTTCCCAAACGCCACCGAAATGCGGTGCGCCGGGAGGATTAAATTTAAATTCGATTTTGTCTGTACCACAAGCCTGATGCATTAGAGACAAAAAGTGATTCCGTGCGCCGACAAAGTTAGTACCACAATCTGCATGAATAATGTTACAACGCCCGCGGCGTCCCACGAAACGCCGAAGGGCAGCGATGAAACCCTCAGTCGAGAGCGTCGATACGACTTCCAGATGGACTGCTTTGGTCGCAAGGCAGACAAACAAGCATAAATATGCTTTGTCCATCTTAGCGCCACGATGTGAACCGAGTTTGATGCGAAACGGTCCACCTAGATCAACACCTACCACCGAGAATGGTTTTATTTGATTGACCCGATAGGATGGTAGATCACTCATGAACGGCTGTAACGGTTGTGGGTTCGTTCGAAAGCATTGAAGGCACTTGGAAAGGTGACGACGAATGGTTCGTTTGGCTGCGATAATCCAGAACTGTTGAAGAAGTAAGAAGTGAGTGGTATTTATGCCTGGGTGCAAGTAGCTGCGATGAATGAAATCGATGATCAAAATCGTTAAAGGATGATCAGACGGGAGAAAAGCAGGATGTTTTTGTTCGTATTCTAATCCTGATCTAGATATCCTACCGCCTACCCGGAGTATTCCTTGGTCGTCAAGAAATGGATTGAGTTTACGATAAGGTTTGGATAAAGCTTTCTTTGATTTTAGATTAGCGATCTCTTTCGAAAAGGCTTGACCCTGCACATGCTTGACAATTTTCATCAAAGTGTGATGACGTTCTACGTTATTGAGAAACTCTTTGCGATTTGTTTGATTACGATGTCTAGAATTATTAATGAAGCGATATACATACGAGAGGACATTAACAAGTTTCGATAATGAAGAGGAACGATTTAGCAAGGTTTCGATAATGGAATAATCTTCTGTCACGTTCTCACAGGCTTGTCCGCTTACTAGTGCTACTGATTTACGTTCTTCGAATTGAATGATCGCTTCGTCGTTGTGATTGCCGTCGTCTGAGCCTAAAGGCCAGAAGTTTTGATCTTTAGATAGCCAACAAGGCCCCGCCCACCATAGAGAATTCTGAATAAGTGTACTAGGAAATTGTCCACGCGAGCAAACATCAGCTGGATTATCTCCCGACGAGACGTGATGCCAACATTCGATAGGCGTGAGTTCTTGGATCTGACTAACCCGGTTTGCAACGAATGTGGCCCAGCGAGATGAATGTGAGCGTAACCACGAGAGAACCACTGTGGAGTCAGACCAGAAGTAGACAGTGTCAATTTTTATACGATTGAGATAAGTGTCGCGAACGAATTTATAAAGATCCGAGAGAAGAACTGCTGCACAAAGCTCCAGTCGAGGCAGCGAGGTACGTTTTAGCGGAGCTACACGAGCCTTAGAGCAGACCAGATAGACATGAACTATACCGTCCTTATCAGTGACGCGTAAATAAATGACAGCACCATATGCTATTTCCGAACTATCACAAAATCCGTGCAGCTCGCAGGATTTGGATGCGAGGCAAGTTAGCTTTCGAGGGATACGAAGCTGAGACAACTGCGGGAGTTGATCTTTATAACTGGTCCATGTACTAATGACCTCATCAGGTGGCGTTTGATCCCAACCAATACCGAGGATCCATAGCTTTTGAATATACGATTTGATTTGTATTGTAATGGGAGATAAGAAACCTAACGGGTCGAACATTCTAGCAAGTTCGCTAAGAATGGAGCGTTTTGTACATGGCCGATCTGAGGGCTTGATTTCAAAAAAGAAGACATCCATTGAAGGATCCCATTTTAGACCAAGAATTTTTAGGTTTGAGGGTTCAGAATTGTCGAGAGAGATAGAACCGGTAAGGCAGTCTTGACTGGGAAGGTCTGAGAGAAGGTTTGCATCATTACTGACCCATTTTCGAAGCTGAAAACCTCCAAGTTTGAAAAGAGCAATAAGTTGATTCTTTGCCTGTTGTGCGTTTTCTGGCGAACTACAACCTGTTGCTACGTCGTCGATGTATACATCAGATAAGATTATATCCTTCGCGATGGGATACAAATCTCCTTCATCTGCAGCGAGCTGTCGTAAGGTACGACATGCGAGGTAAGGAGACGACGAAACACCATACGTAACAGTATTCAGGCGATACTCTTGAAGAGAATCACTAGGAGAGACCCTCCAAAAAATACGTTGAAAATCACGATGGGGGGGGGATATTAAAATCTGGCGGTACATTTGCTTAGCGTCTGCCATGAACACGATATTATGCTCCCTAAACCGCAAAAGAATTTCCAAAATGTTTGGTTGTAATTTTGGACCGACAAGTTGAGTATCGTTCAAGGACCGGGAGTGAGAGTCTCTAGCAGAGGCGTCAAAGACAACGCGAAGACGAGTAGTTGCCGAATCGGGACGCAAAACACAATGATGAGGTATGTAGTACTTACCCATACTTAGTTCTTCGGCCGGAACCAAAGACATGTGACCAGCGTCGATATAGTCTGACATAAATTCCGAGTACTGACAATGTAAATCAGGGTCACGTGATAATCTTCGTTCGATAGCATGGAATCGTCGCAACGCAACGTCGCGAGAAGCGAGGAATAAAGGTTCGATATCTTCTTTGAATGGTAAGCTCACCGTGTATCTTCCAGATGAATCGCGTGAATGATCGGATACAAACTTTTGTTCACACAACGCTTCTTCTGGAGTCAATAAGTTTGCTTTCGGTACAGAATCCAGTTCCCAGAAATGTTGAACCAAACAGTTCAACTCGTCATCGAGATTTAACGATGTGTGTAAAGTGCTAGAAGCTAATTGAGTTTTTCCTAAAAGAAGCCAACCGAAGACAGAGTCAAAAGCAGTAGGTTGTTTTGCATAACCTTTGATTTGTTGGTTGAGCAGCGAGTCAGCAAAGACATCAGCAGCTAACAAGATATCGATAGATCCTGGAATGTCAAAGCCGGGGTCGGCTAGGGGTAACGAATCAATATGCGACCACCCCGATGTGTTTAATTTTGCGATAGGTTGGTCGCCGCATATGGTTGAAATCACGTGCATATTTAAAGTGAACAGTACTTTATTGTTAGCCCCTAACTCGCACGTGACGTCACCCACGATAGATGCCACGGCCTCTCCAAGTCCGCTTACGTTTGTGTTCGCTGGTGTGATATTTAAGTTTAAATGTTTTACCGCTGACTCTGTAATAAAATTGCTTTGACTTCCGGTGTCGAATAAAGCACGAAACGATTGCATCGCACCGGAGGCATCCCTGACTTGTACAATTGCAGTCGCCAGCAGAACGGACGTATGAGATGGCCTTGAAACCAAAGACGATACGGATTGAGTGGGTTCGATGGGTTTATCGCGGTGGAGTAAGGTGTGATGTTTCCGTCTGCACGAGCGACACGAAAATATAGATCTGCAGTCTTTTAATTGATGCGAAGGCTTCAGGCAATTGAAGCACCAGTTTTTGTCAGTAACGATTTTCATTCGTTCATCCAACGATTTTTTAAGGAATTCCGCACATGACGCAATGGAATGAGCCTCAGCACAAAACGAACACTTACTGGTGTACGGAACTGAATCACTACTACTTCCGGTTTGCTTTTGATTAGAAGCGAGGTTGATTGGCAAAGGCGCAGGCGGCGCCGCAGCAACAAGCGTGTGTGTGAGAGCGTTACGTTTAGGTTGCGGCTGCGCGGGAACAGATTTTTGTGTAGGTATCTTAGATTTGTATTTTTCTGTAAAATGAGTGTCGCGAGATAATGCCTCACATTTCGAGTTTAAAAATAGTTTCAGTTGATCGTAGGTAGGTAGTTCGACATCAGAGTGTTTCTCTTCAAAGTCACGACGCAGTTCCGTGTCCAGTTTTGATAAGATATGATAGACCAAGACAAAGTCCCAGTGACCGACCGGCAAGTTGACTGTTTTTAAAATGCTTAAGTTTTCTTCGAATAGGTCAAGTGATTTTCTAAACTCATGAGCGTCATTACATTTAAAATCAACATTCAAAATGTCGCGCCAACACGTAAATGCTAAGTCGCGTTTTTTCTGGTAACGGGCTGTGAGAGCTTGGTAAGCGTCGTGATAATGTTCGTGAGTCAAAGGAAACGGTTTGACTACAGTAAGCGCATCGCCGCTGAGAGACGATAAGAGATAATGAAATTTCTCCGTGTCGGTAATCGAGGTGGAACTATGTATCAACGCATTAAAGATATCAAAATACTCAGGCCACCTTTTAATGTTACCATTAAAAGTCGGAAGTACTATTTTTGGTAACCGGATATTCGAAGAATTACCGCTGGAAAAATGAGTAGATTCTACTTTCGACAAACTACGATAAATCGATAACACTTTGTAATAGATCTCGTCAAAGCGTTCCTGAATTTCATTATTTTCAGTTTCAGGATCATCGTCAACAATCTCCTGAATTGTAAAATGTGCATCCTCAAAAGTAGCAGCGATTTGTTTCACTTCCTGATAATACGATAAAAATAGATCCTTTTGAATAGGGTCATTAGCAGCTAAAATACCTACCTCTAACGCCTTCGTCAAACGTTTATATGCGATAGTTCGTTTTCTACGCAAAGACGGTAAGTCTTGCGTAGTGTAATTGATTTCGAAAGATTTTGACTTAGACTTCTTGAAGCTACTTAATTTACGACTGCGAGACTTTCCGAGCGACATGGTTCAAATTAAACAGTAGGTACAACAGGAGGCAAGTATAATTATGTGTTTATACAGATACCTAGGCAGGCGCGTATATATTAAAAAAAAACTAATTGTAGTTAGAACTTGAAACTAAATCATCTATTGAAACCTGCCTAGCTATGTAGCACGATGTGCAGACAACGTAGATAAGAAATTGCACACAATAACTTCAACTTCGCAAGCTAGATATACATAAGTACAAGCGAACACTATAGAAAAAAGATATGGACCTTGACACTATGAGATACGACCTACAAAACAAGTTCAGCTTATATAGTATGGAGCGAAACAATGTTCCGATACTTGTGTGATAGATTGTACGTCCGATGACGATACTCGTACTAACTGTTTGATAAGCTGTTTATTCACTCGTTCTAGAAAATATTCCAGTGTAGCACTCGGCCGCGATGAGCGGTTATAGTGTTTACGTACTACCCTCGAGATAAAAATGAGAAAAGAACACAATGTTTTACGATGTTATAACTTTGATATTTAGATAGAAGAATTACCTACGATTATGTTACGATAAATGAGTGATTGACTAGGTAATCTACGTATGTTATGATGATTGATGTAACATTTGCAAGCCGAATTAAATTGTGCACCGATGGTGATTATAATGATTGCACAATTTGGATCTCACAAAATGTGACGATGAAATTAAGATAAATACAAGTACAATATACTTGCACTTCTATTTACTAATGGAATGATTGTTCGATGGTGATAGCTCGTGAACGTTAGATAATGAATTTAAGATAGGTACGATAATTTTGTTTTTAAGTAGTATAGGTATGGCGTAATTCTGATGGAATGGAATAACTTAGAATGCGATAAATACCTAATGCTTATAATTGAGACAATAGATCGATTGAGATATTCTAAGCTACGCTTTAACCAGAAATACCATACGCAGAATAAAGATGGCGATTACAATTTGCAAAAGATGGCGATTACAATTTGCAAATTTAAATGTTCCCTGGTTTCGGCACCATAAAGAATGTAGCATATGCACAACCAGCCGAAGATTGGTGTGGCTTTCTGCTACTCTGGGAAGACCTTTCGTGGAAGAGTCTAACGAATTTGCTTTTGATAACACACGATGTTCACATCAAGTTTTGCTGACAGACAGTAGAAATATAATGCGAGTACATACCTTAGACTGCGATCAGCATACGTTGGTCCCACCGGTGTTTAACACGAATTTTCACGAGCTCACGTTGGTGGTTCTTGAGATTGAGATAGAAGTCAGGTTCACCGGATGATGAAAGATGAAAGATGCGCGCGATTCGGTCGGTGTCCCACAGACAACTTCTGGTCACTCCAAGCTTCGACGGATATGTGTCGCATGACTACCAAAAAAATGGCGTCTTTCATACCGCTGTCAAAGCTAGAAATGACATGAACATCGCGCGTGTATGATTTGAAACGAAAAGAAATATAGTTTTTGAAATGAAAGACATTCAGAGGCTAAGGAAACGAAACACACTATGTTTTGGACTGGGCTGGCTACCGGTAGTGTAGTTTGTTGAGGTTGTATCTGTAATAAATGTTTTTTTCTACTTATACCTCAGTTCAGTAAGCTATAGTTGTATTAGGTTGTAGGTTCGATTGCCTTTCAGGACAAACATTAGTGTGATGAACATAGATGTTTGTTTATGTATCTGGGTGTTAGGTATCATAGTATGTGATTATATGTATAATATGTATGTATTTATAAAAAAAAAGTATATAAGTAGTATATCAGTCATGTGGTACCCATAACACAAGCTCTGCTTACTTTGGGGCCAGATGATGCTGTGTGTAATGTTCGGTATTATTATTTTAAAGTTGTGTGTCTAAAATTATTAATCTTTTGTTATTTATATTTTCATATTATTTTGTATTTTTGTACCGTGGCTTCGCCCGTGTGGTAATGTTGCTAAAAAGTAAATATGTATTTAGTTTTGTTATTTTGATGTATAGGTTTTGCGTGAAAGCGTTGCAAACATATATTAGACTCACGCATACTTACAAGACTTTCGCATTTCTAATATTAGTGTGATTGTATTTATATTTATTAAGTTAGATTAAGGTACATGTACTTATACTTAGTAAAACGGTCGCTTTATATTATGTTACAACTAAAATATGTAAATATCTATGCTTAAACTTCTTACAGCCAAGAAAATGACTTTCTTGGCTGTAAGAAGTTTAAGCATAGATTTTAAGAGAGCTGTGGATTTTGTTTAAATAAATAATAATTATTTAAAAAATATATAAATATTCTATCAGGCATCTGGTTCCCATAGTTCAAGCTATACTTAGTTTGGAGCTAAATGGCGGTGTCTGAATTACTCACAAACATTTATTTATTATATACATTTTATTTTATAAATAAAGCTTCAAAATTTCTTCCGATAACTTAAGACATCTTTTTCATTATAAGGTGTATATTCATATGTAATTTTTGTCTATCCTCGCGGTTTAGAAATGATATAAAGGGTTAATTCTACGCAGTTCAAAAATATGTGTAACTAGCTGGTGCACGCGACTTCGTCTGCGCAGGGTTAGTACTTCGTGTAATTCTAACGGTTTTTGCAGCGCACGCCAGAATAGCTCGCAGATGGCAGATGTTTTTCCTACTTCCTTGAAACTTATCGTTATATTTTGGACAAATCACACAATATCTTTATAAATTGTGTGCCTATGTGTTATTCTGATGTATAAGTTATATTATCGTAGTTTCATTAAAATGCAATAAGTAGTTTTTGCGTGAAAGAGTAACAAACATACATACAAACATTCGCTTTTATAATATGAGAAAGGATGGTAGTCAATTTCGCAACAATTCCACAATAAGGTTGAAATACTAATTTCTCTCTCAAATTGGACCAGCGCCCATAATGCCCTCAACGAGCCGTGTCAAGGGACCGCATGTCAGACGTATGGTTGTATGACTCTTGAAATACCTCTGTTACTACCAGCTATTCGGCTCTGTATCCTGAACACTAGCTGGTGTGCCTTTAACAATAGTTCTATTAACTCTTGCAATGAAATGGTTCAAAAAATTACCCAACACCCAAAACCAATGGTTTGCTACTGAGACTTAGCAACACTGAGTCTCCCAATTATTATTAAAAAATACAGGAAACTTCAGAAACTGGTGATTATGGGTTACACGTCGTCGGTGAAAATAGGTCTCACTGCGTTACGATAGTGGCGTCTATACTGCCACCAATTTATCTGTTCAGGTGGCCAAAGAACGAACTAAAAAACTCTCATAGAAAATCGAATCTAAATGACATTGCCAATAGACAGAGGCGCCACCCTTACCGGAATAAATAAGTTTGTTGCACTATAATGTGTGTTTTGCAAAATGGAAGGGCAATGAAAAGGAAGGGAAAGTATTTAATATATGTACGGATGTTGGTACTCCAATTTAAGAAATAATGTGCTTACCAGCTATTCGGCTCTGTATCCTGAACACTAGCTGGTGTGCCTTTAACACTAGTAACTCTTGCAATTAAATGGTTCTAACAATATTTCAAAAAATTACCCAACACCCAAAACCAATGGTTTGCTACTGAGACTCAGCATCATTGAGTCTCTCTATTTGTAATATCTTTATTGATTCCTCATCCCCGGACAAAATATCCCCAGACAAATATAATATATTTTGTAATTAATATAATTATTTGGTAATTCAATTTCGTAATAAATATATTTTTTCGAGTTGTGAAAACAAACGTTTTATTGTACATCATTCAATTCATCTATGTAGTTCATTAGTTATTTCTGCGCTCTTAGACGCTAGTAATTTATTCATTTGTATTTGTTAATCAATAATCTTAATATTTTATATAAATCTTCGTGTTTGTAATTAAATTCCCAAACGGCTTTTTTTAAAGATTTTTATGAAATTTATTGTGTTGAATTGAAAAGTGGATTCGAGAATGGTTTAGATTTACAATTAGATATTTTTTTTTAACACGCGGACGAGGTCGCGAACGTGATAGCTAGTACTTGTATCGCGTATCGCTTACGTTTATCAATAATAATATACTACGGTAGGAACTTCGTTCTAACCGAGTGTTCCACGAAACTCACGCATTTTTTAAGTTGTTTATTAGTTATGAAACATTTGTCTGGACAATGTTCTAGCAACATAACTTAAGAGTTTGCCATTGTAAGCTCATGAACTTCTCATATGTTAGCATATATTACGGTTACCACTTGCCATCAGGTGAGCCGTTATGTTTGTCTGCATCAGTAGCGTAAACAAACAAAGTTCAATACTATTCTTATTATACACAAAGCGCTTCTGCTCTACGAGTACATTTATAACGCGAACAGCTAAGGAATGGGATACTGCAACGTCTTGTCCCGAAGACTCTAATACTACCTTCGTATGAGTCAATGGCCTTGTCTGATAAAGAACTTAATATATGGTCAAAATCTTCTGTCATGGCCTGACACCTTTTGAAAAACAGTGACTGACAATGTCCTCCAAAGTACGTAAGGATATACGAGTCAGCGGCATAAACTCGTCAATGGTTGCAGCTAAATTGCTTGCTATTTCATCTATAATATTGTGAGGCTAGTATAGTGCACGAAGGATAGTGATGAGCTGTAAGGAGATAGTATGATTATGATTTCTAAGCATTACGATTAGATTAAACTGATTGATTTCTACATAAAACGACCGCGTAAAAATCATGAACAGATGAACTTTTGGCTCAAGGTTTCTCATGAAAAAACTACTGAGTGTATCTATTAGAAGTAAAGTTATTTAAGCTTTTGAATAAATATACTATGCTTGTAGCATAATTATTTGGAAGTTTTTTAACTCTGTATGTTATTTATTTAAGCTGAAAGTTGCGCTAAAATCAGTGGTAAAATACGATTTTTGTGGCTTGTATTGTTTTTTACGATGCGGTTTAGAGACTAATTGGTATCATTCTTAGATTTGGTTGTTTAACGTCAGGCGGTCGTATGATATATGATCCTTCGACGTTTGTATGGAATGATAATCGGCTAGTGGTCAGCCATCCAGGTACTGACCGTGCCAAACGTTGCTGAACTTTGCTGATCTGTTGGGATTAATAATGTCAGATTGTGGTCAAACGAAGGTTCTATTCATGATAAAAAAACATCAAACTTTAAAAACTAGTGCTTATGGGTATAATTTTGATTTATCAAGAGATAATTTTGTTTACACATCGTCGCGTCGTTGTAAATAGGTCTCACTGCATTAGGATAGTGGCGCCTAATGTGTGTTTTGCCAAATTGAAGGGCAATGAAAAGGGCAGTCAAATTATTACATATGTATAATACACTATTTTCTGCAGGGTTATTACTTTGAATTAGTTTCCGTGATAGCAATATTTGCAAATTAAGTTAAGAATCCCTTATTACGGAACTCTTTCTCCTACTCCCTAATTACTCTTTTGTCGCCCACCTACAGATTAAAATAATAAAAAAACATTTATTTTGCGCGACAAAAAGTTTATAAGTTTATAAGATAACAAAAAAGGACACCAATCAGCATAATTTCAGCAGATTTTCCGTGTCGCCTGTGGTACACAACGATCACTATTTTCATCATGTACCTACTTAGGTAAACACATGCAATATAAAAGAAAAAGTACATAACAATTGAATAACGTACATTTATAACAGAGATTTTTTGGTTTAACCTATTTCATCTTATTGTTAGGCAAAGATACTTCCCAAATTCATCCTACTGGCTTTAACCTTCAAGATCTCCCACCATAGTCTCTCAAAAATGTTGTTATCGTCCCTACAATGCTATTTCCGTCGATCGCGACACAGATTTCTTTCAAGCTGCCAATGTGTTACTCTGTTGGCCCATCTAAGTGCATGCGACTCGCGTGGCCTACCCAGTCCCATTTGAGCCTGGCCATTTTCTATCAGAGATATTAGCGATTAAAAAGTATATTTGACAGCATTGATCGCGCAATTTACGCCTATTGCCAATTGTCTTGAGTAACATAATAATAAGAGGTCCGTTTGTATTTCGACGACCTCTGTTACGGCTGAGACGCAGAAGGTTGCGGGTTTGATTCCCACCGCGGGACAAATGTTTGTATGATGTGCAAGTATTTGTCTCGGGTATGGGTGTTTCTATGTTTAATAAATGCATGTAAATGCATACAGCATTTACAAAAAAAAAGCATATAATTAGTATATCAGTCATGTTGTACCCATAACACAAGCTCTGCTTACTTTGGGGCCAGATAATGTGTGAAATGTCCGGGATTATTATTATTATTATTTGTTAAAAAAAATACAGTGTATTTTTTTATTCCACATAACTTACAGTGCCAGTTAATTAAAGATGAGATTAATCTTATCCTACTAATATTATAAATGCTAAAGCTAATATTGGTATCTTTCTATGTTTCTTTGTTACTTAATCATATCGTAATCTGTTATAGCATATATGTTACCTACGCATGCGAAGAAGCTGTCGTAAGCTAGTAAGAAATAAATCTACGGCTGTAGGTACTCTAATTTAACGAATAATGTGCTTAAGCCTGTGTACACGAGCCGTAAAACTTTTCAGAGTGAGGTCTGTCACTTCGGACGTGATCTGTCACCGCACCACTCGTTGATGGATTTACGCCCTCGACGGGTTTCGCGATGTCTTTGGCACGGACGTGTTTGAGTTATGCTCGCGTTTGGGCAGTGCTTAGGAGAATCGGAATGGAGTTTGAAAAATGCTGGATTTCTTCAAAATTCTAACATATTAGGCCAGTCAAAATAGCATTTAACTTTGCACTAAATTTCCGATCCAAATTTCTTTTTTTATAAGGTTTAGGATCACTTAATGAGCATAAAATCACAAAATGCGTGAGCCTAGAGAACCTAGAGCTCTGATTAAAGGCGGCTTCTGTGTCTGGGTTATAAAGTATCTTATGTTTGTATTAAAAAAAATATAAGTATTCTATCAGCCATCTAGTCACCATATCACAAGCTATGCTTAGTTTGGGGCTAGATGATGTTGTGTGCATCGTCCACCATCAACATTGCACCATCGTATATTTATTTCTCTCTCAAAAAAGGTGTACAACAGTCAATGCTACAATTGTAAAAACATGTCCTAACTCCTGTTTTACGAGAGACTGGTGCCTGAGATAGGTTTTGTAATAAAACCTGTAGTACAGATCACGAGAGTCCCGCTCCACGGATTACATTAATATACTATAACAAAATAATGTGCAATAATACTTATGATACTTTATAACGCCCAGACACAAAACCAATATCCATGTTCATCACGATAGATCGAGGACTTCTGTGGCGCAGGTTTTATTCCCGCCGCAAAACAAAAGTTTGTATGATCTGCAAGTATTTGTCTCGGGTGTTTCTATGTATATCATGTATGTACTTAAAAAAAAGTATGTAGGTAGTATATGTGTCATGTGGTAGTGTCAGCCATAACACAAGCTCTGCTTACTTTTGGGCTAGATTATCATCATTGGCCATTGTTCATCTGCTAAAGATGATTTAGGTGGCGTCAGTAAAGTAACAGAGCAGGTAATCATAATTGAAAACTTTCGTTCATGAATCCACTCCAGCTAGCTGAGGTGCGTGAAGTTTCCTCTTCACTGACATCAATCTGCCTGGGATTCAGTTTGATAGCGCAGGCCTTCCCTGGTGCCCACACTAACCTGACGACTTTGCCGACTGGACACGCAGGAAAGAGGAATCAGTACATGCGGTGTCGGTTCAGTTGCAGGTGCATAACAGTTGGCACCGAGCCGGGTTTGTTTCAAGTTTTCCTTCTCTATTTTATACAAGATTATACTGTGTTCAGGAATCAACAGGATCAACAAACAGGAATCAAACCTACAACCAACAGCGCAGAAGGCAGAGCTAAGGGTTGCTTCTTGGGTTTTAGAACCGTAAAAATTATCACTTCCATTTCCAACTTAAGTTCTGAATACTCAAAAACTAGATCATGTCATAAGAAAACTGGCCTTCAAAGGTTTTTCTAGGATACTTTTTAATGATTATCTTATATTTTGAAACCTAGTTACTGTATATCACTACATGGTATAAAATAAAGTCGCTTCCCGCTGTCTGTCTGTCCCTATGTAAGCTTAGATCTTTAAAACTGCGCAACGGATTTTTAGAAGGTTTATATGTTTACATGAAGGTTTATATGAAGGTTTACATGCATAGCATAGTAGAGAAACACTGATATTTTTAGTTTTTCTAATGTGATGTCGTAAATAATCACATTTTTTTGCGCTTACATTGCAAACGCTGGCTGAACCCTGCGAGATAGATCAAAATAATGTACTACAGTTTGTACACCTTTAAAAGTTCTACAAAAAAGTCCGCGATGAATAACATAACCTAACATAACCCACATACGCATATGTATATCTCTTAGGTTATGTTATTCTCTTAGATAACGTTGTATATAAAGACATTCTGTAGTATCTTTAGTATCAGAATTACAATTGTGCGAAGCCGGGGCGGGTCGCTAGTTTCTTTATAAATAAGTGCTTTAAAGTTGAGCTGAGCCTTTGACATGAGACTTTATGCTTCGGCATTCATAACTACCTACTATCTAAGGAGATTACCGACCCTGTGGGTAATTTGGTATAAGTTAGTTCTAACGACGTGAATGTTTATGATAGACTAGAAGTGGCTTAATACATTGTAACATTTAATATGGTAATCAAAATATAAAAGTTAAACCTATATGGTATTGTATTGTATCAGAAGTAAATTAAGAATAGAATAAGAATAAGAATATTTATTGCCAAAAAATAATTACACTAATTTACAGTATCAGCGAGGCCCAAACTAGGCGTAGAAGTATCTTGGGTCTCATGAGCTCGAGTTACCTAATTAATACATTTTTGGCGATGTTTGGCTTTAGTGTACATATTACAAATGTTAAAATCGGCAGTTTTGGATTGCATGCATGTATTGTGTGTGTGTGTGTGTATGTGGATGTGAGTATGCGTGTGTGTATGTATGTATGTGTGCGGGTGAGTGTGTTTGAGATTTTTTTTTTTTATTGCGCGGAGAACGAGCTATATCAAAGCTTCCACCTCATCATACGAAAGACTAAGAAGCCATTGCTGAATAGTCCTTTTGCAAGTATAAACAGTGCAATCCCTAATGTGTCACATTTTTTACAAACATTGTTGTAGGTGTTCAGAAGTGAAAAACTCGGACTTCGTCTTGCCATTTCAGAATGAGTTCTTAGGATAGGGATTCTGTAAGAACGTCTTTCACATATGTCTAGGTAATCTGTACGATCCCTTATACTTTTGTGAGTTTTAATCGTTGCGCTAAGGACAAAGAGGTGGCGGACTCGCAAAACGTTAAACTCCTGGTAGAGGGTGTCGGTTGGGAAACGGAAAGGTTTATTAAGCATGACTTTAATCAGCGCCCTCTGAGCTCTCTCTACCTGTATGAGAAAGCTTTTTCCCGCGCTGCCCCAAACAGAGATGACGTACTGGATTATAGACTGACAGAGAGCGGTATAAACTAGCTTTAAGATGTCAGCTGGCGAGCAGTTTCTAAGCTTTTTCATAATAAATATGAGCCTTCTAACTCGACCAGCTAAATCCGAGAGATGTTTTTTATAATTTAGATTTTCATCCAATGTTATGCCAAGGTATTTGAGAGTTGGTGTACGATCAATTGTATTGCAAGAACAGTTTTGATTTGAACTGAATGGATCATATGAGCAAGTATGTAGTTTGAGTATCAGGTCTCTGGGAGCTCTTGCGACAGAGGTTTTAGAAAATGCGATGTAATTAGTCTTTGTAACGTTAAGTGTGAGAAGGTTGTTGTTTAGGAACTTCCCTACCTCAGAGAGTCCGACCTCTGCATAGCCTTTAACCAGATCCCAGTTAGGGCCATGGAATAAAATAGCTGTATCATCTGCGTGTGCTATGACTTCCGCATTTGTTAATAGTAATTGGAGAAGGTCGTTCAGATAAAGCGTAAAAAGTGTGGGGCCAAGAATGCTGCCCTGAGGCACACCAAAGTCAATGGGAAGCTGTGAGCTAAGATTGCTACCGACCTTTACACACTGCCGTCGGTTTAAAAGGTAACTTTCAAACCAAGCCAGAGAAACTCCCCTAACTCCTGCAGATTCCAGCTTTTTTAAGAGTAGGTCGACCGAGACGGTGTCAAAAGCTTTTGCTAGATCGAGGAATACTCCGATACAGCGCTCACCCTTCTGAACAGACGATAAAACTAGATTAACTAAAAGCGTGACAGCGTCTTCGGTCGATCTTCCCCTTCTGAAGCCGAACTGAAGATCTGACAAGAGATGATGTTTCTCTAAGAATGACACAAGCCGATTACTGACAATCTTCTCAAGTGCTTTAGAGATTACACTTAACAAAGCAATTGGTCTGTAGTTATCAGGTGCATTCTTGGGACCTGATTTGTAGATGGGCGAAACAGCAGCGATTTTCCAACAATCTGGGAAAGAGCCAGTCGCCAGGCTTAGATTAAAAATGTAATTTAAGGGTACAATTAATGACGGGAGTGTTTTTTTCAATAGTCCAGGGGTTAGCTTATCAAGACCTGGAGAGCTTTCAATTAATTAATACAAATTATTATGAATAAGTAAAATTGTATTAGAATATAACTAGATATTTAATAATAATAATAATAAAATATATAATATATCATGATATCTAGTAATATTAAAAGTGTTGATAAGAGTACTCCAAATAGGAGCTAACACGTTTATTAATCCCGAAAGCAAAAAATACATTTGTCAAACCTAAAATATACATTTGTCAAACCTAAAAAATACATTTGTCAAACCTAAAAAATACATTTGTCAAACCTAAAATATACATTTGTCAAACCTAAAATATACATTTGTCAAACTTAAAAAATACATTTGTCAAACCTAAAAAATACATTTGTCAAACCTAAAAATCTTCCATCTTATAACTACTTTAACTACGAAATACTAATACAAGAAAGAGAGTTATACATTTCAAGTGTGTCGTTTAACTGTCTGAGGGCAGAGCGACACGAGGCCATGCATCCTTATCAATAATATAGTCATTTAATTATTATAATAAGCTTTCTTCATCAGACTACCTTTTATGTATGCTTTAATTATCGACTCATAAGAATTAAAGTAGTAGTAAGTATAGTCAATATTATTAGGTATTTACTTAATTCTATTTAGTTAATTTATTTATACGTATATTATAGGGATATTAGGATATATATAAAGATGAATCTCTATTTCTCTTGGACACGTTTTATGTTTTGAGAACGACTTAATCTTTTTTTTAAGTTTTCTAATAAATTGTAGAAGGTTCTTACGGAAAAGAAAAATAAGAAAATTGTGACATAGGCTACTTTTTCTGTAGGTACCACGCGTGCGAAGCCGCTGGCTGCATATATATAATAAATAAATGACAGTGCCTTGTCAGTGTATGAAAATCGAAATGTATTATATACAAACATGTTCGATTTCGGCGGGTTTGGTTCCCGCCGCGGGACAAATGTTTGTATGATCTGCAAGTATTTGTCTCGGGTCTGGGTGTTTCTATGTATAATATGTATGTATTTACAAAAAAAAGTATATCAGTCATGTGGTACCAATAGCACAAGCTCTACTTACTTTGGGGCCAGATGATGCTGTGTGAAATGTCCGGGATTATTATTATTATGAATAAGTATTTAAAAAAAATCTATACTAGAAATAATACTATCAATACTAGAAATAACGACTCGCTGTTCCCACAATTAAGTCTCACTAAGGTAGAAAATCTTTGTTAGGGCAATGTGTACGCTTCTATAATAAGCTCCCAATCATCGAGATAGATTTGTCGATAGGCAAATTTAAAAAACGTAATAAAACAGATAGTCATTTACCTTATTATAAAATATCCAATTATTTAGATCACAAAAAAGCTTGAGATGAATCTGCTACAACTCGACTTGGCATCTGTAGTAAAATTAGCAAGGATCTTACAAAAAAGCGTAAGATTCTTCTTGAACAATGGTTACGAGAAACCGGCATCTAGATTCACTAGCATTCTCTTAAATGCTGTATTAAGCTGTCATGAAAAAAGTATTTTAATTTGGTTTGATTTGTATTATCTAGAAATTATAATGTAAAGGCTCTTCCATAGAAACTATTCCGCAGCAAGTCCCTTCTAAGCATACAATCTTATTGGATCAGGCCTTAGCTAATGTTTGCACGGGTCATACTGCTGAGAATCAATTTTATGTTCCATTCTATAGTTGACCCACAAGATTCACAATCCCTGTTTGCGCAAGATCCAATTTGAAACACGCGATAGCAAGCTCATCTTAAAGATAATGTAGCTTTAATTAAAATAGAAAATTGGGTTTGGAGTTTAAAAGCTTGCCTTTGCGTACACGAAGGTAATAGCATCCTGAGCAGCATTTTTTTAATTTCAATTAGCAAATTAGGAAATCTGTTGGTTATTACTTTACTGAAAATACAAAATTTTCATACCCACCCATTCGTTTTGAATATCTCCAATTCCCAAGGTTTTCTGGAAGAGAATTATTTTTAGGGTTAAGCTCGCCTGTGTACATGCCATTATTGATTAAGTTTAGATTATGTTTTTTTGTGTACAATAAAGAAAAAAGATTTTTTAATCAATTAATATTTAATTAAGAAATATTCTAAATCAATCAATCAATATACGCAATTTTAATCGAAAGCTTAAAAAAATCGGTGTTTTTTTAAGCTTTCGCGATCAGAATGAATTTTGTTGTTTTTTTATTTATTGAATACAGTTATTATACACTATATATATTATATATATATTTATATATACAGTTATGAATACAGTTATATAGTAGAGAGCTCACACTAAAACCCAAAGAGCTATCTATCTTAAATTAAAACATAATGACGTTTTAAAAACTAATAAGAAAACCGACTTCATTAAATATAATAAATATCATATCAGAAAACCACTCTACCGATTTCAATAAAATTTAAATGGGACCTGGAAAGAACACCCTTTGAAACAAAAATATAATTTTCTAAATCGGTTTAGGCATCTTTGAGTAATCGGTGAACATACATAAAAATAAAAATTCGGACGAATTGGGAACCGCCTCCTTTTTTGAAGTCGTTTAATAAATACATTCTCAAGGAGTTGAAAATAGCGGAAAAACTGTCATTAAAAATATATTTATGTTGAACCTCGTGTACATTAAATTCATTAAGGAAAATAAGCGCCCTCAGGGTTGGTGCGTTGTTCGCGTGATGGGTACACGGTGTGTGGCATGCATACAGAGGATGACGACGTCTGCTACAACGCACGTAGTTGTAGTAGTAACCGGATACTTATACTAGTATGTATTAAGTATATTGCTGCTGTAGCCGTTCCTACGTTGGGAAAACGAACCGTACAATAGCAGTACTTGAAAAGGAGCACATTGCAGCAGTTAAAACTTGCGAGATTAACAAACCAACGATACAAATACATATGGTGGATTCAGGAACTAATCACTGGATTGAACTTCACGATCCAAAGTTTCCTTCCAATGAACATAGGTTCCACAGTAGATGGTGTGAGAGTGTTTGCATGATTGAACAACATATAAAATATTTTTTATATCTTACCACGTGTGGAATGCCGCTGGCGGTTGCAACTATCCAAATAAACATGTTGACTTTTAAATCATGGTCATGAAGGTTTTCAATGTCAAATATACTGACTATTACTGGCTCAAAACACATTTTTAACTAGTTCGGGAACCTATGGATTCATTATAGATCTGATAATCATAAGAGGCCCGATGGTATGTCTCTTGTCCCATGGGAGATGGGTAGGCCATGGGTGTGGGATGCAACTTGCGTAGACACCCTGGCCGCATCGCATGGCCACTTCCGTTAGAGCTGGTGCGGCGGTTGAATGTGCCGAGGACCTTAAAAGGCGCAAATATGCCGGTCTTGATAAAGCTTGATATTTGAGCCTTTTGGAGTTAAGACCCTGGGCTCGTGGGAAACAGGAACTCACCGCCTTTTTTAAAATCCTTATTTGGCTTCTATCTGGCTCAGCGTATTAGCATTGACATTCTACGTGGCAACGCCGTGCCGCCAGTGTCTTGGGAAGGCAGGCAGTGATCTGAATCAGTTGAGCTATCTATAGATCGTTTTAAATGCTCAACTGTTTCACGTGTATTTTAAATTATTGTGTATTATTCTGTACATATCTGTAATTCTTTTTGTAAATAAATGTATCAAGAAATATTTAAAAAAAGGAAACGAAACGAAATAGATATAAAACATTATATTATGTCAATAATTTTATTTTAGTTTGTTAATGCAACCGAAGTTCATCAAACGAAATAGATATAAAACATTATATTATGTCAATAAATTTATTTTAGTTTGTTAATGCAACCGAAGTTCATCACTATTTACTTCTATAATAAAACTGAAGACTAGAAACAACAAAAGCACTATTAAACCTAAAAACAATTCCATTTGCCAGTTTTAAGTTACACCCAATAGAGAGAATTGTCACTTACGTAAATAGGAATGCAGGTGCGTATCGAATTCGGGTACAGACAGAAAATTGTGTTTTAGCTTCGACTTTATCCAAGTTTTAGAGTTTTCAAGTGGAACTGGATGCTTTGTTCAGCTTTCAGTGTAATTTATTTAAAGAAGTTGGTAAAGATTACTGTCTGATTTAGCATACGTGCAATGAGTTGATTGACAAACGCGCACATGGTGAATACGATCTACAGAAAGACTTTTGTAAAAACATTGTTTTCAGCTGGAATTCGGCAGCCAAATTCAGAAGAAAATAATTTTTTAACGTTGAAAACAGAAGGTAAACATTCTAGCTCCAAATTTTTTTTTTGTATATACAATATAATAATACCGGACATTTCACACAGCATCATCTGGCCCCAAAGTAAGCAGAGCTTGTGTTATGGGTACCACATGACTGATATACTACTTATATACTTTTTTTTTGTTAATACATACATATTATACATAGAAACACCCAGACCCGAGACAAATACTTGCAGATCATACAAACATTTGGCCCGCGGCGGGAATCGAACCCGCAACCTTTTGCGTCTCAGCCGGACCTAAGCCCTAAATTCACAACTAGGTGGCGATTAAATTGTTACAAAGGCTAGATCGCGCTATCGTTGCGTTTTAACAATATTGTAGGTATTTGATCGCAACATTAATTAATAATATAAGCTCACATAGATAAAGGACATTGTTTTAATGAACACCTTTCTCCCTCTCAAGGTTACCTACATACTTACTAGAGCTAAATACAATCACAATTGAGAAAAACGTATTTTTCAACATAAGAGTCAAAGTCAAAGATTAAAATAAAAACATTAGAACGTACATAAAACAGCAATTTCACTCATAAAGTTATAACAACCGAAGAAATACTATTGATTACTTTCAAAAACTTGCACAAAGAACTTAGAGCAACGATCCTACGGGGAAATCAATGGTGCCCATTTTCGACAAGGGTCTTAATATACGAGCTCATCGCCATAATTAAACTTCGGAAACTTCTATATTGAACTTGAAGTGGGATACCATAAACGTTTGAATGGAGCTTAAAGTGGTTATTCATCATACGACCATTAGTACCTATTTACTCTAAGTAGAATATGAGGGAGAGCCAATACAATCAAACTCATGGCTTAGGAACAAATCTAGCAAGCTGTGAAGCATTAGGGTCCGGTGAGCCCTCTTATAACACAATTTGAAATAGGTTGATCTAATTCCGAAGATTAAAATAAGTGAGTGGTGGGTTGTTAACAAAGTTTTGACAGATTTGCGTTATGCGACAGATAAGCATTGTATAATAATAAATTGACCTAGCACGTGTAAAAGCTTCCAATGTACTACCTCTATGACAGCTTTGCCTAGTTTGGGGCTAGATGGCTATGTGTAATAAATAGTTCATTAGTTATTTATTCATTTTCAGTATTTCTTTTTGAGTTTATTTTCTGTTTTGTAATTTTGGTTATTTATATTGTTGATATTCCGCTAAACAGAATTGGTCCTAACGGAAGACCAGCGCGGATAGTTCTGCAATCCGCATACACAAATACAAATATATTTATTTGGAGCAAGAATAACAAGGTGTGTGTGTTTGTGTGTGTGTGAGTGTGTGTGTGAGTGTGTGTGTGTGTGTGTGTGTGTGTGTGTGTGCGTGTGAGTGTGTGTGGGAGAGAGAGATTTAAAAATAGTGTATAATAGTAGTAATAGTAATAAGCTGTTCAGTAACCTCATTAGAGAGGCACTGAGGCTAGGTAAATATTTTATTCTTATATTTTTGTTTAGTTAAAGGATATATGTCAAGTATTTTATTAACCTTATTATAAAGCATAGAGCTTACATGACAGTAGTGTCTGCTAGAAGTATTGGTTCTGCATGCTATTACTTGGCACACTCTCTATCCGTTCGTCTCTTAGTCTTAGTTAGATCTGGGTAATAGGGCAGTTGAGTATGTTTACGTATGAGGGTGCGATAAGAAATATGCTGAGTTAGGGCCTTTTATGCGGCAACTGTTAATTATGTTAGTATGTAAAGGTTTATTGTGTTTTGTCTATTCGTCTATTGTAATGTGTTGTTTCAAATATTACGTTTAATATTAATTACGTTTTAAAAACTAAAAAGAAACCGACTTCATTGAATTAAATTTGAGCCTATAATACATTATTAGTGGAAAGGAGATGGATATATATAATATGGGTAGGCCAAATAAACGCAACGCTCCAATGAGACAGCGAGGTATGAAACTACATGAAAACATCATCGATGTATATAATTTTTATATTTACGTTTATTTTTCAGCTCAACCGATTTTGATAAAATTTATATGGGACCTGTGAAGTATACCCTTTCAAACAAAAAAAGAATTTTCCAAATCGGTTCAGCCGTTTTCGAGTAATCGGTGAACATACATAAAAAAAAAAAAATAGATTCCGACGAATTGAGAACCTCCTCCATTTTGATAAAGTCCGTTAAAAAACGTATTCTATTCTATTCTATTCAATGTCAGTAATATAAAAATGACTGGAGATCAGGTCCCAAACATATACAACACTATTTGATTATCAAGCAAAAAATAGTCTTGTAGACTATGGTATGAATATGTTATGGTATTTTTTGTTTTACAAATCAGTCTGTTATAATCTAAAACTATGTAGTGATATTTTGCTTGGTGAATAGTTTTCAATTACCCAATCATTCCAAATAGCGGATTAGACAGTACGCGGAGGGCATCTGTTCAAAAAACCTTTTTATTCGAAATACCTATCAAACATCGCGTGACCCAAGAGCTGGCTCATATCTCGCCCAGCGTATTAGCATTGCCATTCAACGTGACAATGCCGCCAGTGTCTTGGGGATGCTGCTTTCTGGCAGTGATCTAGATTAGTTGAGCTAGATAGATCGTTTTAAACTGTCCTTAGATAGTTCTATGTACTGAATAAATGAATGATAGTGAGTGATCAGTTTGGCTGGAATGGTTAACATGCATTCTTTATTATTCTGTACATTTATATCATACGAAATGACACACGCCACATGTTAAGTGAAATAAACAAGAATCCCAAAAAAAAAAACTTAGTTTTTATTTAATAACTTTGTAGAGACTTATACAAAACGTATTAGTGAAGTTCCTTTTCGCGGGTAAGTGAGGGGACCTAGCCGAGAAAAAATGTAACGCGTTACAAAAAACCGTAATAGAAAGAGAGAATGAAGGAGACCGATAACTAGTCTCCCACATACATATATATATCTGTATATATATGTGTGTGTGAATTCATATTATTTTATATTTATTAAAGGCACAAAAAAAAATATAAATTAAAAATTAAAAGGACTTCGTTCCAAACACGTTTCTCGCGACACGTTAATTTTTTATTTTTTTTATTAAGATATGACCTAGGATCTATCTTATAAACACACACTAGTTAATGTATTGTTTAAATCTTTTGCCATCTCTATTCTTTGACATTAGACTGACAAGGACAGAGGATACTTAAGCGCTACGCTAACTAATTATCTGATTATAGGATAGAGGATAAGTGTCTGCGAGCTAGAGCTCAGATTTCAAACAGACAAACAGATTACATCAGTAGTTCATTATTATTTGTAATCTAAATATAAACTGTTGTCTGTATAATAAATAAATAAATAAATTTGTTTAATAAATAAAATAAATAAATAAGTATTGTATTTTATGGAAAATGCTGTGCATGTCTAAGTCAAACTCAAAAGATACTTTATTCAATACAATCACAAGGATCACTTTGTCTTACATACTAGGTGAATTAAGGTGCCAATTCCACCTAACCCAAGCCCGAAAAGAACCGGCAAGAAACTTGTCTTGATCCTAGCGGTTTTTTGCATGATCCATTTTAGAACTACCTTAATTACGAAAAATGAATACAAGAGAGTTTATACATTTCCAATGTGTCGTTTAACTGAGGGCAGAGCGACATGAGGCCATTCATTCTGATCAATAATATAGTCATTTGTTATATAATACGCTCTCTTCAAAAGCCTACCCTTTAAGTATGCTTTAAATTTGCCTGTAATTGGTGATATTCCATAAAATGTTATAGTTCATAATATATAGGAAATATGATTGTTATGTGTACTGTTGGTGATGCCTAAAAAATAAATAAATAGATGTCGAAAATGTAACAATTCTATGATGGACTTTTGAACCATAAAAGTTAATCCTATGTCGATTGTCAATGTTATCAAATGCAATTGTAGGTACAAACTTACATTCATGCTATGTGAATTTTATGTCAATATTTATTTATTATTGCCACTGTAACAAAGCCCTGGTATACAAGGGTAAAATATTTGAAAACCAGATAATCAAACAAATTTATAAAAAAATTACATATTCTGTGCAGTTTGTCTCTCTCATTGTGGCAACATAATACGATTTTCGAAAACCCGACACATATTTTTTGCGACAAAGCCCTTGCAACTCATAATAATGAAACGGCACGGGGTATATATAAACTCATCGACATCCCCTTCACAGTTTTTCAATACCACAGTCTAAATCATTCCAGCTTGTTCAATTATGCTCCCTCATAGCAAAAAATATTGTTTAAATGCTCGTTGTCAAGTGAAGGAAAGAAAGAAAGAAAAGTTAATTTCGTGTAAAATTTTGATATCACACCTATAGATATGTACCTACTTATGAACTAACAAGTAAGTAAATTGACGACAAAATCGATCGTAGTAGCATGTTATGGTAGCGTTTAAAACGCTTTTATAACGCCTTTATAAAGTGGTTGTATTCTAATCCTAAACATGTATTCGAGTCCAGTCGTGCAACAATGGATTGTCTAATAAAAACTATTATGTGCGATTAAACCACTTCTTTCAAACTGTGAAAGTAATGTGAGAAATGCGGTATGTGTGTTCTAAGACAGTGCTAACTGCACGAAAGGAGCCTCTGAGATGTACTTTAATCCCATCATCACACTGGTTCTTACACGATAAGACGAAGATAAAATGCCCGAAGTATATAGATACCTACGTAAGTACAAAAAGTGTTAGGATCATGGAAGTACGTAGGCACGTCTGTAAATAAATATAGAACCAGCAGACACCTTTGTGCTTCTGACGCAGCGGTACAAACTATCTCTTTGGTTATATTTGGGTAAATAAACTAGATATAACTGTTAATGTTAATGTTAAAAAATAAAATTAAATCACATCAGTTGGTTATTAACATTATTTACAAAAATAAATACAAAATGTACAGAATAATATAAAATACATGTGAACAGCTGAGCTATCTAAGAACTGTTTAAAACGATTTATAGATAACTTAACTGCTCCAGATCACTGCCAGAGGGCAGCGTTCACAAGACACTGGTGGCATTACCACGTTGAATGGCAATGCTAATACACTGAGCCAGATAGGACCAACGACAGTTGGTTGTCATATGTTTGAGCTGAAATGTTGAGGGAATCTCTTTCGATAAGTTTTCAAAGCTAAGCTTTCAGTACCTACTTAGTTTTAAGATGTAAAAACTTCATTTTTAGAAAAGAAACAATTTACTTCTCAATTAGATGTGTGACTTTCTGAAAATCTGAAATCTTAAAATTCTTATATAGACTTACATAGATAAAATTATGATGAGAGCAGACCAGGCGTACCCTGCAATTTAAGCACTTCATTGCCGCAACGATTTTGTTGGTCACATTCGTAGAGAACTGCCGCGAAGAAATAAAGCTAGGATTTCATAACTCGAATTAGACTTTTTTTTTATCCCGGACATTTCACACAGCATCATCTGGCCCCAAAGTAAGCAGAGCTTGTGTCATGGGTACCGCATGACTGATATACTACTTATATACCTTTTTTTTAGTACATACGTACTTATTATACATAGAAACACCCAGACCTGAAACAAATACTTGCAGATCGTACAAACATTTGTCCCGCGGCAGGAATCGAACCGTCTGCGTCTCAGCCGGAACTTAGCCGACTGCGCCACAGAGAAAGAGAGACGATATGCAGGTATAATATTAAGTTAGGCGCTAAGCGCTTGTGCGAGCTCAATTACATTTTGTTGCGTCGTAGCAAGGTCATTATTTATATAAATGTTTTTGTCGAGTCCGCCTTCTATATTTTCACGAATAAGTATTTTGTGGTATGAGTGAGCCATTTAAGCAGAGCTGTAGCTATAGACAATATTCATTACAGAGTTTACTCGACCGTTGTGTTTTTAATTAATGAAGTCGTTTTAAGAAATTAATGAGTTCCGTGGGTTGTATCTATTTATATAACTTTATGATGTTATAAAGCTTTTATTAAATTTGTAAAAGCATTAAAAGTGTCTAAACAGTGTGGGGTGTCTAATATCTTACGGTTTATGTTCATAGCTAGTTTAACTGAGGAACATTGCGAATATAAGGTAGGAAGGTAGGTACGATGTAGGTTTGACTGGCCTGTCAGTTTAGTTGGCAGTAGCTCTGCCTTTTGCGATGTAGGCAAAGGGTGCGATTCTCTCTCAAGACAAACATTTGTGTGATCAAAGGTCTTTGCTTTGTGTCTGGGTGTTATGAAGTATCATAGGTATTTAAACATAATATAAGTAGGTATTCTATCAGTCACCTGGTTACATACAAGTTACGAGTATCCTTAGTTTGGGGCTGTTGGTGTTGTGTGTATTGTTCACCAATATTTGTTAATGTTTCATTTAATATTGTGTTTTAGAAAAATAAGAGGACTCTTATAAAAATATTTTTTAATCATGCAAAACTTTTATTATAAATACGAACTATGTGGTTCGTAGTTGTTAAGGGTGGGCGTCGTTTTCAAGAAGATAGATTATACCATTTACTACCAGTTGAAATGTAATTTAATACCTAGTCATAGTTTATTTAAAAATAAGCTTAAAAACCGCATGCTGAAAGATAAAGATAAGGATAAATTTATTTGCTTCAACATAATGTGGGTTACAGTTGTAGGTCTTAAATATATTGAATGTTTCTATTATATTCTACCTTAAAATTAGGCATGCAACTATTAAAATTATGTTTGTATTACATACATAGTTAAGGTGTTTATAAAATTAAATGTCAATGTTTCAGATCGTCACTTATGAAGTCATTAATATTATAGTAGCACTTACTTACTAATAATTGTTTTAATTTTGCTTTAAACATAATCTCACTAGCATTTAATAAAGACTTTGATATCTTATTATATATTTTAGGTGCCATACAGACTAAGCTTTTATGTAGCAGTGCAGTTTTGCAACTATGCGTACAGAGTCTGTTGTTATCTCGTCTGTTACGCACCGCAACGTCAGCCATTTTTAGAAACAGATGACGGTTTTTTATTACAAATAATGCAACTTCAAAAATGTATAGTGACGGAAGTGCAAGAGTTTTATGCTTAATAAATAATGGTTTGCAACTGTCAGTCATAGGTATGCCCAACATGGATCTTATAGTACGTTTTTGCGCTTTAAATATTATTTCCTTGTAAGTAGAGTTACCTCAAAATATTATACCAAATCGGAGTATGGATTCTACTGTCCGTAATAAGCCGTGAGCAATGACTGTATATTAAAAGTTGCGGATAGTTTGTGTAGAGAAGAGAGGAGTAGAGAAGTTTGTATGGAAGGGTGCTTTTGTTCCGCGGACAAACTTTAGAAGTGGACATTTATTTACAGAAGTAATTACATTAATGTACAGAGATATATACAATAACATAAAATACATGTGAAACAGTAAAGCTATCTGAGGACCGTTTGAAACGATCTATAGATAAATCATCCAGATCACTGCCTCACTGGGAAGGGCAGCGCTCTCAAGTCACTGGCGGCATTGCCACGTTGAATGGGGTTAAAATGTCATGAATAGTCAATGATTAGTCATGAATTGCAAATGTCAAGAATAAAGTGATATAAACAAATACTGTTTGATATAATATTTATATATTGGCAATCACAATGCTCTGTTTTTGTTTTTGATGAATAAATGAATTGAATTTGTTATGTTGTAAAAGTTTTCAATACTTTTAGAGGTGACGTGGAAGTATAAAACTCACCCTGATGAAGATTATCTAGCAAGATAAATCGAAACACTGCCGGTGCCTTAATTGACAAAATAATACGTGGGTAATCAGTGTTTAAGAAAATTAATCTTAAAACCGTTCTACTAGAATGTTTTGCCGAGAATTTTGAATTACATCTCTTATCGAAATAATTTTTATCTGCAGAGTTTGTCATGTCATTTAAAGTGATGTAATATTGTTTTATTTCGTCTCTCTGCTTCTTCTTCTTTCGTGTAGTTGTTACATCCTATTTGACCAGTAGGTAGCCACGTCCAATGCATTATCCGAGCAGGACATTAGATCACCCATAGTGCATGAGTTGGGGCAAGATGGACACACAAGTGCGTGTGACATAGACTGCACCTGGGCACCACAATGACATCGAGTGTCGTTTACTCTAATCATGCCCCATTTGCTAAGATTACTCCTACTACGCCCAACCTGAACTCGCAATCTGTTGAGGCACTTCCACACTGGCCACGGGAGTTCATGCCCAGGGGGAAGCTTCTCAGGGGTAATGTAATCCCGAGGGGGGGAGTGTTTGGAAGACCATAAAACAAGTCACTTTATTGCGTTTCCGGAGAGAGGTGAAATTGTATTGAGAAAACTCTTTCGTTTTTTCAGACGCCTTCTTGGTGGGACAACATTATATAGCGGGTGCCTGTGGTCGTTTTCTTGTTTCGCTTTCTCCAAGGAGCATGCAACAGCGCATCGGATGCCAGGGGGGCTATACCAGCTAGCGGGTAAAGTTTGTTTGTTTTTTCAGTGGTGTATGTTTTAGGCATCCCGTCATTATCATATCCCGACATTAAGGGCAACGTCTACTTCTCTAGCATGTACTGAGCGATTCCACACTGGGCATGCGTACTCTCCAGTAGAGAAACAGAGGGCAAGACCAGAGCCACGGAGGATTGATGGAGAGGCTCCCCAAGATGTGGATTTTAGCTTGTAGAGAAGGCTATTTCGAGAGTCAACTTTCGCTGGTCTCTCTGCTGGGCAAAGGTTTCCCTCAAATCAATCCAACTCTTTCCTTCGAGATCGCCCACCATACTCTCTCAAAGTTGTCAAGGTCGTCCCTCCAACGCTTTTTCGGTCGACCGCGACGCCGCTGACCGTCAGGCTGCCAGGGTGTTACTTGGTACTTGGTACTTGGTGTGTGGACTGTTTTCCGTAACTAGGCCTTAGGTGGGCCCTTTTTGCGTGACGGGTGGAGGCTGCTACTCCAGCCACCCGATGTCCTCCAGGAAAGCCAGCAGCTCGCTCACGCCGGCGCAGGCTTCCCTGGGTGTCCTCGGTGTTCCAAGGTGTTGAGCTCGTTGGGATTCCACGCTGCTGCACTCCAGGAGCACATGTGCAGCTGTTTCCTCCTTGCTCAAACACCCTCTGCATAGTGGGCTGTCTGTAACGCCCAGTGTAAAAAGATGTTTGTTTAATGAGCAGTGTCCCGTGACAATACCGACAATACGACGTATTTTGTCACGTTTGAGGCTGAGGAATTTTCGGGATCTAGGATTAAGATCCGGTAGAGCCTCCTTCGACTGCCTGCAGCCTTCAACACTGGCCCAGTATTTTCGGTGTAGAGTGGTTGTATGTTGGCGGATCCATGATCGTGCCTGGCTGTTGGGAAGGGGGACCAGGGGCTCCGGTCCTGCCGCCCGTAGTTCCGAGCCTTTTTTGGCCAGAACGTCGGCCTCATCGTTGCCTCTGGAACCACTATGACCCTTGATCTATTGTAGAGTAATTCTGTTGGATGTACGTACCTCCTCCAATAACTTATGGCATTGTGCGGTAAGACCGGTGTTATGCTCGTACCTGTTAAGTGCATGTAGAACCGCAGCGCTATCCGAGAGGATTCTTATGTTGTAGTTTGTTACCTTCCTTTTTAGCACTGCAGTTGCGGCCTGTATTATACCAATGCATTCTGCCTGAAAGATGGAGTTGTGAATGCCGAGGGGCGCACAGATGTGTATGTTTAGGTCTTCCGAGAAGACCCCTGCCCCCGAACCTGTCTTTGTTTTTGAGCCGTCTGTGTATATTCTTAGTTCGTTGCACTTTGAAGTGTCACACGGCTCTTCGTGTAATTGTATAGTGTATTTTTTTGTAGAAAAGTATTTTTTGAGAGTCCTATCGTAGAGTGATAAAAGCAAATGTTTATCTCTCGCATACTCTTTTAATATGTTGGTGTGCTGTGCAGAGCCTATGAGCTGCTGGAGCAGCTTCTTGTTGCACGTGTAGGTGTAGGGGTGTTAGACCGATAACCGCCTCCAGAGCCACCGTTGGGGTAGTTCTCATGCACCCCGTCACCGCCACGCAGGCTGATCTTTGGAACTTATGTAGTTTGTTTAAGGTGGTAGTTTGTTTCGTTCTAGGCCACCAGACTATAGCACCGTATGCTATCGAAGGCCTTATCACGGTGTTATAAAGCCATAGGGTGATTTTTGGGGAGAGGCCCCAAGTTTTACCTATCATTTTGCGGTATTGCCAGAAAGATATGGTTTCTTTTTGTATTTTGTTTTCTAAATGTTTGGCCCAGTTTAGTTTACTGTCCATTGTTATGCCTAGGTATTTGACTTCATGGGACAGGTGTAGTTGGGTGTCGAAAAGGACAGGAAGTTGATAGGTACCTAGGTTGCATTTGTTTGTGAACATTACAAGTTCCGTCTTTGCTGGGTTTACTGTTAGCTCGTTAACATTGCACCATGTCTCTACAACTTTCAGTGCATTGTTCATGATGTTGCACGCCACACTAGCAAAGTGCCCTGAGTATATATATGGTAAGGTCATCTGCATAGCCCACCGTGAAGAAGCGCTCAGCATTCAATTTGGTGATGAGATCGTTTACCACCAGGTTCCAGAGGAGCGGTGACAGGACTCCCCCCTGGGGCGTTCCCTTTGCCACGACCGCCCTGGTTTCCCCTTGTACATCTACTCGCACTGCCCTAAGTTTTAGCAAGTTTAAAATCCAGTCTGTTAAGGTTGGTTCGACATTTTTGTTTCGTAGGGCTGTCTTTATGCTGCTAAAGTTTGTCTTGTCGAAAGCACCTTCTATGTCTATGAAGGCTGCTAGACAGAGCGCTTTGTTTGATATATCGCGTTCAAGTCTACTTACCACTTTGTGTAGGGCTGATTCGATAGACTTACCTGCGCTGTATGTATGTTGTTGTGGGTGTAAGGGTGCGTTTATGAGTATGTTTTCTCTAATGTGCCTATCGCATAGTCTTTCCAGGGTTTTTAATAGGAAAGATGTGAGACTGATCGGCCTGTGCGATTTTGCCTCTGTGTAGTCACTCTTACCCGGTTTTGGTATAAAGATGACTTTGACCTCCCTCCACAGCAGTGGCACGTACCGGAAAGCTAGGCACGCCCTTAAGGTGCTCGTGAGCAACTCGCCTATATACGGTTCGCCCCACTGCAGGAGGCCGGGGAAGATTTTGCCTATGCCTGGCGACATGTATGTTTGGAAGGTGTTGATTGCCCAGTTTACCTTTGATTTTGTAACTACCGTATCAGCTACTGCCCAGTCTGTGTCAGATGGTGTGTGCTCACAGGTTTTAGGCCACTTGTGATCATTGTACAGTTGCGATCCTGGGAAGTGTGTTCGGATGAGGAGTTCATGTGTCTCCGCTAAAGTTTTAGTGTAGGTGTCATCAGGTCTTTTTATAGATCCAATCTCGCGCCTTGGTTCAGCGGCGAGGACTTTCCTAATTCTGTTTGCACTGCAGTTTGATTCAATGTTAGTGCAGAACTTCTTCCAGCTAAGACGACTGTTGCGACGAATACGTTTCTTATATACGGCTTGGGCCTTTTTGTATTCGTCCCAATCTTTGTCGTCGTAGGTGTTTAGAGCTCTGTTGAACAGTTTACGTACCTTTTGTTTCAGTCTTTCCAGTTCCTTTGACCAGCCCTTCCTCCCGCCATCGGCCCCTCGGGCTATGGCGAGGGGACAGGCATCCTCGAAACTTTCGGTCAGACTAGTAGTGATGTGTTCAATACTACCTTCTATCTCTCTTGTGTTTGATATGTTTGTCCCAAGTGTATTCCCCCGCAGGTGCTGCTTCAGAGAATTTACGAACAGTACCTTGTTTGTTCTGCGAGGGTTGCGTGTAGGTGCTGGTGTTGTTGTGTTTACCATTAGTTCATACCTGATCCATCTGTGGTCGGAGCAGGAGGTTTCTCTCTGAAACCCTCCAATTTTGTACAAGATTGGGACAGTTTCTTGATACCAGAGTTAGATCTATTATGGTGCGGTGACGTTTCGTTACGTAGGTCGGTACGACACCAGTGTTTGCTATTGTGAGGGTGGTTGTAAAGAGGAAATTTACCAGGTCCTCTCCTCTTGTGTTTGGTGTTGGCATCCCCCATATAGGGTGATGCGCGTTTGTGTCGGCTGAAATTATAAGTTTTGAGTTATTTATTTCACAGTGTCTTACCAGTCTCGTAACATCCTTTGAAGGAATGGCTTCGTCAGCAGGCATGTACACTGACGCCAGCGTTACGTCTTCGACCTCCCCCTCTATCAAGACATATACAATACAGATACAACCTGGGGCGGTACGTCTTGCAGGGCTCCATCCCTGCCGTAGAACCTAACGTAGACGTTGCCCAGGTTGTGAGCCAGTCTGTGGTCTCTTCTCATCAGCTCTGGGACCAGATCCTCCGGGATTCCCACAGCCACGAAGAGGATGTCGTCCTCTAGGTTGCTATGGGTGTATACGGTCCACGAAGGGATCCTCGCCCACCTGTTTTGATCTGCTAGTACCAGACTGGTGTCCTCCAGACTGTTGGTACAGTCTGGGATGAAGCTAGCAGCGCGCACCTTCCTCACCAGCTCGCTCTGTTTTACAACCCTGAGCTTTGGTGAGGAGGTCGCCGGCAGTTGTTCAATTGCCTCTGTTAGCCATTTTAGTGAGAGGTCATCTTCGCACGACAGCTTTAGAGCCATGCCCTCTGCCATGATTGGCCTGCCCATAAAGCGCGGTGAGAAGTCGATTGCGGGATTCTTGACATCTTCCAGAATCCTGCGCTCGAGGTACCTCTTCACTAAGGTAATTTGTTCGTCTGTCATAGTTTGGTGGTCGGCCCTAGCCACTGCAACTTGGAAATTGCTCTGGGCAACTTCCGCGTAGCTGGGCGGGGCTCGACGCGAGTTGTCGAGTTTCTGTTTTTTGTATTCTCCTCTTGGAGATACAGTGTCGTCCGCCCGAGCCGAGCCGAGCAAGAGGACACTCTTGCTCGGCTCATTATGAGCCGGGGCCTGTGCCTGTCGTAAGACTGCAGCAGCGGCACGTCTTTGGCGGTTGCGACGGTTATTGTTGTGCTTGGTCGTCCCCTTACCTCTGCAACCAACGGGCGCGGCGGTCACTACAAGCGGGCCTGCAGGTCTCGCCACCGGGGCATGCGGTTCGGGTTTAGACCTCGCTTGTTTCCTATGTTTATAGTAGTGACTCGGACCCGGGCCTATCGCCGGAGCATCCTCTGGTTCGATGTCACTCCTTTTTGTTACGAGCTTCTTTACGTCTTTGCCTTCCGGGGCGTTGACCTCCTCGAGGGCTCGGACGTTGGTACCGGAGGGTCCGGCTTGTGGCCTTTGCACCTCCTTCCCTGCTCGCTTGTTTTGTTTTTTGTGAGAATTTTTACCCTTTGGTTTCACAACCTTCCAGGCAGCAGCAGGCCCACGGAGCTGGAACGCAAGGCTCCGCAGCGGATTAGGAAGGAGTGGGTGTGTTGGACATTTGGAAAGTGATAAGGAGAAGGGTATAGGATGGGGTTTGGGAGGTTTAGGGGTTTGGGGAACCCTCACTCTTTATCCAGGCTTGGGACTGGCTCTGAGAGCGGTTTGCTGTTTGGGGCAGCTGCTAAAACTCCTACGTTTTTACAAACGGCTGCCCCCTACAACCGACCGCCAACCGAGGCGAGTTTTTGCTGCCAGGGTGTTACCATGTTGGCCCATCTATCTGAATGCATGCGACTCACGTGACCTGATCTACCTAAGCCTGGTCGTTTTTTTACCCGCATCAGCAGTTCCAGTAATAGAGCGCATGATACATAAATCTTAATATAATAATTAATAAATAAATATTGCTGGAAAATGCTCACAACCAACATCTAGTCCCAAACTAAGCATAGCTTGTATTATGGTTACTAGATGACTGAAAAAATACTTATATATGTTTATATACATAATAAAGAGAAGGTTTTATCGATGTTTCGCAAATTTAACAAAGATCCCTCCAAGTTAACTACTGAACACCTTCACATAAGTGGCCTGGCGATTCCGATCTTCATATCTGAGAATCTATCATCGAAGATGAAGCGCTTATTCTTCCTGGCCAGAGAGTCAGCCAAAGCAAATGACTTTAAATTCTGTTGGGTATCTCATGGCAAGATCTTTGTGCGCCGTAGAGAGAACGGCCCATTCATGCGGATCCAAAATGAAATAGATTTGCAGACGCTGGGAGATCTCAAGTGACTAATTAACATGGTTGAATGCCATATTTTTGTGCAACATAGTTTTATATCTGTTAATTATTACTAAGGTTACCCTATTTTAGTAGTTCACACATTTTTTCTGTACATTTCATTTTTTAGTTTTGTTTTCACCTATGCTAAATACTCAATACTCACTCCTCACTTCTCCACACATTACACTTCACACACTAAACACACTTACACAACAAATTCATACAAACAACCAAACATCACTCTCACACATATACCTCATCACACTTTCATTTCGCTACAATTCCAAGTGTCTCCAAATCAACATATTATGTTAATAAAATTATGGCAAAATTATCTCTCTTCTGCTATCTTTTTTATTGACAATAACAATGACAATGTTCCAGTCCCTGTGTTGATCATTCCATCCAATCATGGATAGTCGTAGTCAAGTAAACAACGATATCGAGCAAATCTCTGTGTCTAAATCGTTTACAAGTTCTCCTGAGAATGTTGGAACACACATTGTTCAATATGGTACAGACAACGTCAAAATACTTCACACTAATATCCGCAGCATGAACCGTAATTTTGACCATCTATTAGTTCTATTACAGAGAATGAAACTTGAAGTAGATATTATTATCCTCTCCGAATGTTGGCTCAGCAAAGCGCCTATTATACCAACCCTAACCGGTTTTAATCACTTCCAATCTGATTCTAATAACCAAAACGATGGAGTGGTCGCTTACGTAAAAAGTGACCTGAAATGCATTATTGATATGCCCAGCTTTCACGACGCGAATTGCATTATTTTAAAGATAGCTAACACTCTTGCTATTATAGCTCTTTATCGCTCGCCGTCATTTAAAAATGTAAAACCTTTCCTCTCTAGCCTAGACCTCACGCTAAAAAGCCTAAACAACTTTAAGACTGCTATTATCATTGGAGATATTAATATAAACTTACTTCCTGGAAATTCTGACCCAAACTCAGACGAGTATCTAGATCTAGTTGCTTCACATGCCCTCCTTCCTGCCCATCTCATACCTACAAGAGATAAAAGCTGCATCGACCATGTCATACTTCGTTCACCTAATACCGCAACTACTCTTATACTCAACTCTTCCATCACCGATCATATGCCTATACTTCTCTGCTGTAAGTCAAAAACCACCGAACCATCTACAAATCACTTATCTCAATGTTATGATGTCCCTGCGATTGTTGATTGTCTGGAAAACACAGATTTTTCTCCACTCCTCCTCCCTAGTGATCCTGAAGCAATCTCAGATAACTTGATAAATATTATCTCCACTACTATAAAAATATACAGTCGTAACGTACTCATTCCTAGTCGACAGCGTATCATAAAGCCCTGGATCACTCCTGGCATACTGCGCTGCATTCGTCAAAGAGATAAACTGTATCGTAAGTGCAAAAGAAATCCTGATAGCGAAACTCACATGCTTATTTACCAACGCTATCGCAAGTTTTGCAACAATCTTCTAAAAAAACTAAAACTGGAATACAATCAAGCTAAAATCTGTAATGCCAAAAATAATCCTAAGGATACTTGGAACGCTATTAAACAAATTACTAATCTTCATAAGATAAATTCAACCTCATCTCATCTATTGAAAATGTGTTACTCCCCCTCCCTTTCAGTTGATACTGTTAATTCCTTTTTTGCAGACATAGGTAAGTCTCTCGCTTCTATACTCATTCCCATATCTAACACTGACCCATCTACGCCTCCAAACTCTGAACTTTCCTTGCCTTAGCCACCTCTCACTCAACCCTTCTCTAGCTCTATGGCTCTTTTCAGTATTGAAAACTCAGAAATAGATTTAATCATTTCCAACCTCAAAGAAAAATGTGCGACAGGCTGGGATTTTATTACTACCTTGATAGTTAAATCTGCGAGACATATTCTTACTCTTATTTTATGCCACATATTTAACTTATCCATTGCATCTGGCATTTTTCCACGTGCATTTAAAAGCACAAAGCTATTGTTCATCCAGTATTTAAAAGTGGGGACCGAGAGGTTGTTACAAACTATCGGCCTATATCGGTCCAGACTATATTTTCAAAAATTTTTGAGAAAATTATTAACTGTAGGTTAATAAAGTCGATAATGATAATGAATTTATATACTAGATGGCACCACAGGAATATTTAGAATGCGCTATCATTGTATCTCGACCGTATTGCAACTAGACCCGAGTTTCAGTCTGAAAACCAGCGCTGCTTTCATACTTTTTATGGAAGTGGCATAAAGCTGAGACTGCACTTATTTGGGCACACACAGGGAGGGACTGTTGATCGTGGGTGTATATTAGTAGGTAAGTAGATAAAGTGTTTGGGTACCCTTCTGCGTAGGTGGGTGCCTATACTTATACTATTACGGTTTAATTTATTTTTACTGTCTTTACTGTCTTTAATTTCTTTGTGTATGTACCAATTAAATGTATATTCTATTCTATTCTATCGTTGCCTTTTAGAATTTCTATATGATATTTCGCAATACTTAACCTGATTAAGAGATTTAAAAAGTAACTAGCTGTCCCGTTCGCGACTTCGTCCGCGCATTTTAAATAGAAAAAATATATCTAATTGTACCAACTGCGGCGCCATCTGCCGGGCTGATTTGTGAATATAAACCATCTAGGGCGCCACCCAACCGCATACAAAAAATCATTCAAATCGGTCCAGCCGTTTAGGAGTTCAGTGACATACACACGTTCAGTAGAATTATATATATAAAGATAGAAGGATAATTATTAAAATCTTTTAGCATCATCATGAAACGGAATAAATATAAACGTACCACATGTAAGACACGATGGTATTCTGCTAAAGACAGCTAGTCTTGCGAAGCAAACATTGCTCTAAATAAAAAAATAAAAAATATATTAAATATTTCGAGCTTTATTAGTAACTACCTACTGCCCGCGGCTTCGCACGCATGGTACATACATAAAAGTAGCCTATGGCTGAAGCTAGAAAGCTGGAAGGTAGTTTCCTTTTACAGCAAAACCATCCACAAAGGCGGGATTTTTTGAAATTCAACCCCTAAAAGGGTGACAAAGGGTGAAAACGAATATATGAAACTTTTTTACGCGTGGTGCGATTTGCTTGAAACTTGATATGAATAAATAAAATGGCAAATAAATGGACACGTGTTTTTTAAAAATAAGATTAATAAAGGGATTAAAGTGTCAAAGAAAGTTTTTATAGGAACTTTTTACGGGTGGTTTGATTTCTTAGAAACTTAGTTTCAATACTTCAAATACTAAATAAATGGACATATGTTTCAGGATTTTTCAAAAAGTAGTAAAATGGGGTGTGAATGTTTGTATGGAAACTGTTGAATGGGTGGTGGGTGTGATTGGTTTGAAACTTATCAATAAAATTTGGCAAGGAGATAAAAAGCAACCTGGGGAAGGATTTAAGCTATAATTCCTTTCAGAAAAAATGAGGATGCAGTCGCGAGCAACTGCTAGTTTTATATAAACGGCGTATATATAAGCTTTGATATAAAATAACTATACGAATTATTTTTGTTCGAATCACAAAGAAACACAAAACTTTTATTCCATTTATTCACACCTGAGTTAATGAATCTAGCTTGATTTAACGGAAAACACCAATATTACGAATAACACCGGAAATAACTTGAGTAAACTAATTAATATAAGCGCGCAATGTTTGCTTCACAAGACGGCCAAACATAATCGTTGTGACGTCTTAGTATAATTAATTTCATAACATTGGCAAAATTTACATCATTATGACAAACCGTTACGAAGAATAAAAAGAAATAGTATCTTAAAACACAACTTCAAATAAAGAACGAACTATCAAATAAACTACAATGTAACAATTGAAGAAACAAACTTTACAATAAAATAATTTTCAAAGAATGCCAGATTTCAGTAGATATTTTCTGAAAAAGTTTGAACTTATAACAACAATATAGAAGTTCGGTGCACAGGAGTTCCCAAGGGCTTATTATGGAGTTATAATGACACCGGATCGTCATTATAACTCCTTAACAAGCCTTTGGGAACTCCTGTGTATTATATATCAGTCCTCAAAATTTTATATGACACATTATTAACGTTCAGTGATCTAAACTCTATTTTCTATTTGCACGTTAGTCTAATAGATTGTCTAGTTACGGCTAGATGCTTTAGTAATATGTATATTACTATAATATTATATGCTGTTATTGTTTTTAGCCCCTAATGTCCCACTGTTAGCCAATGGCATCCCCTCGAGGTTTCTATTAATTTCTGTCCAACGCCATTTCTGCCACCGACATTCGCTAAAGGTGTCTAGCTCGTCATCGCTTGCGTGGTCTACCGCGCCGTCTCACTGTCTCAGGGCTCTACTCAGTAGTGGCTTTGGCTCACAGTTCGTCTGGCATGGCTCAGTACCACTTCAGTTTCGCAGCTTTTTCAGCCACGTCCAGGACCTTTGTTTTGGAGCGAATAGTAGCATTTTTTATTTTATCGGTGAGTTTTATGCCGAGGCTGCCTCGCTCCATTGGGCTTTGACATACCTAGAGTTTAGTCCTCTGAACATAATAAATATGTACTATATTTACAATATATATATCTACTATAATAATGGATACCTAGGTTTGTTTGTAAATTGTTAGAGCCATTAATTATTTTGTACATTTCTGTAAATAAAATGATACATTGAAATACAATTGTTTTGACTCTGTTGTAGTCATATGGAGTGATGGTTTTGGGTGTTTTGATAACCGCTCAACGCGATTGTGACGCGACTACGCGGTCCAGACACGAGTTTATAAATAACGATAACAAAGGGGTGTTTATAAATTTTAACAGTTTAATTGCCCGTTGCTTTTAAAAGCTTTGATTTAGTAGTAAATATGTTTTTTAACTATTTATTCGTAACAGATTATATCACACGAGCCTTATTATAATTGACCTTGACTCTGACTTTAAAAAAGAAACCTTTTTTAAATTACACTACCAAAATTTACTAAATTGATGTGTAATTGGCGTGCCTTAGCTCAATTAGACGCCATCTAATTTAGCGTAGATTAAAACTGCGGGAAACTGCGCTAAGTTGAATCGAGAAAAATAATTCAATAATGGAACAAATCAATTTAAACTAATTTTAAACCTGTTATATAAATTTGTTACTCGAATTGGGACTTTGGTTAAAACCAAATAAGATTGTTAATTTTTTACGAAATTTTAACAATAGAATCAGTGTCTAGCGGCAATTAGAGAACATTTCAAACCAAACGGAGGTTGATGGAATTCTGATACTATCAAACCATTCTCTTCTCACTCTTTCTCTCGCTCTTGTCGTGTCACTAGTTATTTAAAAAAGTTTGGTGACAGGATTAAAGTACGTTTCCGCTTCGTGCACTTGGCACAAGTCTTGGGACTTTTTAGGTTCTCCGACATGCCTGGTTTCCTCATGATATTTTCGTCGTCGTTTGAGAGTACAGGTAACAGCGCACATACATTTTTTGAACAGAAAAATCTATTGGTGCACGACCAATGCACGAGCATATTCGAGCTAACGATCTTCGAATCGGAAGACGGGGTCACTACTACTAAACCACCATAGTTCTCTATAAACATACCATTGATACCAAATATTGATGAATTGGTATCACAAAAGGTTTATGATAAGACATACTGTCATGTCGTATTAATAGAATCAGAACGTATCTAGAACCAATCCATCTTGTCAAAATTGTTGTCAGTTTCAATCAAACTCATGATTTAAATAATGCCGATTGCATTAAGAAATCCATAATATATATATATATATATCTGCTTATACTTGACGACCTCTGTGACGCAGTTGGCGAAGGCCTGCCGCAGAAGGTTCGATTCCCGCCGAATGTTTGTATGATCTGCAAGTATTTGTCTCGGGTCTCGGGATTTTTTCTATGTATGTATGTATTTACAAAAAAAGTATATAAAGTAGTATATCAGTCATGTGGCCATAACACAAATTCTGCTTATTTTAGGGCTAGATGACGCTGTGTTAAATGTCCGGCAATATTTATTATTATACATTATACATTTCATACAAACATCATGTACAATTAAGTAACAGTCCAGTCTGTCACTTAAATTCTTCATCTTCATTAATGGCATGTGTCATAAAAATGTATATTTTGCTATCGTCTAATGTGTATATAGTTTATAAGATGATGTCACAAAGCCGTATCTTGTCGTTCGTCATTTGTTATTTTTAACCGACTTCTTAATTGGACTGTATTTATTTTTATTTTTTATTTTGGTTACCTCATAACTCCGTCATTTATAAAACGATTTGAAAAAAAGAACTGATTTCATGTGAAAGTATATACATCCCGATTGGTCCTATATAAATTTGATTAAAATCGGTTCAGTATTTAGGTTTTAAAAAAAACTAAAATAAATTTGTCATCCACTTGTATAAAATGAAATTTTGATATTTTGCTTTGTTATACATGAAGTCGGTTGTCTTTTTAATTTTTAAAACGTAATTATATATAATATCTTTCATATAAAGATTTGACAGATTATTTTTGCACGAATCACAAAGAAAAACAAAGATTGTATTCCAATTATTCAAACCCGAGTAACTGTCGTTAGTAACACCATGTATCCGAGGTCGTGTTAGTAACACCATGTATAACTGAAGAACGGTTAGTCCGATTTTCATGATTTTTAATTTGTTGGGTTTTTCCGCTACTGTCCCGAACAGATAAAACTAACTATTTTAAAATTGCAAAAATTTGTTAAAAACAAATTTAATAATTAAAGACGTTCGGTTTGTTAGGTTATTAATAATTGCGTCATATAGAAGCAAAATCAACTATTTTAATGTGATATTTTTTTTAAACGCCTGGACGAACTGAAACGGGACAGCTAGTTACTAATTAAACCGGATTGAACTCGAGAAAAATAAATAACATGAGAGCGCTATATTTGCTGCGCAATACAGCCGAAAATAATTTTACGTGAATTCATGACTGTCATTCTATTTAAATTTAGAACAACGTCAATTTGTATTACGTTGTGTAGATATTAGGTTGCCAGTATTATTGCAGTCGAGGCAAACCAAAGCATAAAGAAACAATAATTCATGTGAATTCAATAGAAACCACTGCCCACAAGTTTACTTACAAAGCCATCCTGTGACAAACGACTTTCCTTTAGAAAGGCCAGTTTCGCTATCAGACATTGTCAGCTTTATTTATCATAACTTTGTATTTTATATCTAAATACATGGGTATATTAATTTTATGTCGCTCAACTGAACATCGAATACTCAAAAAGTAAAGTGCAAGTCACATAATCAGTGTATTGGCAAGGTAGATAAGGTTGGTTTTCGATTAGCTTTTCTTCTATAGAATGAATATGTAAATCAACTTTGCAAATATGAACCTTCTGGAATCCAAGGAATCTGTATACAAAGGCTGAGCTACTTAGTTCAAAGTTGCGAGTTTTAAGCCCTTTTAGCGGAGTTTTAATATATAAAAAAATGATTTTTTTTAAATTCGATTAAACTTACTTGCATATTTTTCCAAACCAAAAAGGATCCAATATTATAATTCCTAAGATAAAAGTGAAGTTTGTCCAAGTTGATACAATGTACCTTTGTAAGTAAAAGCACGTGAACAATTTACTCTACTTATTTGAGCAATTCTCAGAATGTAATTTACAAATATTATCATTAAAAATAGGCACATAATATTTGAAAGTGTTCACAGTCCACTTCACTGATCAAAAACGAATCGAGCCTTTGTTAAAAACAAAACAAAAGCAAAAAATATTTTACAAACACCGTAAAGAAAAATTTTTACAAACTTGTTATAAGATGGAATGAAAAGAAACACAAAAGGAAATTCGACGTTTCCGTATACCTAAAACAAGCTATTTACAGTACGTACACAATTCAACTCAGCCAATTGTTGGTGAAGCCCAATAGATGTGAAAGAATAGTTCGATAGTTGGAATAAAAGCAATAAAACTTGCCCACAATTCGCCTTTCAAATAAGTTTCAAACGAACAATGTTGTATGTCGCTTGGTTAGTTTATTCTGTTTTGCCAACAACTTGGGTTGTACACTCGCATCTATGTAGTGTGCGGCTTATGTTTCCGTTAACCGATTAGTGGTATTTGTTTTTAACGCTAATGCTATTCATGCACGTCTCCAAGAAAGGCTAGAAAGTACTAACTATATTCTGGATGAAACACTCGATGCTTTAATATCAGACAAAGTAGGCGAAAACAGTTAGTTCCAGCATAAAATATAGAGGCGTTTTCAGATACCGTTACCGAAATTACAAATTACCTATGAAATATAATTAATTCAGGATAATTACCGCGAACAAGGTGGCGGAAAGCATTTCGTGGAGGATTATCCAGTATAAGCCGATGTTAGGCGCGACATTTTGTCGCATGTAAAACAAGCAACTACCTACAATCTTGTCATTTAAACATCAATAAATAGAGAATGTGGCAGCTGAATGTGCCGAGGACCTCAAAAATATGCAGGTCTTGATAGAGCCTACATATTTGAGCCTTTTGGAGTCGAGACCCTGGGCCCGTGGGGAAAAGGAGCCCACCGTTTTTCAAAAAAATCACGCCGTCTGGTAGATACACTGCGTGACCCAAGAGCTGACTCCTATCTGGCTCATCGTATCAGCATTGCCATTCAACGTGGCAATGCCACCAGAGTCTTGGAAACACTATGGAGCTATCTATAGATCGCTTTAAACGGTACTTAGTTAGCTCAACTGTTTTGTTATATATTTTAAACTAGCTGTTGCTCGCGACTTCGTCCGCGTGAATATCAGTTATCGCGGTTGGATAATTATTATTACAATGTCCTTCCTTGAGGTTTAAGCTAACTCTATACTACACTTTCGTCAAAGTCGATTTAGTAGTTTAGCCGTGAAGTCGTTACAAATAGATAGACAGGATGAGTTACTTCTGCGCGCGTGAACCCGAACACACCTACATATTTTGTTGCGGAGTTATTTTTAAATTATGATATCTCCTAAGATGTTGATCGAAATCAAGTGATGTCAAGCACAATTTTGTTTACAATAAAATACTTGTGATTAATAACATATTTATTTGGATAAGAATTATTTGAATAACATATATATGTTGATAAAACTCCTTCGCAAATAATGCATTAATTTCGAATAAATTTGATTTCCATAAAAAAGGTTATAGTGAGTCAATCTTAAAAGATAGACATATGCTGTTACAGACTTTTTCATATAACTTTTAGAGAGAAACAATGCCATCATACATAATTTTTGCGTAACTTAAACCGTTTACGCAGCGCACGCAACGGAAGCTCTCAAATCGGAATATTTTATTCCGATTTTACAACATTTTCCATTGATGCTTCGCTCCTATTGGTTGAAGCGTGATGTTATAAAACTTAAAACCTTCCTCGATAAATAAACTATCCAACACAAAAAACCAGTAGTTTCTGAGATTAGCGCGCTCAAATAAACAAACTTTTCTTTTATATATAAAGCTTAAATTTAAAGCTCTGTAATCATATCTGTGAATAAATTTAGTAAAATAATAATAAATAGAAATGGAAATATAACTGAATCAAAAGGTTACAAAATAAAAATATTTACTAGGTTCTACTAGGCATTCAAATATTTGTATATTTGGGTTTATAAAAGTATATTCTTACACATTAGGTACCTTTTTTATTTAAAAGTCGCGTCTTCAATATCGAGTCTAAAGATTACCTCAGTCGAAGCCGGTATCGCAGTACACCGTATCAATTATGCGCTTAAAGTGCCTTAATCCAGAGCTAATTCTCTCTTACTTGAGTAAGATCCCCATTTTCATTAATGGTCTAAACATTTTTAAAGTCTTCTTACATGTTTTTGAAGTATTACCAAAATATATAAATACATTATTTACTATAGCATTTGATACAGGACATTTTTCATATTTCATGCATAAATCTCATTTCCAAACTAAGCTTTGTTAAAATAAGCTAAACCAACTGTTGTTTTTATAATATAAGCGGTGTTTGAGATTTAGAAAACAATGTGATCAAAATAAGCAATTACTCACTAACTTAATTAATTAGAGTATCACAAGGATCCAGTCTAGGTCCCAGTTTATTTCTCCGATAAAATATAGCAACTAACAAGAAATCGAGATTTACTGAAGTCCCATCAAGTCGCTCCGGCAGGCTTTCATTAATTACTAGAGGGAGCATAGAAGGTTTAGTACTAACCTTCTGACTCTTCACTACGACACAATAAGTCAATCTGTGACACACCAAGATAACTTGAATCTTAAAATCAGCGACTCAGAGCTGACATTCAAATTTATTTCCAACGCAATAAAGCGCAGTTTTAGTTGAAAATTAATTTGAAGTGAAGCGGGGCCGATGAAAGATCAGTTTATTTTAATTAATAGACTGCCGAAGTCAGTCTCGGCTTATTAATTGAACGCTCATTCACTTGAAACTATATTTTGACTGCAATATTCCTGTTATACCTAATCTTGAAAAATGGAAGGTAAGTACGTCAGATGTCCATTCTCTTAGAATAAACCTAGTGACCAATACAGCATTGAGCTATAATGGCGAAACTAATGTTCACAGGATTCATTCATTTCTTGTCTAGAAAGGAAGTCGAGCTTTATCAAAAACAAAAGACGTTAGATAAAAGACTATAAAGGTCATCTTGACTGTTTATCTATCTATTTTGCCTCAAAGTTCTTCCTTATCAAGAGACAGTTCCGAAGTCACAAGTGTCATGAAAGTTATTTCTGCGCTACCTACCTAATCATCAATCTTCGGCTAAACATTCAGAATGGCTGACTATGACAAGTTCTAACCTTGAATAATTTTATCAGGAATACAGTTTTATTTTGTTTACTTTTATAATAATAATAATGTGACATTTCAGACAGCATCATCTAGCCCCATAGTAAGCAGGGCTTGTGTTATAGGTACCAAATGACTGATATACTATTTATTATATATTTTTTTTATTATTAACATGTATACAGGGAATTCAGGAACTAGTATTTTAAGCCTGAACGAGGAGATTCCGACCATGAAAATTAACAGTTGTGGGGGTACAAATCCTAAGAATTAATATTTTCAGATTTTCATACAAAAACATTCAAGTCAACAATGTTTCTAAATGCGTTACCTACCTACATACCTACCTACCTAGTTTCGCGTGAGTTCAAATTGTCTGCTAAGCTAGGCTAGATAGGTACCTAGGTTGGTGTATGTAAGTATCTTTTGACGTAGGTACCTAACTACATCACATACTGACTGCGGTGTTCACACAAGCCATGTTGTTTCGTTTGTAGCACAAAACTAAGTAGATATTTATTTAGTAACTACCTAGTAATCCAGTGGCTAATCTAGTTAAGTATTCGTCTCTTGAAAAACTATGTTTTTAACTTTATGGTAAAAGAAGTTATATACCGTTTAATGTCTTGTTCTAGGCGGATCCATAAAATTTTGAAAATTGACAATAACAAACACCACATTACACGATTAGTAGGTACCTATTGTAGGTACTACCTCCTAGGTATCCAACACAAAGCACTTATGATTGAGTTAAAAAAACACATGGTCACTCACAATGGTCACAAAAAACGGAATGACTAAACTCTTTACTAGAAAGTTGACCGCACGAAGTACAACAAAACACTGAGCTAAAATCAATTCAAAGCAAGCAAAATAAAATCCTTTGAAATTGCTGACAATTTTTTAGGGTTCATTTTTGATGTGAAAATTCAAACCTATCACAATGATGACATTCATGTTGGTAAATACTATTTTGGTTCTTAGTGAAGTTATTTTGCTTAGTTTATTCTGTAGTCATGTCACTGCTTCTTTCTTGGTCACTGAATCCTTTAACCACTCTAGTTCTGTCACCATTAGTCACTAGACTCATGTTAAGGCTACATACAGAAAAAAAACCAGTGACAAAACAAATTAATTCAGCACAGAGTGACCAAGAAAAAACCAATGACAGAATTAATAAATAAATTAATGAATAAAATAAATAAAGTCTTAATCGGAACAACGACTAAAAATTAATACCTACATAACCAATTTCTGACAAAATAATAAATGTCGGCTTATTACAAAGGTAGACTATTTTCGGAATTAGCCGAAATTTATTATTTATTATGTGGATTGAACTCTTCTGATTGGTTGTCGGTTTTGTTTGACATCTTTGATAAAAAGCCGCGAAGTCACAGAGACGTACAATGAGGTGGACAGATAAAACTATGGGAAAATATGACAAGATTTTTCATTGAAATTCAAATTATTAGATACCTAGCCTAGAAATGTTAATAAGAAATCTATCTACCTACCTAAGAAAAATGTTGTAGGTTGGGTACCTAATACTTTGAATTTCTATGAAGATCTACCTACCTGTGTATTCTGCCTACTTACGAAAAATGTTGGTTAGATACCTACCTACCCAATGCTATAAATTTCTATGAAAATCCAAATCAAGTTGTTTTAATAAAGAGTTAGAGGTGCAGTAAGAGATGTTATCATCATCATCATCATAAAAAAATCCTGTTTAGTAGCAAATTTTTTTTTGTCAACAATAACTAAATGCAATCAATCCGAAAATTTGATAGCAAATTTTATGCAATTTTATTTTATTTTATAAATTTTCTGCAATTTTTATAAGAATCTTGTTTATTCTTATAAACAAGATTCTTATAAAAATTGCAGCTAATCTCAACAAGAACACAAAAATTTACTTTCTTCTCAGAGGCATCACAATGTAGGCAACTTTTATGTTTCTGTTGCGTGTACTCAAACGATACTTCATTTTGGGGTTACGCTCAGAGTTCAACAACAGCTGATTTCAGGGATGTTACCATTTGTAGTAAGTGCAGTTTTAAAGCAAACTTTGCTGCTCATTTCTTCAATGAAAAACATTGAACTTATAAAAGAGGTAAAACATATGTTGTTCTCGAAAGTATCGAGAATCGGCCCACCTCGGCATAACATACTATTTCCGGGGCACCCTGTATATATTATACATAGAAACACCCAGAACCAAGACAAATACTTGCAGATCATACAAACATTTGTCCCGCGGCGGGAATCGAACAAACAACCTTCTGCGTTTCAACCGGGCCATGGCCCTGTTGAGACAGAGGTCATCAAAATGAAAAAAATCTTGGTACCTACTTATATAATTTAGATAATTATTAATTAAAATTGGACAATTTACACAACACCATTAAGCACCAAGCTACGAGTAAGAAAAGTTTGTATATTGCAAACCATGGCTGTTAGGATAACTTTTATGTATATTATATATACCTTTAAATACATACATAATACAAACTTAACACCCAGACCCAGAACAAACATCTATGTTCATCATACCTATGTTTATCCAGGATGGGAATTTAACCCACGACTTCCACCGCTGAAGACAGAGCTACCATCAACTGAGCTGAGATGCCAGCAAAGCTTGCGCCTACTATTCTACTTTTGTATATTAATGAAACTTTCCCAATATTAAATGTAAACGAGCCTTCTATTCAAAAACGTGCTAAGCCAAAAAACTTTATTATTGTACAATTAGTAAATACAAGAGCTATGGAAACGGCTAATAGCGGAAGGCATTGCTGTGCGAATAGCCTATTATGCCGCTATTTGGCAAATATAATTGGCAAATTCGCGCATAGAATAGCAGTTTTTGTAGAAGATTAATTCTCAAATAGACCCATGAGATTATGAATTTTGGCATGTAACCGTTGTGGCCAACTCTGTTTAATGCTGCTATATCTAGCATTTTTTAATCGTTTTTCGACTGTTGCTAGTTTAGGTTGGAAGTTTGGCGTGATCCCTGTTTTGTTTAGACACTGTAACATTTTCAAAACTTTCGTAAGATGTACTATAGATTTTTATAAACACGATGACTACTCACGTATTATTTTATCGATGGTGTGCGAACCGTGAACTCGAGCGGCAACGAGTTATGTATAACATATGTATGCATATGTATGCACATATGCATATGTTGGTTTCACCCACATGTTTTTTTTTAAGAAGCAAATTTATTTTGAACTAGCTAAATAAGTCACGGTCCAGTTGGCAACACGAAACTGTGTGTGCTGTGCCGTGCCAGGGAATTGGATGATTGTGATGTGTCCGAACTAAATTGGCCCTTAAATCGAGTTGGATAAATTACCGAGGCATGTTATTATTGCAAGTGGCTGCAAAATTTTATTAATAAACGATCATAAAACCATAATAGTCGTAAACTTAGTCTATTTGATAAACTTTTCATGCAAAGAGCCTTGAAAGTTATGATTATTTCGAGGTATCTTAGGTCAGGCACGCACTAACATATTTTTCTGGGTTAATCAGAGGTGATTTTTTTCACACGGAGAAAATCGCTAGTGTGTACCATGTTTTAGTCCTAACGAATTGGTTGTGCGTGATCAGTACCTGGTCGAGTGGCCGCAGTGTCATTTTAATCAAAGCGCTTCTGTGCTTCGTCTGATAACCATCTGTCAGATGAGTTCAGTGGCAGAGTTGGAGATCTGTCATAATCACCTTTCTTACTAATTTTCTAGTTTGAGATAACTTTTGTTAATAGGGAATACTGCTCTTGGTAATAGGACATTTTGTTTTATACAACCGAGCCGGTAAACATGCATACACACCTTATGGTAAACGATTTTATATATAGGGTCTTTCATTAAGCGTGTCCTATCTTTAAATTTAAATAAAACAAAGTGTGTGTGATATATTATCGAAATTATTTATTTATTTGAAAGATGTAGTGATGCCATTATGTGTGGAATATGACATCATTCAAATGTCCGCCACGGCTTCTCTGGGTGGAGCGCATGCGAGATATCCAATTTTCCATGACTTTTGCGCATAAATCAGGCTGAATTTGACTTATGGCATAGGTTATGTTGGCTTTGAGGGCCGCTGTGATTTGTGGTTTATTCACATAGACCTGCGACTTAAGAAAACCCCACAAGAAAAAGTCTAGCGGGGTTAAGTCACAAGATCTCGGTGGCCAGTTCACATCAGCTCCACGTGAGATGACCATGCCCTCAAATCTCTCATGCAGAATATTCAATGTGGCATGAGCTGTGTGGCACGTAGCGCCGTCTTGTTGAAACCACATGTCGTTGGTGTTCAGATGATCCAGTTCATGCCAAAAAAAGTTGGTAATCATCGACCTATAGCGCTCGCCGTTGACAGTGATGGCCTGGCCAATGTTGTTCTCAAAGAAATATGGCCCGATGACGCCGCCAGCCCAAAACCCACACCAAACTGTAACTTTTTCGGGATGCATTGGACGCTCTTGGATCTCATGTGGATTGGTATCGTCCCAAATTCGACAATTTTGTTTGTTTACGTACCCATTCATCCATAAATGGGCCTCATCGCTGAAGATATTTTTTCTGTGAAAATTACGGTCAGTTGCTAACTGCTCCAGTGCTCATTCAGCGAACACACGTCGTTGTCTATGGTCGTTTACCTTCAATTCCTGGGTGAGTTGAATTTTATACGGGTGCAGGCCCAAGTCACGACGCAAAATTCGCCAAGTTGTGGTCTGTGAAAGGTCGAGTTCTTGTGAGCGACGCGAAATCGACTGCCTCGGATTCTCCTGCACACTCTCACGGACAGCGGCGATGTTTTCGGCAGACCTTGCGTTTCGTTGACGTACGGGTGTTGGTCGATCATTTACCGAACCAGTGGACTCAAATTTATCCACCACACGACGAATAGTCCTCTCGGTAGGATGATTATGGCGACCGTAAAATGGGAGAAGCGCGCGGTGCGTTGCCCGAACAGAACACTCATTTTGATAAAACAATTTTATTATTTGCACGTGTTGTTGAATGCTTTAGCTATCCATGATGATTTGGCAAAACAGAATGAATAAATTACAACCAATTTGACTGATGTAGCTTCAACAAGATGGCCGCTACCAACTGTCAAAGTTCGGACGTGCCTATTGGAAGACCCTTTAGAATACATTTCGGAGAATGTGCCTAGTAATTGCATGGTCTAATTCCACCATCTCTTTTTCACAACCGGACAAGCAGTCGTATCGCTAAGTACCACCCATACCATGTCAGTCTATCACCCTTCTAGAACAAAGCACCTTGCTTCCACATTTATAATGCGTACAGCCAAGGATTGGAATACTTTGCCGTCGTCTGTATTTCTTGAAAACTACAATCTGAGTCTGGGTTCAATTCAAGAGTGAATAGGTGTCTTATAGACCCTCGCACTTCATTTTCAGCCGCATCGTCGCTTACCATCAGGTGAGATCGTGGTCAAACGTAGGCTAGGTTACTTAGTATATTTAGTAGTTAATTAGTATATTTCCCATTAATTTCACATGCCCCAAAGTGCTCTTCAAACCTATAACCACAGTAAATCACACTGCTTGAAGGCATAGTATCTTGCATTATAGTGGAGGGTCCAAGATGAACACTTGCTGAAGAGCTCTACCATCAGCTAAAATATGTTGCAAAAAGATCGAATTGCTTTTGACTGGCCAGTCAGCTCAGTTGGTAGCTCAGAGCGGAATGCTCAAAAAGCCAGCGCTGTAGGATCCCCATCCTTGATTCCCTCCCAGGACAAACATTTGTATAATGGACATAGGTGTTTATTTAGAGTATGGGTGTTATAAATTGTTATAAGTATCTTTCACATTCAAAACTTTCGTGAGATGCACTATACATTTCGAACACCACTCGAGTTCAAGGTTCGCACTCAAGTGTGTGAGTGCGAACTGTGAACTCGTGCGGCAATGAGCGGACAGCGTATCAAACTCAACCTAATGAAGATTCTTTGGATGAATCGAAACAGTGTCTGTGCCTCAACCGACAAAAAAATAAGTGACTAAAACCCGTGTTTATATAAATGTATTTCATAAATACCATTTAAAGATATCCCTATTATTATAAATACAAAAGTAACTCGGTCTGGCTGTTTGTAACGTTTCACGCCTAAACCGCTGAACCGATTTTGATGAATTTTGGTATGAAGAAAGATGAGACCTTGGAGAAGGACATAGGCTACTATTTATGTAAGTACCACGCGTTCGAAGCCGCGGGCAGCAGCTTGTACTTATATATTTTAATGTTTATTGTATCAGTCATTCTATCAGTCATCTGTTCATAATACAAACTTTTCTTAGATTGGAGCTAGATAATGTATAGTCCACCAATATTGATGACCTCTGTAGCACTGAGGGCTAAGGCCTGGCTGAGACGCAGAAGGTTGCGGTTCGATTCCCTCCGCGAGACAAATGTTTGTATGGTCTGCTTGTATTTGTCTGTGGTTTGGGTGTATAATATGGAGGTATTTTAAAATAACAAGCATATAAGTAGAAAATCACTCATGTGGTTCCCATAACACAAGCTCTGCTTACCTTGGCACCGATGATGCGGTGTGAAATGTCCGACATTATTTATTTTATTTATCTATTACTATCTTTTATAGAGACGGCGACGATTAAAATGTTATAGCTAAAATTAATGTTTCTGAGAATTAAATATCTTCAATTCTTTGATAAAATGGAGCCTTTAAAATTCTGAAAATGTTTGCTCGGGTCGGGCATAGAAAATTTTCATTGGTTTTTTTACTAAGCCTTTTAAAAGCTTTCACATCCAGCTTGAAATGACCTAATTTTACTGGCATTATTATTTCCTTTTTAAGATACCTAAAACTGTTTAAATTACTAGTTATTACTTTAAATTACTGTTAAAATTACTGTACTAGCTTCTGCTCACGGCTTCGCATGCGTGTACATACAAAAAGTAGCCTATGTTATCCCCTTGATACAATCTACCTCATAACTAAATTTTATCAATATCCATTCAGCAGTTTAGCTGTGAAAACGTACCTAACAAGCAAACAAATATATACACTTTCTTATTCATAAGCTTATGCATAGAGAGATGGGGTATTGGGGTTTATCTTGTCTTATAAACTGACCTATACACATTAAATATTGTATTGAATGTCTATAGATCAATTTTTTCATCATATAATATATATAAACGCGTCTCACACGTGTAGCTAGTGGCGGCCACTCGCTACAGCAGTGTCCGCGACTCGCCACTTGTGGTCGCTACGGGCCACACAAGACGCCGACACCCGCCACTTTCACACTGCTCCTCCTCCCGCGCAGTTAACCGTTAGACGTTCTACGTATGGATGTACCCAATATAGGCGGCGACGGCGTTGTCAACGTTGTCTTCGTATTAGCAATAGCGCGAGCAAACTCTCGGTGTCGGAGTCCATCGTAAGAAAGGTTATAAAGCGTGGCGGCTTCCGAGCACCGGTGGCTGTCGCTCGTTTCTGACACTGTCACAAATGTGGCGGTAGCGCGCGACAGCCTCCGGTGGCTGTGGTCGGTGGCCTGTTTGTGTCAAGCGCAAGATAACCTAATAAAACTTTTTTAATTATTTTATGTGGTACTTAATAAAATGACATACAAAGAAACTGGCATATGAGGCGACATTCGAACGGTATAAATAAAAAAATATATGAAAATTTTGTAGCGTAATATATTTTTTTTAAGGATTTTTGCTGATCGACGTATGCAGCTGACTGTACAAGTAGAATGAACCGTGGTATTAGCTTAAGCTCTGCATATTGAGGCTGCGAGATAAACCTGTGTTATTAGGTAACCGTCAGCGTTCATACTCATGCGAGTATAATGTTCATGCATGGATCAACCAAGCTAGGCATGTCATGTGATATGTCTAGACATAACTCTCACTAAAACCTAGTATTTAAAGATTTGTATTGACGACCTCTCTGGCGCAGCCGGCGAAGATCCAGCTGAGACGCAGAAGGTTGCGGGTAAGATTCCCGCAGCAGTACAAATGTTTGTATGATCTGCAAGTATTTTTCTTGGTGTTTCTATGTAAGGACTATTGAAAAATAATTTCTAGTTATTTCACTGAGCACCCCAATCTCGGTGATCTCAGCAACAGTGAAAAAGTCATATCAGGTATACACAAATTTAAATAATGTTGTCGTCCAGTTGTTGCATCGTCCATTGAACGATGCACTGAATGAAAAATGTGTGGTGTAAGTATAGGTATTTTATTTAAATTTATAAACTTGAAAGTATTTATATTTAGTAAATTTAAGGAATGTCATTCAAAAATGTTATTCTAGTTCAGACTTAAGTATCAACAAAATAAGGTCGTTTGTATTTAACTAATGTTTGTTGGCCCTTATTCTGTAGTTTCGTCGGCCTAACAAAAATTTTCAAAAAAACGATCTTATTATTTTTGCATCAAGGTTTAAATTAGTGTAAAATTTTCAAATGACTCTATATATTTACTAAATAACGTATGACTGACGTGTTATAGCTCGTTTTAGTCACCATGTAAAAAGGTATCGAAAAAAACTCGGAAAGTCTTAGGCTATTCAACTAATAAATAAATAAATAAATAAATAATGCTGGACATTTCACTCAGTATCATCTGGCTCCAAAGTAAGCAGAGCTTGTGTTATGGGTACCACATGACTAATATACTACTTAAATATATATTTTTTTGTAAATACATACATATTATACATAGAAACATCCAGACCCGAGACAAATACTTGCAGATCATGCAAACATTTGTTCCGCGGCGGAAAACAAACCCGCAACCTTCTGCGTCTCAGCCGGACCTTAGCCCACTGCGCTACAGAGGTAGTCAATTAAGGAATATGTAATATTTACCATATTTTAGAACTTTTTTTAAATCTCTATACCATTATGAACTTTGTTCTTAGATAAATAAGGTTGTTCGTATTTTAGAAATAATTGTAGCCTCCTAATAGTAGTGGCCATGCTTTACCGATTGTTGGCCCTACGCTGATCAATCTTCCCAATTCCCAATCATTAAAAAACGATGTCATGTTAGAGCAAGTTAGCAGAATTGAGTCCTGGGCCACTACTCGGCAAATCGACTTCAATACATCGGAACGATAACATTATTGAAATGTAAGTCGAATTTAGTCGAATTGTCAATCGTGTCAAATCGTTCAAAACTAGTATTTCAATCGTTCATTCCTTCATAACTATGAGTAGATATATGAATAAATATAAACATTGGTGCACACAACACTATCTAGCCCCAAATTAAGCATAGCTTATATTATGGTGACTAAATGACTGATAGAATACTTATATATTTTTAAATAATACTTAAGATACTTTATAACACCCAGACACAGAACAAACATGTTCATTGCACAAACATTGATTCTTGGAGGGAATCGAACCCATAAACTACACAAGGCACAGCTTCTTACTGAGCTGACAGGCCAGTAAGTAATTTCCCCGATTATTGTACCGATATATCGTTCATCATTTTGCTGAGTAGACTCTCTGAGCTTAATAAAATAACAACTAAAGTTATAACAGAAACATAACTGTCAAAACTTCTTAACTTATTCAAGGCTCCATTAAAAATATTTATTCGCACTCTCCGACTAAAACAAGCTCGTAAACAAGATGGCGATATCTCGAGAATCTTGATTAAATTGTTTGTAAAACATTTGACCTTGGGCTTGAGGTGTTTTTTATCAGTGCTTTGACACGGACGAATAGAAGGAAAATATGTTTTAAGACCTAAAAAACATAACAGAATAAGTAAATCTAATGCGCTATATTTTCACATGGTTTAACAGATAAAAAAAACAAAAAGCTGTTAACCGCTTCGCAAGTGTGGTACCTACATAAAAATAATCTATGTCTTTACTCAAGTTACAGTCTATTGTCTTACCAAATATCATCAAGATCCGTTCAGCCGTTTAGCCGTGATAATGTAACAAACAAATCGACAAACATACACTGATACTTTCAAATTAGTACTTACTGGAGGAGTTACTTAATTCAAAGTACTATTTGAATATATTGTCGATTATATATTTTATTAATGTGAACGCAGCCAGGGTTGTAGATTTTGCCTTCTGAAATCCATTTTGCTCCTCCTTGAGGACATTAAATTTCTCTATAAAATCGGTCATACGAGTATGCATAGCTCTCTAAAATATTTTCGCAAAAATGGGTATTAGTGTAATTGGCCGATAATTAGTGAGATTTGTTTTATCACCTTTTTTATGTAGAGGTCTAACCACTGAGAGTTTAAGTCTCTCTGGAAAAACTCCTTCTGAAAGTGATAGATTTAGTAGATACGTATAGGATGGATTGGATTAATTATCCAGAATAGGATGGATTATATGTGTAGAAATACCGTCAAAGCCTACTGATCTAGTGTTATTTAAAGACATAATATTCTTTATGACTTTGATGTTAGTCAATGGATGTAAAAACATCATATATGAAATATATGAATATATTTGATATATTCATATATTTCATATATGTTTAATAGTTAAATCAATAAAAAACTGATTAAACCCTTCAGCTATCTGTGAAGTTTCAGTTAAAATTTTGCCGTGATAGTTGATCGCATTAATCGAATCTACATGTGTGTCTTTGTCAACTTTATCTTTAATAATGTCCCATGTAGCTTTGCACTTATTTTTCGCATTTGTCATATATTTAAAATTCATATTGGCTCTTGATTTATTTATACAATTTCTTAATATTGCACTGTACTTCTTGTATTTGGATTTTAATTCTGGTGATTTATTTTTATACATTTGAATTCTCATTTCTCTTTTGTGGTTCTATAGGTATATTGGTAGTGTCAATATGCCTTCTGATCCTAAGATCGTGGGTCCGAATACGGTCGAGCATCAATGGTTTCTATTTCTAATTAAATAATTTCTTAGCACACGTAATCTCAAAAGGTGATGGAAAAATCGTAAAGACACCGGCATGTCCTAACCAAATCTAAAACATATATACCTTCTACACAAAAAAAACCTTCCTATTTACACTTTTAATTACATAAATGTACGGAATAAAATACAATAATAAAAGATACATCTGAAATAGTTTAGCTATCTAAGGACCGTTTAAAACCGTCTATAGATAGCTCAACTGATCCAGATTTTTGCCAGCGTTCCTAAGACAAGAAGAAAAAGAAGTACTTCCTTATTAAATTAAAATATATACGATAAATCTCAAATTCAGAAACTCTACTTTTGTATTTGAGACCAACTCAAATATTTGAGACCTCGATATCCGTCAATATTGTATACGATGGGTGAATTCTTTAATAAGTGGCGGAAAAGTCATGTCACCTTTACAGTATTGAAGTTGCGCGATATTGCGACGGGAACAATAGAAAAAAACTATTGTGTTTATAATATAAGCTGTTACTACGACTTCGCGTTAGATTACTTGTATAAGTACCTACGTACTAACGTTAGTCAGTCAATAACATTCCAAATGTTTATGTTTAAAAAAATGGTTGTCTGTAAAATCAGTTTACGGACAATAATTTTACGTGAAAACGTCATTAGAAATTATATCAAAAGAAAAGAAATCAAACGCTTAGACCGATCATGTCTCTCTATCGCTTGATCCGCGCCCTTGCATGCAATCGCATTTCGTGCGTGCAGCCGGCGTTCATCGATTTATAAGACGTTATCACGTCAAAAAAAGCGAATTATGTGATGGGAGTTGCTGTAGTTGGATTTAACGGCTTTGTGGTGCAGTGGGGGAAGGCCCGCCTTATTCCCGGCGCGTGACAAATATTTGTATGATCTGAGTTTTTTATAGTTAAACCCTTTAAATTGTTATCGGCCTAGACAAATAATCCAATATTAGTCAAAATTATGATCATGATTGAGGGATCCTTGAGTTTGAGCGAGTGAAAAACTCTTAAACATGTACCCATTTATTTTGCTTGTGTTGCAAAGCCGGACAGTGATCGCATAAGCTTTACAACTAGGGTCAATTAACGGTTTAAAAGGAAAATTTCCGAATATTATTCCGATAAAATGGTTCGACGGTGATATGAAACTAGAACCAACAATTCAAATCCTTCTATCTTCTTTCGAATGTGTAACCGTCTGGAACTGCTGTACCCAGGTCTTCTACAATACACTGATGATACGCTTATTTTCTCTTTTTACCTTAAGGCATTGTTTTTTTTATAAAAAAAAACTTTTAAAGTTTGATATTTTTAATAACGCTGAATGAGTTCTTCTAAAAAGATTGAATCAATATCGATCAATATTGTTAATTCACTCACATTCGATTATCAGGTTCGCAAATTTGAATTAGCTTTGACAAACAAAGCCTAGTTGAACGAAATTTCTTAATCACAACAGAATATTAACGGAATAACATCATCTAGCGTTATTATGTAGTTTATAATACCTTGTATTTAGATTAAGAATCTATATTTATAATTTTCAATACCCGAATTAAGAAGTTCCCATACACACTTTGATACCCCATTTTCTCTTTGTGATTGTTATGTTATTTAATTTAAAGAATCTTAGAGAGATTAATTTAAAGAGAAGAAAGAAAAGATTCGAACAACGTTTTAAGGCACCCGTCAAAAATTTCCCTACAAACATTAACACCCCACTTTACCTCTTATCGAGGGCTATTTTGTAAAAGGTTACCAATTATTTTTATAAAAATAATTAAACAAAGTTTCAAGCAAGCCACACTTTCCTTTAAAAAGTTTCTATACAAACTTTGACACTCCATTTTACCACTTATTTTAAATCCTAAAACACATGTCTTAAAATTTTGTATTTAAAATATCCAGACGAAGTTTCAAGCAAATTACACTACTAGTTTTCAAATTTCACCTTTTCAGGTTCAGCGATTTCGACACGGCGATGAGGCATCAGTCAGATCAAGCTCTTTTAATGTAGATAATAAAATATACTTTATTTCAGGCAACAAAATGATATGTATAAAGTACAATAAAAACAATCTTTACAAAATAAATACCTTATAGATTAACATATTTATATACCTACTACCTGTCCCGTTCCCGTATTCGTCCGCGCGATTACAAAAGAAAAAAAATCTTATTGTAAAAATAAACCATGCTCAAATACACTTGAACACACAAAAATTTATCAAAATCGGTACAGCCGTTTAGGAGGAGTTTAATTACAAACACACGCACAGAAGATTTATATATATAAAGATAAACTTGTGCACTACACAAAAAGTCAAGGTACTTTCTTCGTTAGCGGTGCTTCTCTATACCGTCGAGAAACAACTCTTGTTGACCAGAAGTCGGGTGCAAAGAATAGGTCCATGATCTTGTTTAGAAAGTTGTTGTAAAAGTAAAGTAGTTAAGTATGTAAAAGTAACCTTAAAATTTAAGGCGTTTTAGAATTTGGTTAGTTAAACACAGTTACACACCCTACAGTGGGACTAAACCCCAAGCTGAAATTTGATTAATTTTGCATTTACTGAGCGTGTTCGTTATTATAATCAAAATCGAGGAAAATATTTGTCTAAAAGCTTTCATATAAACGCAACACAATGCTCTTCGATGTATAAACCTAAGTATAAACAATATAATGTCTCATAAGTGGGGTCCTACTATCATTTATATATTATTATAATATTTTTTGTCTGACTGACTGATTCATTATATAAACAAAGCACAGTCTTATCCGCTGGTTGTAGAGACTTGAAGATTGTACATTTGACTGGTCTGACTGTACATTTGGCGCAGTGAGCTATGGTCCGGTTGAAACACAGAAGGTTGCGGGTTCGATTCCCGCCGCGGGACAAATGTTTGTATGATCTCCAAGTATTTATCTCGGGTCTGGGTGTTTTTATGTATAATATGTTCATATGTATTTAAAAAACAAAAGTATATAAGTATACAGTCATGTGGTACCCATAAAACAAGCTCTGCTTACTATAGAGTCAGATGATGCTGTATGAAATTTTCGGGATATTTATTTATATATTATTTGTCTTGGTGCGTAGAGATGTACAAAAAGTTTTTACCAAAACTCAACCTCTAAAAGGGTAAACATGGTTAAAAAGTTTGTATGAAAAGTCGTCTTCCTAGTTATTACAATGAAAGGGGTATCAAGGTTTGAAAATAAACATTTTTATGCGTCGTGCGAAAATGCTTAGATATTATGAATAAATAGGCTTAGATACTCTTAAATACAATCGGCAAGACAAATAGGATATTTTTAATAACCTTAACCTACCTTAAAAGGGGTGCAGTGAGGGTCTTACTATTTGTATGGAAACATATTTGTCTCAGTTCTAGGTATGTAAATTTTGTATGAATTTGCAAAACAAAGTGTATGAGTAATAAATCAGTCATGTGGTTCCCATAAAACCAGCTCTGCTTTTTGGGGCTATATGATGCTGTATGATATGTTCAGAATTTATTATTAATATTTGTATGGGAACGTTTTAACTAGTGGCTTGAAATTTATGTCACAACTAAATATTAATTGGAAATTGGGATCAGAATGGACATGTGTCAAAAATGAAGCCGGGGGAGATTCGCACTCCAGCACTTATTGAGAACTTCATCAGCTTTTTACAAGGCTTTAGAGCCTTTCATTAGCGAGTAGAGCAGTGGCTAAATGTTCTTTTTAGTAGATACTAGCTGACCCGGCAAACTTCGTACCGCCTCAGAATCAATAAATAAAAAAGCAAGCATTTTTTCATATTTACTCACCTTTTAAACCTTTCCTGGACTTCCACAAATAATTCAAAACCAAAATTAGCCAAATCAGAACAGCCGTTCTCGAGTTTTAGCGAGACTAACGAACATCAATTGATTTTTATTATATAGATTAATAGAGATATACTGAGGTGGGTTCTTGATTTTTTTGTAATAACATGAATGATCATGATCTAATGATGGATTGAGAAATACGTGGTCATTTCGTAGTTTATGTTTATTTATAATTTGAATATGATACAGATGCGCGGACAAAGTCGCAGGTTTTCTAGCTAGTAATATTATAAATAAAAAATTTATGTGAATGTTTGAAGAGAATAAATATATTAAATTAAACCGTAATATAAATGTATTTAAGCATAAGATAGGTATATTTATTATTCATTCGGAAATAAATTATAATACAAAATAAATAAAATACATTCATACCGAAATACTGGCTAAGTTCGCCTACGTGGCTCTACGAAATTCGTAGAAGTCATGACGTAGAAGTGCGTAGGCTGCTACGCATTTTAATATTTTTTAGAACAAAATTTTTCCTCGATACATTTGATGTATGTATGTGAGGAGCGAAGAGACGAATATATATAATGTTAAGAGCCATTAATTTAAACATTTTGCTTCACTCAGTAAACAGGACATGGAACGGAGTAATTCCTCAGCCGCGTGAGAGTTATATTATCTGTGTGCGGGGAATATGCCTGACGTTTGGTTTTGCAACTTACATAGTCTAAATACACGGTCAAACAGTTCGACGACTGTTATACATTTATGTATTTTTATACATTTGAGAAACACAGGACTTATTTACGTATTATTTAGTATAGCAGGTATCGACACTGTTTCGATTCATAAAGATAATGGTCATTAGGGTTTATTTCGTAGTCCGCTCGCTTATACTCACGTTCGCAATTCTCACTGAAAGTTGAAAGTAACATTTTTTAAAGTGTTTTGCTTAAAATTGCGTTTGAAATATTATTAACATTGAAATTTTACAAATTCTGTAATATTAAATAATTTCATAATCACTTATCTGTATGCATTTAATAAAATAGCAATTTCCACAAAATTATTAATTTGTCAGTAATATTAATAGTCGGTGTGTGGCAACACATTCAGTTAAAATCAAATTAAAAGCTTTGCGAACCCGAAAGCTATTTAAATTAACCAAATAGCTTACGTGGAGTGCTGAACGTTTTGTAACCGTGTTGATCTGCTTGGAATGAGGGGTCTTTTCTTGTGGTCCCAGGATTTTGTCCCATTAATGAAACCACGAGGGATAACTATATAACGTAGTCACATTACTTACTATTATTTTAAATCTTCCATCATGTATATAATACACGTTGGTTTAAATCATTGTTTCTTTGATTAATAACAATAAATAAATATTTCCTCTGTCACTATTTGTCACTATCATACAATAATTACGTTTTAAAAACTAAAAGGAATACCGTTTTCATAGATTATAAAAAAATGCTACCGTAATTAGAACCTCCTTTTTTTGAAGTCAGTTAAAATAGTTTTCATTTTACGCAGTACTTTATTATATTCCGAAACGACCACTGGAAAGTTACAGGAAAGCATAAAACGATATTTCATTTACTTGTGTAACAGTTCTACAAGTTACTATCAAATCTATAAATTATTTTGTTCTACGTAAACTTATTCTTAACTGTAAATAGTTATTACACTTAGCTTTCTTCGTAAATGCAGCGCACACTAGTTTTAATCAGTCATTGTCAAATATTTGCTCACTCATTGCGTCGGCCTACCTCGGACCGGGAGACGTAAGAGAAGGACGAGCGGACGCGAACTGGGCGTCAACCATGAAGCGACATTCCGAAATTACGGACCGTACTTTCGGCCAAATACATTTATTCTGCTTTCGGTCCCGAAAACGGCACGTGACAATCCGTCATTTATAATTCCTACCATGAAGCATCCGTACCAACAAAGTGACGGCAGTTTGACAACACTTCTTTCGTGATTTTAACCTCCAATTTCACAAAAACTCAAGAGCTAACTTTTTACTTTCGTAAATATCAATTTTAGTCTTTAAAGTACTATAATAGACAGAAAAGTTGTTAATTCCTGATTGTGTTGAAATGTTAAAGTGTAAAATATGTTTTAAATGAACTATTTGGTGTTATTATCATTTATATATTTTCTAAAACAAGCCTTCCTGCTTACGTAAAAGTCTGTCCTTGTTTGATATCTATATTCTAGTCTAGTGACAATGGCAAGATTGGCATTGATTTTTAAAGCATAAGACGATAACCGGCATAAATACAAGGAGTATATGGACATGGTAAAAAAGCTCTTAACCTCTCACGAGAATACATTAACAATTAACTCTTCCAGCAGCCTTTGCAGCCTATGCCTTTGCTCGAGACAATCAACTACTGCAGCCCTGAACCAAGGTCGAAGAGCAAGGGATGCTTTGATTCAATTACTTGGGTCTAGAGCATAGTAATAAAACTAAATTTTAATAAATCTAAAGTTTTATTACTATATAAAAGTTCATAATCTGTGCAATGTTTTTATTTTTCTCAAAATGTTTTGGGTGCTGGCCTGCACTGCTCTGCACAGGGGGTCGACCATGAAGCGATATTCCGAAATTACGGACCATAATTTCGGCAAATTCCTACCATAAAATACATTTATTACGTTTTCGGTCCCGAAAACGGCACGTGACAATCCGTCATTCATAGTTCCTACCATGAAGCGTCCGTACCAACGAAGTGACGGCAGTTTGACAACACTTCTTTCGCGATTTTAACCTCCAATTTGACGAAAGCTCAAGAGCTAACTTTTTACTCATGTAAGTATCAATTTTAGTGTTTAAAGTACTCTAATGGACAAAAAAAATTTTTAATCGTGATTGTATTGAAATGTTAAAGTGTGAAACGTGTTTTAAATGAACTATTTGAAGTTATTATCATTTATAAATTATCTAAAATAAGCTTACCTGGGGGTCGACCATGAAGCGACATTCCGAAATTACGGACCGTCATTTCGGCGAATTCCTACCATAAAATACATTTATTCCGCTTTCGGTACCGAAAACGGCACGTGATAATCCGTCATTCATAATTCCTACCATGAAGCGTCCGTACCAACGAAATAACGGCAGTTTGACAACACTTCTTTCGTGATTTTAACCTCCAATTTCACGAAAGCTCAAGAGCTAACTTTTTACTTTCGTAAGTATCATATTTAGTGTTTAAAGTACTCTAATAGACAGAAAAGTTGTGAATTCCTGATTGTGTTGAAATGTTTAAGAGTAAAACGTGTTTTAAATGAACTATTTGATGTTATTATAATTTATACATTTTCTAAAACAAGCCTACCTGCTTACTTACAAGTTAGTTCTTGTTTGATATCTATTCTAGTCTAGTGACAATGGCGAGATTGGCATTGGATTTTTAAAGAATTAGACGATGAACGGCATATATACAAGAAGTATATGGGCATGGTATAAATGCTCCTAACCTCTCACCAGAAGACATCAATAATGAACAACCTCCATGGCAGCCTTTGCTAATGCTTTTGCTCGAGACAATCAACTACTGCAGCCCTGAACTAAGGTCGAAGACCAAGAGATGCTTTGATTCAATTACTTGGTAGACCCAAGAGCATCATAATAATAAAACTAAATTTTTATAAAAAAAAATTTTTTATTAGTATGTACTTATTATTAAAAACTATTAAGATAATAAAAAGTTCTCTGTGCAATGTTTTTATTATTCTCAAAATGTTTTGGGTGCTGGCCTGCACTACTCTGCATAGCTACTACTATTCAGGATAGTATCCCGGATGACGCCCCTCTGTAACCACTCATTGCTCCTAAATAGCAAAGAGATGCCTGCACAAGATTGATCCGTCATTTACCGGGCGTAGGCTTCTCCTTGGCAATGAATCCGAGCTGGGCTGAAAAAAAAATTTACAGATATGACAATGAAATACACAATCCATATTAATATAATACATTCAAAAGGGTCTTTGTTTTTTGTTACCTTTTCACAGCTAGGGCTGAACGGATCTTGATGAAATTTGGTAAGGAGATAGTGATAGTATCTTAGAGACCGGCATGGTCTATTTTTTTATATAATTACTACGCATGTGAAGTTGCGGTCAGCAGCTAGTACACAATAAAAAGGTATTTTGTGATGTACTTAATCAAATTAATAAGTTCATTATACTCTGTTTAAAACAATAAACATAACATACTCATTTCATTGTGCAAGACTATTGTATGCAGGAAATGCAAGTGATGGTGACCCAGGGGGCGGCTTTATTCTCAGTATATGTTCTTGGGGACGGAAATAAATTTATTGCATTATTAAACTTACCTATACCACCAACTAGATTTGTATCGGGTTCACCAAAAACCCTCCTGCGCCAAGAGCGTTACGAACGTGTAGTAGACAGTCCACAGCTTTTATTGGCAAATATTGTTTGTCGGGGCAATCCTGAAATAGTTTTCGATTAATTATCACAGACAAATACTAGGTACGTTATACTTAGGTGGTTACTAGCGGAATACTTACAAGATGTTTATCTTCTGCAATTGTTTAAAATTCTTATTGCACCCACCCAGAGCATTTAACTCGTCAGTCAGCCAAGCCCACAAATCTCTGGAGTGGTTGTGACTTCCTGCATTCTTCAAGTGACCGAGGGCTAACTCTTGTTGCTCTTCCGGTAGGCACCTATTTGTGTTACAGTAGGACTGTTTATCTAACATTTAAAACACTATGTGAGTTACACTTTCTACGTAAATGCGTACAAAACTTTTCAAGTAATTTACATCGTCATTACTTCTTTGTTCCTTTGACCAACACATTACAAAAATACTATGAAACTTTCTGTGTTCTAGGTTGTGAAAGAGACCACAATTTTGCCAATGTTGCGATTTAAATGCTTACATTTTTATAAAGTAAATATAAGGTCCTGTAAAATTATCACATCTCGCGTGACGTTTTTGCGTGAAATGACAAATGACATAGGTAAGGTTTTATTCGATATTTTAAACTACTTATTTCAAGTGTTCACGAATAACCATATGTCTAATACAAACGAATGGACTTTTTAATATGGTCGGTTCATACTAGTTCATTTTTTCACACGGTGTATTGTGTACGTTAAAGAACTTCTCATCTTTCATTTAATCACGAAAAGACCCCTAACGAAATAAATAAGTCCGTTGTTACCTCATGGTAGGTATAGCCTTCCTATTTCGTGCGTGTGTCAGACGGATCCGTAATTTCAGATTGCCATCTTCATGGTTGACCTGCTGATTATTCACTGCTAACCGTCCGCCAGCGAAGCAACACTATAACTGCGCGCGCACGTATTACTTTGTGCCGCAAAATCTTCTTACGAAAGCTATTTCTCCAATTTTCTACATTTTACCAAAAACTGTGCCGTGTTATACCCCAAGTTGGGTGAGTGTTGCATTGTATTGTTTGTTGTAGTTTTAGTTTTAGTAGTCTGTCGGTTGTAGGTAGGTATATATCACTCATATATTTTGTAACGGATTTAATAAGTGAACGGTTAGGAGCTGATTATGCTGTAGTCCTTTGCAAATGCTATTCTTATATAACGCTTTACTGTATCATCAAAATATGAAAACATTACTCATAATTGTCCGTTACAAACAAAACATTTAAAAAGAAGCATTCATCATGCTTATTGTAATTTTCCATATCATGCTTCTATTCATAATTTCTATTTACCTACTGTACCTATAGCTTCAAATCATACCATTGATTGACTGCCTCATCACTGATCACTATTCCTTGCTAGTAGTCATTGCGCTTTTGCCTTGAGAATGGGATGTCGCAGTCAAACAAGGAAATCCGACTAATTCTAATACGTCTGGATGGGGATTCCAGGGTTCTTCTTCCGGCCTACAACTACGACGCTGCCGAGCCACCACCGATACAGGACAGGGCAGCACCGGATCTACGCCGGACACCTAATTTTTTCACCAAGACTCGGAGGCCCACAGGCCCAAACTCTCGCTAAGGCCAGTGGCTTACTTTTACTTAGTTATTCAACGTATTTGAAATGAATAGATCCCCGACAATGAGACTTGTTAACTTACCTACCTACTTACCTAATGTACCTAATTTAAAATAAATACTGTTGACCTTTTAGTTGTGTTTAAGTTACCAGCCTAGCTGTACCTTTTTTTGTACCCTTGCATCTTAAGTAGGCTTGGTGAAGAGATACCTAAAAGTGTTACACTTGGATGACATATTTTTTCTAGCTATTTTGATTTAAAAACAAAACTACAAAATTTCTATGGGACCAATCAGAAAGTAGCTTTCTAACATAAAAACATGTTTTTCTAATCGGTTCATAAATGACAAAATTATGAGGTAACAATAAACATAAAAAAATATACAATCGAATTGAGAACGTGCTATTTTTTTAAAGTCGGTTAAAAAGAAACAGCACTATTATAAAATTTATAAAATTATTTTTCAACAGAAGTTGAGAGACATTTATTAGTAAAGGGGTCTTTAAACAAAAAATAATTCTGACATATCACGAAGTAATAGCATATCTAATTTAAATAGTTATTTTCGTGTAATTTTATGTTTCATTGCCAAATATTATCAGAATTTTAATCAATACATATTTAGCTTAGGCGTTAGCAATTGATTTATAAGCATATTATATTCCTTTGTGATTTGTACAACAAGGATTCAAGAAAACTAAAGACAGTCGCGATGACTTCAGAACAAACAAACGATGATCAACTACGACTTTAAGATGATATATTCTAATAAAACATTTTTCATTGGCAAAATTGACATTAGCCGAGCAAATAAGAAATTCTGATTTTATCAAAACATTGATACTAATAACTATCAGCTACTACTAATGAATTGGTATTATAGTATTATAGTAGTATTATTATAGTAGTTTGATATTGATTGTCAGACATGCTGTCATATTAATTGAAACCTCAGACTTAATCTTTATTAATACGTGAAGCAAAAACATTGTACTCCTTTTTACGAAAATTGTGCGGACGGAAGAGTATGAAATTTCGCACACTTATAGTTTATACAGAGAAGAAGTGCAGAATACTAATATTTTATTTTAAATTATGCATGAAAAATACAATAATTATTAATGACTTAAAGTCGAATTTCGACCAGAGTACCAGGCAACCACTAGTAAATACATATAAAGACAAGAGCACTGCCGCGATCAACCATTGTATAGCCTTTGAGGATTCACTTTGTTTATTCGTGATACGGAAATTACGCCGATTGGTAATCGAAACATCAAAAGTCCCGGTGTCAGTGACCTTCTGACTTTTTTGACGACCTCTATGACGCAATAAGCGAAGGCCTGCCTGATACGCTGAGGGTTGCCGTAAAATGTCTTGCATTATTATTTATTTATTTGATCGATCCGTAGACGGGAACAGAAATTGAATCTTCTACAAGCCTTTTAATCTGTGAATGGATATGACGACTTCTTATAATATAAAATGCAAGTAGAAATGTGAATAATGCTGTCGTGTCCGTGCCCGAACTTGTAGAGTGCACGATATGTTCCCAGCCTCGCTTCTTCAAGTGACAGAGAGGCCTCAAAATTCACCAAAAAAGAATACACAACTCTACTATTCCGCTGTCTGCCCCGGTTGCAGGAGCGGTAGATATTTCGTTAGTAAATTCTAATTCTACGTCTGATTTACGACCTTTTTGGAAAGTGATTAGCCAATGTAAAACTACAACCCCTATTTTGAAACGTATTCCTCGCGGTGCTCGCATCTCTGTCGCTACTGTTCTGTCTCAGGCCATTAGAAATGTTGTATCTAAATATACGAAGCAAGCATGTGAACATTTACTAACTTTCCCCTATAGTGTACTTCATGTACAGAAAGATTTAGGAAACAAATCATCGTTTACTATTCGGATAAAGCAAAATTGTGTTAGGTATACTGCAAGCATTGAGTGCACACCTCAAAATTTCAAAAAATATTTGGACCCACAAACCAATTCAAAATCTTCCAAACTAGTCTCCGAGTCTGCTATCTACAAACTTGTAGAAAGTAAACTTAGCGATGGTGATGTTAAGGGTGCCTCGCGTATTTTATTTTCTAGTAACACGATAGCTCCAAATTCTAATGACACTCTCAAATCTCTTGAGATTAAGCACCCTCTTCCAGGGCCCAACTTTCAACCCCCCGATCCACCGCAAGAGAGTGATGACGCTGTTGATGCGACCAGCCAGGACGTGCTCGGTGCCGTCATGTCATTCCAGAATGGCTCTGCCGGCGGCCTGGATGCTGTGACTCCACAACACCTAAAGGACCTGCTGTCTGGCGGTTAGGAAAAAAAAAATGTTAGTAGGATAGTCATGTGGTACCCATAACAAGCACTGCTTACTTTGGGGCTAGATGACGCTGTGTTATATGTCCGGCATTATTTATTTATTTTATTTATATATTAGGTTTGTGTGAGCCAAGTTTCGAGGATATACTACTAAATGACTAATTTATTATTAAGTATAGCACTAAACATATGTATTTTATGCCTACTTTATGTACATGGAATGTCTTTTAATATTATATATTTATACTAAAAAAATATATGTATTAACATTTAGTGGTATATTGACGTCATCTGCATGAAATATTCATCCCTATATATATAAAAATCTTGTGTCACAGTTTTCGTGTTTATACTCCTCCGAAACGGCTTGACCGATTTTGATGAAATTTTATATGTATATTCAGTAGGTCTGAGAATAGGTTTATAACTAATTTTTATACCCCTAAGTGTGGCTCACCCCAAAAAAATTTTTTTTATGTTCAATAAGGCATAACAACGTTTGCCGGGTCAGCTAGTTTTACTATAATAACCTTACTGCACTTTATAAAGTTCATAAGAGGTATGTAAAAAGGTAAGGTTTAAATTTAACTTTAAACCCTCATTTTCGTTGTTATAGAGTAACCGAGCCAACTGCACTTTCACTGTGCTAACGTTGAAGCTAGTGAATATAATTGTATGAGTAAATACCCACTGTTTTGGTAAATGCAGGTTTTTAGGTCAACAAACAGTTTCTTTTTATTTAGATATAAATTTACCACAGAGGTTTAATATTTCCTATTGAGTTTAATATAAAATGTTTGCATTAGATCAAAAAGATACTGGCTGATAATAAAAATCGGCTGAATAAAACCGACTTCGTGAAAAAAAAACATGGCGCGCATTTTGTACCATTGTAAAACTTTGATTCTTCATAATTTTACTTTGAGTAGGCATATTTTATCACAGTAGGTAGATTGGTAGTTGAAAGAAAAGTAAATTACGCACCTTGCTAAAGAGAGTAATTAATGCACTCGTGTTAATTCAGTATTATCATAACACATAATCATAACACTCGTGCGTTAATTACTCATCACTTTAAGCTCGGTGGAACAATCTACTATTATTTGACATGACACCACACGAAATTGACTTAATCGTTAAGGTACACGAAAAAATATTGTACCTACGCTACAAAACTCGGTAGGTGTAGTATTAGGTAGATGTAATCGTAAAGATAGGGTAGGTCGCCATTTAAAGAAAATGTTTTACGCACCTTAAAATATAGTTTGGTAAGCATCATGATGCCGCTTCAAAAAGGGTCAGCTTATCATAAAGTCGATTAGGTAAACTAAACCTACCTACTTAGCACTGGTGTTATGCTATCCCCGTGCAGTAACGCCACGACGTCAGAAGCTTATGGACCAAATAACAATCATACATTACGTAAATCCAAAACAACCTAATATATAATTAAAAAACAAACGTGCTCACGAATACGTAATCCAAGCTTCATAGATACCTCCTCAGATCTCGACTTACTCAGATCTCTTTGATGATGTCTAAGAGAACAACTTACAGAATTTATCTAATTAAATTAGTGCTCTTACTTATTTTAAAAAAGAGAATCGATTTTTAATTTAAAATGGATAAACTCAAAAAACGAATTCTTTCTAAAAAATATTTCATCCATATAAACATACATTATCAGCGAGCTAATATGGGCTATATTTATTTTTAAATAAATTAAAGATACGTGCAAAACTTGCAATAATGTAACCCAGTGCAGCAGTGTGAATCCGAGCTACGTGTGGATCGCTAGTTTTCAATATGTAGATTGTAGATACACAGAGGCATAAATGTACTATAAAGTAACAGATCTCAATATAGCGTTTGTGTCAATAGTACAAACCAAAGCCCAATCCAAAGTCACTCTAAATCCAAAGTCTACCGTAATAAAGCCTATTTCACATTGTAACCAGTTTCAAAGTGGCTTAGGCTTAGGCCACTCAAGATATCGGTCGAGATACCCTCAGTCACGCTGTTCTGCCTATATGCCGACTGTTAAGACCATTGTTGGATGTCACCTTTTGACCGACTGGGTAAGTTCACATCGAGTTCGTTTTATTAAAACATTCAAGAAATATCCTAAATGGCCGATTTTATTTTAGGCCTCTCTATCGGATAATACTAATAGCAATATTTTGCGTTACATTTTTGATAAACGCACGTGTTATTTTGTCGATGGAGGCACCGACACTGTTTCGATTCATCTAGAAGAGCTAGTTGGAAGGATTTGGGGGAGACCTTTGCCCAGCAGCGGGACGAAATAGGTTATATAAAAAAAATAACACCAAAACCAAAACTTATGTTCATCACACAAAAAATGACCCTGAGAAGGAATCGAACCCTCAACATACAGCGCAGAAAGCAGAGCTACTACCAACTGAGCTGACAGGCCAGTCAAAGATGATAATATGACAAAAAAAAATTAGAAACGACGCCGACAGCATTGCAAAGCTTGAATCTTCGTCTATAAAGCCAGTGATTGAAAGCTCGTAAATGATAAATATAAGCGGTGTGGATCCCGATTCTGATTTCCACATAAAATACCCAAAATCTCTTCAATTCCGAAGTCAAACATAATTCCCCATTCGCAAATATTTTATACGATATTTTTATTGTTATTTAAACTTGCCGAAGGATGTGAATAGGTGGAAAAAAATCCATTGTACCGGGGAAAGTAGATTTCCCTGGAGAGTGGCGACTGACCGCTCCACTGAATGGAATTGAAAAAATACAGGTTAGGTTGAAAACACACGATGTGTTATTCCACATTAATAACACTATTGCGGCAAATTTCAATTATACATTCTAATCAGTTTTATTCAATATAATTACAAGGATCATTTTGAATATCAGCATGTATGTAATGTCATTTACTCACATTACATACATGCAGGGTGAAATTAGGTGTAATTTCCTCCTAACCCAAGTTTGAAAAAAATCGCACTATCGTTACCGGATAGTCACAATGTAAATTACGAATGGGGAGCTAATAGAATTGATCATGAGTCAGTAGTCCCGACTCAGTCCCGAAGATCAGAGAAACAGTTAGGAGTTGGGGTTAAGCCATGTTACATGTATACCTACACACCTATGAGTAAACTAGTCGATTATCTTTCCGTGCAAACGTCGAAGGATGATCACTCTACCAGTAAAAAATACTGAATAAAAAATACAAACCTCATAAAATCCGTATTTGAGCACTGATTTTAGCGCAGTATATGTCGTCAATAAATATATAACATGCGGAGTATGCAAACTATAAAATAATTCCAAAATAAACATTGTACTTTTATTTTAGAGTTCAACTAACTTTATTTTAAATATATACAGTTAAATATAAAAATTCAGTAGCTTTTTCTGAGAACGCTTGAGTAAAAAGTCTGTTCATGATTTTTACGCGATCGTTTTATATATATATCATAGTCTAATCATACAATCAGAAATCATCATAATACTATCATTTTGCTACTCAATTCAATTCAATTCAATTCCTTTATTTGTTAGAATGTAGGTTTACAACATTGTTATAGTATAGTAATAGTTATATAAAGTACCAGTACAATCTTACCTTAACTAGGCATGCAAATTTATTATATTTAGTTACAAGTAACTGAGGCCATCGTTCAAAAACTCGGTGATACTATAATAACTATTTTCTACAAGTGCATTAAGCTCATTTTTAAAGCTCAACAAATGATTACCTTTTATGCTCTCTGGTATCTTGTAAATTGTAGGTATTTTAGGAGCCATACAGAAAAAACTATTATGCGTTAGCATTGTATTCGATTTTAAAAGGCAAAGTTTGTTTCTACTACGGATATTTAAATTATGAATGTCAGAAAATCTAAAGCTCATCGCTATCCTTTGTGTACGTATATTCTTTTCTTATACTATTCTAGATGAAATACCATGCTTGTTAGCTGCGCCCACTGATGAGTTTGAGCCGCTGGAAGTGTTATAGTTTTTGTGAACATTGTTATAGTATAGTAATAATTATATAAAGTACCAGTACAATCTTACCTTAACTAGGCATGCAAATTTATTATATTTAGTGATGACCTCAGTTACATGTAAACTGAGGTCATCGTTCAAAAACTCTGTGATACTATAATAACTATTTCCTACAAATGCCTTAAGCTGATTTTTAAAGCTCAACAATTGATTACCTTTTATGCTCTCTGATATCTTATTATATATTTTAGGTGCTTTACAGACTAAACTTTTATGTAACAGTGCAGTTTTGCAACTATGCGTACAGAGTCTGTTGTTATTTCGTCAGTGTGGTGATAGGATTAGTTCAAATATTTATTGCATTTATATTGTTACATTAAAATGTTATAATATACATTGTTTTAGTGTCATACATTTACGACGAAATTTAAAGAGATTAAGATTTTTTTTTTATTAATTAAGAAATGTATAGCATACATAAAAAGTAGTCTTTTGAAGAAAGCCTATTATAATATAAATGACTATATTATTGATAAGAATACATGGTCTCGAGTCGCTCTGCCTTCAGACAGTAAACCGACACACTTGAAATGTATAAACTCTCTTGATATATAAGTAGTAAGTATATCAGTCTTGTGGTACGCATAACACAAGCTCTGCTTACTTTGGGGTCAGATGATGCTGTGCTGTATTTTTCCTAACTAATAATTTGTTACAACAATTTATCACTTAAAACAAATCTATGTTAAATAAATATTTATTTTTTATAATTAAACTTATTATAGTGCACTAAAAGTGTGCACACGGTATTTCACCGCAACGTGTATTCTCGCTCCTATGTTCTATTTGCAATGTTTGCAGACGGCTGGTTGAGTTGGATGGCTTGATTGATTGACTTGATACGTGTTTAGATTTCAATTCAATGGATCAGTTTTAATTAATGAGTTAGTTTAAATCCTCCTGTACTCTTTTTGATTACTTTTGGAATTTCCGTTCTTTCTTCTCACCTATCACTAAGTCTCTTAAATTATGCTACGAAGCTGACTCTAAACGTGAACTTAAAAGCTAATTTAAAGATAACATAAAGAGTAGGAGGAATTGCCACCTAAATTCATCTAGTATGTTAGTCGTTTCAAAGAGGTCTTCTTGTCTTGAAAAAAAAATTGACTTGTTGACTACTTACGTTTCGAGCTGTGTCAACATTTTGTGTAGTTTGACATACAGATTCGTAGTGCCTATGTACAGTCCCTATGGCTGCGCGTTTATCGTTCAATTAGAGTTAAATTCTAATTCACACCAATGGGTTTTGAACTTCAACGAGGATCTTTATAGATTCACCATGTCCGTCCTTCTATCTGACCGCCCCTAATCAAAGCTTTAGTTCGCAGACTATTTGTGAAATCGTATTGAAAATGCACGGTAATTGAAAAATTTATCAATTAAAAACATTGTTACATTTTTTATAAGTAAATTTCCCGTTCGTATAAAGTGGTGTAGTTTTTAGTTTTATTTTAAATCGTATCGTGATCATTGCGATCTTTATAGTCATCATTGAGGGTACTGGGTTTCCCATTACTTGTACTACGTGGCCAAACTAGTTTCAAAAGTCCCATTACCAACTTACATGCTCTTGCTTGTTTAGTCAGATGTACTAGGTGTGCATAATCGCCAAGAGGTCACTAAAGTCTGGTATACGTTTAAACTTTCGCATTCATAATATTAGTAGAAAGTAGAAGAAAGCTCTGGCACAGCTTTTAATGATTTTAATTCTATTTTACCGCACAAAATAGAAATGTTATTTCCCAGATTTCGCTACACAGCCGCATTCTTGCGTATAAAGCAGTCCATTGTTGCACTACGAGTGAAAACATTTGCAACATTTAAAACTAACAGATTACAAACGTATAGGAATTTTAAATGAAATCGGAAACTACAAAAAGTTATTTAATTTAACTTTTGACCAAATCCATTATAATATTTGTCGACCTCTGTGGCTCAGAGGGCGAAGGAGCGCCTGGCACGCAGAGGATCCGGGTTCGATTGGCGCCGCGAGACAACTGTTTGTCTCGCAAGTATTTGTCTCGGGAATGGGTGTTTTTATGTGTAATATGTACCAGGCCACTTATAAATTAATGCGTTAAAAAAGTTTTATATGTATGAAGCCCTGGCTGATTATAATTACTTAAAAAAATAGATTTTTACAAGTAAAAAAACCATCGTTCGAATTATAAATTTCCCTCCACATTATTTAAGAGCTAAATTGAATTATCGTATATCATTGAAAAATGGATCTGCGGCGGGAACATTTTCGTGCGATGATTTTTTACGATTTCAAGCATGGCCTAAAACCAAATGAGTCAATTGATCATTTTCAAATGGCATTTATGGATGAAGGCCCTTTTAAAGCACCATCTACCGTTGGCATAACGAATTTAAGCGCTCTCGTCTAACTTTGGGAGATGTAGAAAGAAGTGGTCGGCCTTCGACAGCTGTTACCGAGGAAAACGTGCTAGCAGTGAAACATTTAATACAAGAAAAAAGGCGAATTACATACAAAAAAATTCAGCATATATTGCAGATTGGATCGAAAAGCGTTACCAAGATTCAACACGAGCATCTTTTCGTGAGAAAAGTTGTTTCACGCTGGGTGCCGCACTTCTTCACCAAAGCTTAAAAGCAGTGGAATGTTGAAATTGACATTGACCAGTGTGGTGTCCAGGAAATCCCTTGTTTGGAGTGCTAAGTGCGTGGGCGCACTGTCGTGGTGATGCAGTAGCCCGCGAAGCCCGGTGCTCGGTCGTATGTTGCTAATTTCAGTGTAAATTTCTCGCAGTCATTTCGTAGAATACCATTCGGCCTGGTATAAAACTTTTGCGATACTTATGAAAAACTGCGGTTGAAACTCACCCTGATGAAGATTCTCTAGATTAATTGAAACAGTGTTAGTGCCTCCATTGACAAAATAATACGTGAGTAAAAACCTGTGATTCTCGAATGGTACAACTGACGAAAGTTTTGTAAGTAAAGTATTGTGATACAGACTGTCGGACTTCACATTATGCAAATCATTTTATTATTCTAAGCAGGTTGCGGATTCCTGTAACCATTTACGATCACGTGGGTCGTATGCTTGTTTATCGGTTCAGTGGTATTCAAAACAGGCGATTATGAATTCGAGAGCGACTAGCATTTGATCTCGTCTCTGGAGTTTGTGCATTAAAAGAATAGTCGCAAATCAATACATCATGTATCTTATGGCAACGAAATAGATGTCACATGGTGCCTCAAAAGGAATATTGCATCACACGGCGAGCTTCACTCCTGGAATCAACGTAGAAAAATCTCAAAAACAAAGACGATTTTTCTACTAGTCGTATAAATTTCCGCTTTACAACCAAAAGATAATGTCGTATCTCCTAAGTTTCAGAATGAGAATCACTTTATTTTCTGAATTTAGGATAAAAGCCAACATCGGGCACAATACAGGGATCCTAAAGTAGATGAGCCATAACGTAGACCTTTCATAGCAGCTGAAGTACAAGTCTTTGTGCTAAAACACAAAAAAGTCGGCTATTTTATTATATCGCTTCGCACGTTTGGTAAAAAGTGGTCAACATAATATCCATAGCCTGGACATAGCCTTTGAGAGTCGAGACTCTGGGCCCGTGGGGAGAAGGAGCCCATCGCATTTTCAAAATGATTTCACGGCGTCTTTGTAAGAAACATCGCGTTATCCAAGTGCTGGCTCTTAACTGGTTAAGCGTGTGAGCATTCCCATTCAATGTGACAGAGCCAGTGTCTTGGACGCTTCCCTATGGCAGTGATCTATAGATCGTTTTAAATAGTCCTTAGATAGCTCAACTGTTTCACATACATTTTATATTATAATTTGATCTACAAATATTTATTATATTTGTTTATTAATTATTTTGGTTATTATTCAGAGACTTCCCTTCCCTTCATTATTTATATTTATTATAATAAAAATCAAACGGTTGCATTTAAATAGCATAGACCGCATAGAACGCTTCCAGTTTTGCATGAAGTGGTGGCAGCTTGTGATAAGAACTTCGTCACCAAATTCGTACCCCATTGCCACGATATTATACTTATCGTCTCGCATTTTATTATTATACACATCTTCAGCCGTAATAGGCCTGAAAGCTTGGAGTTAATGGAACACTCAGATCACAGATTCCATACCAAACTTTAGAGTCTTCATAAAATTCTGAACAAAACTCACACTCAAAAACTTGTACAATTACATTTCATTACTGTTGTACATTGAAATTTACAACGGCTTCCTAAAACTGACTGTTCTCTGTTCTCTACAAAAATAACCCAGGATATGGCGATGAGTTTCTTACATCATGCACTCTCGCATATCGCAATCATTACATATTAAAAAACAAAGTTCCTCCGCTGCATCTGTCTGAACGCGATACACTCAAAAACTGACGAATTTTATTGAACGGAGTGATGATTCATGATGACTGTTAAGCTATATAATTCAATGTGCGAAGCTGGGGTTGGTTGCTAGTAAAATCGTAATGAAGATCCGTAACGTTTTTGGTTGAGAATGCAGGTTTATAGAGATAAGAAATCTTTAGCATTGCAAACATTTTTATTCTACGACAAAAATTGTCGAAGTTATTCACTGAGTGTTTTGTCTTGCTAGCTGTGACGTCACATGGAGGGTCGCCGCCACTTATCGAATCGTGAAGTAAGAGGGCTGGCTGCGCTCTATATATATATATATATATATATATATGTATATATATGTGTATATACATTAAACCTCTATTATTCCCAATGTATATGCATTATATTCGCTAAATTACCATTGTTACATTTTGAGGTTAGAGAGCGTTTTATCAGTGCGCAACTAACTTTACCCTCTGTATCCATGCGAGGTATAAGTGTCGTATAAATAAGCCAACTAGCTCCCAGCCCATTTCCACCAGAAGTTTGAACAGTCAAAGTTAAGCTCGGCATTTTATTGTGATTGCTCTTAATACTTTTAGGCGGTGCAGTGCGGTGCGAGATCCACAATCGAAACTTGGAATAAAGTGGTACAATATTCAACAATGTTCAAATACAAACTTTAGGTTTGCTTGCATTTTATAAACCGATTTTAAAAACATTTTAAAGTTTAACGGTCAACTTTACAACGAATTTCGAAGCGACATCGCGATGAGCCATGAAAATGTGCTTTGTGCTGTTGCGTTGCAAAAATATTCTTCCCACAAATCCGTTCGTCCAAACATGTATCCGTACGAACTTGCGAATATACTATAGTAATTTATGGTAGAGAATCCTTATCCTTAAAGAATCACTTAGAAATACATTTTAGAACTTAATTATTATGATAGTACCTTGTATATATGAAAAACTAATGTATATTCACGAAAATGTTAATGTGTGTAAAAAAAAGAATATATCATAATATTTAGCAAAAACTGTCTCATGAAGCGTTAAAATTTCTGATTATTTAGATGAGGTTAAGTTGTTCCCTGATGCAACTCCATTGACTCGGCATGCCTAACAAAATTAACAAGTATCAAACAAAAACCGTTAATACGAGACGAGTGTCTTGACACTTCCTTAACTGGTGATAGAAGGAACCGACACCTAGATTCACGTATTATATAACACTCAAAATGGTCCATGTGATTTTATTAACCCTTCCGGTATTTGAAGGTACAATTTGACCAGTAGTACGACCACCCTAGACTCGCAACTGGCCCAAAAGTGCCAGCGCAAAATGTTACACATAAACCTTTCCCGCGTTTTATTTTGTTCCGGCGCGGTGGTTGGCGGTTGATTGATTTGGCCTGAAGGACGGAATCCTTACCGTTAATTTGATATACAATATGCTAAGGTCATTGAACATTTTGATTGAGATAATCTGTAAAAATTCGGCGACATTTTTTTCGCCATTGAACTTAATGTTCAAGTACAAATAACTTGCTATTTTTATATTGAAGTAAGTCAAACCAAATATGTCACTTATAAAACAATGTTTAGCCAAACATAACAACATATAATATTAACATAAAAAATAATGTGTTTTTAAAATAAACAGCATATAGTATGGAGCGAGCGAGATTTCACGCTGTTTGTACCTTTTGGCACTAGCTGAAGCAGTGATCCCTAACGGCTACATACAAGTGCAAACTTAGTTAAAGAGAGGTATCCAGCAAAATCGGTCCAAGGGTCTCTATACTTTGCGCTAGCATTAATAACTGTAAATTTATTTAAGAGCTTTTTGAATAAAAAATAGATTATTATTCCTTATTGTTTCTTTCTTAATTAATTACATAATAGCACATCACCGTCAAAACCCATGCGGTCTGATTTAGTTTCTACATGGTATTTCATTCGAAATCATTTTACCGTATAAGAGCATTACAGTGTATTTTGTATTAACCACATAATTAAATACAAAATCCGTTAACAAAAACAAAGCATTTTACCCAAACCGTTGTAAGTTTACACAGCGCTTTCAATTAAAGCGAGCACAATTCGATTGTAAAATCGTCTACAATGCGATAATCAACATCGATTCAAAGAAGTTAATCGAGTTTAATTCGTTATTGGTAGTTCATTAACAGATTTATTCTGTTTGGTTTTTATTCGAATACGATTCATTAACGGTGCACAAAATCGAACTTCAGAAGCTTAGAAAGATAACAGCTGGTATATTCCCAAATACAGGTAAATATAGTTGTGAGTTGGGGTTCATGTATATAAAATTATAATACCTGCATGATTTTTGCAGACCAAGCTAACAATGTATGTCAACCTACCTAACTCTTAATGTATAATATGTATTTACTTTAAAAAAAAAAATGTTAGTAGGATAGTCATGTGGTACCCATAACATGCACTGCTTACTTTGGGGCTAGATGACGCTGTGTTATATGTCCGGCATTATTTATTTAGTTTATTTATATATTAGGTTTGTGTGAGCCAAGTTTCGAGGATATACTACTAAATGACTAATTTATTATTAAGTATAGCACTAAACATATGTATTTTATGCCTACTTTATGTACATGGAATGTCTTTTTGTAACATTTAATGGTTAAACAAAGTAATTTGACGACCTTTGTGGCGCAGTGGGCTAGGTCCGGCTGAGACGCAAAAGGTTGCGGGTTCCATTCCCGCCGCGGGACAAATGTTTGTATGATCTGCAAGTATTTATCTCGGGTCTGGGTGTTTTTATGTATAATATGTATGGATTTACAAAAAAAAAGAGTATATAAGTAGTATATCAGTCATGTGGTAACCATAACACAAGCTCTGCTTACTTTGGGGCCAGATGATGCTGTGTCAAATGTCCGGTATTATTATTATTATAATAATATTATATATTTATACTAAAAAAATATATGTATTAACATTTAGTGGTATATTGACGTCATCTGCATGAAATATTCATCCCTATATATATAAAAATCTTGTGTCACAGTTTTCGTGTTTATACTCCTCCGAAACGGCTTGACCGATTTTGATGAAATTTTATATGTATATTCAGTAGGTCTGAGAATAGGTTTATAACTAATTTTTATACCCCTAAGTGTGGCTCACTCCAAAAAAATTTTTTTTATGTTCAATAAGGCATAACAACGTTTGCCGGGTCAGCTAGTTTTACTATAATAACCTTACTGCACTTTATAAAGTTCATAAGAGGTATGTAAAAAGGTAAGGTTTAAATTTAACTTTAAACCCTCATTTTCGTTGTTATAGAGTAACCGAGCCAACTGCACTTTCACTGTGCTAACGTTGAAGCTAGTGAATATAATTGTATGAGTAAATACCCACTGTTTTGGTAAATGCAGGTTTTTAGGTCAACAAACAGTTTGCCTTGTACCGTTGTGCGTTTTACGAACTGTTTTGCAATATCCACGTTCAGGCAAATGGAAACTAGTAAATTGTTGGGTAATATTCCTGATATTATAATTGTAATTACAAACAAGCTCGCGACTTCGTCCATGCTTTTCTTTTAACGCGCAGTGCGTCTGGCTGAGACGCAGAAGGTTGCGTGTTCGATTTCCGCAGCGGGAGAAATGTTTGTAATCATACAACCCAGACCCGAGACAAACACTTGCAGATCACTGCAAGTGTTTGTCTCGGGTCTGGGTGATTCTATGTATAATATGTAAGTATTTACAAAAAAAAAGTATTGTAGTATTATATCATTCATGTTGTACCCACAACACAAGCTTTGCTTACTTTGAGGCCAGATGATGCTGAGTGAAATGTCCGGGATTATTTATTTATTTGCTAGCAACCCGCCCCGGCTTCGCACGGGTGCAATGCTGATACTAAATATACTACAGAATGTCTTTTATACAATGTTATCTAAGATAATAACATAGACTACGAGTTACCATTACCATTGCGGATATTTGTGTAGACCTTTTTAAGGTTACAATACTTTAGTACATTATTTTGATCTATCTCGTAGGGTTCAGCCAGCGTTTGCAATGTAAGCGCAAAAAAATGTGTTTATTTACGACACCACATAAGAAACCTCTAAAATTATCAGTGTTTCTTTAGTATATTATGCATGTTTTACACATATAAACCTTTCTCTTGAATTACTCTGTCTATTAAAAAAACCGCACCAAAGTCCGTTGCATAGTTTTAAAGATTTAAGCATACATCGAGACAGACAGACAGCGGGAGACGACTTTGTTTTATACTATGTAATGATGATGCGACGACCGCTGTAGCGCAGTGCGCGCACGCCTGAGACGCAGTTTCGAATTCAATTCCCGCTGCGGCACAAAGGCTTGTATGATCTGCAAGTAGTTTTATCGGGTCAGAGTGTTGTATTATATGTATATTTTTACAAAAAAGTATATCAGTCATGTGGTAGACATATCACAAGTCATAGTCAAAGTCATAACACAAGCTCTGCTTACTTTTAGGGCCAGGTGATGCTATGTGATATGAGCGGGATTATATATTGATGTAATAATTAGTATTTAAACTAATGTATACTTTGTAATAATGTAAAACTTAAACCGTCAATTTATGCTTTTTAAGGGTTATTCTATGAAATCCGAAAACATGTGTCCATTTATTTTATATTTAATGTAATCAAATCAAGTTTCAAACAAGTCAACCGTGTTAACCTCTTTTTGCCCCTTACATTTAGGGACGGGTACGTGATGAGACATATTATCTCAAATAATTATTCTAGTATTCTATAAACAAAGTTTTGTTGTTGATTCTTGCATTATAACGACCATTTCCATTTAAACTTTAACCGTCAATTTTGGCTCTTTTAAGCCTTATTTTAATCCGGAAACACGTGCACATTTATTTTGCATTTTAAGTTTCAAGCAAATCAACCGTGTTAAAAAGTTCCCATACACGCTTTAACCCCATATTTGCCCCTGTGTTTTAGGGATAGGGACGTGATGAGACATATCTCAGCATGCAACTTGGAAAGTAAGCAAGCATAAAGTGAAAGTTCTATCCAAATCGTTTCAGTAGTTTATATTAGTAGCAGACAGACAGACATTTTTACTGTTCCGTATAGGTGTGATTTTGACTTGTACAGTTATGTTATGATACGCGAATATTTGCAATTATGTTTGTTAATCCTACACGCCATAACCAATAAATGGATCGGGATATAATTAATTTTATCTCGAAATGTACAAAATAATATACAATAATATAAAATACACTTGAAACAGTTGAGCTATCTAAGGACCGTTTAAAACGATCTATAGATAGCTCAACTGATCCAGATCTCTGCCAGAGGACAAAGTTCCCAAGATACTGGCGGCATTACCACGTTGAATGGCAATGCTAATACACTGAGCCAGATAGGAGCCAGCTCTTGGGTCATCTCGAATAATGTATACGATTTATTTTTTATACGTATATTATTGATTTATATGATACAGTCTGCTGAGTAGAGACGAAGGTCCGGCCGCGAGACAAATGTTTGTATGATCTGCAAATATGTGTCTCGGGTCTGTGTATTTTTTTATGTAAAAATGTATATACCTACAAAGAAACAGCTATACTACAAGTAGTATATCCGTTATGTAGTACCAATAACACAAGCTCTGCTTACTAGACATAGACATAGACATAGACATTTGTTTATGCACTGAATAAGCACACATACACATCAATAATAACAATGAGTACAAACAAAATGAAGTAAAAAGGAAGTGACACATATATCTTAAAGTAAAAGGAGAAAAGACGTTACTATGGGGTTAGATAATGCTTTGTCAAGTACTAATCATGTATTTATATCATTTTCCCAAGAAAATAAAATTGATTTTAAGGCCAATGAATTTGAACGAAATATATAGAGATATGGATTTATTTACAGAAATAATTACAGAAATGTACAAAATAATATACAATAATATAAAATACACGTAAAAGATATAGGTAAAATATATAGGTAAATCAACAATAAATAAATAATTTAGAAGGAAACATTGCGTTACCCAAGAGGTGGCTCCTATCTGGCACAGCGTATCATTCAACTTGGCAATGCCGCCAGTGTCTTGGCAGTGCTCTCTGGCAGTGATCTAGACCATTTGAACTGGTAGTTATCTATAGGTCGTTTTAAGCGATCCTTAGCTCAACTGTTTCACATGTATTTTATATTATTGTATATTATTCTGTAGGTAAATTTCTGCAAATAAATCTAGACTAATTATTAGCTCCTTAAAAATTTCAATGAAAATTCTGGACATTTTCAATTTATAAAATGAATGCAATTTAGGTATTTTTTTGACATATTTTATTCAGCGTGAAATTTTCGCGAAAAAACATTTAGTGACTAACTTTTCATTGCTTTTATTTCATCTGCAGTAGACGAGTAAATTTATCAGGAGTCCCGCTTAGAAGGATATGCGGCATAGTACATGTTTGATACAGAGTGTTATGTTTAGACAAGCTAAGCTTGATTTTAACGCAAAAACAATAGTTTGCATATCGCTAAATTTGACGATTTGTAATTAGCAAAAACTGTCTCAGAACATAACTTAAAGTATCAGATTATTTAGGTGACAAAAAGCTTGGGACGAACTTTCTCCAACTCGACGCATCCGGTACAAAACCAGCAAGGATCGAACACAAAAGCGACCAGACGAATTTCTTGCCGGATTCTTCTTGGACTGGTGGTAAAAGGAACCGGCACCTACTTCAGCTTAATTTAAGTACCTAGTCTCTAGACTTTTGTATAATATTTTATTCAATATTAAATATTGGTTTATTTTGTGTTATATTTCCGTTTCGTTTCAATTTTAATATTGTATCTTAGTTAACTTGATATAATTATATATAAATTAGTTTTTAATATACACTTTTTAGCGCACCTTATTCTAAAACAAAATATAATTTTATATAACTTATGTAAATAGCACGGCGTGATTTCTATATTGATATAGCTTACAGGTGTTCACGATAAAGGCGTACTAGTGTAAAAACCGCTGGATACTTTATAAGCGTCTACATTTAGCATTATACAAATGTTATTTATCGTTAAGAGCTTATCTTGTTAATTTGAATTTGTTATTTTGCTGCTGTTTTTCATTTTCACTTATTGCAGGTACACGTTAAGTGCAATTACGATGGTTCACGACGACAGTGCACACCACAGTGCCGATGCGCATACTGACGCGGTGTCACGAAGACCAGCGTTATGAGAGCGATATAAACGCTACTATAACCTATGCTTAAGGACGATCGATTTTGCAGTCAATTTGCTTACCTACTTATTACGTAAAGCTGTGACACAAAATAAAATTTTCTTTCTTTCTTTCCAGATTCACTTAGTAGACGAAAATGATTTAAAATGATTTTTGTGATTAAAAAAAATATAGGAAAAATTATTCTTAATCTTTCGTACCTTTTATTTTTTTAGCAAGACGGGCTTGTGAATTTGATACATATTGTAATAATTACTTACTTTTTTTAAAACTAAAAAGAAAACCGACTTCATTTATATATAAAAACTAAATTTCGTTTACTTAAATGACATATTTTTACAAGTTATTCTATGGGACTAATCGGAAAGTATATCCTTTCTAATAAAAAATATTTTTTGTAATCGCTTCATAAATGACGTAACAAACACTTTGCGTTAATCCATAAAAAATACTATTTTATCATTGACATGTCTTGTTTTGATCCGTTTCCAGCAGTTTCAGTACATTTTTAACGGACTTCAAAAAAAAGAGGAGGTTCTCAATTCGTCGGATCTTTTTTTTATGTATGTTCACCGATTACTCAAAGAGGCCTGAACCGATTCGGATTTTTTTTTTGTTTAAAGGGTATACTTCCTAGGTTGTCCCATTTAAATGCAATCGGAATTGGTCGAGCTATTTTTAAAAATCAACAAAAATCAAAAAATTTTATACATCGACGATATTTTCGTTTTTCGTTCGTATTTTCTCAGATACCTCACTGTTTCATTGGAGCAATGCGTTTATTTGGCCTACCCATATTATATATAGGTATAAAAAATACATCTACTTTCCACTAAAAATATATTATAGGCTTTAATTTAATTCAATGAAGTCGGTTTTCTTTTTATTTTTTAAAACGTAATTATAGCATCAACTTGTGTTTCTGCAACACAATTGTACTACGTACACCGTATAAAAGGTAAAACCCCTTTGCCCTCTTAGAACAATAGCACTGAGGCCAACAATGCTCAACACAACAGACTCTCAAGTCGACGGGCTACTTGGGCACACCCTAACAAGACCACCCTTATGATAAAGTATTCATTCTTTACCCTTCCAAGGTACGTCTTGAAACGTTTGAACTGTTGAACAGTATCTGTTTACTGTATAAACAGATAAAATTATAAAAGTTCACACTTTTTCAGCCAACAACACGGACATAGTGTTCTCGACAACACGGATATAGTGTTCTCGACAACACGGACATAGTGTTCTCGATAACACGGATATAGTGAGAAGACTCAAACATACTAAGCCGTTTGAGTTAGTGTAGTGTGACAGTGATATAAAATAAAAATGACTATTTAATATCTATCTAATACCTTTAAATGAGCAATTCCTGTATATGTGTATAATACCGGACATTTCACACAGCATCACCTGGCCCCAAAGTAAGCAGAGCTTGTGTTATGGGTACCACTTGACTGATATACTACTTTTTTACTTTTTTTTTGTAAATACATACATATTATACATAGAAACACCCAGACCCGAGACAAATACTTGCAGATCATACTAACATTTGTCCCGCGGCGGGAATCGCACCCGCAACCTTTTGCGTCTCAGCCGGACCTAAGCCCACAGCGCCACAGAGGTCGTCGATTTATCGCCCCCGAAACCCCCTGCATACTAAATTTTATGTAAATCGTTGGAGCAATTTCCGAGATTTCGATTATATATATACAAGAATTGCTCGTTTAAGGGCCTAGATTACTATTTTAATACTGTGTGACGTCGACACAGCGGCAGCTGCTGGAATTCATTTCTAAGTAACAAGCCGAAAACCAAGCTGGTAGGCTAAGCCAAGTGTACAGTCCACCTGATGGTAAACGGCTAAATGGTAGATGGCTCTCGCAATACCACAGGCGCGAAGCGGACCCTAGACAAAATTATATTGTCTACTTTCTACCCACCAAAGTTATTTACATAGCGGGCGTTAGGTTTCTTTACTAGAAAAACCAACACCGATAATATATTGAGGAGGTTTTGTTTGATAAAACCTTTGACCTACTCTGTATCATAAGAAAACCGTTTTCCCAGCTATGTTTTCAATCAATACCGGCATTTTCCGCACGGTACACTGCCTTTGCCTTTACACGTGCGTGTGGTTGCCACTTATGACCAATTTGATCAGCATACGCTATTTCTCACCAATATTATGATTTCAACTCAGGCCGTGCGGACCGAGCAGTTAAAAATGATCCGTGTGATATTGTATAAAAATAATTTTGATTTTGTTCAGAGCAGACGAGCATAGTGTTACAATTCAGGTAGAGGGACTGTTCTTGCGTTTTCATTAATTAGATATACCCATTGATAAAATTAATTAAACCTACACTTATTTATTCGTTACACACACAAAGGTATAAATAAATACAAGAGAAGTATCAGGGGAGAAGACAGAGTTCATATTATCATGACTGACCTGTCTGCTCAGTTGGTAGTAGCTCTGCCTTTTCTGCGCTGTGGGCTAGGGGTTCGATTTCCGCCCAGGATAAACATTTGTGTGTTTGTTCTGTGTCTGGGTGCTATAAAGTATCTTATGTATATAAAAATATATAAGTATTGTATCAGTCATTTGGTTCCCATAGGACAAGCAATTCTTAGTTTGGGGCTATATGGTATTGTGTGCATTGGTCATCGTTATCTATTTATTATTTATTTATTTATTTATCTATGTGCCATAGTAACAAAAGGGTCTTGTCAATTCTACAGTTGAGAATGTTAAGATAAAGGTGACTTAGCGCGCATGTTTTTATTCACTACTCGTATGTCATGATTAATTAGAAATATACTCAAAAAAGAGTTCTATAGTTATAAAGTATGATAAATATATGTATTTCCAAATATAAGCCTTCATATTTTGTTAGTTATTACCATAATACCAGCATAAGCTATGCTTAGTTTTGGGGCTAGATAATGTTGGGTGTTTATAGAACAATCGTTGATTGTCATGAATGCCAATGAAATAAATGAACAATGATTCCGATCATGTAAAATACTGCGCTATATCAGGCACCCGCGTGAATGTTAAAAGCTCATTCCCCCGAGAGGGCCGCGTTCATTAATCACTGGTACTCTCTTGCCCTCAAAAATTCATCGTCCCTCTATCCTGCGGTTTTCCTCAACTGACCAGTCATTGGGGGACTCGGAATGATTGATACCCGATCACTTTTTAATGCAGGGTCCAGATATCAGGCTGTCGTTTCTACTACCTCGTCGCTTCAAATTGACAACGTTTTCGATGATTAAGATTGAGCTAAGGAGATTAAAAACAATCATAAGCATGGCTGTTGTTGTTTAAAAAAAAAGTTGTTATTTGGGAAAGGTTAGCCACTCCCAAATTACAACTTTTTTTTTAATGGCCCAATTGTACTTGACTAATCAAGTACAATTGGGCCATCATTATAAAATAATTTTAAAATTGACACTTTGAGGCTTTGGTTGATCAGTTTTGGATCCCAGTTCTTCAATATGATTATTATAATATTTGTGTTAGAGTGAGAGTAGAGTAAAGAGTTTATATTTACAAGAACAATGAACACTATAATGAATATAGGTTCTTAAGGAAACAAAAAACTGCAAGAACAGGAGTTATACCTAAGAATTTAACCCTCGACTGTTATCAAAAGTCAAAGTCAAAAGATAATTTATTTAATACAATCACAAGGGTCACATTTTAAGTGACCCTTGTGATTGTATTGAATACATACTAGGTGAATTTAGGTGTCAATTCCTCCTAGCCCAAGCCCGAGAAGAACTGGCAAGAAACTCGTCCTGGTCCTAGTGCTTTTTTGCATGATCCATCTAATAAACCTATGACAAAGACGCAAAAATGTAATTGGAAATGTTCTCACTGCGTTAACAAACCCATCACACGTTCATCTTCAAAAGCTATGGTTAATGATTCTAAAAAAAATAGAAAAACATCGGATCCAAAATCAACAATTGACGAAAATATAACACGCCGGAAAACGCCATTAACATTAAATATTAGCTAAAAATTATAATGGAAGATATAAGCCAAATTGATATGAGTGAGGAGTCAGAAAATGATTCTCTGTTGAATGAGAGCTCGCAGAGTTTACCAAATATATCTACAATTAATATCTCGCAAATAACAGAACTTAGAATGGAAATTGACACCATAACCATGGATCTAACTAGTGCCCATAATGAAATCGATCGCCTAAACTTAGAAGTGACTAGTCTCAAAAAGAAGCTTGAGGAACAGAAAAAAAAGATGGAACTGTATAAGAATCTACTGAACACAAGCGAAAGTATCTCAAGGAAATCTATACCAAATAAATTACAGAAGCGTTTAAGTAATATCATGACCCAAAATAATGAATTTCTGAAGGTAGATAAACAAGTGATTGACGATCGTGTTCCAGAAATAATACAAATGCCAATAATTCGAGCCATGAATGTTATCATTCATGTTATCACAGATCGAAGAGAAACTAGCTAGTGCCGGAAAGGAAATGATTCGCGAATGTAAGAAAATAATAAAAGAAGAAACGAAAAATAAAATATACGTCATCGGTGGAAGTCAGTGTCAAAACGTAGCGTCAAATCTATCGAAGCTACGTAGTGATAGTGTTTATGAAAAATATTCAGTTAGTGGCTTCCTGAAACCAGGAGCACTAGCAGAAGTACTTTTGGAACTGTGTACTAACACGCAAATGAAAAAAGAGGATAAATTAATTTTATGCATAGGCGAGATAGATACTGATCCGCATAAGTTATCTTTAGACTTGTACGCGACATTAAAGATTGTTAAGGCCTCAACAATTATATTGTTGAGTGTAGTGAATAATATATATCTTAATACTTTCAAACACAATAAGACTTTAAAAAATGTTTGCAATAAATTAGATAATTGTCATTTCATAGATGTTAAGGAATGTGAATATGCAAATAAATTTCAAAGTAAATATAGGAATGATCAGCTATCTAAAAAAATTAACCTACTTATTGATACAGATGACTATGATTCAAAGTTTTTAAAAAGATACAATAAAAAAAACCATGCATCCTAAATTAGATATAAGCAAAGATCTGATCATGGCTCAAGGACCATCAAATGTACACCAAGTGTAATCGTCAAAGGTACTATTCCCTATTACTTTAATAAAATGAAAACTGACTCAAAAATTAAAAAAAAGAACAAAACATCATTGCTTGACTATTACCTAAAAGTAACAGCAGAGGAATGGAGAATGAGAACAAAAAAATGCAATATCAGTGATAGAAAAAATTGTGTAACCACTGACGAAACCAAAAAAGGTCCTTCTGAGAATATTTTTTTTCGTGTATAATTATATACATGTATTACATCAGAACATTGATGGTCTCATTAGTAAACAAGATCCTCTCTTTGTACAACTTGACAGGCTTTACGATTTAGGAAAAACAGTTGACATTATTTGTATAAATGAACATAATATGATAGAAGGTGATGAAAACACACTCCATTTACCAAACTATCGGTTAGCAAATTGTATTTATAGAAAAAGTAGGAAAGGTGGTGCATGCATTATTGTAGGCAATCATCATGAATTTAAAATTATTGATTACGTATCAGATTTGTCAATTTTAAAGGAGGTAGAATGTTGCGCTATTGAATTAATAAAACATAGCATAATTATAATTGCACTCTACAGAACCTCTAAATATATAAAACAATTCATTGTTTCTTGAGATATTAGAAAAAGTATTATGTAAAGTATGCAATAACTCAAATAAAAAAATCCTACTATGTGGTGACTTCAATACAAACATTTTAAACAATTGTACACAAACATCATCATTTATCGATTTAATCACTAGTTATAATTTAAGGTTCTCAGTTAAGGTACCAACAAGGCTGAATAGAATGACCTGTATTGAAAATATTATACACAATATCAGAGGTGCAAAATGTTAAGTGGTTGAGTTAGCTCTATCAGACCATTGTGGACTATTATTTAAATGTCCAGTAAAAATTACATCCAAGTTGTGCTCTTGGACGATAGAATCTCGAGATTACTGTAAAGATAATATGATTAAATTTGCAGGGTGCCTTAAGAACTTGAGTTTCTCGGAAATTTATGAAACAACTGATGCAAATATTGCATATAACTGTTTTCTAGACATATTCAAACTCTTTTATGATCTCTGTTTTCCAATTAGATGAATTGTTTTCAGTAATAAAAAAAATATAACAAATGGGTATCAAGAGGTGTTAAAATATGCAGTAAACGAAAAAGGCAACTTTTGTGGCAATATAGAAATAACCCGACGGACACGAATAAAAGCAACTTAAAATCGTATTCTGAATTATTAATTATTAGAAATAAAAAATACAAAAACGTAAAAAAAATATTAGATTAACAAAAAAATCACAAAATGACTATTTTATCAAATCAACACAAAACAAATCAAAGGCTACATGGCAAATTATTAATAAAAATAAAAATGTATTTAAAGAGTTCATTTATAAATTATCTCATGACAATCAAACTTATTATAATCCAACAGACATTTCAAATATTTTTAATAATTATTTCATTGACCATATACAATCCAATTCCATGACTTTAAATCATAATGACTATAAAACCATGTATAAAATTAATGGACAATGCTCTTCTATGTTTCTTGCTCCCGTTTCTCCACTAGACATAGTTAAAAGAGTGTGTAGTCTAAACGACACGAAGAGTGTTGGATTTGATGAAATATCGACATCGATAGTTAAATATGTGGCAGATATAATATGTTTCCCTTTAAGTTTTATTTTTAATTTATGTATTGAATCTGGTATTTTCCCAACGGCTCTCAAAACTTCAATAATTAAACCATTGTTTAAAAATGGAGACAAAGATAAGATGGCAAATTATAGACCAGTAGCACTTATCCCAATAATGTCTTAGATCTTTGAGAAAATAATTTATGATAGTCTTTATGGCTACCTAGAAAAAGAATGCATACTAAACGATCAGCAAAAGGGGTTTAGAAAGGGAAAATCGATCAACTAAGCAATATTTGATTTCTTATATAAGGTAGTAGATAATGTGGATAAAAGGGTTCCTGTCTGTGCAATATATATGGACATGTCTAAGGCATTTGATTGTGTAGTTTACAAGTTACTTATTTATAAATTAGAACAATATGGAATTAGGGGTAATGTTCTGAATTTAATAAAATCATACCTATCTAATAGAAACCAATACACAGAAATCACTCGAGTATATATAAATTCAAGGTTAGAAGAGAAATATAGATCTTCTCTTCGGAACAATCTGTATGGCGTGCCGCAAGGTAGTGTTCTAGGACCATTATTATTTTTGTGTAACATTAATGATTTTCCTAAGCATGTGAGTCATCCGATGGTACTCTTTGCAGATGATAGCACAGTCATAATAAAAAAAGAAGACTCAAATTATGAAAATAATATTAACACTACTCTTAATGAAAGTGTAGATTGGTTAGCATTTAGCTAACAATCTACGGATAAATCTAAATAAAACTAAAATAATGCATTTTAATCAACGCATTATAAATTCAAAATATATTAACATAAATTATCAAAATGAAATAATAAAAGATTCAGATGTTACGACATTTTTAGGGCTACATATAGATTGATTGACATGGAAAATCCACACTGAAAACATAATTTAAAAAATTAATAGCCTTGCTTATGCACTACGTCATTTATCAAGAGTAGCAAGCAAAGATACAACATTAACTGCGTACCACGGCTTGGTTGCTTCATTATTGAGATAAGGCCTGATTTTCTGGGGTAACAGTACAAACAAAGAGGACGTTTTTATTGCGCAAAAAAGGTGTATAAGATCCATATTTAAAAAATACTGACAGCTGTGTGCCATACTTTAAATCTAATAAAATTTTGACTTTACCTAGCTTATACATATTTGAAATGGCCCTATTCGCCAAACATAACATGAACAAATTTAATAAATTTTCTGACATTCATAATTTAAATACCCGTAGTAGAAACACATTTTGCCTTGTAAAATCGAATATAGCGCTAATGCAGAGTAGTGTTTTCTATATGGCTCCTAAAATATATAACAAGATACCAGAGAGCATAAAAGGTAATCAATTGTTGAGTTTTAAAAATCAGCTTAATGTACTTCTTGTAGAAAAGAGTAGTTATTATTACTTACTTGTAACTAAATATAATAAATTTGCATGCAGGGCAGAGCAGCATGAGCCCATGCATTCTTATCAATAATATTATGACTATATAGTTATTTATATTATAATACGCATTCTTCAAAATACCACCCTTATGTAAGCTTTAAATTATTTTAAAATCTTCAAGCATGTTAGTTGTTTTGAAGACCTCCGTCACTATCTCGGACTGTTGATGTAGGAACCGACAACGGCAAAACGCAAGAGCACTCAAACGTAAATTCCACCACCACCAGTGACAACGCTGATTCTTACTTAAAGATAGATCAGTAGATCACTATCATCAATATCCGTGAAGACTAGCATCAGCGGAACACCAGCGCTTCATGGCTACATGCATTATACTGAGCGGTGGGTAATTTATACCACCCCTCAGTCCTAACTCATTGGTTTTTCTTCTTTGTTTTAGTGAGTAGTGATAATTTAGTGTGTCTATTGTATTTATATTAATTGTGGTGGTTTGAATAAATAGTACTTTCATTCTTACTTTCTTCCTTTTTTATCATTCCCACCTGTCCCGTTTCTCAGTATAATTAATGGAACAAATAAGACAAAAAGTCTCATTTGTTCAATTAGCTACTGCTTGTATAGGAACATGTACTAGGAGCTCAGAACTGTATTTAATTGATTTATTTTGTTTGACGCTTGATTCGTTTGATTTTATTTGTATTAAAAGTGGTTTTATGTAAAATATCGATCTTTAGACTTTGTATCCTAGAATTAGCAGAGTTTATGAATTTAATATAAGAAATTCTCATGGATTTTTGCAACAAAGGCAATGAAACCGCGGGATCCGCGAGTGTACGCCAAATCCCTCATTCCTTCAGAAAAGATTACGAGTCTCTAAAGCTTGTGGTTTTCCAAGAAACGATGGCCGCTGTTGTACAATTCTATCCTAGTTGTGTCGATCCCACGAAAAATAAAATACGAGCAGGAAAATTATGATATCGCTGTAGATAAGTTGTAGAGAAGTTGTAAAACCTGTAGAGATGTTTTAGAGAGACCGCGGGACAAATGTTAGTATGATCTGCAAGTATTTGTCTGGGGTCTGGGTGTTTCTATGTATAATATGTATAAATTTACAAAAAAAACAGTAGTAGTAGAGTAGTATCAGTGGTACCATAACACAAGCTCTGCTTTCTTTGGGGCCAGATGATGCTGTGTGAAATGTCCGGGATTATTTATTTATTTAGATTATGCGGTTCTAGAATTGCAGTCTTGACTTAATCGTTAAATCATTAGATCACCGCTGCTGGACTTCACTCCATGTCCTACTCCCAAGCAAAGTGAGGTCGACACCACATGTTTCCTTCTTCCGTCTTCCTCTATCAGCCGCTATCTCAAGATTCACACCTGTCTTACTCGAATCTGCTATCACACAATACATCCATCTTCTCTTTGGCCTACCACTACTTTTTTCTATCTATATTCATATATAACGCCCTTTATCCTGTAAGTAAAATTAAAAAAAAAAAAAATTAATTAATGAAGTAGGTTAGGACAATCAAGTAGTCTAACAGTCATGGAACATAAATAGACATAAAAACGTTATTTTACGCTCGTAATTATAACGAATGCTGATTTTTAAAAACAGTTCGTAAAAGATTTCCTCCGATCAAAATCATAATCCATTCCAATTGAAAATTCGTCTCAGAGCAAACAATAGGTATCCCCGAACTTATAATAGACTAGCTTTTTTCCGCGGTTTCTCGCGCATTTTAAGCACTTTTAGCACATTTTTTGCATTAGCATATTTTTATGCTACAATGTAGATTAAAACAATATTTTTGGAACGTTCATTTTACCTAAAATTGTTACGTGTTTTATGTGTTAAATAAATAAAATAAAATATAAATAAAATTAGGCTGGCACAATACAGATAAACTATAGATATTTGAGGCGTTTGCGGAGAGATGAAAGGAAGAACGCGGGCGCTACCGTTTGAGTTTGTCATTGTGTGTTTGCGTCAAAGGCTCATTTAAATCAATCACGTTCTCGTAATCGGTAAGCTATCGCAAAAAATTTTAAAAAAAACTATGGTACAGTAAATGATGGCGATTTAAATATCACAAGTAGCAGTGAACATCGAGATAAATGTCATTGGAAGAGCTAACGTCAGATCTGACATTTTCTGGTGGCCAAAGTGGAATTATACATTTTCTCTATTTAGATGATATTGTCCTTCTTCGTGTCGATAGTATTAAATCTTTTAGTATTCATCAACACCAGAGATGTTTTAGCTGGTCGCGCAGATGTGGCTAGTGCAGCTGTTATGGCGCTATGGGCAGACCAGCAAATATGATATACTGATATAGGATTGGTGCCATATTAAGTCAGTTGCCTTTTCTCGATATAGCCCCGTTTGCTTATGTTGAGCTTTCTTCTTCTTCTGTAAGTGACTTTCGACAACCAGAGATTAGCCGTTAGCTCAGCGAATTCCACTATGTCTTGCGCCAAGCAACAGACCTGAGCGAAAGGGCGATTTTCATCCACTCACTCACTGATGTTTCGCAACCACGATTTTTTCATCCAATACATCGTTCACCCATTGCCTTGCCTACCACGGGCCTAAATGGGTTTGAAGTTGGTTGAGTGCCTTCCAGGTAAGCTAGTGAAGTTCACACCCAGTTATCTCAAAACTACATTGTCAATAGATTGTCTATATACGTAAAGGCCAAATTCACCTGGACAGGTAATTTGGAGAAAGTGCCACACACAGGCTCGTAATGTACAAACAACCAAACAAACGTACCCGTTAATTATTAAAGAAAGAGTAGAAAGATTATTCAAGTCACTCCTGAAGTTATTAATTCGTCGTGAAACGTTAGATAAATTGTGACATAATTTTCTTTGAAGGGCTGTTCCTTGAGAAATGGCCTGTTTTGTTTAATACCATCGTTATTCTTGATGGAATCTATTGTTTTGAGTTCGGAGGCGAATGGAAAGGATTAATCATTGTCTCAAAGCCTTCTGAAGTTCCGGTTGTGCGACGCTGTGCTAGTGGGCCGCCTGAGACGCAGAAGGTTGAGGGTAAAATTCCCGCCAAGCGGTGCAATTGTTCGTCTGCAATTGTTCGTCTGTTTTTATACTTATTGTGTTTACACAAAAAAATATATATGTAGGTATCTGGGAAGGCCTATCAAACCGAATACCAGGCAGAGTGACGTCAGTGGAGAGCAAACTTCACCAACAGCTTGCTGGAGTGGATCCATGAACGAAAGTTTACAATTACAAATAACTGCTATGTGACTTGACTAACGTCACCTAAATCATCTTCAACCGATGACCGAAGGCCAATGACGATGATGATGATGATATATATGTAGTATATTAGAGCTCTGTTTACTTTGGGGCTAGTTAATGCTGTGTGAAATGTCCGGCATGATGTCCGGCACTATGTTCCATGGATCGAAGCCGCGGATATTTTGATATCAATGACTGCGATTCCTAGATATCTTTTGAGATATAACTTTTTTCATAACAAAACTATTTTATAATAATTGGTCGCGAGTTCGTCTGTATTTTTTTCGAAAGGAATTGTAGCCAAATATTATTGATAAGTTTTAAACCAATCACCTGACCGCTCATTAAAAAGTTTCCATACAAACATTCACTCCTCATTTTATTTCTTTATGAGGGTTATTTTGAAAAATCCTGAAATTCGTGTCCATTTATTTTCATTATAATTATTTAAATCAAGTTTCAAGCAAATCGCACTACACGTTAAAAAGTTTCATACATTTGCTTTCACCCCTTTTCACCCTCTTAGGGGTTGAATTTCAAAAAATCCCGCCTTAGAGGGTGGTTTTGCTATAAAAAAAAGCTATCTTCAAAATGTCAGCTTTCTAGCTTCAACGGTTTCGGCTCGGCGATGATGAATCAGTCAGTCAGTCAGGTTATGCTCTTTTATTGGTATAGATTTGGCAGTGAAGGCATTCGAAGTCAGTAAGGACACGAACGACTAGTGGTCAAGTCCCAACTCAATTCAACAATTATTAGTTAGTACACTACAAGAATTATGTATGGAAACTCCATGATTTTTAAGGTTTTTAAATCAGTCTGTTCGTAAATGTAACTGGTTCGTAGCTCACTCACCCGGAGCACGTTCGACTTGAAGTTGGTCTCTTTATTTGATTCTTCCCATTTCAAGCCATGCACAAGTACTATGGGCGGCTCCCTGATCCGGCACCGGCCTCTCTCGTACACGTACAGAAGAATACTCTCCCCGGTAGTGGTCGGGTCGGGTTAATTATTAATATTATCATAATTTATATTTCTGTGTACAATAAAGCGTTAATCTATTTATCTATCTGTTGCTCATAATCTAGTAAAACCTTAATAGATTATTAATAATATAACTAAAAATAAAAAAATTTACATTTTTATTTCATAACGGTTTAGGGGCCAATTATACATACAACCATGCAAAATTTAATTACAGTCAAAAATTGTCAGCGAGCACGAGCTCTGATAAGGAGCAGATAGATAGTCAGACGGACATTGCGAAACTATAAGGGTTTCTTGAACCCTAAAAAATGAGGTGTATAACGTCCCATTTCAGTTCCCAGGGGTAATTCTTTACACCCCATAATCTTTATGGATCATATTTTATTGAGAGCTAACACAACACACTACCTACTGTTTCCATAAAATATTGCCGACTTACTCAGCCAAGCATTTTTTCACTTAGAAACTTATTCAGGGGTTGGAAAGTACAGGTTCTTTGAGTACATGAAGGCTTTGAGGTGGACTGTTAACTCCATCACCGGAGTCACCATTGATTCATAGGATTTTGACATTTCTGGTGGCGTAGTTAGTAAACATTAAACAGATGGACAAATATTTAGTACTATTTCGCCAATCTATTCATAATGAGTTAGACATGATACAAATGAATGCACCTCCATCCTGTCTGCAATTGAAAAGAAAAGAGTCAGTAAAAAGGTAGCCCACAAATTCCACAGGCGGAACCTCAAATAGAAATTCGACGCGTGTTTCGCCTAAAGAGGCATCCTCAGAAGCAATAGTCTCGCTCCGCACTGTTACGAATACCAAGACTTTGCAGACTTGTTGCTTCTCCGAGCGCTGGAATGAAAGCGCTTCCGTTCCAACTAATAAATAAATAAATAATGCTGTACATTTTATACAGCATCATCTAGCCCAAAAGTAAGCAGAGCTTGTGTTATTGGAACCACATGACTTAACATACTTTTTTAAATAAATAAAACTTGCATTATTATTCATAAAAAATAATTGTTAAAAAGTAATTTTGTGATGTCCGTACCGTCGATCCCGTCTTAATAACTATATTTACTGTTATTGTTACTACTTGGGCCCTATTAATGTGTCGTAAGGAAACTGATCCGCCATTTTGTCGTATTTAATGATCGTTTTTATTACTTTTGTTTTGTTCACATTACTGGATGCTGATTTGGAGATAAATAAACATTTTGCTCTGTCGTTACTATGTAGCGGATTTATGTGACGTTTATTTTAGGTTGTAATTAGGTTTATGTGCCTACTAAATATTAATAATACATTCCCGTATTTGCCAGGAAATTAGACACAAACATCATTGTTTCGTCGGACTAAATAAAATTTATTTTAATATGAACGATCTTATTTTGTGCGCATTAAAGTCTAAATTAGGGTAACATTTACACATGTCAATTTTAACAATTAGATTTCGTTTTTCACGTAAATCACTTAGCCAAATTACCACCAAATTACATGGCTGCTAAAATGAGCTAAAACACGTCTGTCACACGTTCATTTAGTAAATTTAAGACTGTCATATCAAAGTCAAAGCCAAAACATTTTTTATTCCATAAAATCACAAGTACCATGATTATTTTTGGTCGTCTTGCGAAGCAAACATTGCGCTCTTATTTTATTTATTTTTCGCGAGTTATTTCTGGTTTTATTAGTAATTTTGGTGTTTTTATTTAAATAGAGCTAGAACTATTGACTCGGGCGTGAATAATTAATATAATCCTCATTTGACTTTGACATCTGTCAAATCTGTATCATGTATGATGATTTTTTTATAGAAAGTTGTATATGTGTCAATGTTTATCGTGTATGTCGATTAGCATCAATACAATAATATTTTGTTTATTTATATTGTTTGTATTAGTATAATTATTAAGTATCTTTTTGTACACCGCCGCCGTCGTTGTTTTTGTTTATCCTGTCCAAGGGTTCCAAAAGTAGCTTAAAAGAGATGGCATTAGCGATAAGGCCGCTTGTTTAGTTTTATTTATATTATTTCTTCTGTGTTATTTTTGTGTACAATAAAGTATTGATCTATCTATGAATCTACGTTTTACTATGTACCATCGAGGGTAGAGTCAAGTTGAAGAACAAAGGAAAAAAACCAGTGAAATCATCCAGGCTCATCACCAACTGCCACGTAATATATGGAGGTCGCACAGACCTCGTATCAACAAAAAGTGTAGAAATATGGAATACCCGAATAATACCCGACACGACCCTTGTCAGTCCTTCCTAACGATGTTATTTGGAAATAAATAGGTGCCTACATCGTGCCTAATTTGCATGGGACCGTGGATATTCCGTTAGGTTATAAAGGTGAAATCGTGTGGGCAAGAATGGACCAGTGATATGAGCATAGATATACCATGCATAACGCGCCTATGTCTGCGAGACAACGGCCCCAGACTACAGATATTCTCGGCAAAACGATGTATAATCGTTTAAAACCTACTAAATTTCACGGTTTTTTCCATTTGAGCCTTCTTACAATGTTCGTGATGTCGAGGAGCTGGATTTCTGGAGGAGCTGGATATGGTAATAAGTTTCACGAGTAAACACTAAAAATCTATTATATAAACACACACAAGCTTTTGAATTGTTTAAATATGTTGATATCTCTAAAATTAAATTAAAAAAAAAAATTGTTTATTCAGAACAAAGTACACAAGTGAACATAAATTACAAGTAAAACGATGAAACTACAAAAGTTATAAACTGTGAAGCAGTCTCAACGCCCACCTCCAGGACTGATGAGTAGGTTCTGTATAAAAGAACTATTTAAAATAAAATTAAAAGAAAAAATTATAAAACTAATGAGAAAGTCTTATGAATGACTGAGGAGGAGATGATAGGTGTGAGTGTGTGGGGATGTGAGTTAAAAGTGTGTAGTGTGGGAGTGTGTGTGAGTGTGTGGGAGTGTATGTGAGTGTGTGTGTGTGTGTGTGTAATATGTACCTAAGGATGTGTGGCTTATGTAACTTGTCTTTAGCAGTTATGAGAAAGGAAGGAGGAGATCTTCTGTTTGTTCATATGAAAGAGCTAAGAGCCAATTTAAACATTTCATTTTACATTTGTGTTGAGGGAGCGGGTATATAACGACCTATAGCCTTGTTAACCTTATTATACAGTGGAGAGCTTAGATAACAGAAGTGGCGGCTAGCTATAGTTGTTCTTCGTGGTAGAATTTTGCACACTATGTCTGAGCGACGTTTATTTTCAAGGAGTTTAGGGTCATAAAACAAGTGCCGGTGCTGACGTAAAACAGCAGCTAAGAGAAATAGTTGCCTAACTGAAAGAACTTCACATTGTTGTAAAAGAAGTTTGGTGGGGGATTTCCTTGGTCTAGAGGACATCACTTTAAGGACAGCCCGCTGCGCCGGCTCCACTCTAAGCATCTGAGTTTTGATGCAACCGCCCCATGCAGTGATGCAGTAGTTCAAGATGGATTGTGCGAGAGCAACATAAACAACTTTCATACACTGAACCTAACAGTCGCTTGTGTCTGTGGATTAGATTAATGTTATTGCCGAGCCTTTTCTTACATACATTGTATTGAGGCTAAAAGGTTGCGGGACAACTGTTTGTATGAACTGCAAGTTTTTGTCTTGGATTTGGGTGTTTCTATGTATAATCGGCCGAGCGAGCGCAAAGCGCGAAAGAGTGTCTCCGTTTCAGCTTAGAAAAAATGCTTTCGTATGTCTGTCTGTCCGGATGTTCTCCTCTACAGGTAGCATTTCTCAACTGATTGCCGTGAAATTTTGTGAGCAGGTTCTATAACTATAAATAATTTTTTATCAATTCAGTTTTTGGAAATTTTAATAAAATGACGGAGGTATGGGGGTTGATAACTTAAAAAAAGTTATATTTCAGTCATTTCGAAAAATGTTCGCGAGATCTACAGCTCTCAGAGCCACAAGTTTAAATGTATTTACAAAAAAACAGTACATAAGTACTATATCAGTCTTGTGGTACCCATAACACAAGCTCAGCTTAGTTTAGGGCCAGATGATGCTGAATGAAATGTCCGGCATAATTTATTATTTATTTATTTGCTGGCGTAACAATGGTCAATTTCTTCTCATCGTGTCAATAGTTTCGAAAGAGTGTGGTAAAAAATAATTAAAGTTCGCATCAAAGGTTTTTTTTTGTACACTTGGCACATGTCTTCCAAAAAATGTCTACTGGACGCTGGAAACTAGACGTCACCTGTGACCGTGGTCATAAGGATTTCCGCGTCTTCATAATAACGGCCTGTATCAGACGGTTCCGCTTTACTGGAGATCGAAACTTTACAAATTACTGGACCAATTGTCGACCACTCGGGCTCACTCTGAATTGGGTTAATAAATTCTTTGACAACTTTTACAAGTCAAATATTTTGACGGGAATTGGAAAGTTATTGTTAATCTGATTTGAAAAAGGTATGTCAAACGGTGGTTTAATTGAGTAAGCGGATTTTTACATACTTGAACATTAATGAAAATATATATTTCTGAAATATATATTTCTGAATAGAGTATGTCAGGTTTCTACGTTATTTCAAATTAATATTTTTATACAATTTGCACAAATTTGCAGAGATGTCATGCCCGACAATTATTTATTTTCTTTTATATATGTAGATCCTTACTTCCTTACTAATATTATAAACGGGAAAGTTTGTATTTAAGATGGCGCCACTGAAAACCAGCGATACAGCAGCCTTCACACTTCTGTATCATATGCTGAGTGGTAGCCTTTTTTTTGTCACTGTACATAGACTAGTTTATATTATATTCGCACTGTATTAGATATAATAAATAGTAAATAATAATAAATAAATAATCCTGGACATTTCACACAGCATCATCTGGCCCCAAAGTAAGCAGAGCTTGTGTTATGGGTACCTGCGTCTCAGCCGGACCTTAGCCCGGCGTTTAATAAATATATTCTATTCTATTCTATTCTATTCTATTCTATTCTATTCTATTCTATTCTATTCTATTCTATTCTATTCTATTCTATTCTATTCTATTCTATTCTATTCTATTCTATTCTATTCTATTCTATTCTATTCTATTCTATTCTATTCTATTCTATTCTATTCTATTCTATTCTATTCTATTCTATTCTATTCTATTCTATTCTATTCTATTCTATTCTATTCTATTCTATTCTATTCTATTCTATTCTATTCTATTCTATTCTATTCTATTCTATTCTATTCTATTCTATTCTATTCTATTCTATTCTATTCTATTCTATTCTATTCTATTCTATTCTATTCTATTCTATTCTATTCTATTCTATTCTATTCTATTCTATTCTATTCTATTCTATTCTATTCTATTCTATTCTATTCTATTCTATTCTATTCTATTCTATTCTATTCTATTCTATTCTATTCTATTCTATTCTATTCTATTCTATTCTATTCTATTCTATTCTATTCTATTCTATTCTATTCTATTCTATTCTATTCTATTCTATTCTATTCTATTCTATTCTATTCTATTCTATTCTTTTCTATTCTATTCTATTCTATTCTATTCAAGATATTATATTAAGATATTGATTGTGTGAATTGTCTAGAATATTACGATAAGTGTTAAGTAAGTAGAACAAAATAGTGCCATGTGCGAGCTATTCTGGCGTGCGCTGCAAAAACCGTTAGAATTACACAAATATAATGTATAATGGAAACGTTTATCTTAAATAGCCTTACAAAAAAACCTGCGACAGCATATTTCTATCCTTTATAATGTAAGCCATTATCGCCAAAATAGTGAACCATAAAACAATAAAAATTGATAATTTATTTCTAATGCACATTTGGTAGTAACAAATTGTTAAGTACTTTTATCGCTTCTGGTATTTAAAGTAGATAATTTTTGTCTTTCACACTTCATAATTTGGACAAATATTGTAATAAGAAAGGGCCTTGGAGAAGAAAATAAGCTACTCGAAGTACAAATACAGGGCAGACAAAGTCGCTGGCTCCAGCTAGTATGTAATATTTTTCCGAACCGTTCTTTCCTTTGGTATTCATGTAAAATTTTAGTGTGAAAACTTTATGTGAAATCTTGAATGTTCATTGATTTCAAAAAGTTTATAAGTACAGTACTTAAATTTAGTTTCCCTTTCTTTTTCTTTTCTTATCGTGTTACTGTCACTTATTTCGAACCAGTGCCAGTGTGGTGAAAGGATTAAAGTGCGCCTCAGAGGCACCTTTCGTACACTTGCACTTGTCTGCAAACTTTTTTTAAGTTCTTTGACACGCTGGTTTCCTCAAGATGTTTAAGAGTACTTTCACTATTTGAAAGTACAAGTTTCGAACAGAAAAATACACGATGCACGACCAGATTCGAACCCACGATCTTAAGTAATAATAAGAATTATATATTGATTTATTCAGAAAACAATAATCCATGGTGTTTAAACGAAGTTAGTATTTAAAAATACCAGTTTATCAGTCCTCTGGATGACTTTTCCCCACCAGAGGACAATTCGCACGAAGCCAGCTTAGCAGTGAAGGTGTCTTTTTGCGCCAGATGGTGTCAAAAGTACGCTCATCCACAAATATTGCCGAAGCGCTGAGGTAACGCAGAAGCCGCAACCGCGTCCTGATCGCGTTTTTATCCATATAACAATGCTTACAAAGCTTTACGGGTCTCGTGACCTGCAAAGCCTTTTGGGTATAGCTGAACAACTGACTCGCAAAACACAGAGATACTCTTTGAATAACGTAACTTTCACAGCGCAAAGCAAATCTGTGAGCGAGCATGTTCATCCTGACTCACAACGCTCTGCGTCCCTTCTTCATATCAACCTTATCCTTGAGATCCTTAGTTACAAATTGCCAAATATTTAAATTGATCTTACAAGTGGCACGTTATTGAGTGTTACAAATAGACAAAAACTGGGCACTTGGAACCCGCCCTGATTATTACTGATTTCTTTACATTGTAAATCAGTCTATGTGAAACTGCAAATAATAATAATAATAAATCTTTATTTATTATCCTAGAGCTGAGGGTTAAACAGGATATTTATTATTACAATATAATACTTATTATGTAACTATACTTAGGTTTACAATATGCCCGAACTAGGATAACCTGTGTCTCGGGCTGGATAGGACTAACAATATTAACTTATAGGTAAGTAAATAAACAAAAATCAGTAAGCTTAGGTGATTAAATTAAATAAACAAGGTTACAATATAAACGGTGATACAAGTTCATGTGAAAGACAAACAAAGTGAAAACCTAATTTAAACATAAAGATAGGTAGAAAGTTTAAAACATTACCTACCTTACCAACAACTCCTCAGTTTTTCCGTAAGATAGACATGATAACGCATGTTGTAGGGTTATTTTACAATTGGTAAAATACATTTAATAGATGCCTAGTTTACCCGAAAGGCCCGAGGAAAACAATAAATCTAGAGGCGATAGCATGTTTTAGTGGGATGCTGTTAGTACGAATACCATTACCTACGTCTATTGTCAAAATTTTCAGCACAATAAGGAAGGAGTCTATGTTGTCTTAGAGCAAGGTTTAGTATAAATAGCTGTCTAACTGTTAGCACTTTACAGGACTTATATAATAGATTAGTAGGAAAGAGAAAAGGGCGGTAGGTGGCTACCTTTAGGATAACTCATTGAGCTCCTGCAGCTAATATAAAAGTTCCGCCCCATGACGTAATACAATACGAAATTGATGTTTGTCATAAAGCAAGATATACATTCAAAACTAGCTTTGAATCTGCAATACATCATCATCATCAGCCCATAGCAGTCCACTGCTGGACATAGGCCTCCCCTAATGAGCGCCATTGCGCCCTGTCTTCAGTTCGACGCATCCAGCTTCTGCCGGCAGCCTTTCGCAGATAGTCACTCCACCTTGCTGGAGGGCGTCCTACACTACATTTGCCGAGGCGCGGTCTCCACTCAAGAACTCGTTTACCCTAACTGTTATCGCTTCTTCTGCAGATGTGGCCAGCCCACTGCCACTTCAGTTTACTAAGTCTCTGAGCTATGAGAGCTACCAGAACCACCAAACTCTCGTTCCACGCCTTTGGAGTTCTCCCATAATGAAGGACGGAGTTGAAGAGGCTCTGCAGCTCCTGCACAACAGGGGCTCCTCCAGCCTTCAGAAGCTCTGAAGTAACTCCGTTCTCACCCGGGGCTTTTCCAATTTTAAGCTGTCTCAGGGCCAACACGATAACACGATCTCGTCTTGGCTGATTTCCGGCAGTTCGTCGGTGTAGTGACGGATGAGGGTGGCTCTAGAATGGTGGTTATTACGCTGGGGGCAAGGAGCATGTGCCACATACAGTCGGCCATAGAAGTCTTCGATCTCATAATATATCCGACCCGATCGATAATATCTCCGGCTTTGACAGTACGGTTCGGCCATCGTGTGTTGTTAACTTCGTCAGGTGGCTCCTGCCAAGTTGCTGAGTGAATACTTTGGACCCTCGGTTTCGCTCTATTGCCTCCTCAACGAGGAGTGTGTTGGAGCTCCGAAGGTCGCGCCGTATCATCTTTGCGATTTTCTTGTTCAGGTCTGACCTCTCTGACGAAGTGGCCTGGTTGGTTTCCCGTCTTTTTGTCAGTCTTTTTGTTTGCTAGTTCCGTGGTGGTTCCTGATTAGAATAGGACCCCTCCATTTCCTCCCCGTGGATGTTGTAAAAGGCGACTAAGGGCACACACACCGGGGGATTGGGCAGCAGCACTCCTCGAGTACTTAACACTAAATCTGCGGTCACCAATCCGCCTGCCAAGCGTGGTGACTATTTATTAGGGGGCAAAACCCCCTAATAAATGATAGACACAATCAGAAGACGGCCCCCAGATCCCGGCAGTTTCGCTATTCCTGGCATAGGTGGCGGCCACGGTAACGGCGGAACAGGGGGTGCGAAGAATCTCCGGCAGAGGTCCAGCTACCAATCCCAACGACCCCTGGCCCTGGCAACATACAACGCACGCACACTGAGGACTGACGAGAAGTTGATTGAGCTGGAAGAAGTAGTAAATAAGTTGCACTGGGATATTATAGGGTTATCAGAAGTCCGAAGAGAGGGAGAGGACACGATAATCCTAAATTCCGGCAACTTATTCTACTACCGGGAGGGCGATCAACTTTCTCAGCACGGCGTCGGATTTCCACAAATCCCTCGTTAACAACATTGTAAAGATCGAAAGCGTATCGAGCAGGGTGGTATACCTTATACTCTTAAGGCTTAATACGATAATATACGCTTAAAGTCATACAGGTGTACGCACCTCACTCGAAACGTTCAGACGATGAAGTGGAAGCTATGTATGATGACATCTCAAATGCCATGCAAGCCTCGAAAACACACTTTACGGTTGTGATGGGGGACTTCAACGCGCGGCTAGGTGTGAGGAATAGCGATGAACTGAGAGTGGGGCAATTTGGATTTGGACAGCGGAACCAACGGGGTCAGCCATTGGCCGACTTCATGGAAAAGGAGGGACTCTTTATGATGAACTCCTTTTTCAAGAAGCGGTCGTCCAGGAAATGGACGTGGCTTCACCCCGGTGGACACAAACGCGAGATAGATTTCATCATGACTACAAAAAAGCAAATATTTAATGATGTCTCAGTGATCAACAGGGTCAAAACCGGCAGTGATCACCGAATGGTTAGAGGCTCATTAAATCTTAAAGTAAAGCTAGAAAGGTCCCGTCTGATGAAATCTACTCTTCGCCCAAGTCCTGCCCAAATCAAAAACCCTGAGAGCTTTCAGTTGGAACTCCAAGATCGCTTCCAATGCCTCGCCGAATGCGGATCCGTGGATGAAATAAATGACGGGCTGGTGGAAATTGTCCATGCGTTGGGTCAAAGTTCTGTAAAACCCAGCGCAAATGTAGAACCCAAAAACTCTCAGAACACACTCTAAAACTCATGACAGAACGTAGCGAAATGAAACTGCTGTTTTTAGTGGACAGGTCGAAATACAGCACGCTTAATAAAAATATCTCTAAGTCTATGCGACGCGATTTACGTCTCTTTAATACTTATAGTATAAAGAACGCAAAGTTTCAAAGTTTTCGCGAGAGATCTGTCTATTGGGCAAAGCCTGTTGACGAAGCTGAAGACCGACAGTGGCAGTGTTGTTTCCTCGAAGCCAGAAGTTTTAAGAGAGCTCGAAAAGTTCTACGGACAACTGTACACCTCATCGCAAAGTCCATCTACAAGCACGACTAGCGATGCAAGAGCCCACCTAACCCGACACTACACTGAATACATTCCGGACGTCAGCCTATACGAGATCCGAACGGCTCTCAAGCAGCTTAAGAACAACAAGGCACCGGGGGAAGACGGAATAACGGCAGAGCTTTTGAGAGCGGGTGGAACACCGGTACTTAAGGTCCTCCAGAAGATGATCAACTCCGTCATCCTCGAGGGAACTACGCCAGAGGCGTGGAACAGGAGCGTGGTGGTACTGTTCTTTAAGAAAGGGGATAACACCCTCTTAAATAATTACAGGCCTATCTCGCTGTTGAGCCATGTCTATAAGCTGTTTTCGAGAGTAGTTACTAATCGTCTTGCTCGTAGGTTTGACGACTTCCAGCCTCCCGAACAAGCCGGGTTCCGAAAAGGCTTTAACACTATAGACCACATCCATACGCTCCGGCAGGTTATACAGAAGACCGAAGAGTATAACCGGCCACTTTGTTTAGCGTTTGTGGACTATGAGAAAGCCTTTGATTCTGTCGAAACCTGGGCAGTGTTGCAGTCACTCCAGCGGTGCCTAATCGACTATCGGTATATCGAAGTGTTGAAATGTTTATACAGTAACGCCACTATGTCTATCCGACTCCAGGACCAGAGCACGAATCCAATCCCATTGCATAGAGGGGTGAGACAGGGAGATGTTATTTCTCCGAAACTGTTCACCTCTACATTGGAGGATGTTTTCAAGCTCTTGTACTGGCATAGACATGGTATCAACATCAATGGTGAACGCCTCACTCACCTTCGATTGGCCGACGATATAGTCCTCATGGCAGAATCGCTGGAAGACCTAGGCACAATGCTCAGCGACCTCAATATCGTCTCCCAACAGTGGGTCTTAAAATGAACATGAGCAAGACAAAAATACTGTCAAATGCTCATGTTGGACCCGTACCGGTACATGTTGGGAGCGATATAATCGAAGTGGTAGACCATTATGTCTATTTGGGTCAGACGATTCAACTAGGCAAGTCCAATTTCGACAAAGAGGTCAGCCGACAAATCCAACTCGGATGGGCAGCGTTCGGGAAATTACGGCACATCTTCTCGTCACAGATACCGCAGAGCCTCAAGACGAAAGTCTACAATCAGTGCGTGTTGCCAGTGATGACATATGGAACTGAGACTTGGTCTCTGACTTTTGGCCTCATACACAAGCTCAGAGTCGCGCAACTTGCAATGGAGAGAGCTATGTTGGGTGTTTCACTACTTGATAAAATCCGCAACGAGGAAATCCGTAGAAGAACCAAAGTCACCGACGTAGCGCTCAAATTTGCAAGTTGAAGTGGCAATGGGCAGGCCATATAGCTCGCAGAACTGATAACCGCTGGGGAGTAAAAGTTCTCGAATGGCGACCAAGGACAGGAAAACGAAGCGTAGGACAACCCTCCACCCGATGGACTAACGACATTGTAAAGATCGCAGAAAGTCGGTGGATGGAGAGGGCTCAAAATCGTTCTTCCTGGAAATCTATTGGGGAGGCATATGTCCAGCAGTGGACTTCATAGAAGCTGTGATGATGATAAACACTGTTATTTGTTATTGAAGCCTGTTATTTGCAATATTGAAGCCGTGTTGTGCATATTCATAAACTTCCGAGTCCGTACTAGCTGAAAAAAGTAGGGCAGTGTCGTCAGCATAAGATATAATTTTACCGTGAGCTAGATGTAGGTTACGTAAGTCAATGTAAATAAAAAAAAGAGTACTTCCCAATATGCTTCCTTGTAGAACGCCAAAGGAAGTATTTTCCAAATATGAAATGAATGGCACAGAACGAGAACCTTTTCTCGTATATATATATTATATTTTGTATAGCACTGATAGCAGCCAGCAGCACCATCGGCGTTTTGTTGTTCACACTCATCACTAGAGTAGCAGTTCACATGCATACTGCTGAGACCCTCTACCAGTTTATTCACGTACAGGCAGAAAAGTGAGCTAAGCTCTCCCTGACGCACCCCACCGCATTTCACCGCATCATTAAAACATATAGGTAAGATATCTCCGAGAGCTCATGAATCCAATTTTTACGACCATTTTTAGAAAAACTTGAACATTTATTTTACATGTAATTTAGGTTATTTTAAAAGACTTAATCAACCAATGACAGGATTCTGGTAATTTTTTTTAAACTGGTCTATAGGTTTCTGATTATAATTCTGTAGCGCAATGGGCTAAGGTCCTACTGAAACGCAGAATGGTGCGGGTTCGATTTCTGCCTCGGGACAAATGTTTGTATGATCTGCAAGTATTTAATTCGAGTCTGTGTGTTTATGTATAACATGTAAATGTAAATGTATAACATGTACATCATGTAAAAAAAAGTATATTAATAGTATATCAGTCATGTAAATTAAAAACCTATAACACAAGCTCTGGTTTCTTTGGGGCCAGATGATGCTGTGTGTCCGGGAATATTAATATTATATTTTTTTTTCTATACGCTGGAAATTCCAGAATGCCCCTAAAATAATAATTTTGAAGAGTTTTGTGATTGGGAAGCTTTATAATGATTGTCTCCGTCCTTAACAATAATCGTTATAAATAATTATGTAGGTACCTCAATTACCTACCAACCAAAACTCTTCTTATTATGGAGCACCATAATATCATTACCACCGAAATTCAATTTAAAAGGCTGAATGTTTTATCACTAGTAAACTCCCACAACTTCGCATGTGTAAAATGTTCTTACAAACTTAGCGTTCTCTGCACCATTGTTTAAAAAAAAGGTTTGGAAAATATACAAAAATATAAACATATGAAGCAATATCGCTATCTAAGGATCGTTTTAAAATACCTATGGATAACTCAACTTATCCAGACCACAGTCAGAGGGCTGCGTCTACAAGACAATGAAGACAGCTCTAATGATTTCTAATACCAAACTAAAAATTATCTTACCTTTTTGATGTGTAACATCTTTCCTTTCCCGCAATCTGTGGGAGTAATTTCGTGAAAAGGGACGGAATTGTGTAAATAGAAGCTCCCGGCTTCCTGTTTTACATACACACAAGCGAGTGCCATTTGATTTGACCAATAACAAAGCCTAAAGTGTTGTGTGTAAAGTGTGCTGTTATTTAAACTAATTCAGGATATAATGTTAATATTGCTTATTACCAAGATGATATATCAGATGCTACACATCATAAGCTACTTAAGGCACGCTTAACCGACTTCAAAAATGGAGGTTCTCAATTTGAATGTTTTTTTTTTGTTACCTCATAACTCCGTCATTTATGAACCGATTTGAAAAAATCTGATTTCATGTGAATGTATATACTACTTCTCGATTGATCCCATATAAATTTCATAAAAATCTGTTTAATAGTTAGGTTTTTAATACAAAAAACTGAAAAAAACAAATCACATCCACTTGGATGAAACGATATTTTATATTTTGCTTTTTTATACATGAAGTCGGTTGTTTTTTTTTAATTCTTAAAACGTAATTATTGAGTCTCTTTGTTTTATTAAGTCCCTACAGTAAAAGCAATGCGTTCATAGTCAGTCAGTAACGTAACACTTTTTTATATATTAAGATGGGGAGTGTCAAGAAGGATTTATCGCCAAAATTATATTATATTTATGTCGATAATTCTAATGAAATAAATGTAAATTCAAAGAGTTTTACATAATTCTGGCACTTATTTAGAAACTTTGTTATCTGATACGAATCCGTAAAAAGTTAACGATTTCGAAAAAATTGTGAGTTTCGAGATTTCATTTCAACTTTACCTAGGCGTCACTTAAGAAGCGCTTTGATATACTAGTTAATTTAGGTTTTCCTAACAGATCAAGAATGTTACGTAACGTAGTTTGTGGTTAGTATAAGGATGAGTGAATGTAGTTCCATTTTCATCTTCACACACATTCAAAATCTCACACACATTTTATAAAATTCAGACGTTAAATCGAACAAAATAAAATATAGTTTAGTAGTCCCGAAAAACTACAGAATCAAAGCCTGGCAGTTTTAATATTATTAGCTGCATTCTACTAATATTATAAATATCTTAATCATGATAAGTATCGCGATATATATATATATATATATATATATAAATATATATATATATATATATATATATATATATATATATTTATATATATATATATAATATATATCGAAATTTTAAAACGCAACGATAGCGCGTTCAAATTTTTTTTGTGGCGGGCGCCGCTTATAAAATTGTCAGTGTAAAATGGTCAGTCAAACGCAGCGCAACTGACTGTTATCATTTTTAACTAGCTTCGCACGCATAGTACATACATAAAAAGTAGCCTTTCTCCTATAGGTCCTATGTCCAATCCTAAGATACAATCTATATCCATACCATTGAATGATGCAAAAAAAAAAGTTTTGTTGATCCGATCGCTACCAAACTTCACAGGATTACCCGCTAGGCCAATCTGAAGATTTCCTATAAATTTCATCGAAATCGGTTCAAACGTTTCGTAGTCTATATGATACATACATACTTACACACATCTTCTTTTATAGATAAAGATTACAGAGCTGTCACTGATTAAAATAATCTGTGACAATACTGCACCGTCAGCTCTATTAATCCACATCGGTACAATAGAATACCGGTATTAAAATTCATAGTCAAAGTCAAAAATACTTCTATTCAATACAAGGATTACTACGTATTTCATACTAGGTGAATTTAGGTGCCAATTCCTCCTAACCCAAGTCCGCTAGAACTGGCAAGAAAATTGTCCTGGTCGTAGTGCTTTATTGCACTTTATAACTACCTTAACTACCAAAAACAAATACAACAGAGTTTATACATTTCAAATGTGACGGTTAACTGTCTGAGGGCAGAGCAACATGAGGCCATGCATTCCTATTAATAATATAGTTATTTATATTATAATACGCTTTCTCAAAAGACTACCCTTGATGTTTAAATTTCTTAATACCTAGGTAGTTTAGTTTACTTTTCAGGAAACTTTAAGTGCACCGTGTTCCCCATAAATTTCTACATCTAGTAGCTCATTATACCTAGTAGTACACCAACTATAATATAAGTATAATATACAACAATACACCAACCAACTACACAACACCAAACACTAACATATATACAGGTCCTGTCAAAAGTTCACTAAAAACATCTCGAAATAAAAACTTCGACGGACAAAGGCTTTTGAGTATATTCGGCAGTTTAATCCGAGATTGGCACATCAGAGCGTCGCTGCTCGAATTTTGCTTTTTGCGTTCGCTTGCATTTGAAATAGAAAAAAAATGCCTCGAACAATTCATATTTTTTCTGTTATCAAATTTTGGGTATTTGTATCTATTCAACGAGTAACGTTTCCAGTCTTTTGGACCAATTTTATTAGATTTTATTTTATTGATCTGAACTCTGTTTTCTTTCTACGTATAAAAGAAATAGTCCAATACTTTTTCTTCTTTTAATTTAATGTTTTTGAATACATTAAAATTTGCATGTCAATGTTTTTTGGTGAAATATATGAACTTAATGTATGACTCAAAATATTTTACTTACCATATTTCTTGCAAATAAATTACTTCTATTCCTATTCTTATTTCTTCTTCGCATTCTTTTTAACTGAATGTCATGTTAGGGGGCCGTTTTAAGGGAAATATTAATGAGCTATGCACTATGCATAGCTCTTAAAACGGCCCTCAAGGCGGTAGTCAGAGGGAATCTAGTTGAGGTCTTGACTTGGTGAAAGACATAAGTCAAAAGTCTAAAGATACTTTATTCAATACAAGGATCACTTTGAAACGTCTTACATACTTGGTGAATTTAGATGCCAATTCCTCCTAATGACTCCTAATGAGGAAAATGACCAGAGACCATATTTTCCCACGCGAGCACGGCTAGTGAGAAAAGACAACTAGGCACTGGTCTCAGTGAGTCTCTGGTGAGAGCAGTGCCTAGTTGTCTTTTCCCACTAGCCGTGGTCGAGCTTCCTGACTACAAGCAGTTTGATTCACTGTCTGCAGGCGATATGGTGGAAAGTCTTTACAAGCTTAGTTTGTTGGGAATAGACTCGTTATTTGTTTGTCTGTCCATGGTAATTGCAACATTAATAAATAATAATAATGCCAGACATTTGACACAGCATAATCTTGCCCCAAAGTAAGCAGAGCTTGTGTTATAGGTACCACACGACCGATATACTTTTATACTTTTTTATTTGTAAATACATACATATGTTATGAAAACCACCCAGACCCAGACCAGAGCAGACATTATAATCGCTTCGATCTTTTTTAGCATATACGAATTTCAAAATTAAGAGTATATACAATTGCAAACGAGTATATGACACACCTAGAGGCCGACCACGGTAATGTTGAACGTCTGAACCAAACCTAAACCAAAGACAAACCGTTATTTTTGTCATATTTCGTACTGCGCTTATTACTATAATGAAATCGATTTAGCTCTAATTGGGATTATACGTTGATCCAACGTTGCGGGATCGCATTATTTTTGACAGTGCTTTCAAACGAACGTTTTTGATTTAGTACATCTTAGTAGTCTTTGCATAGTTCTATATAAATTTGTTCGATTGGTAAAATCCACGATTAAATTGTTTAGGAAAAATAGCGCGGTACCATTACAATCACATTTGACAAATCCTAGCCATATCCAAACTATTGCCAAAACAAATCCGTTCAATGGCAATTACGTTGACAAATAACGCTATCGCCCTACTACTAGTAAGTGGTTACGTTAACCTATAACGCTTGCAATAAAAGGCGGTATCACACGCACATTGCCGACCTTAGGCATACATTCAATCGTCTGTTTGCCCAGTAATGTCACTTGCTCCAGTGCCTTGCTCTACTGCTTGCTCTACTGCTTGGAAGTAGAATATCTGGCACTGTGCTGGTACCCACCAAGACATACTCTTGCTTCGTTCTTACCCCAAGGTAAGCTTATTTAAAGCTAATTCTGTCAAGATCCAGGCACTTTCTTCAAGTGGCCTTTCCCCATGACCAAACGTGATTGCCAAAAGCCATTTGCTATTCAATCCTCTGCCGCTCGAGCCCGCAAACATGCCTTGTAGATAATAAAATTTAAAAGGGCAAACTTCTTTGGGACGGGATGAAAAGTGATTTGCCTAATCCGCTTCTCAATTTTCCGACCCACTGAGCACAGTAGGGTAGATTTACAAACAGTAGCGTCACGCAATCGTTGTGATTCTATCGTTACGCAGTTAAAATTACGTGCAATGTATAAATATATATATATACACACATATAAGATATAACAATAAAGATTTGGTGTAAATATAAATTTAGTTAAAATTAAAATTTCTCATTTTTAATTGATTAAGTTTTATGTATCATGTCACATGGTGACATAGCTAAAACACGTCAATTGTCATAGTCAAAAGTCAAAGACTGGCCTTTAAGCTCTTTTAAGCTTTGCTTTCTGCGCTGTAGGTTGGGGGTTCGATTCTGTCCCAGGACAAACATTTGTGTGATGTATATAGGTGGTGTTATAAAGTATCATAAGTATGTATTTAAACATATATGAGTATTCAATCTGTCATCTAGTACCATACAAGCTATGCTGAGTTTGTGCATTGTTGTGCATATATTTATTTAGTAAATTTAAAAAATAAAAGTGAAAAATGAAAGTGAAAATGTAACACTAAGTGAAAATATAACACCTAGATCTTACCTATCTACATGCCTACAAACCTAACAAATTGTTTTACTATACGATATGTACTTACCTCCAGGCACTCCAGTTCTTTACACTAGGCAGTTTTGACTTAGGTGTTTGAGTTAAATAGATATTGTTTTGCCTAAGTTGTACTTACACTAGTTTTAATATATTGTGTAGACTTCTTGTAGTAATTATATTACAAACCTTAGTGGTTTTTTGAGCTACATTACAAGCACTACAAGCTACTATCCCATTGGTAAATAGTTGTTGGTATGTACATATATTATAACGATTATTAATTGTATTAGCATTGCTCTGCTATTGTTAGTTTCTTAGCATTCTCATTTACTTATGGCTTCGCTTGAATGCCAGTCAGACTTTAAATGGTTTTAGCTTTGCAGATGACATCCTATTTGTTATCTGTTTTTATTATCCAAATGTTTTACAAACTGTATTTAAAAAATAAATAATGTATCGTTAGATTGACAGAAAACCCATATTCATATAATCGCTGTTTTCTCGAAACCTCCTTCAATATGTGATCTATCACTCTTAAATGTAGTAAGCAAAAAGACTACGAAAGCAACTACTTGCTACCAGATTCGTAACTGCAAAAGATCTCGAGCATGGGATTTGTCCGCGACTGATAAAAAGATGCAGGTTTTTGTTCGTGGCAGAGTGTAGCTACTGTTTCTAAATTATTTATTTTTTCTGTGCACTGGGTACTTCAACTATCGACTCTCCCCTCGCAAATGTGGTATTTTTAGCCGATTAAAAAATAATAGCCTTGAGTGTTTTTGAGTAAAATGTATTAAGAGGCGAAAATGTTCAATAGAAAATCATTTTAAAGCTTGTTTTCGCCTCTTAAATACTACTATTTTAAAACTAATGGACTTCTCTATTTTACTATCTTTTCTATTGTGTTTTGTGAAGTGATACCTACATAAAAAGGAGCCTACCTTCGTCCTGGAGATCAACAATCTATCATTTATACGAAATTTCGTCAAAACTCGTTTAGCCGTTTAAATGTGAAAAGGTTACAACCAAACATGCAGACAGGCACTTTCGAATTCTTTACGCTGGCGTATTTAAGTTGCTGTTTTTACTATAGAACTTTTATTTGTTACATCATAGTAAATCTAAAAGTAAAGTGGCAAAGAATTAACATTCGCTCTATTAAAAATACTGTGGGTAACAAGTACGCTGAAATTAAATAAATTAATGTTTTTTAGCAGTATAGTTGGTCAAAAATAGCATGAGCTTGTAGATCATTTCGAATTTGGATCTCTGGCAAATGAAGGTGGCGACTCTGTTTCAATTCTTCTAGAAAAAATGCTAACATCAAAGACCTTATTAAGGATACACTAGGCAGCGGCACAAACTCGTCAGTGCGCGCAGCTAAAATGCATGCTATTTCACCTAGCACAGTGTGAGAAAAGGATAGACGTGCACGAAAGATAATGATGAGTTGTAAGGAGAGAGTATAATGATGATTTTTAGTCATATAAATAGATTGTGAACAGACCTTTGACCGTATCGGAATCATTTTGGAGTTTACGTGTTGTACGTATGTTATTAATTTACACCCAAAGTTCCGTTAAAATAAGTGTGGAAATACCATTTTTTTAATTTTATTAGGCTGATATCTTTAAATGCATATGTTTTTTTAAGATTCTGTTGCGATACAAGTACAGGTTGTGACGAGACAAATTGATACCACGCTTAATTTTGCTTGTTTAACATCAGACGTTGGTGTGATCATCTTTTGACGTTTGTATGGAAAGATAAACGAATAGTCCACCCTTAAACGCACTGCTTAAGATTCGCCCTATCACTATCTCTAGATATGAATGAATCCCTATTTCCCTTGGTCACGGCATCACGCGTGAAAGGTTGACCGATTTTGCTAATTTTATAATAAAAGAGAAAGAAAGTTTACTAAGAAAGTTTCGTGGGAAATTAGAAAATTTGAGAAAACTTATTGACGATATTAACATTTCTAATGTAACCTTAAGGTGTTTGACATAACTGTCAGTTGTTTGACTGTATAGATTATACCAATCTGAATTCAATATTCATGGTTAAGACAGGACGTCTGGGTCAGCTAGTCTTACATAATTACACATAAAACGTTTTATAAACTAAAAAGAACACCGTCATTGATATAATTCGAGCCTATAAAAAAACATTCCCTATTTTATCACCCTTAGAGGAGGTTATTTTTCTTTAATTTTTAATAAGACCCAACGGGATGTATAAAAAGTATAAAATCCTTTCACATAAAAAAAATATTATTTCAAATCGGTTCTTAAATGACGGAGTTATGAGGTAAAAAACATTCGAATTGAAATTCATCTCCTTTTTTTGAAATCGGTAGAAAAAAGGATGGCACTATTTGAAACAATGATTCACTTTGACTGGCTTGTCAGCTCAGTTGGTAGTAGCTTTGCCTTCTACGCTGTAGGTTGAGGGTTCGATTCCCTCCAGGATAAACATTTGTGTGAAAATCATAGGTGTTTGAACTGAGTCTGGGTGTTATAAAGTATCATAAGTATGTATTTAAAAAAAAAAAACTATCAGTTACCTAGTCACCATAATACAATGTATGCTTAGTTTGGGACTAGATGATGTAGTGTGCATTGTCAATCAATATTTATTTATATTTATTTATTTACTTTTGACAGAAGTTGAGATACATTTATAAGTAAGGCCGCAATTGGTTTCAAATTACTGACAGTTGTGCTATATATAAAACAATGATATTTTAGATTGATTATAACACAACGCTGAACAGATTTCAGTCACAGAACAGATATAACTTTTTTGTGGCTAACACATTAGATCAGATATGATATGATAACAAACACCTATGATCACCACACAAATGTTTGTCCTGGGAGGGAATCTAACCCTCAATCGACAGCACAGAAGGCAGAGCTACTACCAATTGAGCTGATAGGCCAGTCATTATGACCTTGAGTTTAACAAAGCTTTAATCTACCGCAGTCTAGCTGAAAGTAAACTGATTTTTAACCGACTTTATCAAAAAGGAGGAGGGTTGAGAACCCTCCTCCTTTTTGTTCGTCATAATTTTTTTTTTATGTGTTCGCCGATTACTCGAAAACGGCTGAACCGATTTGGAAAATTCTTTTTTTTGTTTGAAAGGGTATACTTTACAGGTGGTCCCATATAAATTTTATCAAAATCGGTCGAGCTGAAAATCAACGAAAATCTAAAAATTGTATACATCGATGATGTTTTCATGTACTTCAATACCTCGCTGTCTCATTGGAGCGGTGCGTTTATTTGGCCTACCCATATTATATATATACAAAATACATCTACTTTCCACTAAAAATGTATTATGGGCTCAAATTTAATTCAATGAAGTCGGATTCTTTTTAGTTTTTAAAACGTAATTATCTTAGTAACCTTATTATAAGCAATAACCTTAAGAAAATAAAGTTGGTATAGGCAGGTCTGCTCACATTTTACCGTATTTATAGCTGTTCCTTGTTAAATCAATCCGCTTTGATCCATCGACCCTTAGAGAGTTCAGTTTCAATCAAATTATGCAGAATCCCCTTTGTAAGAAAAATATTTTGCCCAAATAAATTGAGAGTGCCTCGCATCTACATTATGCTCTAATTAATAAACCTAAAGCGTACCGTAATAAAACCTTTTAAGAAAGTTTTAGGTACAAACTTGTACTGTACTTTGTGGCCAGGTTGGGTCATGGGACATTGTCCTTTTCCTGCTAGACTAGTATTACTACATTCGTTTAATTCAGATGACAACTCTGAAGACTGAGCAAAGGCCTCAGTCATGACCTTGCAGCTTTCTTCTTAACGTATCACTATTTCGAACCGATGTGGTGATAGGATTGAAGTGCGCCTCAGAGCCTTCTTTTCTGTACTTGGCTAATATCTTCCAACTTTTAGGTTCTACAAGATGCCGGTTTCCCCACGCTGTTATCTTACACCGTTAAACAGAACCGTTAAGAAGTAGAGAACAGAAAAACCCATTGGTGTACGACCTAACTCGAACCCACGATCTTAGAAACGGAGGATAGGGGCCATTACCACGAGACCACGCGTGCTTACACCACAGGTTTTCAAAGCCGGTATTGGCAGCTTAACGAGCCGTCAGAAGCACTGAAGCTTCCGTGCTTCCGTCGCCCATCAAGGTGCTGACCACGCACAATGTTGCTATGCCACAAGTTAGGAAGTTAGAGACGACTAAGCTAGCCACAAGTCCCCTGGTTAAACTACGGCCCACGGTCTTACTTAGTCTCTGAACTTCTATCAAAAGTTAATCAATGCTTAAAATGCTGCCATCCCTTTTTTAACCGACTTTATTAAAAAGGAGGAGGTTCTAAATTCGTTGAATCATTCTTTTTTATGTATGTTCACCGATTTCTCAAAAACGGCTGAACCGATTTGAAAAATGCTTTTATTTGTTTGAAAGGTCACAGGTGGTCCCATATAAATTTTATCAAAACCGCTGAAAAATTAACGAAATCTAAAAATTGTATACATCTATGATGTTTTCATGTACTTCGATACCTCGCATCTCATTGGAGCAGTGCGTTTATTTAGCCTACCCATATTATATATATACAAAATACATCTACTTTCCACTAAAAATGTATTATAGGCTCAAATTTCAATCAACGAAGTCGGTTTCTTTTTTGTTTTTAAAACGTAATTATGTAAGTGACAAATAAGCGAATCTTAAGCAGCTTTTAGCAGTGTTGAAGTTGACAGGCGATTATAAGTAAATAAGTTTTTAACTAATTCATTAGTCGTTTCATTTGTTTTTTAACGAACTTCAGGTTCGGATTTTTTTTGTAATTATTAACATCTAAACTCTGTCATTTATTGGCCGATTTGGAAAAAAAAGTTTTTCCAATTTGGCTAATACATAGCTTAAGAATTAGCAAGCTATTGTGGCAGTTGGCAGATCATATATGCCGCAGAACCGATGGCCGTTGGGACAGACTGGTCTTGAGTGGTAGCCGCGTGTTAGCCCTGTAGCTAGGAGGGGCGATGATATTCGAGAAGCAGCAGGCATGGATTGCAGGAAGAGAACTGAAAATTGAGTACAGTGGCGTGCCATAAGATAGGCAGTAGACAGCAGTAGACTGACACGGACTGATGACGTTGATATAAATATAAATAAATACAAGTGAAAAATTCTAAGTAATTTTTGCTAAAGTGTTCTAAATAAATAATTTTGACTTACATAATTGGTTTGGCACATATACGCGTTCTGTAGGACGCCCACTCTGTCAAGATGGTGCGATGATTTGCGCAATGTAACTGGCATGCCATGAATTACATCGGGCTCAGTAACACACCTTGGGAGAGACCTACGTCCAGTAGAGAACTAGTCGATGATGACGTACTCGCAAACGACTCTCCTAAAATGCACGAATATCACAAAATGTTGCGCTGTGATCACATTGAAATATTACTATAAAAAGCATAGAGACCAATAATTTGTAATAATTTGTTAGACCAATAATTTGTTATTATGACAAATACCAAGGAGGTCGTCCAATAAGCATTGTTTCCTGATTGCCATCATTAATCATTTTTATGGGTCCGCAGTCGGATAAGAAACCCTGATAATAAGTGAAGTGTTCCGGCGTCATAAATTTAAACCTTTTTCATGATAAATTTATATAAAAAAATTGTTTAAATAAATAAAATAAATAAAAAGAACAGAACACAAAATGTCTTCCTTATCTTAACAAAGAGTTTTTTTATTTAAGACTAGCTGTTCCAGTGAACTTCGTACAAGCTAAAACTTGTACGAAGCTTGTATACTTGTACTTGATTTGATCATAAATCACAATACAGAGGCAACGAAAACAAAAAAGAATTTGATTGAAATCGGTGAAGCCATTTTTTTTTATCTATATTTTTCTATCAGTTTTTTAATATGAAACTAATAAAGTCTGATTTTCTTTTGTTTAAAAAAAAATACTGCCATTTGTTGTCTCAACAATATTTATTATATTTACAACGATGTATATATATTAATAACTGACTATCTAGTTCAACGTATTAGCATTGCCATTCAAAGTGGCAATGCCGCCAGTTTCTTGGGGATGCTGCCCTCTGGCAGCGATATGGATCAGTTGAGTTATCTATAGATCGTTTTAAACGATCCTGAGATAAATCAACTGTTTTACATGTATTTTATAAATAATTGTATATTGTATTTATTGTATTCTGTATTTATGTTATTTGTATATATTTTCTGTAAATAAATTACTGACTATTAACGACGGAATCCCATACTATGTGATTGACTCATACATTGCCAGTTATCTGTTCATATAAGTATTTGAAATATTTTTTGAAGTGAAAACTTCTTTAGGCACGTTGAGCACTTTTTGGGTGAACTCGCGTTATCGACACCGAACGCTTCCTATGAGCTATGGATGATAGTTGATTTTTCAGAAGTGTAAACTTTTTTATGTAAAATAATTGCAATAATTTTGTTCGATTTCGCAATAAATGAAAATTGTATTTCATTATGTCATGATAGTACTTTCTACTGATAAATAAAACAATTGATGTGAAATTATTCCCTAAACTTTCTTTGGGGACTGTCAGCTGATTGCTATTTGTATCTATTGTTAACATTTTTAACTGGCTTCAAAAGGGAAGTTCTCAATTCAGATGTTTTATGTTTATTACATCAAAATTCCGTCCTTTATAAACCGATATGGTAAACTCTTTTTTGTTTGTAGTATACTTCCGTTTGATCCCATATCAATTTGAGGAAAAATATCACCCCTAAGAGTGCAAAAATACGGGATCAAAATTTGGATTGGACTTTTTATTAAGTAATGTATGAGGAATTATATATATTAAAAATATTACATCCCTAAAGGTGGTAAATTAGGAGATTTTTTTATAAGATGTATGCTTCCTTTCACACTCCATAACAATGGTTAGCGTGGTGAATTTAGAAACTTAATGCCCTAATGCCTCAAGGTACAACACTTGCTCTTCACAAAAAAATAGTTTCGGTTCGGAAGCCGGACTTGGGCAACGAGTCAACGTCGTCGTGGCCGAGAGTACCTACATTGTTGTTCCTGTAGCTGGGCACGAAGGCACACCGCAGGATACTTCACGTTTTTAATCGGTAGGAGTATGATATATCTCTTTTCAAAACGAAGCCGAAAACGAAAACGAAATGAGGATTCGTTTGTCATTTCATGATGTAACATAGCTCTGCTAATTTAATATATTTTACTCCTTTGATTGTATGTTTTATTCAGTTTTCTTAGCGGAATTTTAATAAATAAATTGTGACTACATTGGAAAAGTATGGACAAGTGTCCATTGCACCATAATACACATATAATTCAAGTGAATTATATGTGTATTATGGTGCAATGTGATTTGAACGACGAGGAATCCCAAGAAAATTCTAGACGGCCATTACGCGATAACGTTTAGAATTGACAATTGACCATTGACTAAGACTTTATTAACTAACAAATTTACTATAGACACTTGACACTGTCAAAATTGTCATAATTATATCACATGCCATTAAAAAAGGAGAGGCTTGAATGACTTCCATAAAGAATTTTACTCAGTAAAAAAGGCCTTCGAACAACTCTATTAACTCCACCACTGTAGTTGGCTTCTGTCTGATATATATAATCTGATAATGATATATGTATATTGTTTATTTGTTTGAAATATCATTAGTAGTTTATAACCAGCTTCCAAAAATATCTTAAAAATCTTGATCTTAATTCGGCTCTTTATTTTTTAAAATATATATTTTATGTATGTATATACATAATTATGTTACCTGATATCTCCGTCAATTATTCGCAGGTAACATAATCAGGTAACATAATTATGTACATACAAAAAATACATATTATAAAAAATAAATATGTTTAGTAAGGGTCTGATGATAGGTATTTCTAATATTTTTTCTGATATTTTTTTCTGTTATTTGGTGCACAATATACGATAAATAATATTACAAGAGCCATAACCATTTTCTATGATTATTTTCTGTACCTCCGAGGTGGTTCCATATAACTTTAGTGAGAATCTGATCATGGTAAACATGATAAAAACGCGAAACTCCTCAACGCATAAGAGCAAGTTAATTGCAAATTAATAATTACTTTGGTAAATATAACAAGAGAACGCCTATTAGTATAGTATATAACTCTCAGTGGTCAACTGGTTTGACAATGGAATTTGAAGATACCCAACAGAACTCTTCAATGGCCAACATCTCATGTGCCGCTAAAGCATTGTATTCTTGATCTCAGGCAATAACTTTATGCGTACTTGGCAGTTGATCAGACTTTGTGTTTTGAAGATACTCTGTGGAACTCTTCAACGACAACCAGCTCATGTACTGCAGTTAAGGCATTGCATTAGTAATCACTGGCAACAGCTTAATAGAAACATGTCAGTTGATCAGACCGTTAAGACAGAAAAAAAAAAAGTTGAAAAAAGTAATAATTTAAAAATATTTTTTATATGAAGGGTTTTTTTAAAGGGCTGTCAATGTGAACTCAGAATAAAATAGCGAAGTTCTACTTGTAGTTAATGGTATTTATGTTTCTATTCCCAAACACTTCTAAAATAAATATCAAAATTCCAAAAACTAAATTATCCACTCACCGTATCTTTACAATCTGGGAATAAATTCGCATTAAGGCCATGGCCAGACTGCCCTTCGTGACAGACTCGTATTAAATAGGTACCAACACTACCATCGGCGCTATTTATTTACGTCCAACAATAATTGTCAAATTACACGACCTTTATAAAAAACGCCATCTCTTATATTGGTTTAGGACATAAAATGTTACCATCCCTTTGTTTAAACCCGAAAAAATGTTTTAAAAGGGAAATACCTCTTGGAACTCAACCTTATTTTTGGTCAACCTTTGATCCTCTCTAGTCCTGGTATTAGGGTTGTCAAAGGCTTTAAGCTGGGTACCAACAAAAGCTATTTTTAAATATTGCAAAAAAAATGTACGAGTACGTTTGTAATGCATGACGTGAACCTAATATATTAAATTACAGTATTTATGCATAATCTTATCATTTTGTTCGTAAGTACGTACTTTTACATTGGCTGACCTTCATTTATATATACATTCATTTCATATATTTTCATAATAACGTTCAAAAAGTATAATAAACTAAAGATATAGATTTAAATTAACTCATAGTTCAATTAATTTGACGTTTTACATAATAACATTGTGTGTAACACTCATAACATATAAAATCATTGTGCATAAACACTGTTGGTTTAACTCTTACTTTATGTATTTTTAGGTTAGGTTAGTCTATACAACTCTCGAGGCAAGCGAACTAAAAGAGTGTGCCGAATTAAATACATAATAATAATACATCGAACATATATATCTACAAACATAAATGATCTGCTCAGACGAAAACCAGTTGTTTATGTTAAAGAAAACAACGCGCGAGGCGAGCGAGTAAAGCGAGCGGGATAAGGCAGCGGCCGTCTAAGCATCAGAAAAAAATCTGTTCATAGTGGTTCAGTTTTACCAATCTGCTCAAATTGAAACCAGATGGTTAGTTTATGTTAGATTAGTGAAACAAACACGCAAACCGAGCTGTTGTGAATATATTAGGATTTAATTTAATTTGGTGATTACATTTTTGATTTGATTAGATGAATATGAAATAATAATTAGTAAAATTAGTGTTATGCTAAAATAATTACTTATATAAAAAAATGTGTATTATTTTACGTTTATGCGTAATGTTTTTTAGTATTATATTATTATTATATGATAGCAAATAATGCCATCTATAGATATTTACATCTAAAGTTATTTTACGGTTTACGAATTATAAGGAAAGTCGGATTAAAACTGCACCTTTCAAAAATAAAACTCTAAACAAAAAAAATAGAACAACTACTTAGGTAAATTGCATTTAACGAATTTGAAACTGTACACAATTAGATACCTAAAGTTTTTTTTTTTATTAACATTATTTTTAATTATATCAGGTAGGCAGCCCTATGACCGTCGTTGCTTGGAAACGCCAAACTTGACCCGCCTCCCCGGAATGTTTCACTTATTTTACGAGGGAAACTTGGGTAAAAGAGGACACAATAAATTGGTCGTTACACGTTTTTGGACAAAGCAAATCAATAATTCCACACCTGTGGACCGACCCTTGTCACTTTGTTCTTTAGAAAATGAGTTTTAATTGTCTTTTTGCTACACAAATCTGTTGTCTAGCCAATATTTATAAATTCATTTAAATTGTGTTTTGAATTTGTAAGTCGTCTGTAGCTTTCTAATGATTATCAGCCTTACATAAAAGGGCCTTTCAGCGTGCCTAAACACTGCATAAAAACCGTCCTGTGACTATGTTACAAAAAGGTTTGACACTATTCAATTCAATTATTCATTGTTAAAACAATGTTCGCGTGTTTCCATAAAACGGCAGCTTCTGCGCCGCCCGCGTCACTGCTAGGTCTGCAGGTCCAAACTTGTTGTGGAAGCGATTCTACTAACCTACTGACTAGCTATCACAGTCACGGAGTAAACGTTAGACAGCTAGAGTAAACGTTATAAAGTACCTGGGTGTGATGGTGGATAAAAATTGATCATTAAAAAAGCATATTGAGGCGCTATCTGGGCGTGTAAGATAAATTGAATGAAGCAATTACGGTATGTAGCAGCCATGTTTAAACCTAAGTCCATCTATTTCGCGCTCTGTCAGTCTCTCCTTATGTATTGCATCAGTTGCTGGGGATCTGCCGGCAAATCTACACTAATCCATTCGAAAAACCACAACGTTTAGTCTTAAAAGTGATGATGATGATGAAGCTGTGCATATATACAACGAGAGAGGTGTATAGGGAGAGTGACGTACTAACTGTGCGTCAATTATTCATTCTAAAAAGCATCACACCATTGCACAGACAAGTCATATCTACAGAAGATTATAAAAAGGGTTGAAGCGTAGAGTCCAACGGCTCCCAGTACCTGCAACTGCTACGAACTTTGCTCAGCGTTTTGGGCAGTATATGAAAGTTTACATCTTCAACACCATAGCTAAGCACTGTGACATAAGGGTTAAGTGAAATCTGAACTGAAATTCATTGTGAAAAAATGGCTGTTGTCATTATCTAATTTTGACACAGAGGACATTCTCGCTCGTATTGTAGGTATAGTTTATTATTATTATTATTTTATGTGTTGTTTAGCTGTGTTTTAATTTTGTATTTTTTTTTTCATTTAATATTTCTAGTACCCATTATTGTAATCAGACGATTAATATTATCAGTTTTGTATAATCGAAATCGAAACTCCACGATACAGGCGTGCCTAGTGTGGAGATCAGTTAACATCAATTTAACTGACTGGATAACCTAACTAATAGAACACTTGAAAAACTATTCTATTCTGTTTATTGCTTATTTAGTTATAGTCTGTTTTGTGTTGATTAAGAATTGTTTTTTTTTTTCATTTTTCATTTTCATTTTCATTATTTAAAACAGTAGTTTATTTTACGTAATTCAAGCATTATTTTCTCGATAGAGTGAATAACTTTTGACAGAAGTTGAGAGACGTTTATAAGTAGAGGGGTTAAATTTTTTTGTTTTGATAGGATCGAATCCACGACGTTTGGATCGGATGCCGTGGCAAAAACCACTACACCACGAATGCTCAGTGGTGTTCTTTAATACATAGTTGTTAAACAGAACCAGATACAGAGCCCAGGTAGAAATTAAGTAGGTAGAGCACAAAGCACTTTAGAATATTTCAAGCCGTGAAATTGCTTCGTTATTAGCACAATAAAATAAAATAGGTCTTTTGTCGTTTTTAAGGTGAACGCCAGTACCACGCTTTTGAATTAATTAATTATATTAAAGATAAGTTCACGCAAAACAAACGCCTGCAGGTTTAATTTTGCCATTGTTATGTTAACGTGGGAGTAGATATTGAGGTCCGAGTTTTCGAGAATTTGGCAAATATAGTTGCATCTTGTCAGCGGCCTCAGGGTAGAATGACAGTGTTTTTTAGGCTAACTTTTTAAGTAAAAGCTTTAATTTGTAATCCCTATTCATTCATTAAATAAACAAATAAATTAAGTGGACAAGGTGGACAGTGGACCGGTTCAGCTTAGGCGAAAATGCTTTCGTATGTCTGTCTGGCCGGCGTATGTTCTCTACGGGTCGCATTTCTCAACCGATTCTCGTGAAATGTTGTGAGCAGGTTCTATAACTACAGGGTGTCCCGTGGCAAATTTTGGATGAGTTAATTTAAAAAAAATAACATTGTAAGTAAAAACCGATTCTCGCGAAATTATGTGAGCAGGCTCTATAACTATATAGATTTTTTTTGTCGATTCAGTTTTTAGAAATTTTTTAAAATTTCGGAGATAAGGGGGTTGAAAACGTAAAAAAAGTTATACTTCAGACATTTTATAAATATTCGCGAGGTACCTACAGCTCACAGAGCCACTACTTATATTAATGTTATATTTTCCAAAATTACAAATTCAAACAGATTTAACAATAGGTTTCGCACTAGGTCTATAACAAAACGTTATACAATGAGAAACGTAACGCGTGGTAACACAAGATGAGTATTTATACAAAATAAAATATATTATGTATTAAATATACTATAATATATACCATATCAGGAGGTGGGGAAATTTTGGTGAATTTGTGTATGTGTGTGCGTGTGTGTGTCTTGTAATATTTTATAACACCAGCAGAACAAACAACTACGTTCATCACAAAATAGTTGTCCTGCGAATAGAGCTAAAACCTACACTGCAGAAAGCAGAGCTAGGAGTACCAACTGAGCTGAGCAGTAAATAATTGATGGTATTCTAAATAAGATACTAGTAGATCGCCCCGAACTGAGATCTTGCATTGTTTATTTCTTATCAGTAGATAAGTAAGTATGTTTATATATATGAGGAGGTTCCATACTTTAAAATTTGAAAGAAATGTACAGAATAATATAAAATACATGTGAAACAGTTGAGCTATCTATGGACCTATATAAGAAGATGTGCGAACCGTGAACTCGAGCAGCAACGAGTGGACCGCGGATCATACTCACCCTGATAAAGATTCTCTAGATGAATCGAAACAGTGTCGGTACCTACATCGACAAAATAGTACGTAAGTAAAGCCCGTGTTTATCAAAATGTATCTAAGGACCGTTTAAAACGATCTCTAGATCAACTGATCCAGATCATTGCCAGAAGTTAGCGTTCCCAAGACACTGGCGGCATTGCCACGTTGAATGGCAATGCTAATACACACATATAGCTGCAATCGTTTGTGTTCTTAAGTTGGTAACGCACTAAGGACCCCTCCTTGGGTGATGGCCTCCAGCTTCTTCCATTCATCTTTAAAAGATATACGCACTAAATACCCGTTAACTTCAAAATCAATTAAATGAGAATTCTGATTGCGCAAGTTACTGATATATGTACTGATATCTTGGCTCGCTTTGCTCGCTCTCAATTCATATAATGTCTAATCTATTACATAATAATGACAGACAATAATGAAACTTATTGCTGGGATTACATTAATGAACACTTTTTTTCTTTTATTATAGACGAGAAAAAGTAAAAACCAGCTTTGTAATTTCACAAAACCACAAAACCATCAACATCGGGACTCGTACGAAACACATCACACCTATCTTATCGCATTCATAATTAAAAGCCTTGCTTTGTTCAGACCAAAAACACAGTTCCTAAAGAATAACCAGGAAAGGCGGTACAACTGTTCATGCAATACGATGACGTACCATTAATTCGTACCTATATTAACCCAGATATATTAAAAACTGTGACCAAAATCTTAACGTTGTGGCTAGGCGGATTATCATTGAGCCCTATGTCCAAGCCTCTCTTAATAATAAATGAGAAGGAATAACAATCTAGGGAGTTAATTCGTAAGTTGCGCTGAACAAGCTAGAAACGTTATTTGACGACCTTCATCATTCTAACCTAACCTCTATAGACTTACTTTATTTATAAGCAAGCTAAGCTGTGTTTTGAAGTGATAACTTCTTATGGGAGGGTAAAACGCTTCGTTACGTAACGCGTTACGGCGCCAGTCTGTCTGGCTTCTCTATCTCTCAAGCATAAGGCATAGCAGTAGGCAGGCTACTCCTCTTTCACTCTAACCCACAGTGCTAGTTAGATTTGTTTAAGTTATCACTTCTGTCGGGCGTCCCAAGACGCACACGTATTTTTATACGCTTTATATTAGTTTCACTTGTATGTATGTTTGTATGTTTGTATGTAACCGACTCCTTAGGACGCGATTTTGACCTACTTTGAACGGCCAGATTTCATTCAAATTTTGCACACCTGTCAAAGACCGATGACAATGCAATAATTCGAAAAAAATAATTTAAAAAAATAAAAAATAAAAAAAAGGACGCGATTTTGACCTACTTTGAACGGCCAGATTTCATTCAAATTTTGCACACCTGTCAAAGACTGATGACAATGCAATAATTCGAAAAAAAAAATAAAAAAAAAAACCGATTATCCTAAAACTAAAAAGTAGAAAATATATAATAAATTTAAAAATCTAAAAAACACGCTTTATATAGAAAACCAAACTAAAAAAATAGAAAATAATTTTAATAAATGTAGGTAAGAAAAAAATGTTTGCTTTTTAAGATATTATCGAAATGATAATCCTTCTTCTCATATCTGTCAATGAAATATTTATAACTATTGACACCATGCACCCCACGCTTTTTTTTATATTAAAATTTTTTTTCTTAACTACATTTATTAAAATTATTTTCTATTATTTTAGTTTGGTTTTCTATATAAAGCGTGTTTTTTAAAACTATTATTTATTTTCGTTGTTATCTCTTTTCGTTGACTCTGCACTTTTCGTGACAAAGCTGTTACACAACCTTTTGTGAGGTCAATCCTTGAATTGATCGCAGTCGTTTCTTTACCCTAGTATCATTTATAGTACATACAACATTTTTCTGGCGCTTCGGTGGCCGCTGTCGCGGCAAGCTCGCTTTGCTCGCTCGCATTGCGCTTTGTTTTCTATTCTGTACCTATTCAACTAGTTATAACTAACAAGTTACATAAATATGTATATGAGATTTACATAATTTTTTCCCTCCTGAGTATTTGGACAGATGATCTAGATTTTTCCAGCGCTTCGGTGGCTGTTTTCTATACTAAAACATACCCTAATCGAGATGACAATTAACGTCTTGTAATCATAAAAATGGGAATCATATTTAATTACAATTTCTTGAATATACCACGGTTAACTAAATACTAAATTTGTCATGGTATCATTGACGTAATAAATAATGAATAATAAATAACTATCACCGGACATTTCATATGCCATGGAGCCAGATAACGCTCCATAGTAAGCCGAGCTTGTGTTATGGGTTCTATATGACTGATATACTGCTTATATCAGTTTTATATTGTAAATACATACAATATAAAACCTACATATTATTATACCTACATAGAAAGACCCGGGTTGCGAGTTCCATTCCCGCCGCGGGACAAATGTTTGTATGATCTGTAAATATTTGTCTCAGGTCTGGGTGTATAATACCTAAGTAAGTAGGTATGTATTTACAGAGCATTCATAATCAATCCTTTATTTAAAAAAAAGATGATGATTGACTGTTTTTCATTATTATTTTCCCTGATGCTAGGACTGTCTAGCATCAAGAAAAGCAATCTGTCTGTCCGTCCTGACTGTCCGGGATCTGGCGGACAGTGATTGCTTGTATCTTTATGATCCATATTTTGAGACCACCACAAAAATCCGATAATGCCACTTTTCCAACTGTTTTATCCCGTTTTCTCTATTTCAAAGAGATGTTTTCCAATAATAAATGCTTGTAGACATTCATTGTTGTCCACAATGTACATTGCCATGGTAACCAGACAGATTATTGTCATTTCTACTAAAGACGTCACGTAACCAATAGGCCAGTCAAAATAGCATTTAACATTGCACTAAATTTCCGATCCAATTTCATTTTAATTTTAATTTAGTTCTTTTTTTTATAAGGTTTAAGATCACTTACTGAGCATAAAATCACAAAATGCTGACAGATACAGGTGACGCTTCAAGCGCTATCTTGAAAAAAAGGTTTTTTGCCGATATCTCGGAAACTATGCACTTTAGGGCAAAAGTTATGGAGCCTATTATTGTAGAAAATAAAATTTCGCATCTTTTGTTTAAGTTAACTTTTTTGTAAAACTTACCGTTTACGATTTATGGCCCATTTAATCAACCGATTTTTCTATCGTGGCCGATAACTTTTGAAATATTAGATTAATCAATTAAATGCATCAATTTAGTTTTAAAGATCAGTTTATTCTTTACTACTTTTGTTTCAAACTTTTTTTTCTAATGTAAAAAAAATAAGTTTTGAGTTATAAGACGTTCAATGTGGAAATGCCGACGCTCGGCGGGTGACGCGGCAGCCCAAAGGATGTTTTCTATAGCAGGTAAGTAACCGTTTCTTTTAAATCTCTACACAAATTTAATAAAATAATTTAATACAATTTTGAATTTGTATATGTTTTTTGTTTTTTGGAAAAATAAATTTCGGATTTTTTTTTTAAATATTCCCCTTGCGTTTTCTTTCATTTTATTATCGCATTTGAACATAACATAATTAATTATAATTACTAACTACTTTTTTTTATGTACGATATATAATAAAATAAATTAAAAAAAAGTTCGTTATTATTGCAGGTAAGTAATTGAAGTATTAGTTTTTTACTACATAAACAATCGGGATACTTTTTTTATTTTTTTGTTGGATTTGTCCATTATATTCTATGTGTATCTTGAAATTTTCAACTTTACGCCCAGTAGTCCAACATTAAACGTCCTATAACTCAAAATGTATGGACATTAGAAAAAAAAGTTTGAAACAAAAGTTGTAGAAAATAAACTGATCTTCACTACATAGTATAAAACAAAGTCTCTTCCCGCTGTCTATCTGTCCCTATGTATGCTTAGATCTTTAAAACAACGCTACGGAAGGGTTACATGCATAATATAGTGATACTATACTGATAATTTTAGAGGTTTCTAATGTGATGTCGGAAATAAACAAATTTTTTTGCTCTTATATTGCAAACGCTGAACCATTCTGTACTATATTTAGTATCAGCATTGCATGCATTCGTGCGAAGCCAGTGTGGATCGCTAGTTAAAAATAAAATGATGCATTTTATTGATTAATCTAATATTTCAAAAGTTATCGGCTGCGATAGAAAATTGGGTTTATTAAATGGGCCATAAATCGTAAACGGTTAGTTTTACAAAAAAGTTAACTTGAACAAAAGATGTGAAAATTTATTTTCTACAATAAAAGTCTCAATAATTTTTGCCCTAAAGTGCATAGTTTTCGAGATATCGGCCAAAAACTTTTTTTCAGGATGGCGCTTGAAGCGTCACCTGGGTCTGTCAGCATTTTGTGATTTTATGCTCAGTAAGTGATCCTAAACCTTATAAAAAAAAGAATTTGGATCGGAAATTTAGTGCAAAGTTGAGCAAAAATAACGTATATTTTAACTGGCCTACAAGGAATCCGCTTAAATACCAAATAGTGGTAGATGTTAATGTGTGGTAATGTGTGTTATGTTAATGTGTGTGAGAGCAGGAAACATTTTAAGAAACAAATTATAAAGTGGCGCCAAGATAGACAAGACCAGATTAAAATGGACAATCTTTAACTAACACCACAATACCATAACACAATAAACTTTTAACAGTTTAATGTTAAAACAAACGAAAACAGTAAATGTTAAGTCTGGCCTCCCTGTGACGGTTAATGGAGTAAGCGACTATACCGATATTGCTAACCTATTCAAAGATCATTTTAAGGTTGCTCTCTAGAGTCAAATTCTACTGCAGGGAATACAGTCCATGCCGGAACTGTTGAACAAAGGAGGACCGTGAATATTAAAGCCAAAGACGTACATAAAATCATTCAAAGTATGCAAAGAGACAAATCTCCTGGGCATGACAGTCTCAGCATAGAGCACCTAAAATATGCAGGTAAGCACCTAACACGCGTACTCTCCATGTTTTATAACCTATGTATGTGTCATGGATACCTGACCTGACGAGTTCACCAAAACCAAAATAGTACCAATTATTAATTGTAAAACAGGGGACTCGTCGAATAAGAGCAACTATAGGCCTATCTCACTAGCAACAATTATGGCACCTTAATAACATTCTTTTGCTACATGTCAAACTGCACGATGCCCAATTCGGTTATAGAGCTGGGCTTTCGACTGAGAGTCCAATCTTTTGTGTTAAGCAGGCTGTCAGTATAGACAGAAAAACCCCAATATATGCCTGCTTTCTCGATCTGTCCAAGGCCTTTGATACAGTGTTGTATGTTGTGGCTTTGGGGCAGGTTGCGGGCGGAGGGTGTACCAGGTGAAATAGTTTCGGAGTTGGAGTACTGGTACCAAGACCAGCGAAACTAAGTGAGATGGGCGGGAGCGTTATCTGATGCATTTAGCATGGAGTGTGGTATGCGGCAAGGTAGAATAACATCTCCTCTGTTGTTCAACCATTATTTTAACGATTTCATCGACGAACTCAGCAGTACGTCAACAACATCTGTTATGCGGATAATATTGTGCTGCTGGGACTGACGGTGGGCTCTGTACGTACACTAATCATGATTTGTGATACGTATGCGGTGGGGCATGGACTAAAATAAGACCAAAGTGCTCGTGTTCAAGAGTGAAAAAATGGCACCAGTCCATGTCCCGCCTATTATGCTGAATGGTGCGGCTCTGCAAGTGGTCAGTAGTTTTAAATATTTGGGGCACATTGTGACTGAATACCTCAAACACAACGAGGACATAGAAAGGGCACGCAGAGCTCTGGCAATCCGGGGAAACATGATTACTCGTAGGTTCACTCACTGTTAGAGGGAAGTTAAAATTGCGCTTTTCAAGGCTTACTACCAGTCTTTCTACTCGAGTAGCCTCTGGATAAGCCACACGGCGGGCGGCCAGCTCTCTGCGAGTTCAGTATCATATAATAACATCATCAAGATGCTGTTGCTGCTGCCTCGCTTTTGCAGAGCATCTGAAATGTTCGCGGAGGCGTGCACGGGTGGCTTTCACGCGATTATTCGCATGAAAGTCGCTTGCCTGCTACAGCGTGCACGAGGCAGTAGTAACAGCATCTTGAAAATGGACATCTCACGAACGGACTGTTCAATCCAATTTTAATGGATGCATATAACGCTGGGTCTTATTTAGGTGTTTGAAACGCGCCAAATAGACCGTATTTTTTTTTCATTTTTATTTTATAGTTTAAGTAGGAATTATTCATGATTGTATTGTTATTTGATCTGTTTATCATTGACTTTATTTTTTGTAATTGTACTTTCAATTTTGTGTAAATTATAGATTTTATCTGAAATAAATGAATTAATAATAAATGGGTTTGAATATGTTCCATTTTCCTGACGAAACGAAGCGTTGATATAAACTTATGGATATTTTTTCTTTTAGATTGAGCATTAGTTATTGTTTGACAGCCAAATTTATTTTTGATCATTGCTGCCATTACGCGCCAGACGTAGCGTTGTTGGTGCCCATTACGCACTGTCGACTGGTCGCCGGCGACTTAGTCTCTCGGCGACCCAAAACATAGGCAACTAGCGCCCGAGACCAAGCCAGGCGACAGTATTCTAAGTACATTCGTGCAGAATGGACTTCGAGGAAGTTGCAATAGTAGCGCTACTAATTTTAAAGAGAAAGAAAAATAAAAGAAAATCAAAAAAGAATTGGGTACATCCTTTGTTACAAGAACGGAGATCAAAAGGAATGTTTAAAATATTTTATGAAGACGTTAGAAAATACCCTAGTAATTTTTTTAATTACGCAAGAATGTCTGTGCGTTCATTTGATGAGCTATTGTGTCTTCTGAAACCACATGTATCTGGCACAGATACAAATATGCGACCATGTATTTCTCCGGAAGAAAAATTATTTATAACACTAAGGTAAGTAACAACTTCATTAGTTTAAAACTGTTCTTTTTAGGAATCATTCATACATTGGGATCTCTGTTTATTTTGTTTATTTAGTTCATGTGATAAAATAAGTGAAAGTTTTGAAGTAAGAAGATATTTATTAAATTATTTAATGAAATCAATACTACATTAACTAATTATTGAATAAAAGCAAAAAAAAAGAAAATAAAGATTCAAAATAAGTCCAAAAGTTCAGAATCTTGCGAGGCACTTGAAGTGGCAGTAGAAAATCGCGATTCTGAGCGTTCATGTGGTGAAGGAGTTGAAGTATAGTCATTTTGTGCTTCAGCGCGTAACCGTGATTGTTGAGTTGATGCTGTAGAAGTAGTAAGCCCGGCCTCTGGTGTGAAGTAACCACGCTCATACTCGTACTCATTATAATTTCGCCACACTGCGTTTGGATATATATTATTTGGAGTAGAGGTTCCGAATGAATCGATCATAGTAATTAATTGAATTTTCGCAGCTGACTTTTTGTGTTCAGGAATTTTCCTGAAAGAAGATAAAAGGGACAGTAGAAAAATTCTGTCTTCATCTCGTTCCAAAACATTCGCGTTATTTTTACGAGCATCAACACATTTGTTTAAAGTCTCCAATAATTATCTTGTGCCAACATCCGAAGGTTTTTTCTTTTTTCTTCCGATTATATTTTCTCTCGAGTAAGGTCCTAAAGATTCTTGATCATTTGTCGAGTGTTCTTCTTCCGCAATGCTACTCTCCGTGTTCAAATTACCAACAGTATTCTTCAAAAACATTAGCTGTTTGTAGTAAATATAGGGAGTTTTATGAGAAGCAGCAGAGCCACTTTTGGTATTTTTTAGTCTTCGTATTTCTCGAGCAAAGCAGCTTCTTAAATTTTTCCATTTTTTTTTAAGTGATTGACCTGTAAATAAATTATAATATATATAGCATTAGTTATAGTCCTATTACTACTAATATTATAAATGTGAGAGTTTGTGTGTATGTGCGTATGTGTGTGTTTGTTCCTTCTTCACGCAAAAACTACCAAATCGATTGCAATGAAACTTGGTATGTACATAGATGGAGACCTGGAATAACATATAGGCTACTTTTTATTCCGGTATTCCCACGGGATCGGAACATACGCGGGTTAAACCGCGGGGCGCAACTAGTAATTATATAATTATAGCATGTCTTTTTATTCCAGATATTTGGGAAGTGGCTGCAAATTTGTAGATCTACATTACTCTTACAGACTTGGGATTTCAACTGTTGCTGAGATAATAAGAGAAGTTTGTCATTTTATATGGGTTTTACTTAAAGACATGTGTTTACCGCAACCAACAAGAGAAAATTGGTTAAAAATCGCAAAAGATTTTCATTTACGAGCCGATTTTCCAAATTGCATAGGTGTCATAGATGGTAAACATATAAGAACTATAAAACCATACAACAGTGGATCAGTGTGTTATAACTATAAACATTTCTTTTCTATAATTTTGCTTGCCATTTGTGACGCTGACCATAAGTTTGTATACATAGATGTTGGTTCCTATGGAAAGGATAGCGATTCCACTATATTCACACATTCAAAATTTTATCAGAAACTAATGAATAATGATTTGCAAATTCCGGAATCCAAGCCCACTTCATCGACCAATCGTATACCAGTACCGTTTATCATTGTTGGTGATGAAGCATTTGGACAATCTGATAAAGTTATGCGACCGTTCGGTGGATCAAATTTAACAACAAAGAAAAAAAAATTAATTATAGGCTTTCTCGTGCTCGACGCTATATCGAATGTTCATTCGGCATATTAGCAAATAAGTGGCAGATTTTTCACAGACCTGTTAATGTGAATTTAGATCTAGTAACAAGCATCATCAAAACATGTTGTGTTCTTCACAACTATGTTCGAGAAAGAGACGGATATAAATTCGAAGATACCCTGTGCATTCCCACTTAGAAGAAGTGCCAAATGGTATCCAAAGAGCTACGCGACGTGGTATATCATACAGAGATATATTTGCTGATTATTTTATGACTGAGAGTCAATTATCTTGGCAGATGAGCAGAATTCATTAAAAAATAAATGGAATTTGTAACTTACCTAAGTTTTTTTTCTTCGTCTGGTAATCCTTCACCTCCAAATAACTCCACTATTTCTTCCCACTGTTTTTTCTTCAAATCCCGATCAGCATATTCCTTACTCAATAAATCCCAAATAGCTTTTCGGGATTGTATTTCCAATATAAATTTATCGGTATCGAAAGCCTGAGCCATTTTTGTGAGCGACGTCCGGTCGTTACGACAGTTGCTCGCAGTGTGAATGCCTCTGTTTGAAGCCATGCTTCTATTGGTCGCCGGCGACCGGCAGTCGCTTGTGCGTCGCCACTGCGCGGCGAGTCGTCGAGTCGCTCGGGCGACCGGCGACCAAGTGCGTAAACACCTATATGAAACTAATGAAAGTCACAGTCGTCGGCGACACAGTCGCCGGCGACCAGTCGACAGTGCGTAATGGCTCTAAGTAGCGTGTTTGACAGCTAACTGTCACGTTTTCTTTTTAGTAAGGATTGAAAAGGTTATTTTTGGTCGTATTGAGAAGCAAACATTGTGCTATGATTTTATTAATTTTTCAAGTGTTATATCCAGTTTTATTACTAATATTGGTTTTTTTGCTCAAATAGAGCTAGAGTTATTGAATTATTGAGTGAATAATTGGAATTAAAGCTTTGTGTTTCTTTGTGATACAAGCAAAAATAATCCGTTGTTATTTTATATAAAATAACAAATGACTAACGACAAGATATGATTTTGTGACATACCATAAAATATATAAACACTTGACACTGGCAAAATTGACATGCCATAACGAAGGTGAAGAGAAGAAGAAGAAGAAGACGAAAAAGAAGGATTGACAAATGCAAACGCGTTTAAAGTTATCATTATTTAAAAGTTCAGAGGATGATATTATGGTATGTTTTCTAAACTTACGGGTAATAATTTAAAAGTTTTAAATTCTAAATAAGAACAGAGCATTTATTTACGGAAACTCCGTATTCGCTTAGCCATTAAGTTGTTTAATAAATATTTAAATTAAAAAGAGTACCATAGACCTTTTAGTCCATTAAAATGTTACATTTTTTAGGCCTTAGTGTGCATTTGTCAGAGGACGCAATTTTATTTTTTTAATGTGTAGGGGGGGTCAGTAGAAGCTTAAGTTCAAGTTTGTGGGGTCGGCACCCTTGTCCCCCGGCCGCCATCTTGGAAAAGGGGGTGCAAAGGGTTTTCGCGCTGTATCTCGTAAACTAGTTACCTTACAGAAAATTTAATCAAACATAAAATGTAGCAAATTAAATTTCCTACAATTTTATTTCTATTACTTTTTATCGTCAAGTGACCAACAAAAAAGTTATAAACAAAAATAAATGAAAATTTTGTTTGTTTGTTCTAGGTTTTACAGCGCTCCAAACTTACACGGATTCTCGAATGCTCATAGGGATGCAATAAAAACTAAAAATTAGGCTTACTTTTCTATCTATATTTTTTTTATTCATACAATTTATTATGATCTTAACATTCCTATGCTATTATTGAACTATGTTTGACCCTTTTACCCACCACCTATGAGGTATAACATGGGCAAAGTCAAATTTATAAAAATTTAATGCATTTTTTAATGCATTTTTTGTCACTGTCTTAGCAAATCGTTTGTATCGCAGAGTGTCTAGAGTATCGTCTTTATTTCCGCCATATAAAAAGACGAAAAAACGTTCGCCAACAACACTGAGTAACGATGACTCGACTTTCTCACTCATAAATAATTTAGTTCCACTTGCTAACTCTGGATGCTTCTGCAAAATTTTTATAAATTTGACTTTGCCCATGTTATACCTCATAGGTGGTGGGTAAAAGGGTCAAACATAGTTCAATAATAGCATAGGAATGTTAAGATCATAATAAATTGTATGAATAAAAAAAATATAGATAGAAAAGTAAGCCTAATTTTTAGTTTTTATTGCATCCCTATGAGCATTCGAGAATCCGTTTAAGTTTGGAGCGCTGTAAAACCTAGAACAAACAAACAAAATTTTCATTTATTTTTGTTTATAACTTTTTTGTTGGTCACTTGACGATAAAAAGTAATAGAAATAAAATTGTAGGAAATTTAATTTGCTACATTTTATGTTTGATTAAATTTTCTGTAAGGTAACTAGTTTACGAGATACAGCGCGAAAACCCTTTGCACCCCCTTTTCCAAGATGGCGGCCGGGGGACAAGGGTGCCGACCCCACAAACTTGAACTTAAGCTTCTACTGACCCCCCCTACACATTAAAAAAATAAAATTGCGTCCTCTGACAAATGCATACCCAAATGTAACTTTTCAATGGACTATTTAACTCCATTGATTCTCGATCATTAACAAAAACGATTTAATAATATCAGTCATCTGGGTCCCATTCTATAAGCTATGCTTAATTTGGGGCACTTGTGTAAAACGTCCTCTTCTATTTATTCTTATCGTGTTATTATAGTGCTATTAGTTATTACTAGTGTGGTGAAAGGATTAAAGTGCACCTTAGATGCTCCTTTCATGCACTTGGTACATTTCTTTAGGTTTTACAACATGCTGGTTTCCTCACAATTTTTTCATTCATTGTTTGAGAGTTTGAGTAAACTTCCATTATTATTTATTTATTGAACTACTGCAGTATTATCGGCCAAATAGCAGCACTTTGCTACCTCTTTCAGGAATAAAAGATCAACTTAGCACGCCCTTCGTCAAAGTCCTCCCAAATGACACGAGTGTTCGTCGGGGCAACATAAAGGGATGGGATCTAATTCTAGATCTCATCCCGCTCTATTCTAATCGAAACAGTCATTTAACACATTGTGTCCGGGAATTGTGATAGAGATGGGCATTGTCCGGCCTTTTAGAGTCCATACATCAAACAGCACAATGCGGCGGCACGCGAATTCCCGTCAAGGCCATATCCCAATTAGTAAAATATACAAACTAATATCTAAGTCACCATTTATCAATAATTATGATAAATTTGCCATGCGCCTGTCAATGTGCTTTTCGGTTTTAGTATTTTTGTATTGTATTGTGTATTTAGTGTATAAGTTGTCCAGAAGTCAGAAGTTCTAATGTTATTTGACAGAGGCATTTGAAATGAATTGTTGATTTTGTTCGTATCGTTAATTTCAATTCTCGTCGTTTCGTTGCGTATGCAGTAAGCATTGGAGTTGGTCATTAAATAGACGCATGGTTCGATCCGATTAAGGCTGAGAGCTTTGAGTAATATGAGGAGGCATAACATTAATCGCAGGTTGTTGCAAAACGGATTCGTAAAAAAAAATATAAATTGCATGAACGAAAACATTCATAAAAAAATAAAATGACCCCACCGTCCATAACACCACTACTCCTAGCAGACTCCTAAGTAATCTGTTTTTCTGGAATTGATTGATTGTTTTCCAAATTCTAATTTTAATTAAAAAAACACATTTATTAATGAATGCAGGACATTTCACAAAACATCATCTAACTCCAAAGTAAGCAGATCTTGTATTATTAAAATTACACTGTAATTCACTACCATTGCCACAAACATGATAGCACCAGATACCGGTTTTATATTTATAAAAAATAGCCGGTTTTTCGACAGCACTTTTGGCGTTCAATGGAAATAAAGGCTTATTCTTGCAGCATTTGTTCCCTTCCAGAAGACGTATTTCGGATGCGCGACGGTTTATCTTCAGAGTTAGTAGATTTTGTGACACACGGACGGCTAGATGATGAGCCACTTTAGTCTGTACATCTATGTATATAAGACTATTTATGTTAGGTTATTATAGATAACTTGTTGATAATATAAATCGTATGCTTATAACTATATATTTATTTATTGTGGTAATGCGATTGAAAATCAAATAAGACAGTTTATTACTGCAACTCTTTAACGATAAGCTCAGATAAGATAACATCCTTATCTTATCCTAAGGAACTAAATGTAAGTAAAATTTTGGGTTGTTTCATTCCATTGAACAAATAATTTAGCTAATATTTTTGAAGTGATAACTTCTTATGGGAGGGTAAACCACTTAGTTTCGTAACGCGTTACGGTGCCAGTCTGTCTGGCTTCCCTTTTTCTCACGCATACGGCAGCGGTAGGCAGGCTCCTCCTCTCTTACACAAACCCAAAGCGCTAGTTAGATAAGTTTAAGTTATCACTCCTGTCGGACGCACACGTTTTTTTAAGAAGTAATAGTATTTCTAAAACTTCCCCTGGGACTTTATTAATATTTATCAAAGCTTAATATATATCAAACGAACATCTATAACGAAAAACTCTTCAAAAACATCTCTACATCTTTGAAATACCTAGATAGTTATTTTAAGGATATAGATCGTGCAGCACATCATTAGATAATGATATGCCACACGATGTGGTAGTCAAATAAAAACAAAATCTACTTCACCTTACACGAACCATTTTTTTTAATGTCTTAATATAAAAAAAAAAAATTCTTAACCTTGAAGGGGTCATTAATAGGTATTATTGTGAGAAATTTAATCGCAATAGAACGAATAGTTTGTTAGCAAGAGGGCAGAGAATATAGGGGCAGATGGACTTAGCAAAAGTATAAGGGATATTTGTGGACTGCAGAACCCTAAAATCCTAATAAAATACTAAAACTACTCATAAAAATGATCTAAGTAGACAAGTAAGAAACGAGCTAAAAGATACGTCTCCTGCATGGTGAACCGTGAACGCGAGTGGTAACGAGCAGACCGCGGATCAAACTCACCCTGATGACGATTCTAGATAAATCAAAACAGTATCGAAAATAATAAAACTAATAAAAACGTGAGTAAAACTCGGGTTTATTAAAATGATCTAGGTAGGTTTGTAATTGTATTTGGTGAAACTATACAAAATGTTGTGCGAGTTAAAACTCCGTATGTCCGCATAGAGTGTTGGTAATCTGTTTTTATTGTCGCACCGCTAATGGCTACCATTTTTACACGCGGTTTTGTAATAACTATAAAATTAATATTTATATGTGCAAATATCACGCGCGACCGTAATCTACCGGTTATGCAATCCTCTGCTGAAATTAAGGTGAGAATTGTATACAAAGCAATAACAAGCCAACTGTAGAAATTATTACTAGAGTATGAACAGTCAGCATAATATGCAGTGAACATCAAAAGTCATTGAAAACCTGAAATTACTTTTATATATGAAAAAAAAGATCTTAAAAATTCTAAGTTTCAGTTATATTTAACTGAATATTAAGTCGATGCAAATCAGCAGCAACCCTTCAGCAATTAAACTTTTGTATGGAAAAAAAAAACAGTTTTTTTTTACCGCTATTTGGTGGCTATCGGCTCGCTAATTGAAGATATAATCGTTATAAACGATATATATGTTATGTATTTTCAAAACCCTGCCTCCTCGTTTCAAACAATTTATTTTAATTAGTAGTTTTATAATTTAATTACACTTGCAGCTTACACTAAAGTGGAAAAAACATAACCAGTTACTTTTTACTTTTTCCTTACTATACTTTTTTTCAGAATCCCTTATTTAAATGTTTTCTGATAAAAAAAACGTGTGCGTCTCTGGACGCCCGACAGAAGTGATAGCTTAAACAAATCTAACTAGCGCTGTGGGTTAGAGTGAGAGAGGAGGAGCCTACCTACCGCTGCCGTATGCGTGAGAGAAATGGAAGCCCGACAGACTGGCGCCGTAACTACATAGAGAAGCAGTTAACCCTCCTATAAGAATTTATCTCTTCAAAAATAGCGATTTTTACGCCGTCAATACGCGTCTAGATAATTTGATCAGGGAGTCGCCTTAACTGGACGACCTCTGTGGCGCAGTTGGGCAAGATCCGGCTGAGAAGCAGAAGGTTGCGGGTTCGATTCCCGCCGCAAGACAAATATTTGTATGATCTGCAAGTATTTGTTTCTGGTCTGGATGTTGTCATATTATACATATGTATGTATTAACAAAAAAGTATATAAGTAGTGTATCAGTCACGCGGTACCCATAACACAAGCTCTGCTTACCTTGGCCAGATGATGCTGTGTAAAATTTCCGGCAATATTTATATATATTTTTTTTTTTATAACTGCTGTGCTTAATGTAGATATGTGCCAATAATAATGTTTGGACTCGTTTTCGAATAACCATCTCAGATATCTTAGTTATAGAGGTTTAAGGTGTATGCCAAGCCAGGGGATCCTAAGCTAGAGCAAGTTCGTTTGCTCTAGACTTAATAAGATAATATACAAAATTCGTCTGTCGCGTATAACTTTTATGGATTTTTTGATACAATGAATTACTATCAGTGTCAATTTGCAACAGGAGATCTGGTAGGGCATTTTTGATGATTATATACATATTTAAATAACAGTTTTTAATTAAGATTTTTGCCTTCGATTTTTTTTCAGTGTTAATCAACACCAAATGTCGTCTGAAACACGTCAACCACACGTCTAATTACTAGGTATATAGACGTGTAATGTATTTACAAAAATAATTACAGAAAAGTACAGAATAATATACAACACTATAATATACACGTGAAAAAGTTGAGCTATCTAAGGACCGTCTATGAAGCTCAACTGTTCCAGATCACTGCCAGAGGGTAGCGTTCCCAAGACACTGGCGGCGCGGCCACCACTGTCTGAATGGCAATGCTACTACGCTTAGCCAGATAGGAGCCAGCTATTGGGTCACGCACGCAATGTATCTACCAGACGCGGTGAGATTAATGAGAAAACGCGGTGGGCTCCTATTCCCCACGGGCCCATGGTCTCAACTCCAATAGGCTGAAATATGTAGGCCTTATCAAGACCGGCATATTTGCGACTTTTGAGGTCCTCGGCTCATTCAGTCGCCGGTAATTAAATAATGATCAAGAAAAAGATCGTTAAGTTCGTACATTTCAATATTTTAGTACATAAGTCTAACAAACCTAAAGAATCAAGGAAATTTTCCAATTGTTTAATTACTGGAAGCGGTTTTGGCAATACACGATGTTGTCATTTATATTTGGCCGAGCGAAGCGAGTGTCTCCGTTTCAGCTAGATAAAAATGTTTCGTATGTCTGTCTGTCTGGATGTTCTCCTCTACAGGTCGCATTTCTCAACCGATTCTCTTGAAATTTTGTGAGCAGGTTCTATAACTATATATAATTTATTATTATGTCGATTCAGTTTTTGCTTATTTACAATATATATATGTATACGTAAACGTAAAAAAGTTATATTTCAGTCATTTCGAAAAATATTCGCGAGGTCTACAGCTCATAGAGCCACTAGTACAATTCGCTTCACAAGACTAGTCTTTATGTAAACTTTAAATTTCTTAATAGGTAGTTAAGACAGCTACTTTTGCTCGTCTATAACCCACCTACAGACGTTAATAAGGTTATAGCAGAAAAAGTTCAGCTTACAAGTGTATTTGACAGCAATGACCGCGCAATCCAAGCTTTACTATCAAAAAGTCGCTTCCAATTGCTTCCAATGAAGATTAATTAGTGGAACAAGGCCAGAGCATTAAATACCTAGAATTCTTTAAATTCACCTGCTAAACTTAAGGCGCTATCAGAAGTACCTAAACATAACTCATAGTCTGCTTCTTCTTACCGTGTCACTTCTTTTAAAGCAGTGTAGTGTAAGGATTAAAGTGAGCTTCAGAGGCTTCAGAGGTTCTAGGACATGCCTGGATTCATCACGATATTTTCCATCGTTTGGGAGTCTGGTCTAAATCCACTATGACAAAAATTTCCTGGATGATTCGGTTTTCTCGCTTGGACTTGCGGTGTTTTTAGAATTTCATACGTCAAACGGAATAATTGAACTCTATAGGATTTCATATAAAGCTGTAAAATAATAACAGCCCAAATAAGGTCAAATTCTTTTTGTTTTATTTCTAACTCGGCCGTAAATGAAAACTCGTACTTTCCGTTGACATAGAATTTTTAACTTATGTAAGAAGCAAGTACTCACAGCCCAAGTAAAAGAAAAATCCGAAAACCGTTCGTTTGTCACATCATGCGGTTTTAAGTGATATTTAACCATATAAACAATTAAAGTTTTAATTTTAAAGTTTAATGTTTTTTTAAGGTATTAGTTTTATTGTTTACTAATTAAGAGTACCTGATGGCAAAAATACATGATACTGAAAAAAAAATAGCGTTAATCATAGTAATAATACAAGAAATAAAGAAAAACTCGCTGTTCCAACAGTAAAGCCCCGGATACACTAGGGAACATTTTGTCCCGCAATACGACGCGCAACACTCAATATACGTGACGCTGCAACGTTGCATAGTTTCCGGCAACATGCCCCGCAACATTCTACGTGACGCGGGGCATGTTGCTTGCTCCCGCTTCGAGAGCGAGCGCACGTGTCCCGCGTCAGTGTCGCGCCATTTGTCACCGAGTATAGTCGCGTACGCAACGTACCTCTTAAAATGTCTGTAGTGTGGGGAAATGATACCGTGCTTTCACTTCTGGAGCTTTACGAAAGTCGTGGATTATTGTGGGATACTTCACATCGTGATTATCGAAATAAAATAAAGAAAAATGACGCGTGGGAGGATATTGCCAAGGCGCTTAAAATGCCTAGAAAAGAAACAGAAACCAAAATTCATACCCTGCGTTCGCAATTTGTCCTAGAAAGGAAGAAAGTGAAATCTGATATGAGGACTAATAGCGTTCCGTACTATTGTATCCTGTTTGGAAATGGAAGGTCCGATCATTTGAAATAAAGTTTCAAAATCAGATGATGACATTCGAGTAAAATTCAGAAACGATCCGTCAGACATTTCCAAAGTGATCTCCGGATCACTTAGAATATTAACTCTTCTTTCTCTTTGTAGTATGAAATTCCGCATTCACCACCTTCTCTTTCTCTTACGTTTCAACACACTCGATATAATTACTATGTACGCAGCACTATAGCCTCGGGCGACATTTCTATTAACATTGACTAGTGTGGCCTACACAATGTTCCGCGACATTTACCTCGGCACGTTCTACGTAGTTGTTGAGGAACATGTTCCGCAACATGTTGCTCCATTTGCCCCCTAGTGTATCCGGGGCTTTAAGCTTGCTAAAGTTAATAAATCTTTATCGGGCAAAGTGTGGGCTTATATAACGAGGTCCCAAGCGACATGTTAGATTTGTCGATTGGCAAATTTTCAAACATAATAAAACAGAAACTGTTTTACATAAAAGCATATTATAAAATAACATATTACTTAGATGACTAAAAAGCTTGGGATTAATCTGCTCCAATTCGACTCGGCATCCGTAACAAAATTAGCAAGGATCATACTAAAAATGTTAATACTAGACGAGTTTCTTGTCGGATTCTTCTTGAACTGGGGTTAGGAGGAACCAGCACCTAGATCCACTAGCATGTAAGAAGACGATTCAATGTGGTCCTTGTGATTTTATTAAATACAAAATGTTTAAACTTTGCTTAAAAAAATTGTAGACCTTATTCTCAGGAGCGACTTTCACATTTGATTGATTTAGTTTGTCTGGCCTCGCAATATTATTTTTCCTACATATTGGTACAAAACTGCTACAGTACCATTAGAATATGAAGGTAAATTTCACCACCATCTATAAGGTTATAATAGCTCAGGTGGGAAATCGGGCGGTCGCGAAACCAGAAGACCTTGGTTCGAGTTCAGATTATTAAAAAAATACAGAGCAAAGATTGGTCATCCAGGTTCTGTTTCATTATTCAAGAATGTTTATGTGAAATTGGAACACATATAGGTTGCTTAGCTGATATTGATTCCAAATTCGTTCGATAGACTGTGAAAAGTAGGTCATTCGATAGAAGTTAAGTCAATTTCCTTTTACTGCCTTTTTATAATCTCTCAAATGGCTATAAAAGGTATCAGAAAGTTTAACCCTACTAAGTATATACCAACTTGAAAAGTTATCAAAGAATAAGCTATAAAATTTTGTGCACAGTGGCAATTGATGTGTTATCATCACTCTATTATCTTCCACCTAGTGTTAAGTTAATGCTAGGTTTGCGAGAATGCGAGAATAAGCTGTTTTTTCCATGTTTCGTATAAACAAAGTAAAAATAAATTTTCTCTACGTAAAATTCGAAAAGGAAAATGAGTTAGTTTACTATTTTGATAAAAACTGAGCGCACAGAGATGAAAGGAAATATTTTCTGAGGCCTCCTTTTGAGTACTTTGATTCATTAAACAGTTTTTCTTAAAAGGCAATATTTATATAAACAAATTAATTAGTCGACCAACAAGAAACCGCCACAGCTTATAATGAAATAGTTGGATCATTACAACTAAACTTGTGCTTCGAAGAAAAATATGAGGAAGACACCCGGTAAGAACGAAGTTGTAAATAATAAAAATGGTTAACGTCAACATTCTGGTGACTATCTATATATTATATATGTATATATAATTAATTAATCTTAATAAATCTATATATATAAAAATGAATCCCTATTTTCCTTGGTCACGGCATCACGCGTGTACGTCTAGAACGATTTCACCAATGTTTTTTTATTGAGTTTGTTATAGTCAAGAGAAGGTTCCTAAGAAAGAAAAAATTAAGAATGGTGGGTTTAAAATTAGAAAATTTAAGAAAGCTTAACGACGATAGTAACTTTTCAAATGTAACCTTAGCGCTTTTGACAATATACACTTTCCTAATGTAACCTTATAGCGTTTGACATAACTACCAGTCGTTTGACAGTGATAGATTATACCAATTTGAATTCAATATTCATAGTTAAGACAGGACAACGTCTGTCAGGTCAGCTAGCTAGTTTATTATAAAAAAAAACCGGCTAAGTGCGAGTAGAACACGCTCCGCGGGTTCCGTACAAACCTGTAGGTATATAAGTAAAAGTTCACCCATCACGACATAGTTGGATATTGTAACTAAAAATTTACGGTGTTCCAATTTTTCCTTTATCTGTGCTATAAGACAATGCTTCATGCCAAATTTCAAGATTAAAGGGACAGTAGACCTGAGTATTTAATATTTGATTCTACGCGTTCCTGAGAAAAAGGGTCTTGACAGACAGACGAACGGACGGACGGACGGACAACAAAGTGATCCTATAAGGGTTTCGTTTTTTCCTTTCGAGGTACGGAACCCTAAAATAAACTATAGTTATTATAACCAACTAGCTATTGCTCGTGACTTCGTCCGCGTGAATATCAGTTATCGCGGTTGGATCGATATTATTACTATGTCCTTCCTTGAGGTTTAAGCTTACTCTAAACAAAATTTCGTCAAAATCGATTCAGTAGTTTACCCGTGAAAGGGTTACAGACAGAACGGCAGAATTACTTCAGCGCGCGTGAGTGAACCCGAACATACCTATTTTGTTGCGTAGTTGTTTTAAAATTATGATACATATCTCCTAAGATGTTGATTCAAATCAAGTGATGTCAAGGACAATTTTGTTCACAATAAAATACTTGTGATTAATAACATATATTTGTTTGGAAAAGGATTAAGGAAAATAATATTATGTTGGTAAAACTCCTTCCTTCGCATTTCGAACAAATTTGATTACCATAAAAGAAGGTTATAGTGAGTCAATCTTTAAAGATAGACATGCTGTTGCAGACTTTTATTAGAACTTTTAATGAAAAACAAAAACATACATATTTTTTGCGTTACTTAAACCGTTTACGCTGCGTACGCAACGGAAGCTCTCAAAAGGAATTCTATTCCTTTTGAGAATTCTATTCCTATTGAGAATTCTATTCCTATTTTCAATTCTTATTAATAGTAGTAGTTTTTAAATTCAAACTGAGATTAGCGCGTTCAACCAAACAAACAAACTTTTCAGCTTTATAACATTAGTACAGATTATATAGTACAATTAGTCGTAGGACTTAAGGTTCAAACTCAATCGCTCAGCTAATGTGAGCATTAACATGTGTGCGAAATTAGTCGACAGTTTGTACTCGTGGTCATAGTTTAGATTTTAAATTTGGAAATTTGTGTATATATCTTACAGATTTTTCGACACCCTCATTCGCCACTTTTAACGTGTGATTAAGAATTTAGCTTAATACTTAGTTTAGGAATAGATTTACCAATATTTATTATCTTATCCTACTTGACTGGGCTGTCAGCTTAGTTGGGAGTAGCTCTGCCTTCTGCGCTGTAGGTTGAGGGTTGGACTCCCTCCCAGGATAAATATTTGTGTGAAGAAAATAGGTGTTTGCTCTGTGTCTGGGTGTTAGAAAGTATAATAAGTATGTATTTAAAAATATATAAGTATTCCATCAGTCATCTAGTCACCATAATACAAGCTATGCTAAGTTTGGGACTAGAGGGTGTTGTGTGCATTGTCCTGCAATATTTATTTATGATTTATTGTTATTAATAATATATATGAATGGAGTGGATGTTTGTTTGTTGCTCAATCAATATACATAATTTATATTTATATATATATAAACTCATTCATATATATTGTGACCTGGAATATACATATACTAGGCTACTTTTATCTATGGTTCAGACAAAGTCAAAACATTTTTTATTCAATAAAATCACAAAGACCATTTCTTACCTGCTAGTAAATCTAGTCACAGGTTCCTCCTAGCCCCAGTTCAAGAAGAATCCGTCAAGAAATTCATCTGGTTTCAACACTTTTCTGTATAATCCTTTTCTGAATTTTGTTACGGATGCCGAGTCGAGTTGGAGCAGATTACACGGGGAAACCCGCGGGCAGAAGCCAGTTTATTTATAACAGGTCAGTATTTTTGAAATCTGAACCTAATCTACCTTGTGATTTCGTTATTTTGATGAAGTACATATTTTATATTTAAAAAGACCCTGTTTGGACTGAAGTCTTTTAGAATTATTTAAAGAAACGGGTGTGGCATTGCGAGAGCAGAATACATTTTGGCCGAAAATAGGTAAATATTTGACGATTAATGCTTGCGAAAACCCGGAACGGAATTTATGCGGCCGCATTACTTTGAATTATTCCAGCAACTTGCATTTTTAAAGGCTTTTGTTATGGTTTTTGAGCTCTATCATCTCTAAAGTTGAAGAGTCTCTAGAAGTGGACTTAGTCTACTTAAAAAATATTATAAATAAATCTTGCCCAGTAAATCCTATTTTCAGAAATTTATACCGATTGATAGTATTCTAAATAAGAATTTATGAAATGTCTCTTATTATTTAAGACAAAATATGCTGTAGTTCACTACACGTTATCCTCGGATGAAATATGTCTGTCCTTGCTACTGTCTTACCATCCTTGTACGGTACAGTATAGGAACTTCAAGGAACGGAACGTTCAACTTAATTTGACGGATGCGCAAAATAGTATTCTCATTTTTGGTTTCTAGGGCTGAACCCAACAATAATAGTAAAGCTGCGGTTAAATTGCTACGGGATGCTGAGGGGTGGTGACTCCGAAGAGATTTAAATGACCGAACCTATTGAGTTTTATTGTTTTATTGTTTCCACCAATGATCGATAATTATCGCAGAGTAAGGCAAAGCAAGTTAAAGTTCATTGTACATGTCTGCGTTAGCTCATGCAAGGTTAATAAAGTTCAAATTAGGATGACGAGCGCTCTATCGGTATAATTGGTTTAATAAAAAACAAAATATAGTTTCTTATATGTTCGTTATATATTTGTTAATAGCGGGTTAAGCCACGTCCTTTTACTCCTTCCAATATTGCTGTTGGAAGTTTAATATCAATATTGTGCATGTAACAGGACCTGAATAAGACCGCAATTTAAGACTTATTTATCTATTGAATATAAGTCTTTCTGTGTAAACAACTCGGAACTACTTTGAATTTCAACATAATTTATTACATCTATCAATCACCTATTCATCCGTCATTCCTAAGCTTATGGATCGGACATTGTTAACTTTACACGCAATGGTATACCGGAAAGTTTACCGTTACATGTAAACAAACCAAAACGTGTACCTATATGATAAAACGCTACAGTTAGTTACCTACTACATCGACATTACCTTTTCACATCCTACGCACGTGACAGAATAAATGGAAAGCGTTCTCTGGGGTTAATGGTAATAATGGGTGTACCCCAAGGATCAATACTCGGGCCATTCTTGTTTTTAATTTATTGATGTGTTTTTTTTTCATAAATCAGTCGACAGACCTAGGCTCGCAAATGTTTGTAAATATGTGCTAAATATGTTTAAACAAAACGGTGTTTTAAAGCTTATAATATAAAATCGAATTATTTCGATAACAATCAAGCTTGGGATGAATATGCTCCAACTCAACTCAGCGTAACAAAATATGCAAATATCATACAGAACGCTTTCTGACCAGACGAGTTTCTTGCCGGATTCAGCACCTAGACTACGACGTTACGGGCTGCAAGGGTGCGGCGCGGTGTAACCTCGGCTGACGTTGGCCGTCGTTTTTATGTAAATGAAAGGCAATCAAGGCATAATAGATAGGTATTTTTTAAAGCTAGACAATTATGCCATGAACGCAACTGAAAGTATGTCTGGACTAGATCTGGTTTAACTTTTGTCCGGCAGGAACAGGGTAAAACGGCTTATCTTGTAACAAACCTGGAGAACTTAAATGGTATTTTTGGTATCGATTAAGTTAGTCACTCAGATAATCTGCTTAATAATAATATTCATAATATTACCTTGCACATGTCTCTTGTCTTTCAAACACTATTATTTGCCGCTTATTGTCTATTATAATATTTATTTGTATAATTATTTTCCCTTTACTATGGTATGTTTTTGCTATTGTTATAGTGAAATGCTCTTTTTTTAATCGATGTACACGTGTTGTGGGTCATTGTAGAATTGTGTGGCTTTTTTAATGCAGGCTCTTTAAACACCAAACATGATGAGCTCATATCTGCATTAGAGCTACACCCCCGATGTACTAGCTATTAACGAGACCTGGCTGAGGAGTGGAGAGGAGGAGCGAGCGCCTACTATTCCTGGCTACCGGCTTCGCCACTCACCTCGACTCATGCCACGTTCTGACTCGGTTCGCTCAAGAGGTGGAGGGGTGGGTTTTTATGTTCGCAAAAATCAGAAAATCCGCATACGCTCACATCCGATCAGCCCTTCTGTCGACCAAATGTGGATCTCGATGTCGGCAAATAGTTCAAAACTTGTCATAGGCTCTGCTTATTCTTCTTGCCGTCCTTGGCAAAATTCTTATACCTTTCTTGACGCCATTACTGACTCTATATCTTCCTTTACATGTTATGATTATTTGGTTCTTCTCGGCGATTTCAATATAAATATGTTGGTTACTGATCACAGTGATAAAAATAAGTTAAATGGATTCCTGAGCAATACCAATTTAGTTCAGCATGTTTCTGAGCCTACGCATTTCACTGACCATAGTGCAAAACTGATTGACGTAGTGTACACTGATGCTCCTGTGAGACAAATTCATGTAAGTTATATTCCTGACCTTGTCGCTCATGCTTTTATCACTGCTGAACTGAATTTGAAAAAACCAAAACAAATAAAATCTTATGCCATATACAGACCCTTGAAGGATATTTTGAAGGTTTTTTTCAGTAAAGACTTGGAGAGTATTGACTGGAACTATATAACAACTCTTGAAGATATTCTTACGAAAACAGTCCCATCCTTGGATTACTGATACCTTGAAGCAGATGATGCAGCTCAGAGATGATGCACATGCTCGGCATCGGACCTCTGGGAAGGAGACTCATAAAAATTATTATAAAGATTTGAAAAAAACTGTGTCTAATGCTTTACAAGCTGATCGTCGTGCCTATTTTGACAAGTATATAAACGCCAATTTAAAAAACCCTGCAAGTTTGTGGAAAAATTTGACACACAGTATCTTCCCCCTAGACAAATGTACTGAACTACCCAATCACCTGAATGACCCAGAAACCATAAATGATAATTTTCTGAACGTTCCTGGTTCTAATAATATAGATATATCTAATTTAACATTTTACGAACACAATAGGTTCTGTGATGGCTCGTTACAATTAAAAACTATTTCGCCTGATAAGGTCTATAAAGCTCTCCATTTACTGAAATCGAGAGCTCAGGGATTCGATGATATAAATCTAGACATGATTTTGTTGACTCTCCCATACTCTTTAGAAGCAATAACTCACATTATAAACTTCTATATCTCTACGTCCACCTTCCCTGACCTCTGGAAAATAGCAGTTATCAAGCCTGTTCCCAAAATAGCGAATCCAGGTAATTTTAAAGATCTTCGACCAATCAGCAGACTACCTTGTCTCTCTAAAGTCTTGGAAAGAATAGTCCATGATCAGGTCTCTTCACTATGTAGAATTAAACAATATTCTTCCAAAAGTTCAATCTGGTTTCAGAAAGGTTCACAGCACTGCTACTGCTTTACTTGATGTCACTGATAATATTCTTGCTGCACAGGATCAGGGCATGGGTACTTTACTGGTACTTTTGGATTATTCTCGAGCCTTTGACAGTATAAACATAACCATTCTTATTTCGAAGTTACTATGGATTTGATAGTAATACTACAAATTGGTTTGATAGTTATCTCCGGAATCGTTCGCAGCTTGTAGAAATCTCAAAGCCTGATGGAGAAAACGTTCTATCTTCATCTCGTTTTGTTCCTTGAGGCGTTCCTCAGGGCTCTACATTGGGACCTTTGTTGTTCGTAATATACTGCTCCGACATTGTAAAATATATTCATCACTATCAGTGTCACATATATGCAGATGATCTGCAACTCTATACATCTTTTCTTCCGAAGGATGCATCGCAAGCATTGGATAAACTAAATGAAGACTATTGCTATCTGGTCAACTAATAATTGTCTGGTTTTAAATCCTGCGAAGTCAAAGTATATGATACTAGGATCAAGGAAGCAAATTGATAACATTAAACTCAAGACACCTCTGGTGAGCATTTTAGGGGAACCCATTGTTTGCACAAATGAATCTCGCAATCTTAGAGTAATAATGGATAGTGAGTTGCGGTTTGAAAAGCATATCACTGATTGTGTTAGGAGTTGTTTCTTTCGGTTAAAAGTTTTGTACCGTATTCGCAACTGTTTGAGCGTTGATCTCCGTGTCAATCTCTCTGAAGCTCTTGTCCTTTCCAAATTGAATTATGCTGATACTGTTTATGGCCCCAGACTATTTTCAAGAACCGAGAAATTGATACAACGCGTCCAAAACGCTTGTGCCAGGTTTTGTTTTAATATTCTGCCTAGAGCACATGTAACACCTTATGTTAACAATGCCAAGCTGCTTAAGATGTCTTGGAGAAGGTATCTTCCCTTGCTATACTTTTGTTTGGGGTGATCAAGAGTAGAAATCCTGAGTATCTTTTCAACAAAATGCGCTGGCTCCAGGATGATAGTAGGAACAAAACTAGAGCATGTTCTGTTTTACTAACAACATCGTTACATGGCTCTGCTGCATTTAGAGGTAGTTTCTGCTACGCTGCCACAAAGTGTTGGAATGACATACCACCACCATTTAAAAATATATTGAATGTTAATCTTTTTAAACTTAAATTAAAGGAACATTTTTTTCCATACCAATAGACCAGCCCTGGCATAGGGGAAGCTAGTTTTTGCAACTGTCCTCTTAGTTTGTTCTGTAATGTAAGTAAAATACTAATCTTATTACTACTGTTGTTTTTTATTTTTGTTTTGAGTTTGTGTTCATATTTTAAGTACCTATTAATTTGTATTGTGTGCTTTTTGATGTTGTATCTTGTTGAGTTAATGTATCTTGTGAAGTTTGTTTTATATTTTAAGTTACTTTTATAAAAAATGATTGCAAGCCCTGATCGGGTCAAGATGTCCGTCAAGTCAACACTGGCCTCAGCGGAAGACCAGTGCTGTCACATGGCAACATGCGGCAGCATTATGCTGAGCTGAGTAACATTTCGCCACCACAGTTCATTATTGTTATTATTATTGTAAGTTTTGTTTTGTAAACTTCCTATTCCTTATTTTTTCTATTGTATTTTGAGTGGTGGACTGAATAAATGCTTTCGATCTTTCTTTTTTTATAGAATCACCTAGCATGTAAGATATTAAGAATTTGCTTTTGTGATTTTATTAAAAATATTTTATATACAATTTGTAGATTTTTATTCGTATTATTAGTGACCGGTGTATTCAACCGGTATACATTACCAACCCAGAGCAGGAGAGTAATTACGTAAACGTCGGCCACCTTTAGACACCTACAGGCTAAAATGCAATATAGCAGGTGGTAATTCGCTGGGCTAGGCAAGCCTAGGTTCTATTTTTCCAGCAATGGCCAAATGAACAGAGTAACAGTTATAAATGTAAATTTTTAAAATATTTGACATTATACATTTTGATAAACACTCTTGACAAAAAAATACGTGAGTAAACAGATATTATTTTGTCGATGTCAAAGCACCGACACTGAACCGTGAGTACGAACTGTGAACGCGAGCAGCAACGAGCGGACCGCGGATCAAACTCACACTGGTAAAGATTCTCTTGATGAAAGGAAACAGTGTCGATGCCTCCATTGACAAAATAATAAGTGAGTGAGACTGGTGTTTATTAAAATGATACAACTCATTAATGTTTTAAGAGTGAAATATTCGGAGAATTGACATTTTGTTCGTTTATTAAATTGTTGTTACTTGAGTGTTCAATCACAAACACGTCAATCACACGTTAATTTAAATGTAATGTTTACAACATTACATTTAAATAAAAAAAATTAAAAAATACTCTATTTCAAAGTGTTGGAAACAAAATTAGGTAATTCGTATATTGTGTTATTTATTTAGTCACGATTTACGTAATCTGGGGTCCACTCATGTAAACCTTTGTGTGAATGGCTAACAAGATGAGTAAACTTCAGATAGATAATTGATTCAGGCGTGACTTTGCGGAAATCCATTACAAAACATTAAATAGATGGACATATATTTAGTACTATTCCGCCAATCTATTCCCAATGAGTAAGACACGATGCGAACGCTGGACTAACGTTTGTCGAAGCACCAAGTCTGCAGAGCAGAGTGGTTTTTCGTCAAAGTGCGGAGCGAGTCAAGTGTTCCTGAAGATGCCTAGTGAAGGCGAAACACGTGTTGAATTTCTGTTTGAGGTATTTTCTTGTTGATGTGTGGATTGGGTACTACGTGCACCTTTTACTAACGCTTTGCATGGCTTTTTCAGTTGCAGGCGGGAGGGCATGGGTCGTCTGCATCGTGTCTAACTCATTAGGAATAGATTTGCAAAATAGTACTTAATATTTTTCTGTCTATTAATTGTTTTAAAACATCAGATTATTCTTATATATGTACCAGCAAGAAAGCTTACTATCCACTGATAATAAATGATAAACCATATCATAACGCTTGCAATACCCGAAGGAATCATAACACGCGCGTTGACGCCATTGACTTGAGGATCAGTAAAGCTATAGCAAGTTCAATAGAACTAAACAACAATGACGTTATTTTTTATGACATAAGAATGATATATCTTTTTGAATTATCCAAATCGGACCATTACTTACGAAGATATTAAGAAATAGACATTATGCCATTACTGCCAGTAAAATCAATTTACGCGGGTGCGTGTGACGTCACTGGGACAGTCCGAGCCGAGGCCCTGTTACTTCACAATTCGATAACTGGCAGGGACCGTCCCTGTGGCGTCACAGCTACCGCGGCGGCCACTCAGTGAACTTCGCTAGTAATTTCGTCATAACTTCATAAATTATTGTCGTAGTACAAACATTTTTGCTATGTATGTTTAGGATTTCTTAGTTCTTTAAATCTACATTCTCAACTTAAAACTTTACAGATCGTCATTACCTATGTCTTTGGCTCCAATGCCTTTCGAACGTAATGATGCAAACACAGTAATGATTGCATATTACTGCTTGGAGGTAGAATATCTGGCACTGTGCTGGTACCCACCATGACAGATACTGTAGAGTCCTACCACAAGGTAAAGTTTCAGAGGTATTTAGTATACTTTTCGGTCATCAAAACTAGATTTCTTTTTGATAAACACGAGTTTTACTTACGCACCATTTTGTGAACAACAAACTGAGAACGCGAGCGCTTACGAGCAGACAGCGGATCAAACTCACCCTGATGAAGATTCTCTATATGAATTGAAATAGTATCGGTGCCTCTATCGACAAAATGATACGTGAGTAAAGTATATTAAATTGTAAAAAAAACAAAATATAATAATAATTTGGTAGGTAGGTAATTCAAAAATAAAACGATGTTAATATCCGTCATAAAAACCATCAATTTATTTACACTTTGCATTAATTATTTACATATTTACAGATAATTGAACAGTATGTACATAATCGGAATCAGCAAAAACAAGTCGAGATATGTCAATATAAACTCTATGCATAACGATTCACGCAACATAATCGTGTGAAAAGAAAGCGATACGACTGGGTCCCATTATTTCTGGTCCATTAATAACGATATTGCATTGAAAACAAACAATCTAAATTAATTTTCAAAATAACTGTAAAACAAAATCTTTACTATGGTGGTCAGGCACGAATGACTGACCACTGGCATCCTACTTTCGATTTTAGTAGACTCGACCCTATTAATCAAAGATGCCTACAGACAGCTTAAGGATTGATCTAAGGGATAGGTAATCCCATAACCAATTTGATAGACACTCATGTATATACATTGGTCTTGAGTCTTTTGTTTCGTTTGACTAACTAAAACTTCGTTCGAACGAGCGTTTGCACCAAAGTCTGAATTGGAATAAAATTTTAATGATATTTCTTAAGTTTACTAATTTGACGTGTGATTGACGTTGTTTAACTCATTTATAATTATGTTGTATAAAATAATATTTTTCTATTTATTATTTTTTAGAAAATATATTTATATTCACCATTAAAAATTACCAATTACCAATGGTATTTGGTGAATATTGATGTTAAATAAATCTGCGGAAAATCCTAAGAAAAACATCATCATTTAACAAAATTTAAAAATTTAATAAAACATCATGTCAATTAAATTTGATATATAACTGTCATTTAAAAATGTTACTCGTTTTAAATCCTTGGTGCAAACAGAATAAGACCGTTAATATATTATGAAATTTTTGTTAGTCTAGCGTAACAACAAAATCAGAGCCGTTAACAAAGTTACAAAGTATTGAATTCAATGCAATATTTAACGCGTTGGAAAGTTGAATAAATGCAATACAGTTTACAATAAGCGTAGTACGATAACATTTTATTTAATTATAAATAAATATCTAATTATAAATCATTAATAATTATATCATTTTTAACACATTTTTATCTCGTTAATTATATAGTTCATCTATAATAGTGTTTCTAGTTTCAATTTTGTATATGTAAAAAAAACCGTCTGATACCACTTAAACTCCATGTCACCCTTAATGCCTTTCCACACGCTCCGGTTTTCGTGAGTCATTGCCGGTTATAAATTTTACCTAACAGTGTTGTTTTGACTCAAGATTTCGCCAGAATACCAGGACCTACTCTAGCCACACGAGCTTTATAATAATTGAATATTAGTGGACAATCTAGCCCCAAATTAAGCATAGTATATAATATGGAAACAGAACAAACATAATAATGTTCATCACACAAATGTTTGTCTTGGGTGTGAATCAATCCTACACTCAGCAGCGCTGAAGGCAGAGCTACTACTGAACTGAGGCCAGCCAATAACGGAAAAAGTGGAGATCAGAAAAATTTACTTCTTTTTTATGCCTATTGCTACCTCCCAGTGATAAGGCAGTTAATATATTAGCATAATTTGCTAAATCGAAGCTTTTTACTGTGCCACACAGGTATAGTATACTCTGTCTTCTAGACTTTAACTTCTCCTGTATTCGTTTGCCTTTACTGTTCATGTGTACTTGAGTAATAAATCAATGAGTGTATACAACGTGGAGCCACATGATGAAATAATGGCGACATTAAATGTACACTCGGATTAAACTACTTATCAGTAATCATAAAATAAATAACTTCATAATAGAGATCCATAATTGAAAATTCAAAAATCCTATTGATACAATAAAAAACAGTATAGGAAATCGGATAAGTAGTTTCATTGAATGTTGCCATTGTAGCTTCACTTCGTATATTTTTATCTCTTTTTCACATTATTAGGTCATGTGTCGCTAAACTATGTTCTATCCTTGTCATTCTTTTTTTATAAAATGTCTTTGAAAAAAGATGGCAACATATTTTGACGCCACATAGGATTATAAGTAAACCGTTATTTGTCTAACCGGCGAAATGCCAACCGGATAATATGCTACAGACTACCGGACACTGATTATCCGGAAACCGGAGAGTGTGAAAAGGGATTTACTGAATAGAAATTAATGACATTAAATGTTTACATACCAATATAATTTTCAATACTATTTACACAATCATAATATTTATGATCAAACATCTAAATATCAGTCTGCAGTGTAAAATTTACCTACTTACATTACATTGACTTTTAGGTATAATTTGCTATGTTGGTTCTTCGAGTTTATCCGTTAGGGGGGTGTCTGCATTTAGTGACGAGGTTGATGACGTGGCTAGTGACGTCATCGGTAGGTCGTCGTCGACTGATAATTGGGAGTACTGCGTTTTTGGATATAGGGTATGTTTTCGCCTTGTTTTTAACTGTGGAGAGAAAATACAAACTTAGATTTTAAAAAAACATACATAATTATGATTGTAATCCCGGAGCTTGGTATACACTCTCTCAGATCTTTAGATGTATTACTATGTGGATACTATGTGGAGATCTGAGTGGGTAGTCAGAGGCACGTCCAAACGTTATAGTGTCTGTTTCCTCAAGTCAGTTTCTTTCACCGTTTGAAAACACTGATATTTATGGTAAGGGAAAATCCATTGGTGCACGGTCAGGTTCTAACCCACCATCTCAAGATAAGAAGGCAGGGATGCTTCCACTACACCACCTGCGCTCTCCATATCCATAGGAATATGGTTTTATTCAGATATGAATTCGACAAAACATGTAAAATCAATCACCATAAAATATCTGTAAAAATTATTAGTAAGTACTTCAAGATATTTCATTTTTTTCTTAACCTATTTCGTTCCACTGCTTGAATAAAGCTCTCCACTAAATCCTTCTAACTAGTTCTATCCTTCAAGTTCGCCCACCATCCTCTCTCAAAGGTATCAAGACCGCGACGCTGTGCGTTAGGCTGGGTATATAGAATTTATATTATCGGATATATCCCACTAACATTATAAATCTTTTAATCTAGTTAAATCGCGAAATATTTATAGAAATCCCAAAACGCAACGATAACGCGTTAAACATTTCTGTGGTGCCATATAGTGATATATTAATTCGTCAAAGAACCAAGGTCACTTAATGCCGCAGAATCGATGGCTGTTGACAGATTTGTTCTTGGGTGTAAGCCGCGTATCGGTAAATTAGTGTAGAGCATCCTGTAGCTAGGTGGGGCAATGATTCGAAAAGCAGTGGGCAGGGTTCGGAGGAGATCTGAAGATCGAGTTCAGTGGCGTGGGAGAGGTCTATGTCTAGCAGTAGGCTAACACGGGCTGATGATGGTGAATTTTAGTTTTATCAGAACAGAAAATCTCCTAAATAAATAAAATAATGTTTGTAGTGAAATTTACCTAAGTGCACGAAGGAGCCTCTGAGGTGCACTTTAATCCTTTCACCACACTGGTTAGAAATAAGTAGTGTCATGATAAGAAGAAGTATAATTTAAAGGTATACCTTAACAGCAACCCCAATGGCCACCACAGCTAAAATGGTCGCTGCGATACTCCACGCGACCAGCAGATTCCGGTCCAGGGTGTAGACTGGGACATTGGGGTGATCAACGATGTATGACGGAGTTAAGCGAGTCTTGATGTTTTCTGAGATACGCCTTTTGCCGGCCGACGAAGTGTTTAAGCAGCCACCTATATAAATAAATGCATACTGATATAAAAACTTCGAGTCTGTTTGGTTGTTACCTTTTCATGTTTAAAACCTGCTAAGGACATACATGTAGATTGTATCTTTGGAACGGAGATAGTTGACTTTTTAAGTAGGATAGTATAGTAGCGGATAGTAGCTACTAGCTACTATCCGCGGCTTTACACCTAACAATAAAGCTTTTGATGTATAAAAAATATTAAAACATTTTTTTATTCGTACTCGGAATAGAATAACATGTTATTAATACTTAGATAACAACAATGAAAAATAATACTATCGTGATCAGTTTATTAAAATTCTCAGCAATTCAATCTACCTATACAAAATAAATAAAATGAATAAAATAAAATAAATAAAATAAATAAAATAAATAAAATAAATAAAATAAATAAAATAAATAAAATAAATAAAATAAATAAAATAAATAAAATAAATAAAATAAATAAAATAAATAAAATAAATAAAATAAATAAAATAAATAAAATAAATAAAATAAATAAAATAAATAAAATAAATAAAATAAATAAAATAAATAAAATAAATAAAATAAATAAAATAAATAAAATAAATAAAATAAATAAAATAAATAAAATAAATAAAATAAATAAAATAAATAAAATAAATAAAATAAATAAAATAAATAAGATAAATAAAATAAATAAAAAGTTTAGAGATTTCTCACAGCATCACAGGTAATGCTGTGTGAAATGTCCAGAATTAGAGCTAGAGCCCCAAAGTCGGTAGACCTTGTGTTATGGGAACAACATGACTGATATACTTCTTAATATATTATTTTTAAATACATTCATATTATTCATAGAAAAACACCCAGACTCAAGAAAAATTTTTGTAGATCACACAAACAATATTCCCGCGGCGGGAATTGAACTCGCAACATTCTGTATCTCAGGCCCTTCACTGCGTAATAGGTATGAACAAAGAAGTGTTATGTAAGTATTTATGTATATATTTTAAACGAGGTAGATATACATACCCATTTCTTTATCACAATGGCAGCAGTCTGAGGTTTGGTTTGTATTTAATAAGAACATAGCCATGCTCTCCGTGCAACATGGCAGGCACTTATGATTTATCCTGAAACACAATCATTTTATAATTTGTATACAAGTGTCCATACCATATCCAAGTTGACCTCTTGGCGGTTCTGACAGTCCTACAGATAGAGCGATTATGGAACTCTAATTACAATCAATGTCTATCACTTTTCATAGATTTCAGATAGACATTGATTGTAATTAGAGTTCTATAATCGCCCTACTGCGCTCCTAGTACATGTTCCTATATGAGCAAGAGCACTTATAGATAATTGATTCAAGCGTGACTCTGTGGAATTTCAGTTTCAATCCAACGTTCGGAGAAGCAACAATTCTGCAGAGCAGTGTTTTTTGTCAATGTGCGAATCAAGTGTTCCTGAAGATGCCGAAAAGGCGAAACACTTGTCGATTTTTTATTTGAGGTTTATGATGGTGTGCGCAAATTTTTTACTAACGCTTTGCATGGCTTTTCAATTCTAGGCGGGAGGGAGTTTATGCGTCTGCATCGTATGTAACTCAATAGGAATAGATCGGCAGAATAGTACTAAATCGAGATTTGTACAAATATTTGTTGGCAATGGGATAAATAAGACTGTTTAGTGTCTTATTTGTCCTATTAACTGTACAGCTGAGAATTATAGGTAGTTTGTCTACATACGTGTCTGGATTGCTAAGTAATGTCAAAGAATTGAAGAGAATATTATGAACAGAAAGCGATTTAATTTATTATTTGATCATTGTTTTTATTTAATTGACTACTAACTTCATTTAAATTTAGACCTATTATTAATTGTGCATAGATAATTCCGATATAAATATCGGAATTATCTAAATCAATTGTAAATTTTCTTATATTACCAGTTATTTCAAATAGGTAATTTGGTTCAAATAGTATTAGGTACATATTTTTATTTCGTACAATATTACTCATAGTTACTTTGAACAAACGGTTATTATCATAACAATGAAACGTAGTGAGCTAACATATTTTAGACGTATATCAATTATAATTATTAATTTTCATTAGATCATTCAATTATTGAAATTATAGGTCGATGGTAACTGAAGTTAGATATGTACGTTTGTAACTTAATATTTTGCAAATATATAGAAAAAACAGCGTCAATAATAGTATTATGGCTTGTTGTAGATTGTGATGGATCATTGTTCATATGTAAACCGAATTTATAATAGAGAAACTGTTTTAATATTTCAGATTCTTGATTTTGAAAATTTAATTTAATTAATTTTAATTAATTAATATAATTTAATTAATTAATTAAGGAACTTCTTTTCAATAATATCGACGAATACCTAAAACGACGATAAAGATACACAATTTTTATTCCTAAAAGTTCCGAGATATTTTACATACCTATCTAAACGAAGCGGGTGAGCACACGTCACGCAGCTAGTCGGTCCAGGTCCAGAACAAGACCTACAGGAGTCATGACAAGGGCGGCAACTCCTCGACCTGCCTTCGTAGTACTGGGAGCTAAGGCACTCGACACAGAGGCCCTCTTCAAGGCTAAAGTGCTGAGGACATGACGTGCACTGCTGTGGGCCAGCTCCGTGGCAGTCCTGGCAGTAATGGTGGCAACGGCGGCAGCTTTCCTACGAGTTTCAGTTTACCGTCACGTTGGTAATTATGGTTATCTATTTATTAGAGGTCCAGTGATAGACAGGTGATTAAAGTCAACGAAATACTTCTGGTGTGCTGGTTGTATACAGCCTTTCGATCCTAAAGTAGTGAGTTTAAACCAACCGTAAATTAATCGTTTTTTTTTCATATATATGTTATGTCCGCAATACCTATGGTATATTAAATACCTCAAACGGTGGAGGAAAACATCTTAAGCAACTGGCACACCCTAGAACCTAAAATTGAAGATGTGCATGCGCGGTCAGAATTTCTATAAGCGGCGATCGGCTTGCCACCTCTCACGTACAATATATTTTTTTATTTTTTTGGGCACATATTTATTTGTAGGCATGTGCCTTATAATGTTCGGACGGGTATGTCCGTATTAGAGGCATCTAACATCGCAATTATTTTTTTGTTGTAATATAAGTGTTTCAATGACCATTTGCTTCTGAATAATCTTACTATATTCCTTGGCTTACTATAGGTTTACCTAGATTTTAAAGGTTAAAGTACTTTTAAAAAGTAAATGTCAACATCGTGAGAAAACATGTCGTAGAATCTAAAAAGTTCGAAGACATAAATATAACGCAAGCGCAAGAAAGGAGCCTCTGAAACGCACTTGTATCCTTTCACCACACAAGTTTAAATAACTAGTAACACGATAGGAAAAGAAAAATTTAACAATAGACTTAAAAATTACCTTCCACGTAAAGAAGTTTTGCGGGCACTCCGGCCTACACTCCCCAGCTGCAAGCCTCCAATCAGTCGGACAAGAAGCACATTGGTCTCTTCTAGGCCCCGTACACGTTTGGCACGACAAATAGCACTTAGAACATGTTCCATCATCAGGGTAATACCCAGGAGCACAGGTAGACCTGCAAGTGCCTGATTGCAGGCGTAAAGCCCCGGAACATGCTGTACAGTTTAGTCTTGAAACGCAGCTGGTACAGGTGTGGGGACAGTGCGAGCATTTTCCAGCAGTCTGGTAGTACCCAGTTGAGCACTCCGCTACGCATCTAGAGAGAGAGATAGAAGCTTTAGAACAGTGGTACAAGGAAAAGTATAAAAAAGAGATGCAAGGTAGTTTAGGAAGGATTTCATTGCAATGTGGACATGGGCTTTGGTTTAAAAAAAATGAAAATTGAAGCCCACTCAGATCACTCAGTGGGACTCACTCAGATCTGTCAAAGCGATCCTTATATTGAATAAACAATAGTTTATTTTATTTTTAATAATTCACGGCTTCTGGTAGAAACATCAGGTGACCCAAGAGCTGGCTCCTATTTGGCCTACTTACTAGTATTGGCATTCAACGTGGCAATGCTGCGTGTCTCGAGAACGCTGCCCTCTGGCAGTGATCTGGATCAGTTGAGATATAGATCGTTTTAAACAGTCCTTAGATAGCTCAACTGTTTCACAAGTATTTTATACTATTGTACATACATTTCTGTAATTATTTTGAATTTGAATTTGAATTTACCTCGATCCTTGTAACAATAACGGGCCGGAACAAGACAGACAGTCCCACTCGTTGGGTCCACTGCATTTTTCACAAGTCGAATGGCAGTTCTTACATCGACCGCCATTATGATATTCACCTGTTAACAAAACCCTCTATTATACCTAAACCTCTTTTAATAACATATTAGCTTGAGTGACTTTTAAGTGTGGTCTGACCTTGTCTTTCTCATGCCAATTAATAAAGATGGCAGCAAATATAAACAACACATTAACTAATGAACCTTTAAAATTTGTTGCAATTAGTTGATGTATGTATGAAAAGGATAGACCGTACTTTAACCTGTCCGCTTGCCTTTAAAAATCTGATGACCTTTAAATTACCACAGGTGCGATGGGTATTTAAAAGAATGGCATCGGTAATGGGTCGAAAAAAAATTTCGGTTTTATAATATACTAGCTGACCCGGCAAACTTCGTACCGCCTCAGAATAAAAAATAAAAAATAATAAAAAAGCAAGCATTTTTTTCATATTTACTCACCTTTTAAACCTTCCCTGGACTACGACAAACATTTCAACACCAAAATCAGCCCAGCCGTTCTTTGATTGATTTTTATTATAAGATTCCCCTAAATCCATTGCAGCACTGTATAATGATCTTAGGGCGTAGTAGGAAGTCATATAAACAACATATTTTAAATCCCATAAATAACCTCAATAAATCTAATTGATTTTAAAAATTTTGAACTTTTTTCATATTTAAATATTTTTTTCCCGCCATTTTTTGCCGCCGCGTTTTAAGATAATAGTACATTAGCTTACTATGTGATTCAAGGATGAATTTGGCAGCCCCTTATTACGTAACTTGCGACAAGTAGCAATAGACGTGAAACGCGCAATCACTGCTGTCAAACACACTTGTAGACTAATATCTATGCTAGAAGCGTAGTTTTGCATGCAGTTGAGCGACAGACGATTAATAAACAGTGCAGCGGTTCGCTCTCGTAATAGAGGTTTTTTTTGTGATTTGCGACTTATTTGTCATATATTGCTGTCGTTGCTGGTATTTTACGTAATAACCCTATCGATTGGATGAAACTTAGTGTGATGTAGACTTGGAATAACATGTTGGCTACTTTTTATTTAAATAAATTTAAGTATCACGACTACAAATTTAAGTATCAGTTTTTATATTGGAAATCAGATATATAATTTATTGAAAACTCTGTAAGCTTTGTTATGATCTAAAGAGTTTGAATATACATAGATAAAACTATTTACTATGCGGTAGTAGCGTCCAAATTTCGGTACAATTAATTGATGTACATTCAAATACGATTTGTAAATAATTGTAATAAATGAAATGAAACCAATACATTTTAAATTGATTGTCAGTAATAGCAAACAAAGTTGCCCTACCATTTATAATACACAAGCCATAACTATAACCACAGAACAGGGAATAACAAACTACACACAGCAAAAGCCCATAAATATGAAACAAAAGCCAATAAAAATACTAACTGGTATCACATTTTTCATTTCCTTCGGGCAGACAGCTCCCGCTCTTCGTGAGAGCCCATTTCTTCTTACATTCAGTGCAAAATCCATACGCGCACGCCGAACAACCAATAGGACACCTACAAATTAAAAACAACATTTACTTTACGGAATCTACTCCTTAATCGATTTTGGTATAACGGAACTATAAAGTCGTATAAATGTTAAAATTCTGTTGAACTGATATTTAACTCCTTTACTTACCTCAATTTCTGTCAAAAGTTAATCAGTGTTTATAATAGTACCATCCCTTTTTGTAAGGTAGCGATAAATAGTGACAGCGAATCTTAAGGATACACAAGTCAGTGGCACAAACTCGTTAGTGGGCGCAGTTAAAATGCATGCTATTTCACCTAGCTTAGTGTGAGAAAAGGATAGATGTGCACCAAGGATAGAGATGAGCAGTAAGGAGATAGCGTGATTATAATTTCGAGTCATATGATCAGATTATTCTATGGTTTCTAAATAAAACGATTGCGTAAAAATAATGAATAGACCTTCGGCTCAAGTGTTCTCATAAAAAAACTACTGAATTTATTTAAAAAAAAAAAGTTATTTGAGCTCTTGAATAAATAATCTATGCGTGTATCTGAACATTTTTTTAGTTTGCGTACTCCGTTTGTTATTTATTCACACCCAAAGTTGCGCTAAAATAAGTGATGAAAAACGATTTTTATTGAGTCTTGTATCTTTCAAACCCATATTATTTTCACAATTCTGTATTGATACAAGCATAGATTATGACAAGACAAATTTATATCATTTTAAGTTTTGGTTGTTCATCATCAGACGGTGGTGTGATCACCCTTCGACGTTTGTATGGAAAGATAATCGACTTGTTCACTCTTAAGCAGTATTAAAGGCAGTGTTCAAGTTAAGAGGCGTTGAAAAGTAAGTTCGTAAATGTTTACGCTAATTTAGACAGTGATTGAACAAAATAAGATCGTTAGTACATATATAAAATTACTCCTGTTTCTCGACGGGGTTGGTAGTGACTACAGATTTTTACTTGATACGATCCATCATGTATCATTCACTCTTTTGATTTGAATCAAAGGAGACTAATCATCTAATTAATTAATAATCTAAATCCACGATGACCGACTGCTCCCACAATGCCTCCAATAGAGTCGAATGGAGACGCATATCAAAAGCCGCCATTCATTAGGACCCACTCATAACCACGACCACTCTGCCAAGAGTGCCCGACTGAGCAGAAGAATCATCTAATTTGACATTGAAAGCGAAACAACTAAACATTTTAATTTAGTTGTTTCAATGTCGAATTTAAATTATCATATCCTCTGTTGTGGAGGATTTAGATATCGATTTAGATTATTTTCGGCCGTCTTGCGAAGCAAAAATTGCGCAAACAAATTATTTAATTTTCTCGTTTTATTTCCGGTTTTATTTGTAATTTTGGTGTTTTTATTTAAATAGAGCTAGAGTTATTGACTCGGGTGTGAATAATTGGAATAAAAGCTTTATGCGTCTTTGTGATTTGAGCAAAAATAATCCGTATAATCCCTACTAATATTATAAATGAGAAATAAACTATGTCTGTCAAGTTTTCACGCCTAAACCGCTGAGCCGATTTTGATGAATTTTGGTATAGAAATACAAGGGACCTTGGAGAAGAAAATAGGCTACTTTTTAGGTAGGTACCACGCGTGCGAAGCCGCGGCTAGTTATTTTATATATAAGACACCATATTATATAAATAACAAATGCGGAACGACAAGATAAGACTTTGTGACATCATAGCTATAAACAATATAAACACTTGATACTGGCAAAATTGACATTATTATGACGAATGCCATTAACGAAGAAGTAGATATGTATGGCCAAATATAATGTCGGTCGTTCTATCATTCAAAATAATTTTCGTTTATATCGTTTATCGTTTTGCCGAGACTCGTAGTACAGTTACCACGAACTTAAAACTAAGCTCTTAAAATCGTGAGTTTTCATGCACAAGGACCTAACAAAAACAGTCATTGGTGGTGATTTTGTGCATTCGCTGGACTAGCTTAAATTTTACTCGTAAAATAGAAACGAATGGACAGGTCTAGGTACTCTAAACGAGCATGTATAATGAATGTGATAAGAGAGAATGAAGCAATGTATGTATGCATGTACTTGATCTTATAATGTTCAGTCACTGTTAAAATTTGCGTAAACATTTTAAATGTCAAAATTAGCTATCTGGTTCTCAAAGTAAAAGCTTGGCTTGGTTTAGGGCTAGATATTATTGTGAATTGTCATGTTTTTGTATTAATTATTACCGTGATTATTCAATCAAACGTTATGTTAAAGTTGAATAACAAATTGTAACACAGCAAAAGCATATGTTACTGCGAATAATGTGAAGATATATTAGCATAACAATAACACTCACGCCAGACATTCCCTTCTTTGTGTATCCGCGTAATGTCCTGCGGGGCATTTAGCGAGGCAGCGGCTGTTGAATGCGAAATCGCCTATTTTACACGAGACACACTGTGTCGCGTTAGGGCCGCGGCACGAGTCGCATGTCTCATGACATTTCATGCAACCAAAGTCATCTTTCTGATAAGTGCCGGGCGGGCACGTTGCCAAACACGACCCGTTGTATAGAACATAGCTATGCGCGCATGATGAACACATATCCGCCTTTTCGTTGCAAGTGTCGCAGTGCTCGGAGCAGGGGAAGCAAGAGTTCGCGTCCGCGTCCTCGTAATAACCGTCAGGGCATTGTTGGAGACATACAGCTAAGTCGATTACTAGCATGTGAGCCGGCGCGCACGTGAGACACGAGTCTTGCCCCGCCCCCGCGCACGTCTCGCAAGACTCATGACAAGGCCAACAAACCCCTCCCTGATTCACAAAACTCCTCGGGGGACATCTCGACACGCAGGAGTTATCTAAACGGTAATGTTTGCAAGCTACGCACTGAGTCGGCCCCTTTCCGTAACAGCCCTGAGAATCGCACTCCGGGTCGCACATTCTCTGTACTTGCTTGTCGTTCGCGTCTGCTAAAACATTTTTCCGCTGCGCCGAGGGTATGTTTTTGGGGTAATTGCGCCGGTCCGAGACCCCTAGCTCGATCTCGTTGAGGAATTGCGAATACTCTGACGCGTCGTAAACGTCGTTGATATGATAGGCTTTTGGTTCTTGATATACGTTATTGGAATTGAAATAGCCTTTACTGCGCAGCCTCACGGGATCGGTGGCTGTGCCGTAGAATATAAGCTGCCATTTTTTGAGTGTGCCAGGTTGTGTGGCGTGACTGTTACCAGCATTGAGTATCTGTAAAGTCCATCGGCCCTCAGCACTCTCTCCCCAGAAATGGACGCTCAAAAACGGCCAATCGTCAAAGCTTGAGCTGGTCGCGTCCTGCATTCGTTCCAACAATAGCGTAGAAGTCGTCCCCATCGGCGACGTGAGCAGTATCCGTAAATTTCCCCTTGGGAAGAAGCTTAGTGAAATTTTACATTGAACGTGTTCCAAAAGTCTGACCTCATTTACCGTGCCGCTGCACCCATTCACGTCCATGTGCACAGATATAGTGTACCCGAAAGATGTTTCAATAGACTTGTCCTCATTTATTTCTTGCGATTTACAAATATGTTGGGGCGGTGTCTGCGTCCATTGTTCCGCTAGGGTGACCATCTCAGCGGCATCCATTAGCCCGTAGCCAAATTTATGGCTCACTTTCCTCTTGACGCCATTTACGATCCACCCTCCTTCCTTTTCTAGAGGGGTCGATCTTGAGGTCATTACAATTAAATGCTGAATATCTCTCCACGTGAGTAGTGGGTTAGCTTCTAAAGCTAACGCGACAATACCTGCCGCTAGCGGCGCAGAAGCGGAGGTCCCTGTATGATCTAATGTACAAAGGTGCTGAGGCCTCAAACGCCTATCCATATCTACCGTTGCTACACTCCTATCTTTACCGGGCGTCCCCGAGCTATATGTAGTTGCTATCGTCGACGAGCATTCTTCTAAATACCACGGCTTCAACCCCTTCTGTGTCGCACTAGATATAGATAAAGTAAATATGCTATTCGCATAACCATCACAGTTGCAGGAGTCTGTATGCCTCCCTCCGTTTCCCGAAGCCCATATGAAAATAGAGCCTTTCCCCCCTCTTCCGTTCGTCACGCCGTTTATAAAAGCTCTGTAACAAAGGTTTTTATTTTAATGAGCTTTGAAGCTAGGAATCTAGCTCTAATAACGTTGGATGCCACGGATTATCTATTAGTGTGCTCTATTGAATTGGATATAATGAATATAATGAAAAGGAAGTAGCATTGTATTTCTATCAATGCCTGCGGCTACCAAACGCTTTGAAGCCTTTCACTGGGCATTACGTACCTCTATAATAAATAAATAAATAAAGAGCCTTTATAGACATGATCGCTTATGATAAAATCGGGGTGGCATCTTTATACTTGTACCAAACGTTTTCCCTGTAAGCTCAGTGGGATATTGTTTTTTATCTAAAAACCTTATTCACTTACAATTTCCGTTTGATTTTTGTTTAGTTTATTATCTTGAAAATGAGAAAATAATTTTAAAAATGTTCTAAAACAAATAAAGAGTCCACCTCAACTTTGGCCATTAATATAATACTAATTATCTCGGTAAATAACCAGTTAATAAATAATGAGGTTAAACCTTTGATATAATAAATAAAAACAACAAGCAGGTATTTTTTCTATTCACGTACCGTTTGGCCAAGGGGCCTGGCCCATCCACAGTTTTACCATCATCTTCTGGCCCCCATGAGGAACTGTATATGTCTATGTGGTGGATGTTGAAGCTTAGAGCTTGTGCTTCGATTGCATCGTTCACATTGCCATCCAGCATTCGTATGCCGCCGATGCTGGCATTGTACGCTATGCCGACACCGCAGTACCTGCACGTAACATTCTCCTTAATTTTTTCTAGTATAATACAGTACCTGGCCGTAAGAATACATCGAGCTTTAGAAAGATAATTTATTTTTAGAGTATCACATAAAAGACTGTACACACAAGTAACTGATATTCTGAGACACCAATTACAAAACAAAAGAGTGGCGCTGATATTCGGATTAATTATTTGACAGTTATGAGAGTCTAGTTATACTCAGATTTGTCTGGATAAATGAAAGACTCTTCCAATCCCTTTATTTCAATAGACTGCAGTCAATCATTGCACTTGATTCTGTTGTTTCTCCGGACTAACGAAATTTTCTAAAACACGAACAATCTTATTTTGTTTGAATCAAAGTCTAAATAAATAAATAAATAAATATTGCTGGACAATGCACACAACATCATATGGTGTCAAACTTAGCATAGCTTGTATTATGGTGACTAGATGACTGATAGAATACTTATATATTTTTAAATACATACTTATGATACTTTTTATAACACCCAGACACAGAACAAACACCTAAGCTTTTCATACAAATGTTTATCCTGGGAGGGAATCGAACCCTCAACCTACAGCGCAGAAGGCAGAGCTACTACCAACTGAGCCGCCAGGCCAGTCAATAACGGTAACATTTTTAATGACACTATAAATTTACTTCATTGACGTATAATTGACTTGTTATAGCTCAAATTAGTCATCATGTAAAAAGGTGTTAAAACTGCGGAAAATACTAGGAAAATCAATTACATAAACAAATTAATTAGCAAAATAAGATTGTTCTTTTTTTTTATAAATTTAAACAAGTCTGGCGATACTACATTGGCCCTGATTGACAAAAATTGATATTCAAACTTTGCAGATTACGTTCCAGCCGTAGATAACAACAAATAACTTTCACTTTCAAAACTTACGTGAATTCAGTATTTCAGTATAGTACAATACATTTTGATAAACATGGGTTTTACTGAACCGTGCGAACCGTGAACGCTCGCGGCAACAAGGGGACCGCGGATCAAACTCACCCTGATGAAGATTCTCTCTCTTCTCTTCTCTAAATGAATCGAAACAGTGTCGGTGGCTCCATCGACAAAATAATACGTGAGAATACCCTAGTTTATCAAAATGTAATAAATAACATTTAAATTTGAGGTGTCATACGGACCAACTATGGTAAACAAATGATCACTTTTGAAGGCGCACAGCTTTACAACAAACTACCCACAACTATAAAAAATACAAATTCACTTACTACATTGAAATCTGATATATCGAACTATGTATTTCAAAATTACTTTAAAAATAATCTGCTGGTAAATTTTAATGCAGGTTGCACATACAACCTTACCTACATAAAATGTATCTAAATGTATTAGGATTGTTATTATAAGAAGGCCTACCTTCTTATAATAATTACCTACTGTCATCCTATACCTACTGTTAATCTAAATCTACTTACTCGGAAGACGTGATTTTTACCTGTACTATTTATTATTTTAAATTAGATTAGTTATCATATAAGTGACTGCAGTCTTTTTGAGAATAAATATCTATGAACTGAGGTGTCTTGAATTTTACGAAGTATAGATATCAAACATAACAATGCAGTGTTTTAAAAAAAATCTTCTAATTATTAATTGTTTTACCTATTGTACGCCGCAGCGGCTACTTCTCCCGCGCATCGAGTGCCATGTTTGTTGTCACCATCGTCCTTTGGCATCGGATCCGTATCGTTACCATTTATATCTGTAGACGCAGCGGGATCCTACAATTGCAACAAAATATTGTACCCACGTATTCTAAAATCGGAATTCAGCTGCTGTATTCCTGTGGTATTTGTTCGTCAAATTTATTTAGGCGCGGTAAACTATGTTGTGAAACTACACCATAAAGTCTTAGAAGAAATCTTTATTGCAGAAATATAAAATGCTTTATATAGCTACGGGAGAAACCTAGATAAAAATATGTTACACAATACTAAGCACGTACATCATAATTTAATAGGTCAGTTTTTATACTTGAAAAAGTAATGTTAAGTTATCTTGACATCTGACACAGCTATGCCACATTATACGTTTATAGCGTCGCTACGCACGCGAAGGAATTAAATTTTCAGAAAAGGTGACTTTTCAGTCGTCAAGATAGAATTACTACCTCGTGGAATCGGAAAAAGCTCGCCTGACGCTAAGCGGTGATTAAGGCCCAGAACAACATGCGATTGCAATTACACAAACACCTAGACATAAGTATTTATATTATGAGCATACAATGTAATGTTTTTTGATTTAGAATTTGTTCTGCATTTGAAATGTTATTATTATATTAGTAGTCTTACATCCTCTAGACAGTTATCATATCCTCTAGACAAATAAAACACAAAATGACTAGACTTCTATAAATAGATTGCAGTTAAAAAAACACGAATAAATTAAGGGAAAGAGAGAAAAAACAGTAGGCCAAGAGCGTGTTCTACCACGCATAATAAAAAGTTCCTTGTGGGCTTCTGATCCCTAAAAATATAATAGAAATTGGCTGCGAATTTAAAAACCATCTTATACAGGTTATTTTAACGAAGACGCGAGTAGAACCTACCAATTACTTTTATGATAAGCCAGTAGGGCGATCGCGCTAATTGTCAACGTAATTGCCATTGAACGAATTGGTTTTGGCAAAGGATTGGATATGCCTAATCTGAATGTCAAAATAATACCGCTCTATTTTTCCTGAACGATTTAATCGTTAATTTTACCAATCGAACTAATTTATATATATAATTAATTAGTATTACCCCATTGACAGAATACTAGGATGTACTAAATCAAAAAAGTTCGTTTGAAAGCACTGTCAAAAATACCGCAATCCCCCAACGTTTGATCAACGTATAATCCGAATCACTACATAGTATAAAACAAAGTCGCTTCCCGCTGTTTGTTTGTCCCTATGTATGCTTAGATCTTTAAAACTGCGCAACGGATTTTGATGCGGTTTTTTAAATAGATAGAGTGATTCAAGAGGAAGGTTTATATGTATAATACATGCATAATATAGTAGAGAAACACTGATAATTTTAGAGGTTCTAATCACATTAGACATTCTGTAGTATATTTAGTATATCAGCATTGCACCCGTGCGAAGCCAGGGCGGGTCGCTAGTTAAAGCTAAATCGTTTCCGTTATAGTGATTAGCGCGGTACGAAATATGTCAAAAATAACGTTTTGACTTAGGTTTAACTATGGTTCAACGTTCAAAATTACCACGGTCGGTCCCCTGTACATTTCTCTTATTCATTATTTTTGTAACTGCTTAAAGTTATTGTATTATGTAAACCTAAACTTACGTAATTCTGGATCAGATCCGGGTGGTTGAGCTGGATGCCGTCATCTAAAATAGTAATAACTACCCCTTTCCCGGTGTACCCCTTTCGCCATGCGGACCCGACATTCATGTCTAGACCATCTGCGGCGCCGCCATTCTGTAACAAATGGTACATTAAAACGATTTTGAATAATGTCGGCGGATGTAGTAAGTTAACTTACTTTATGGTACATTTTTGCCACTTTAATCCTATCCTATCACTTCCGTGGCAAGATGACCACGCTCCATTACACAGTAAAAACTTGTGCATTATTATCGTATATTATTTTCGTTGATTAAGAAATAAAATCGCATGTATGAAATGCCATTTAAATAGATAAATGAATGTTTTTATTGTTTAAAAACATAATTTACTGAAAAAAGCTGCCAGTATTTATTTGTTTATCAAAGAGGCTGACTACTCAAAGGTTTGATATTCCATGATAGTTTAAAACGAAGTAAAACAAAGAATACTAAAAAAGTTATGTGTTGCTTAGACTTTTTAATGTGTGTACGAGTAGTTATGAGAAGAAGAATAATGAGCCACGTAAGGATCGTCAAATTACCTTTTGTAGAAAACACTGGATACAAGACATTTATCGATAACGTCGTCGAAATGTAAGTCGAATTCAGTCATATTGTCATTTGATTCGTTAACAAATACTAAAACTAATGTCTTTAATCGGAGAATCACTATAATGATTGTCAAAATGTAATGTCTGGCGTTTCATCGTTCAAAACGAGTCGAAACGATGTAGCTAAGAGTAAGGTTTTACACGATTATTGTCCCGATATATTGTCTATCGATTTCAAGAGAACACGTACATCGAAATAATTCATATCGATTTCAAGATATCGTACGATATCTGTACGTACATAGAAACACCCAGACCCAAGACAAATATTTGCAGATCAAACAAACATTAGAACCGCGGTTAAAATCAAACCCGCAACCTTCTGGGTCTCACCTAGGCCTTTGTCCACTGCGCCACAGTACTTTACAAGTACCCTAAAAAAATATATTTTCAAGAAAAATAAATTACTATAAACGCCACTAATAAGTATTACCATGTAAAATTTTACTCCGACCAGGCGACTAGTTTGCAAGAAAGAACTCTGATTATGGGCGGACAGATAGACAGACGGATATGTTGAAACTATAAGGGATAACTAAGGAAAACTTCGGAACCCTAAAAAGGTACACTTTTCTAATAATAAGACGTTTCAAAGTGATCCTTGTGTTTGTATTGAATAAAGTATTTTTTGACTTTGACTGATAATTTATTATTCTGCACTTAGTTAATAAGTAAACAGACAAGAGAACTAAGACGAACATTGCAACCCTTTTAGAAGCAAGAAAATAATGATGATAATGATAAATGATTTATACATTTTACAAAACAACATCCACAACATCTCTAAAGTAAGCATAGCTTGTACAATAGTAACCTGATGACTAATAGCATGCTTATATACCTTGAAATACATATTTAAACTACTTTAGAAATATATTATGTTCATCACACAAATGTTTTTATACTCTTTAAATAGGCGCCGAGAGTTTCCTTTGCTTATAAAAGACAATATAATATACATAGAACAGAAACTAGTTATAGCTCTACAGTTCAAACATCAATATCACTTAGCAACGAGAGCGTTCAAAACACAAAAAACATTCTAAACCACTTGATCAGTAAAGTTTATTTTGGCGACTATCCAAACAATATTATATTATGAAAAATATTCATATCTTACATAATGCTTTCCCTAAAGACGAAACCTTTATCTCGACGAAACTTTATTATCTCATCCCAAACACTCAGTACTCATAAGTTACAATAAAACACTCGTTCCCTTTCTGTTTCTGAACTATTGAATTAGTAATTTGGCCTGAGTGTTCTTCGAATGAATTTTACTCAAAAAGCTTGGATATACTCGTGAGCTTGTAGATTGAATAGGTGATGTTACTTCGTGTTTTTGTAGAAGTGAAACTCTTTTCTGTCTGAAATGCATAGCTTTACGATTTTTCATAAATTATCAGTGACATACAGACTATACTTTTACGTAACAAATTTAGTTTAAAATACAAATAAACATAGCTTATCGTCCCGTGCTACATTGTCGGACATTAGTGGAAACATGTGAGGATTGTTTCTTAATCTTGCTCTTAGCAAAGCATTTTACTGCTATCATTATCAGTATCATGATATCAATCATGTGGTACCCATGACACAAGCTCTGCTTACTTTGGGGCCAGATGATGCTGTGTGAAATGTCCGGGATTATTTTTTTATAATTGTTCTTTTCCGTTCAGTTCTGTGTTTTCAAATAAACCCTATTCCTTCTTTTTTTCTTTTATACCCGAGAACGTTTTAGAAGTCGAGATAATCGCAAGACGTTTTACAGAGTTCTGCATCTATATGTTAATTATCTAGTGTATGGCTATACCTTTTGTCTGGTAGGTCATTGACTTCGTATTCCCGTTACGCTATTCCAAGTAATACCAACTAAGTTATGCATACCATCTGGTATTATTTTGACTGTGCTTACTGAGTAGACTATGCATATATACGAGTACCAATAACTTTAGTATGTTTGCATTTAGTAATAATAATATTAGCGTCGTGGGAACGCTGCGCTTTGGCCGACAGAATCATATCTGAATCATTATAGCTATCAATAAATGGTTCTAAATATTTTTTGAGGGCCCTAATATCCAGAGCACGAAAAAGCGTGCGGGGTCGAATCGTGCGGCGACTCGAGACAAATGACAGGGTCGTCAATTATTCGCAAACGAGATTTCAATCATCATCAATCAGTATCCAAGGACATACCTGTACCTACGTTTCCCATAAAGCCCTTTTTACACTGTTGTGTCTTAGTCAACTAGGATTAACCAACAGCCAACCCCAAAATTACTTGGTTTATAGTCAGAAATTAACCATTGCATACTTGAAGTTGTTAATATAGATAATTTTAAATGGCCCTTAGATAGCTCATCTGTGTGACGTGTGTTTTATGATGTTGTATTATGTATTATTATGTAAATTTTTATAAATACTTCAGCATGTCGATTATGGAACCCTCTCAATACAATCAATGTCTATCAGTTTCGATTACCCATAGGAATTATTTTATAGATTGGTATTATGTACATACGTCTTCTATCTCAGTTTCAAATCATATGACAGCATGTCCTACAAATAATCAACTTTCCGTAATACAAACTCATCAATAGTATCTAACTGAAATATTATCTAACTGTTAGTTTCAATGATGGTTTGATAGCATATTTGATAGTTCTCTAAACATGATTGGTCAGATTATGTAATTCTGACATATTCTGAGCAATCCTGTTTAGTGAGCGAGTCATTTATGCTATCAAAATCAGCACGCTTGAACTGGCGTTTCGTACATGACAGAAGCTTGAGGGGTGGAATAAGTATGTATGTAGCTAAGATGGAAAACGAAGGATGAGCAGAGTAATCTTTAATTAGTACTAATGCATATTTCTGAGCAGTAACTCCGGCATTTATCTAATTAATATAAAAGGCGATGTGTGTATGTATTTTCCCTATAGAATCCGATATGGCTGGGCCGATTTCGATGAAATTTTAAGGAAATCTTCAGATTGGCCTAGCTGGTGATCCTGTGAAGTTTGGTAGCGATCGGATCAACAGACTTTTCTTTTGCGTCAATGACAGTTCTGCTGTCGATCTACTATTGTTTTCTGTCTCTTTGTCAGTCTGCCTGTTGTTACGTTTTCACGCCTAAACCGCTGAACCGATTTTGATGAATTTTGATATAGAAATATATGGGACTTTGGAGAAGGACAAGGCTACTTTTTAACGTCCTGTTGTTAACTATTGCTTGTTGCTTTATATAATTTTAGGTTTAGGTGTAAATAAGTATGTATATGTTTATTTACTTTATCAGATTGTATTTAATATTATGCATTTATTTTTTAATATTAGGTATTTATATATATCACTTTTGTTTTTCTGTATATATGTATGTAGTACATATTATTTTCAAAATAAATAACTCATATTATTATCACCACGCTATATTCAATTCTATCCATCCCAAAGTTGTCTCGCAGAGGTCAACATTACCTTGTAGGTAAATATTGTTTCTTATAACAGTACAATGTATTTGTGGTGTACAATAAAGAATTTATATACCATTATAATATATCAAGTCAAAAATCTTTTTTGTTTAACGAGCCATATTAACCTGCAGTATAACGTATGTGAGTAAACGTTGTTTTGTATCTCATTTGTAAAAATTGTAACATACCCTCATTTGTACAAACAGAAATAAAAATACTTTATACTTTAAACGCTCTTGATATATTTTAGAAAATTAATATTATTTTCTGATATTATTATCTACCTAATGTTAGATATTTTCCGTCTATCTCATAATCACGGTAGCTAATGTGGCGTTGTGGCGTAAAATATCACTCTAATGGCAATAATTTATTTTATATTTGTTTTATTTTCACAGAAATTTAGAAGCTCCATCCATCATCATCCACAGCCTGACTTCACCTACTGCTTGGTACAGGCCTTCCTAACTTAATTTTAGGAAATTCAAAACAGAATATTTACCTTAACGGAATGTTGCTGAGCGCTGCGCAAACGTAGATACTTTTTGTTGGCGACACGGCACACCATCACAAGGAACCGTACTAATGCTAAGTATTGCTAAGGTATGCTAAGTTTAGGACTAGATATTGTTATCTGCATTATCTTCTGGTATTTATTAGTTTTGCATCGATTCCAAAGAATTCACAACTATTATAACCTTATTATTATAATAACAGATTTTACAAATATAACACTAGTACACTACACTACACACTACTAGTAATATAACACTTATAAATAAATACTTAGTTCAATATACATTTTCTTGCGGTAAAATTGTAATCAAAGCCGATGTACAGTCAAATGACTACCCTCCGTATAGTTGACACTGTATAACGGCAGGGCGTCGCCGTTTAACGCCACATTAAATAGATAGACTTTGAAATAATTGTAATACGTACCACACTCACCAAATACCACTGTTCCTTGAACAGAGGATCGGGGAAGGATGGTGTGCTGGACTGTCTCATCACCAGCCTCGGACTCGCTTTGTAGTCGCGCTTGGTTCTCCGAAGCTCTCTCTGCTGCATCGCCCATTTCACCTGGCAACAAAACAATCCTTTATATATTCAGTGGCGGATTTATCAGCATCCTGAGGCTTGAGCTTAGAACGGCAAATTTCGGAATCGATTTCCTTTAAGCTGTTAGACGGTTGTCTGGCCTGTCAGCTCTGTTGATAGTTGTCTGCCTTCTGCGCTGTGGGTTGAGGGTTTGATTTCCCTCCCAGGACGAACACTTGTTTGATGGGTATAGGTGTTCGTTCTGTGTCTGGGTGTTTTAAGTATCATATGTTACTTATAACATAGACCCAGTAAAAATATATAAAGATCATCTGGCCACCAAAATACAAGCCATGTTTGGGGCTAGATGGTGGTGTGTGCATTGTTAACCAATGTTTATTTATTCTAATCTTTCAGAAAGAAGTTTGTCTTCAAGACATCTGTCTGATGACTTTCCCTCTTCCCTATGAGCGATCGCTCGCTTATACTACTCGTGCCTACCCTTATAACTGACTCCTGTTTAAATTGTCTATTTAATGTATTTTTTATTTTATTGTTTGTGGTGTGTTACTCATACTTTTGATGTAAATATCTATTTCGACAACCTAGTGTCTAGACAAAGACAATACTAATGAGATTCTCTATGTTGTATATCGGTAAATAAATCATTTATATATCTACTAGGTGCTGCCCGCGGCTTCGCGCGCGTGGTACCTACATAAAAAGTAGCCTTTGTCCTTCTCCAATATCCCATATATCTCTATACCAAAATTCATCAAAATCGGTTCAGCGGTTTAGGCGTTAAAACGTTACAGACAGACAGAGTTACTTTCGCATTTATAATATTATTAGTAGGGATCTATCACTGTATATTCAACGGTAACGCTAACCTATATACCTCAGTACCTCAGCGTGTTCGCAAATAGGTTCGACTGCATTTATATGTATCACTACTCGAGGATGCACGTTTTCACTAATAATAATAACATAAAGTTTAATTGTTCTAAATAAATTTGTGTAAGTCTTTTAATGTATTTCTTTGTTTTGACTATCGTACTTATTATTTTGTAATTGATTATTATGTATGTAGATTAAGAGGTCTGTAGATGATTTTTAATGTTTATGATAATTTCATGTATATTATGGACATAATGTTGTCTGAAGATTTAATTTATAATTTATATATTCATCGCTAAAACACCCAATTCGCAGCACACTGTCTTACAATATTTTTTAATTTTAAAATGCCGGCTTCATAAAAAAGGATACCTAAATTTGCCGTTTCTAAAGTCTGTCGAATGTTAAAATAATCTAACAACCGTAGCGATACAAGCGGCAACAAATTATTAGCCTACTTAGGAAATTGGTAAAACCGCTCCTGCATTTAACTGCTATATACAATAAGTTATTTAGAATCCATATAAGGTCTCCTTCACTCACCTTTTTCTGAATCACAGCGTTACCTAGTTCAGGCTCGTGTAAGAATACATAGGTACGCATAACACGAGCCTAAACGAACCTAAACGACCCTAAATACGATTTTGTATTACGTTATTATTATTCTACCACGCTAAGTTTTTAATAAATTTTATGTAACGATCCAGAGAGCTCAGAAAATGTAATAAAATACGTAGATGACGTCATTATCTCACCAGAAATATAACCGGTATTCTGGCGACTTCGAGTGAGATCATGACATCTTGTGATATATTCATCTCACCTTCTGAGCATCAGCTCTCTGTCTGTCAACTGGATTAAACAAAATGGTTTTCAAGTGTCGGAAATTATGCCAACGTTTATTTACCCAACTATTAAAAAAAAATGCAGGAATCAGCAGATTTCTCTATGAAATCCGGGTTGTTTTTTTCCTCCTAGAAAAACAGTTTCTTCGAACGAACATACACACGCTCACTAACACGCAGCAATACGCAGTAAGTAGTTTTCAGTGTTATTAAATCCTTACTACTAATATTATTACAATATAATGCGAAAGTAACTCTGTCCGTCTGTCTGTCTGTCTGTCTGTCTAAAAAAAGGTCCCATCTATCTCTATACCAAAATTCATTAAAATCGGTTCAGCGGTTTAGAGGTGAAAACGTAGCAGCTGTCTGCCACATTTAACGATTTTAATGAATTTTTGTATAGAGATAGATGGGACCTTAGAGAAGGACATAGGCTACTTTTTATGTATCTAGCATGCGTGCGAAGCCGCGGGCAGCAGCTAGTAGTTTATATATTTTTTATATTTATATTATTTCATATGAAATTTTTCATGTAATCTATTTTTTCTCTTTTCTGTTGTATTATCCCGCTGTTACTATCATTTCTATTGCTTGACTGTCACCTAAGTTCGAGGGGTAGACTGAAAACCAGCCCTGCGTAAACCATGTTTGCGCAGATATAGTGCTGAGTCTACTCCAATTGCTAAATTACTCCCTGAACTGGAGAAATATTTTAAATGTGACCCTGTAAATTATTTGTAGTTCACTCGAGTGATCAAAATAATAAGTTATAAAACATCATTCCGGACATTTAACACAGCGTCATCTAGCCCCAAAGTAAGTAAGAGTTTGTGTTATAAGTATCTCATGCATCACTGATATACTAGGTACATAATATATGCTTTATTTTTTGTTCATACATATTACACGTAAAAAAATACCCAGACCCGAGACAAATACTTTTAAATCATACAAACATTTGTCCCGCGGCGGGATCGAATCCGCAAGCTTCTGCGTCTCAGACAGATCTTCGCCCACTGCGCCACATAGTAGTAAGTACATAGTATAAGTAGTATATCAGTCATAATAAAACAAGCTCTGCTTATTTTGGGGCCAGGTGATAGATACTCTGTGAAATGTACGGCATATATTTTTTTTTTAATTTTATTTATTGGTGCACGAGCAGATGCAGACCCTCGTTATTTATAGTTATAGTTATAAAAAATCTATATGCGTAATGTTTAAATCTTAAATTCAGCTCTTTTAGAATTAAATTTAATTCGTAAATCCTCAAACTGACGGTTTAATTTTACTGGTCCAAGATAAATTACCAGATCCTTTAAGACACTGTTGAGTCGGAATCAATTATTGGAATCCTCTTAAACCGCTTCCGAGATTAGACAAATGAATAATTTGATAACAGTTGGCGTCTCCGATTTCTTGATAAGTAAACTTTGGACAAAATAATTCCAAAACGACTCTTCCCGACTCGATCCTGTGTCTAATATTTAGGCTCGGTAGACATCAGATATTTATTTACCTACTAGATGGTAGTCAGAGGCCCGTTCGAACATTGTTTATTGGAAATACCCATAATATTTCTAGGTGGGTAGATGTGGTGGGTGGTGGGTGGCTAAAGATTTTCTTTTGAGAAATGCTGTGGTGGCAAGAGATGGAGTATACAGAACTGCGTGGGACAATTGGAAAAAGAAGCAGTTCTTCTACAAAGAAGGTCCAAAATACCTTATTACGGAGCTTACGGAGCAGTCAAAGTCAAAGTCAAATAATACTTTAATACAATAATACAATACAATTACAAGGATTACTTTAAAACGTCATACAGTGTATCTTTGAGCGAAATCCAAGTTACATAGATAGATTCACAGCGCGGATCACGAAAAGTCAAATTATTTGAAAGCGGAGTTGCGCGAGGGCACGCATCGCGTATAGCGATTTTTTGCTAAGTTTGATTTTTCTACAGAAAAAGGTAGGTGGCGCTCGCATCGGCTCGATGCGTGCGTGCAGCGGTCTCGCTCACACGTGCGGGAGCGGAATGGAGAAGGAATGGAATGGAAGGGAAGAATTCAAACAACTATAACGTATGGTTTTATGCAAATATTACGTCTAATATATTGAATCAGCGCAACTAGTTAGTCAGGTGTGAATATGTAATTTATTAAAGTCAAAAATATGTTTTATACAAAGCTATCACAGTTTCTGATAAATTGCCAGTTCTTATTCATTCTAGGAACAAGACAAGAGATTAATTAACTTTTTTAATTAAAAAATTTGGGCGCTCTATAGACGGCTAAGATTACAAGACAAAGTAACCCAAAAAGTTTTACAAGAGGGCGTTTTTATGTAGGTAAGTTATCTTCGCAGAATACATAGACAGATATTGGCGAAGTATGTTTTGGGAACTTTTTGGAGAGTTCTTTTTTAATCTTTCCTCAACAACAAAGTAAAATGACGAAGAATCTAATCAAACATAGATTCTTCGTAATTTATACATTTCTCATAGGTCAGAAACGCGCATGTGATGCTCCTGGTTTTGCAGGCGTCCATAGGCTTCGTTGACCGCTTACCATCAGGCGGGCCGTAAGCTTGTTTGCCACCATTGTGGTAAAAATTAAAAAAATAATAAAGAAAAAAGATTGGTTAAATTATCCGTTCATACCCATAGAAATAGTAGAAATCCGAAAGTGTTTCTGTCAGTCTTTTTGTGTCTTTTTATACGTAACAGACATCTACTCGTTCGTATCTGTCCGCTTACCCGTGAAAAAATAACGTTTATTTGTTACCTTTTCACGGATAAACGGCTTAACGGATCTTAATGAAAATAGGTAAGAAGGTAGATTGTATCTTGGAGATAGACATAGGGTAATTTTTATGTAGGTACTACGCGTGCAAACCCGCGGGCAGCAGCTACTTAATACTTAATACCAGGACGAGTTTCTTGCCAGTTCTATTCGGGCTTGGGCTAGGAGGAATTGGCACCTAAATTCAATACATACATGTTATATTAAACTAGTATGTAAGACGTTTCAAAGTGATCCTTGTGATTGTATTGAATGAAATATCTTTTAACTTTGACTTTGTTAGTCTTTTACAAGTAAAATCCACTATAGCATATTAATCACAAATAAACCAAATATCATTGTTTTGCAAGCGCTTGTGCATAGTCGTTCCTATCAGATAAACGGATTTAAGCAACCTCCGGCGACGTCAGTCCTAGCAGTCCTAGCTTCTTTAAAAACGACACTGCGGTCACCTATCGTGACCGCAGTGTCGTTTTTAAAGAAGCGTTTACGTGCTTTGAAGGACACGTTAAACTGTCGGTCCTGGCTCTTAACATTAAAGATTTTGCCAATGACTTATTGGAATTTTGATTTAAATGATGACATAAAATAGCAGTGATGAAGCAGTGATGAAGCAGTTTGGTAAAAGAAGATTGCTAGGGTGATATTTATTTCAATGACGTAAGACCCAAAGTGGAACGGTTCAAGACTCTAGGTTATTAAACTGACTCTAGCTACCTACATACCTGCAGGTGGCATACCAGATATTGGTGAACCAACAATCTTCGTAAGCATGTAAGTCAAAGTCAAAGTTAAAGTCAAAAGATGATTTATTCAATACAATCACAAGGATCACTTTGAAACGTCTTACATACTAGGTGAATTTAGGTGCCAATTCATCCTAACCCAAGCTCGAGAAGAATTGGCAAGAAACTCGTCTTGGTCGTAGCGCTTTTTTATATGATCCATCTTATAACTACCTTTATTACGAAATACTAATACAAGAGAGTTTATACATTTCAAGTGTGTTGGTTAACTGTCTGACGGCAGAGCGACATGAGGCCATGAATTCTTATCAATGATATAGTCATCTATATTATAATAAGCTTTCTTCAAAAGACTACCTTTAATGTATGCTTTTAATTTCTTAATAGGTAGTTTAGTAGCATTTTCAGGAAGCTTATTATAGAAGCACACCGACTTATTAACTTTTTCTAGTCGAAACCTAGGGATGTATAATTTATGTTTATTCCTAGTGTTGATTTTATGAAGGTCACTATTTTGCTGAATCCCATCTCTATTTTTATGTGTATATAACAAATTTTCATATATTATATATTGTGAAGCTATTGTGAGAATATTAATTTCTTTGAATATTTCTCTCAAAGATTCTCGTGGTTTCATTTTATAAATGGCACGTATTGCCCTTTTTTGAAATACAAATATTTTACCAATATCAGCTGCTTTCCCCCAGAGAATGATGCCGTATGACATAACACTATGGAAGTAACTGAAATAAACTAGTCTAGCTGTAGCTTCATCAGTAAGCCACCGTATCGCACGAACTGCATATGCAGCGTAACTAAGCCTACCAGCAAGCGTTTCAATTTGTGGTCCCCACTGTAGTTTTGCATCAATATTAAGACCTAGCAAGATCGTGGAATTTACAAGATTCATTGCCTCTCCATTTATTGCAATGTTGGACGGGCTATGAATAACATTTGGAAAAGTGAATTTGATACATTTAGTTTTTTTAGAATTAAGCAAAAGATTATTTACAGTGAACCAGTTAAGAACAAACGATAAGGATTCATTTACGTTATCGCAAATACTGGTTTTACCTCTATCAACTTAAAAAAATTAAAGACGTATCGTCTGCAAATAAAACTATATCACAAATCTTTTTAACAAAAAAAGGTAAATTATCGATCCTTGAGGTACCCCTATATCAATAATTGATCCCAAAGACCTCTCACTACCCACGTCTACTTTCTGGACTCTATTGGATAGATAAGATGAGGACCTGTATGAGGTCAATCGCCCGGTTTTTAATGCCATAATATTTTAACTTTGTGATTAGGGTTGCATGACTCACACAGTCGAAGGCCTTAGATAGATCGCAGAATACCCCAACTGCATCCTGAGACTTCTCCCAGGCCTCAAATATATGCTTTAAGAGCGCTATACCTGCATCAGCTGTTGATCGACCTTTAGTAAATCCGTATTGATTACTATGTAGCAGGCCGTTAACGTTAAAGTGGTATAATAACTGATTAAGAATTATTTTTTCAAAGATTTTACTTAAAGCAGGTAATATCGATATCGGTCTATAATTAGCGAGATCACTTTTACTTCCAGACTTAAACATAGGAATGATTTTACTGTTTTCCTCGACGATACATCTATTAAAAATATAAGCTAAACATGGTGCAATATCTAAGATAATGACACCCAGCTCCTTTGTAGACATTCCCCAAAGATCTTCTGTATTTTTATATTAATTAACTTGAATGCTTTTACAATACTAGCCTCGTTAATGTAGCTAAAACTAAACTCATTCTTACATTTTGCAACACTAGATTCTAATAGAACGGAAGCTCTGGAGGCTGAAGAGTTTAAAGATTTGGTCACTATTTTTGGTATATCTGAGAAAAAACTATCAAATGCATTCGCAACATCCTGTTCTTTAGTCTAAATTGTACCATTTATATTTAATTTGAACTGTATATTGCGAGCCCTTGATTTACCTGTTTCATTATTAATTAATTTCCAAGTTGCTTTTATTTTATTTGTTGAATTTTCTATTATTTTTCTCAAAAACAGTGACTTAGCCGCATGACAAACTTTTTTGAAGACTTTTGAGTAATTCCTAACATATAAGATAAAAACTGGATCATCTAACATTGTCTCTCTAGTAGCATATAATTCATACAATGTGTTCCTACTTCTATAAATACCCGGTGTAGCCCAGTCGACAAATCTAACACAATTTTTTGTTTTGCATGTTTTTACTGTAAATATATCAGCATGTTCTTTAATTATTAAATTAGACAATGTGGTGAAAAGATCATTTGATTCATCGATGCATGGTACAAGGGAAACTTTGTGTTCAATTCTACTTTGAAATGTTTTGATGCGGCTCTCTGTAATAGGTCGGTGAGTAAAGTTCTGAGCTTCAATTATACGATCACAAGAAAAGGTGGCGCAGTGACCGTAATGGTCAGAACTAAAATGTTTTAGTACACACTTATGAACTGGTGTGCAACTGCAATAAATGTTATCTAGACAAGTGGCTGTTGTTAGTGTCACTCTTGTAGGTTCATCAAAAAGAGGACTTAAGTTGAAACACTTAAATAAGTTTAAAAGTCTTTCAGATAATGCATCAATCGGAATATTTATATTAAAATCACCACAAACAATTATGATCTTATCACAAGCTATTTTTTGCAATACTTCTTCCATAGTGCATTCATATAACCCAAAATCAGCATTGGGAGGACGGTAAACGCTCACGACGACATGCCGCTCCATTTCGACACACGACACCTCAATAATTCTTACAATAGAAAGATTTCTAATATCCTTACGCTCCTTACATTTTAAGTTATTTTTTACAATAATAAACGAGCCATGTAATTTTCGTAGAAAGGAAGTACCTCAGATTGTATCATCCAATGTTCAGTGATACACATAATATCTACACTGAAATGATTTAAAAATAATTCACATTCTAATACTTTGCTGGGCAGACCTTGCATATTTTGGTGACCTACATGTAAACTGCCTGTTTTTCCCATTGTCGACTTGGTCAGTTTAAATGCTGATCAGTTGGCCCTGATCTATATTTTTTCCCCCAGTACTATTACTAAATATGGGGTTGTCATTACACTGTGTTATAGTTCTAATAACAGAATCAGAAATATTAAATTCTAACAATTTAGCAATAATTAACTTACTACGTCTACTAAGGTATACATTACCTTTTGTCAAATTAAAATTACTAATAAAATTATTAGTGTCTTAAATATAAAATGTCACTATGACGACATGTCAAATTGTAAAGTATTAAATTCAAATTGAATATTTTGTCATTGTCTTTAACACTCAATGATTTTGAGTAAGGGAAAGCACATATAGTATAGCTATACACATGTGTCTAGCGTAGCTATGTGTAGACATGTGATTACACCTCTGTAGCTGTCATACATGAGCTTCCGTCCTTGGGTTAACCCGTCAGTAACTTTGTCACCCTATGGGAGAGATTTATTGGATTCTAGCGTCTCGCCCCGACTTCGAACGTGCTTGAGGGTAATTTTATCATGAAACATACTCGCAGTTAAAGTCCTGTCAATACCCGTCGTAACTTCTAAACGAAAGGTTCGAATCGAATACTTTTGGAAGGAATTTACATATACATAATAAATCTTGATTGTGAGATCATTTAGTTGTATAAGAATTAATATCATGATATCGATTCCACCCGTGTTTTGATTGATTAATTTTAACAAAGAGCGGTTGTTATTCTTAGCCCGACCAACATTGAAATAAATGGAAAGGCAATGAATCTTGTAGATACCACGATCTTCCTGCGTCTTAATACTGATGTAAAACTATAGTGGGACTACAAATTGAAACACTTGCTCGTAGGCTTAGTTCCACTGCATATGCAGTTCATGCGATACGGTGGCTTATTGATGAAGTTACATCTAGACTAGTTTATTTCAGCTACTTCCATAGTGTTATGTCATATGGCATCATTATCTGGGGGAAAGCATATTGAAGGAATATTTGTTCTTCAAAAAAGGGCAAAACGTGCCATTTTTTAAATGAAACCGCGTGAGTATTTGGGAGAAATATTCAAAGAAATTAATTTTCTCACAATAGCTTCACAATATACGTATGTATATAATTTTGTTATACACTCATTAAAATAGAGAATGGGTTTCATGGAAAAGTAAATAAGTCCTTATTTACGTTTATTTACTTTGCCGTCAAGGTGCGCTTCTATAATAAGCTTCCTGAAAATGCAACTAAACTACCTATTAAACATTTTTAAGTTTATACAAAGGGTAGTCTTTTGAAAAAAGCGTTTCACAATATAAATGATTGTTGATAAGAACCATATTATTGATAATGTTGATACTTGTTTCCTACCGAGTTTTGTTGCGTACCTATTTTTTAATCAGGAATATCATCATTTCGCTTTGTTTATCGTTTTGCGTCGTGTCAAATAAATATTTTTTTATTTTATTAACATTTCTTTTTTTTCTTCGATAATCATAAAAATGCCAATTTTGCCAGTATCGAGTATTTATATTGTTTATAGTATGATGTCACAAAGTCGTATCTCGTCGTTCGTCATTTGTTATTTTATATAAAACGATGTCTTTCATATAAAATAAAGAACCAACACCTATGTTCATAACACAAATGTTTATCTTTGGAGGGAATCGAACCCTCAACCTACAGCGCAGAAGGCAGAGCTACTACTTACTGAGCTGACAGGCAGCCATATATATATAAATATATTTGTACCTAGGTCAAAATTTCCATGTTTACATACTTAGACCTACCGCAGTATTATTATTCATAGATTTAGTATTTTTATAATGGTTTCTCTACCTTCCTGCTATCTCTATCTTATGTATAAATACTTACCTACCTAATTTTTGTTCTTCATATTTAGCTGCCTTGCTATTTTTAACGCATGACGTGGTATAATTAATAATAATATTGCCGGACATTTGTCACAGCATCATCTGGCCTCAAAGTAAGCAGAGCCTGTGTACTGTACCCCACATGACTGATATACTACTTAAATATTTTTTTTTTTTGTAAATACATACATGTTATATATAGAAACACCCAGGCCCGAGACAAATACCATACTTGTAAATCATACAAACATTTGTCCCGCGGCGGAAATCATTATGGGTACACTAGGTTTATTACCCGTTAATTTTGTGTATTTTTAATGACCAGTGTTTACTTGTGTTGGGTGTTCTGTTTTAATGAAAAAAACTTACCTGTGGGTCGTTTTTGAGTTTGTTGACGTAATCATGGCTTGCGTTTGCCGATCTTTTACTAACGTGCGGATGTGAATATAAGTAAAAGTCCTTGAGATTTCCAATCTGAAAAGAATGAAACACTTTGAATGTATAAATATATAAGTAGGCAGTTTGAACGTTGAATTTTCATGCCACGAAAGGGTCGAAAAGGATTCTTATGATAATAATATCTACAACAATGTTTCGAAATTTCAAAATATCTTGTCATTAAGTTAAGAGGTATATATTTTGCAATTACAGTAATTTATCTACACTATTAATAAGAAATGCCTTATTACATAAGGTGGTAATGATAATACATTTTTAAAAAGGTCAGAATGTACTTTATATGTCACATATGTAGACATTTTAAGTCCATTCTGAACTAGATCTGTCAAACTTAAGAAACAGACTAGGTCGACTACTTTATATTAATGTAAAACGATCAATCAATATGAAATACTGTTGCACGACTCCCAGGTCAATGTAATTATCCTACCCTCATTCTTACCCATACTGTGATTAATTTCAAGCATTGGAGTGAAAATGTGTAACTATTAAATTTAAGTCACATGAGCCGCTTTTTGTTAAAATTAGTCAATCTAAACTCGGATAGAATCGAAAGATTCTGTACCATGATATTAATAATAAAAAAATAAAAAATATTGTATACCTAACTAGCTGCTGCCTCGGCTTCGCGCGCGTGGTACCTACATATTTCCAAAAAGATATATAATTCCGTACCACAAAAATTTAATCTATCTCGTAAGGTTTACCCAGCGTTTGTGATTTAAGCGCATGAAAATTATGTTTGTTAACGACATCACATCAGAAATCATTGAATTTTTCGGCTTTTCTTTATAATTTTTTTTTATTTTACATTTAATTTAATAATTTTATAAACAATTTAATTATGTAATACAAACATAATTTTAAATATTTGCATGCCTAATTTTAAGGTACAACATAATAGAAACATTCAATATATATAAGACTTAAAACTGTAACCCACATTATGTGGAAGCAAATAAATTAATCCTTATCTTTATCCTTCTGTACTATAATATGTATGTATTGTACATATAACCCTTAGAGACTTCATTTTATATCATGTTAAGTAGATATTATGTGGACAATGCAGAAATTACCATTTATTAACATTATTCTATATATTATAGTTGTTTATTATCGCTAAATAAATAAAAACAATCCTTATCCAACTAATAAGTTTAATAATTTAATTACGACGCTAAATTGCACCCTTACGAGGCCGGGGCGGGTCGCTAATTAGACTACTTCCCTCCACATCCAAACCCATTGTTCTCGGAAATAAAAACATTCATACATTAGTTAGTTCACATTCAACGAGCATTTTAATAATAATTTAAAAAAATATTTTCGTTCATGCATTAGTTCCTACTTACATCCATGAAATGTTAAGGTAGAGTCAGCAGGCGAATCTTCTGACAGTATGTTAGGAGAGTCGTACCTTACCTAACTTACTATCAACAGGTTCTCGTTAATAAAAATATTTAAGGACGTAAAAAAGTCGTGTCAAAGTCAAAGTGAAGTCAAAAGTTTTTTTTTCAATACAATCACGAGGATCACATAGAAAAGAGGTTTGTATACATTAAGTTAATTTGTCTGTTTGCCTAGTTTAAACGACTTGTGGACTTTTTTGTGTGTAATGATGAGTACAAACATTTAGATTACTTTATGTATCAAATAGTTTTCGCAGCGCACGCCAAATAACCACATTTATAGGCATATTTTTGAAACCTTGGGTAGCATTTTTACTATATTCATAGGGATCTCAATTTTTTTTAATTAAAAATGACCCATGTCATCCATCTCATTTAAAAAAACGGTTTGGAATAGAATAGAATAGACATTTATTTGGTACACACTAACAAAAGAAAGAAAAGACAGTAAAAATAAAATAAAACCAAATATTATGTATTATGTAGGCAACCACCTAGGCAGATGGGTACCCAAACACTTTACCTACATACCTATTAACTTACACCTGCGTGCAACAGTCCCTCCCTGTATGTGCCCAAATAGGTCCAGTCTCAGATTAATGCCACTCTTATACAAGGAATGAAAGCAGCGCTGGTTTTCAGACTGAACCTCGGGTAGTTAAGTAGTTTTTGAATTTATTGAAACAAACATAAAAAAAACTAATCAAAATCTCTTCTCTTTATAATATTAGTTTAGATTGGTTAATGTACCTGGTTAACTTATGTAGTCGTAAATGTCACTGCTACAAAATATCCTCATTCCGTTCGGCAATACCAACCTGACACGAGTCTCTTTGCCGAATAACATTACTGTCCAGAAATTAGCTTCGTAGGTATGTGAACTAGTCCATTATTATCTTTTCCTTCAACTACGTAGTAATGTTATCATTAATTACTACAAAACCGATCACAAAGGATGTATTTTTTGCTTAAAACCAAAACAGTGCAGAAATGTTATATGAAATCTCATTATTGCACTTATTTTCATTATTGCACTGTTTTTGCTTTTTATTTAGATATAAACCACAGAGGTTTAATAACTCTCATTAAGTTTAATATAAAATATTTGCATTAGATCGAAAAGATACTGGCTGATAATAAAAATCGGCTGAATAAAACAGACTTGGTAAAAAAAAAACAAATGGCGCGCATTTTGTACCATTTCTTCATATTTTTAGTTTTAGTAGGTATATTTTATCACAGTAGGTAGATTGGTAGTTGAAAGAAAAGTAAATTACGCACCTTGCTAATGAGAGTAATTAATGCACTCGTGCATTAATAACTCACTTTGCGCTCGGTGCAACAATCTACTATTATTCCGCACTAGCTGACGGTGGCTTTTCCCACGTAGCACCCACGTAAATAATAAGTAATCTACGTTATTCCATATCCCCAGGTCTACAAAAAAAATGACTAGTCAACCTACAAAAACAAATTATTATCTATCTTAAGACTTACGTTGGATCTACTCTAAAATTATTTACCAGCTTATTCGGCTATACAAAGAAATGAAATAAAGGAACACGAATTATTTGAACATACCTATATACCTATCTAATGGTAATTTTGTTTATACTAAACACATCAATAACACTAACAATTAAAAAAATATAAAAAAAAATACGGGTTGCACTCCGGGAGTGCCGACAGAAGTGAAAACTTATTTTGTCGCGTTAGAAATGTTTTAGATGGGTACTAGGGTTATTGGAGTATTGGGTTATGAATTGCATTTTATTTATGAATTGTATTTAATTAGTTATTAGACACTTTAAAATACATTTAATATTCCTTTATGTTTTTGTTCAGAATGTAGATAATATATCAAAGAACCTAACTCAATAAACTTCTCCATACAAAAGTAGACTGTAAACATGTGAATTAAGGTTTATAATCAAATGGGGCAAGCGCGGCAGCTCTGCGTTTCGGTAACGGTGTCGCGAGTCCAGAGGTTTTACCTCATCTAAAAATATGCGTACCGCGCTAAAAGAAGTTTTCACTTCAATACATACTCAAGCTTTTCACAGTAGCACATACTCAATCTATCATTTTGGACACACACGCTCAAACTATCGCATCTATAATATTTATGTGAGAGTACGACTAGATCTATCAGCAGCGGTTCTGTAACCCACATTACATAACCCAGTGACATTCAGCATCAGCGCACCCTTGAGATAATGCTTAGACAAGCATGCACAGCATTAATTAAGTGAGAGTGCGTTCGAGCGAAATTTCAATTATTGTCGGCTTTTGTTCCAACCTCACTGCTATTGTCGTCATGTTCATGTTCGTACCCTCTGCCTCTGCGGAATATAATTGTGTGGGAAGTGATTTATATTACAGACTGCCCTTATATTGCCTGTAATTATGATCGTAACCAATGTAGACTTGCAAACATCACACACAACAAAGTCGAGATGCGTAATCTGTCGTTCAGATAGAGTTGAGCTGCGGTCGACTATGACAAGCTCTCAAGAGTAGAGGCAAGGCGATAATCGTTCGCAAAATCCAAAAATATAATATATTGTTTATTTACTGGCCTGACAGCTCAGTTGGTAGTAGCTCTGCCTTCTGCGCTGTAGGTTGATGGTTTAATTTCTTCCCAGGATAAACATGTGTATCATGTAAACACAGGTCTTTGTTTTGTATCTGGGTGTTATAAAGCATCATATGTATGTATTTAAAAATTAGTATTCTATCAGTCATCTGGTCACCATAATACTAGCTATGCTTAGTTTGGGCCAGATGGTGCTGTGTACAATGTCCAATATTTGTTTTTATATTTTATAAACTTGGATGAGGTAAGCATATATAAAGAGCCTTTTTCTCACTTTTTAAGAGCCTGTGCCACGTGCCTCGATTTTGTTGTGTATGCGACTTGCTTAAGCTTTAGCAACATTCTTGAGGGTATTCTTATTTTTCCAGTGTGCGCTGCGCTGAGAGTGTTATTTCCAGAATTCATTCAGATGCAACGAAAATCGGTAAAAAATTGCTTGACGCGAATATGGTTGGTGATCTAATAATGCCAAAGAGCTTGCGAGTATACTACAACAGTATACTGCTTTTAGCAATTTAGTAATTTTAGAAACTGTTTGTAGAACCACCAAAGAAATGCTTTGCTATTTGATTATATTGAGTTTCAATTTCGTTTTTAAGGGTTTCAAAAACCACATGAAAGCCTAAAGTATCATCATGCCCATTTGTCTTCCCTAACACCGCTGTTTGGGGAAATCTGAATATCTGAATCTGATAATATATCCTAAATAGTTGGATATATTACGATGAAAATGGAAAATTATTATAACAATGCTTTACGTTATAGATTTTAAGTAACAACCTGATATATAAACAAAAGAAAATGAAACGAGTTGTTTCAAAATTAAACGCACTTCTATAAAGTAGGTGTTCACCAATAAGGTTGTATTATAGTACCACCTCCTCTTTAATATAATCTAACCTTTCTTCTTAAAGACTAATTAATTAGAACCAGTTTAAAAAGAAAGGTTTATAAAGGCTCATGAGAGGCCCCTTTCATGCACATGGCACGTCTTCGAACATAACATTTGATGTGTTTAATCAAGGATCGGTAATTACAAAAAGATAAACCTACCACCGGTGATCTAATTAAGTATGATACAACTGGCCTTTTAGTAATGTCACGAAAAAGCTAATTTACCCGTGACATTATTAATAGTGCCATGAGAGATGAAACAATTCTATAGCGCGACTACAGTGTGTCTCAGGGGATAAACGAAATTCTTTACCTCGGAAGTCTAGCAATTAAAAAACACAATGCTTTTTCCATCATTAATATGATAGATAATCTACTAAAATATTCCCTGAAAATTTTCCATCACTGAATATTTCGTGTGGGTTTTATTAATTCACCCTAAAATTATGAAATGGGTTTTCTATCGGCCAATTCGGAAAGTCTTTGTTTTGGGTGTCGATTATATTAATGGGACTGGCTGGACCGGATAATGGATTAAAATTTACGATTTTGTAGAATAATATTCGTGGATTTAAATTAAAACAGAATGATAAATGTTAAAATTTTGCAAAAAATTACCGAACGTTTGACAAACTCTTTGTTCTCAACCGTTCGTGTTGTTACTCATCGTCTGAAGTTTTTTACAGGCGTTTTCAAAACAGCCCTTGTATATTTTTAAACCTATTCACGGGTATAAATACGAAAATGTAACGTTTTGAAATCTTCAACCGTTGAGGCTATCAGATTCACAAAAATTCTTCAGAGGTTTTATTCAAAAGGTAAATCATAAATTTTCTATTATAAAGTTAGCGCAAGCCGTGTTTGCGGCGTCCTGCGCCATCTGTTGGCTTACTGGTGTAACTAGGGCCGTAGTCAGGGCCACAGACCGAGGCTAAGGCGCTTTTGAAACTATCATGGTATATATCCCGATTAGAGTGAAAATTAATAATAACATTAATAACCATTGATTAATAGCCGAAGCGAAGCCGAATCCCTTGCGTCTACATACAATTAAAATATAAGTTTGAAATTTAAAGCAGAGTTTTCAAAGTTTTGACCATGGGTAGTTTTTTTTTATTACTAGTTCGTATTTATAAGTCTTATTAAGTATACCTACCTTCTTTAAAATATGTGACAATATAAGTTATAAGAAAACATAAAATACTACTTACATGTTGGTAGTATGTTACGTCCTACGTCATTTTTTGTGCGCGTAACATGTAGCCAACCATACCATCGCAGGACCTAAGAGCTGGTTCCTATCTGGTTCAGCGTATTGGGATTGCAATTCAACGTAACAATGCCACCAGTGTCTAGGAGACGCTGCCTTCTGGCAGTGATCTGGGTCAGTTGAGCTATCTATAGATCATTTTAATCGGTCCTTAGCTCAACTGTTGTATATGTATTTTATAATAATGTATACTATTCTGTACATTTCTGTAATTAATTACCATATCAGCAATATGCGCAAAAAAATCAATCATGTGGTAGTAAGACATTCCTGTCTCGAAAACTATGGCTCTGAACGGTACATACTAAACATGCGAAAAGTTTCTAATATCCCTTACTCCGCCCCTGTTCATAACTACAGTTCAATGGGGGAATTTCTAATGAAACTCTTTGGCCGGCCTTTTTTTTCGCCTGCTTTACATTATTTTCGCATTCGACCGGGCTTGTGCAGTGAAAAGTAACTTATGCCAGTACCCGTTGCTGAAATGTTTCCTATACACCTTTACAACGTAAATGTAGGTTAAGCTACAACTGCAAATAATTATATATAACCTACTGTTGCGTACTCTATGGTAGCGAACCTTTTTGGGCGCGGGGCGTGTCGAACAGGAACAACTCATTCAAAATTCAAACTGTTTAAAATACAATCTTCTGACAGTTTGGTCAAAAAGTTCGAATGTTTCCTATACATATTTACAATATAAATTTAAGTTTAACTTAAAGCTGCAAATAATTATATACAACCTACTGTTGCGTACTCTATGGTAGCTAGCCTCTTTGGGCGTGGCGCGTGTCGAGCAAGAACAACTCATTCAAAATTCGAACTGTTTAAAATACAATATTCTAAAATTGGTCAAAAGTAGATCGGTCATTTCCGAAAGTCGCGCCTGAGAGGGTACCGTCTGTACTTCTGCTGTAAAACCTTGCTTCTTGCCAAATTTCATGATTCTAGGTCAACGGGAAATACCCCATAGGTTTTGATTAACTGGCGAGTTCGAAATATATTGGCATAGTTGACCGTATTTAGAGCGTATTTATTGATTGCGTTGATTTAGAAGCTTGATTCAGCTTAAAGCTTTTCTTTTTTCTTTTTTAGCTACGGAACCATAAAAAACTAGAAGAAATCTATTAATTAAATTACTAGATTACCTATACGCAAGCCAACATTTAATTTTAGGTGGAGACGTCACAGCAATCAAGGTAAGACCCTAGTAACCCTCATAAACTTTCTCTAGAAGTCAACCAAATTCACCATCTAATTCACAAAAACCTAACCCAAATGAAAACTTTCTAAATAAACATCGTAAGCAAATAAATAAACATCGGCATGTCGTAGAATCTAAAAAGTTGTAAGACATTTGCTAAGTGCACAGTGCTCTAAGGCGCACTATAATTTTATTTCATCCCACTGCTTTGAACTAACAAATGACCTACCAAGAAAATACGTCAATATAAATAAACCTACATAGCACAAATAATATGTATCAAATATCCTTGATAACATAAACGTGTACACATGTATATCACACACCGTTCCTCATAAATATTTACTGTAGCCCGGTCTCTGTACGTATCTATGCAGAAATTGAAAGCATTATTGGTACGAGAATAATAGTACAACATGTTACAATAACGAAATTAATCTTAAATAATAGGTATCAAGTCATAGCCGATGGTCTATACAGAATGGTCATACTGCATATATATGTATGCACTGCCGGTTTGTAGAGCATTGTCTCATTCACTCTGTATATGGTCGATATGTCAAGCTCTCTGTTAAACCGATGTATTATTTGTTTAATTTAACGACCTCACCCACAGATTAAGTAGCACGACTTGCCTGCTTCCATATAAATAACAAATATGTAGCAATGTATAAATGTATCTTTTATGTAAATATATAAGTATCAATAATATTGTGTAAGTTTATTTTGCTTTATATAAGTAAGTTATAATTTAGTGCATCCCGACCAATCTTCCAAATAAGTTAGCTTCTCTCCATTCAAAGGTGTTCTGGAAGAAATCGCTTCCTTAGCGATAAGACATAACTGTACATAATTTTTTGTAAATAAATTTAGTTATAAAGTTGTTACATTTAGTTTTAAGGTGTACAATAAAGAATTTTCATTAATTCATTAATTCTTTCATAAACGATCAATTGTTAACAAAATTTGATTAGTTCTCAGACAGAGTATGATTTTTGTTCAGAAATACCTTAGATGCCAACCAAACCAGTCTGTCAACTCATGGAAATTTAAGCAGACTCGGATTATAATTTGACTTCAAATATCAAAAATAACGCCGACCCCAATAATCTTCGACACATTAACTCTTTGTTAATTTGTAAATTTGAAATTTGACTTACTGTATATATCGCTTCCTCAAACTAACATCAAAAAATACGGTCAAATGTAAAAGTAGCTCCTGAGAGGGTACTGTACTGTACTAGGTACCTACCTACTTTTTTCGTCATCATGGTTCTTTTACAATTGATTACTGTTACAGTACAACGCCCTACGTGTTCAATACAATAACGCGTTCAGGGTGCTAATAGGGCTGCCACAATTCTGTATTGTTTCAGGGATTTTCGCCGAGGCGAGAGTAGATTGAATTTATACTACCATCCGGAAACATCACCGTGGCGAAGGGTGCGGGTCAGTTTCAACAGTATTCTGAACGTGCTGACTGACAGATCTCAACTTTTGTGAGTACAATATTATTAAGTAAGTATCTAGGTATGTTTAAGGATTAAGTAAGAATTGTTATTATTATTATGTTGTAAAACACATACACTCACACACACACACATTCACACATACACACACACACACACACACACACACACACACATTCACACATACATACACATTCACACACACAGCATTCTGAACGTGCTGACTGACAGATCTCAACTTTTGTGAGTACAATATTATTAAGTAAGTATCTAGGTATGCTTAAGGATTAAGTAAGAATTGTAATTATTATTATTTTGTAAAACACATACACTCACACATTCACATAATTACATACAAGCATCACACACACACCATGATAACTGTCGTTTTTTTGGTTAGTTAAAATGTAAATCCGTTATTGGCTGTCGGTTGTACACTTAAGTTTTATGTATCATATTGTAAGAGCTGTGGATTTTGTACAATTAATAAATAAAATGAAATAAATTAAATTGTTAATTGTTAATTTTTTAATGTTATTTTTGTTGTGTTTTTTTTTTGTTTCATATTATATTAAGTATCCGTTCTAGGTATAACGCATTAGTGTTAGCTGTTAAGTTATATCTGTTTTAAACATACAAAAATAAATAAATAAATTGATTGTCATTACATTAACCATTAACAAATCATAATAACGTTTTTAAAACTAAAAAGATAACCCGACTTCATTTATATAAAAATACGAAATTATGTTTACTTGGATGAAGCACTTCTTAAGGCTACTTTTATTTAAAAAATTAAACTACTGAACCGATTTTGATAGAACTACTATAGGACTAATCGGAAAGTATATTCTTACACAAAAATAAAAAAAAATGACCCGAATTAAGAACCTCCTCCTTTTTTGAAGTATGTTAAAAATAAACATTTATGTAACATTGTAAAATAGCTAATTATAATTAGATACTAATGTTTTATTTAAGTATTTACTAAAGTGATCCAATGTTGATGTAAATAAATAAATAATTGGTAATGTTATAACTGTTATAACGAAGCGGTTTACCCTCCCATAAGTCGCTCCCCATGTATTGAAGTGATAGCCCATGAACAGTTATCACTTCAATACAGATAGACAAAACAGTGATCTTATAAGGTGTTCCTTTTTTCTTTTTGAGGCACGGAACGCTAAAAATTATGCACAACACCCAATTTCTATGTATTTTCTACCTACTAAAAAAGTTTATACAACTTATTGATTGATGGATGGTCCCGAAAGCCATTCAAGAGTACCGAGACTAAAGGGACTTCGATGTCGCCAGAGTGATCAATTTCACCTATACACACATCCTGTCCCGTACTGCCAACCCGTCCTTGAACAATGAAACGGAACCTATCCACAGTACAAAGAAATGCCTTTACAAACAATAAGGAGGTCAGCAAATGGATTGCAATCTTTTTCTTCTCTTCCTATAATGACATCTTTCTTGATGACATTTTTGTCAATGTCACATGATTGTTTTGTCCCATTCGATTCTTCATTTGTCATGAAGTATATAGCTCTGCTAATTTAATATTTTTTACTCGTTTATCGATATACTATTTATATAGTCGATACTCGATACTCAATACTTATATACATTTAGTAAATACATACATATTTTGCATAGAAAAATACCCAGAACCTAGACAAATACTTGCAGATCATATAAACATTTTTCTCGTGGCGGGAATCGAAACCGCAACCTTCTGCGTCTCAGGCAAGCCTTCGCCCACTGCGGCACAGTGGTCTATCTTATAGTTACACACCTGATAATTAGTTGTTTAAATCTGTTGCCATCCCTATTACTTAAGCGACACGTAGGTATTCTATATATCTACATAAAACAAAGTCGGGTTAGTTACACCACTTATAACTCGAGAACCGCTAGACCGATTTGAATGAAACTTAAAATGAATGTAGTTTGTAACTTGGATTAGGATATAGGTTATTTTTTATCCCAGAAAAACAACGCGAACGGAAACGGGAACGGGACGGGCGAAGCTGCGGATAGCCAGTAGCGCCATCTATCAATATTTATTCGTAACTTTGTTAATCTCTGTAATTATTACAATAATATGAATATATTTTCTTTAATAGCGATATTAGTACTTTAATATTTTTTGTGAAGTTGTAACCGCCCAACGAAGTGGGCACGGATCAGCTAGTGTGAATATAGGGAATGTTTATTGCCAAGACTCTTGCACCAGAGTAGACTTGGCTTCATCTTCAATATGAACAAAATTAAACCTTTGAACATTCTATGACATTTGAACATTTTACATTGGAACCATTATTGTATACGAGCCTATAATAATATAATTTCGTTTAAAAAATTAAAAAGAAAGCCGACTTCATTGAATAAAATTTGAGCCTATAATACATTTTTAGTGGAAAGTAGATGTATTTTGTATATATAATATGGGTAGGCCAAATAAACGCACCGCTCCAATGAGACAGCGAGGTATCGAAGTACACAAAAACATCATCGATGTATACAATTTTTAGATTTTCGTTGATTTTTCAGCTCGACTGATTTTGTAAATGGGACCTGTGAAGTAGATGAAGTCGGTTATAAAGGCAATGTGTTTGTATATATGTTCCCTATAGACTCCGAAACGGCTGGGCAGATTCGACTATTTTTTAGGAAATCTTCAGATTGGCCTTGCAGATGATCCTGTGAAGTTTGGTAGCGATCGGATGAACAGAACTTAGGCACGGACATAGGCTACTTTTTATGTAGGTGTGTACTATGCGTGCAAAGCCGCGGGTAGAAGCTAGTACCTTCGTAAAACACATACTCGTACATACTTATCTATATTAGTGGGATTTAATTCTTGCCAAGGACAAATATCTGTTTAATGAACATAGGTGTTATTTTTATGTCTGGGAGTTACCTATGGTACCTAAGGTACCTAAGTATTAACAGGTATTGCCTTTTTTGGGGCTAGATGGTGCTATATATAAGTCTATAAATATTTATTATTCTATTATTATACGAAGACCTCTGTGGCGCAGTGGGCCAAGGTCCAGCTGAGATGCAGAAGGTTGCGGGTTCGATTCCCGCCGCGGGACAAATGTTTGTATGATCTGCAATTATTTGTCTCAGGTCTGAGTGTTTCTATGTATAATATGTATGTATTAACAAAAAAGTACATATGTAGTATATCAGTCAGGTGGTACCCATAACACAAGCTCTGCTTACTTTGGGGCCATATGATGCTGTGTAATGTCCGGGATTATTGATTTATTTATTATTATTATTGTTATTAATATAAGTGCTGCATGCTGAATTTCAATATTTTTAGGCGACAACAACTTTTGACTCTTTTTAACGCGATATGATGATTTTTGCAAAAATATGTTGTAAGGTGCGTTAGACTTTCTGTAAATGGCGACGTACCCTATATTTACGATTACAAGTACCCTAATACTGATTACCTACCGACTTTTGTAGCATAGGTATTTTTTATCTTATACTAGCGACCCGCCCCGGCTTCGCACGGGTGCAATGCTGATACTAATAATAGACTACAGTATGGTTATCCCTAAGAGATAGCCATATACCATCGCAGACTTTTTTGTAGACCTTTTGAGGGTGTACAATACTGTTGTACATTATTTTGAAACCTCTAAAATTATCAGTGTTTATCTACTATATTATGCATGTATTATACATTGGTTGGTTCTCACGCACACATGTTACTTGTTAAGCTGCAGGTATTTCATCTCGTTCAACTTGTCATCTCGAAGGGTTTTAGCTGAAAATCAGTGTTTGCTCCTTGAGCAAAATTATGCGCTGAGCTATGACCTTTTTGTCTGGCTGCAACACACACATGGATTAATGGGACACCTATGTAAATTTTTTGTTTTAAGTTTTTATTTCTTTAATTGTTTTTTTTGTATTGTCTTTGTTTGTATTTACCAACTTAAATTTGTTCCTTATCTTTTGTTATTTTTGTATATGTGTGTTTGTAGCTATTACAAATAAATACTTCATCTATCTATCTATCTATCTATACATATAAACCTTACTCTTAAATCACTCTATCTATTAAAAAAACCGCATTAAAATCAGTTGCGTAGTTTTAAAGATCTAAGCATACATAGGGACAGACAGACAGCGATAAGCGACTTTGTTTTATACTATGTAATAATATGTACCATCTTAACGTTTTCTATTTTGTCTTGTCTATTTTGTGTAGTGACGTGTCAAATAATTTTTTTTTCAAACATACAAATATTAAAAAAGTTTAAAAACGTTATTCCTGTATAAAATGAACTTGAATAAGGTTACCGGACCGTTGAAACTACCCCGTAAAAAGCTAAGATAACCTAAAAAAACACATCTAACAGCAAATTGTCGTTCACAGAACGCAAAAACACAAGGGTATTTCCGTTCGTCTTATATTTATGTTTACGCTATTTATCCCTTCAAGAGGGTTCGATAGCACTCAGAGGGTATTTACAAGCCATAAGTGGGGTAAAGCTCAAAACAAAATCAAATAGGTACCTACAACAAACTGCTCGGAAATATTCGGGTAATAAAACTTAATAATAGAGATTGAGAATTATATCACTCTTGCGTACTTAAACTATTCAGAGATTGCAAAATACATTTTGATAAACACGGGCTTTACTCACGTTTTATTTTGTCGATGGAAGCACCGATACTGTTTCGATTCATCTAGAGAATCTTCATCAGGGTGAGTCAGAACCGCGGTCCGCTCGTTGCCGCTCGAATGAATCGTAACAGTGTCGGTGCCTCCATCGACAAAATAATACGTGAGTAAAGCCCGTGTTTATCAAAATGTATAGTACAACTCACGAAAGTTATGAAAGTGAGATTGCAAAACAGTTTTTATTTTATTTGAAATTAGAATTACATTGTCTTAACAGTACAGAGACCAGAATGACAACGGAACCATATAGCACATAAATACTGTGTAGCAGCTTCTGAGAACTTCGGCAAACTATATATATATATATCAAAATCATCAAATTCAGATAGGCTGTTGACGATACGAAGGGCTCGCGTGAATGGTGCCTCACTCAGGAGGTTAGTTCTCTAAACATAAAATAAGAATGGGTCTAAATAGAAAATACTTAGACACAGTTTTTCACAAAAACGTAACAATGGAAAAACATAGACAGCGTGGTGACTTTGACGAAACATACACGATATTAATAAACACTACAACGTTCAAGAATTACCAGAGATATATAATATGAACTATAAGAGAAACCTGAAACGCCAATCTCTGTTGGTAAATCAATCAGGCACTAGCAATCCACGAAAACATATGTATTGCCTAACCGTGTTGTCACCCACTGGAATAAGTAGCGAGCCATAAGTGCTCCCTTAGTGAACAGTATTCACTACGTGATAAAATCCGCAACGAGGAAATCCGTAGAAGAACCAAAGTCACCGACATAGCGCTCTAAATTTGCAAGTTAAAGTGGCAATGGGCAGGTCATATAGCTCGCAGAACTGATAACCGTGAGGGAATTAAAGTTCTCGAATGGCGACCAAGAACGAAGCGTAGGACGACCCGATGGACTGATGACATTGTAAAGATCGCAGGATGTCGGTGGATGGAGATGGCTCAAAATCGTTCTTCCTGGAAATCTATTGGGGAGGCCTATGTCCAGCAGTAGACTTCATAAAGGCTGATATGATGATAGTGAACAGTTTTAATAATAGACTTGAACATAACAATTTGACGACCTCTGTGGCGCAGTGGGCTGTCTGGCTGAGACGCGGAAGGTTGCGGGTTCGATTCCCGCCGCGGGGCAAATCTTTGTATGATCTGCAAGTGTTTGTCTCAGGTCTGGGTATTTCTATGTACATACATACTATAATGTATGCATTTACAAAAAAAAAGTATATTTTTCAGTAGTGTATCAGTCATGTGGTACCAATAACACAAGCTCTGCTTACTTTGGGGCCGGATGATGGTGTGTGAAATGTTCAAGGTTATTTATTTGTTTATCTTATTTTATTAATTAAAATAGTGTAGTGCACTGACAATATATGTGATATACGCATCAGTTTTAAGCTGCCAGTGTATTTAGAAACAATAATAATTATAATAATAAAACAAACACAGTGACTATAAAACATTGGTAATAGTTAATAGACCGTGACGGAAAAAAGGCTACCTAGCAATGTTGAAGTCAAAGTCAAAACATTTAAATATAAAATATCACAAGAACCACTTTGAATCATCTTTTTACATGCTAGTGAATCTAGGTACCGGTTCCTCCTAGCCCCAGTTCAAGAAGTATCCGGCAAGAAACTCGTCTGGTCTTAACACTTTTTTGTATGATCCTTGCCAATTTTGTTACAAATTGTTGTTGTTGTTTGTTGAGTCGAGTTAGAGCAGATTCATCTCATGCTTTTTTGTCATCTAAATAATGGTACAGAAGTGTGATGACTGCTGCAGTGATGCTGTACAAATAATGTTTCGCCGGTGAATTGTTATTTTTTAGAAGCCTCAAGAATCAGATTGCTTGTACTACCCATGGGCTGTCTAAAACTACCCATGTCTAAAAATGGGTACATATCACAGCGTGTACATTGTGTGGTATAAAATTAAAAATAGCTAATGTATGTCCACATGATACAATCTATCTCCGTGTCATATTTCATCAAGATTCAGTCGTTTAGCCGTAAAGGTAACAAACAAACAGACATCAGAGATACTCGCGAATCACACACATTTCAGATATATTATAAATTCGAAAAAGGCATGGTTTTAACTAAATAAATAAATCAATAAATAATGCCAGACATTTCACTCAGCATCATCTGGCCCCAAACTTAGCAGAGCTTGACCACATGACTGATATACTACTTATATACTTTTTTCTTTTTAAATACATACATATTATACATAGAAACACCCAGACCCGAAACAAATAGATGCAGATCATACAAACATTTGTCCTGCGGCGGGAATCGAACCCGCAACCTTCTGTGTCTCAGGCAGGCCCTTACTTAATGCGCCACAGAGGTCGTCGTAAGAATAAACTTTCACTTAATTTTAACCTATATGACGCAATGGGCTAAGCCCCGTCTGAGAATTAAAATTCAACTCTGTTTTTATTCAATACAATCACAACGATCACTTTGAAACGTCTTACATAGGCACTGGGTGAATTTAGCCAATTCCTAATAAATTTTTGTATGATCCTGCCAATTCCTTCTAATCAAATTTTTGTATAATCTGATATATATGTATCTCGGGGGCGGAATGTTTTCTATGTATAATATATGTATAGACATATATTTACAAAAAAAGGATTTAAGTATTGTATCAGTCATGTGGTCACACAAGATCATGTTACATTGGGGCTAAATGATGTTGTGTGAAATATACGGTTTTAATTATTTATTTATTCAATGATAATAATAATAATAATAATATTGCCGGACATTTTACACAACATCATCTGGCCTCAAAGTAAGCAGAGCTTGTGTTATGGGTAGCACATGATATTACTACTTATATACTTTTTTTTTGTTAATACATACATATTATACATAGAAACACCCAGACCCGAGACAAATACTTGCAGATCATACAAACATTTGTCTCGCGGCGGGAATCGAACCCGCAACCTTCTGTGTTTCAGGTGATGATGATGATAATTAAACGATCAAGTAGCAGTGGCAACCCCATTACTTAGATTTATATTTTATTTTTTAATCTGTTAAACTTTAAACCACTTCCGTCATTAGTATGTTACATGTTACCACTTCAGTTTCTGTTGCGGTAAATTTTACATAATAATGCATATTCGAATGCATTGTTTTATTTTAATTTACAAAATGTTTTAACATAAACATGCCAGGGATTAAACGGAGGGTTATATTTAATAATTCGTGTTGGAGGAGTATTTTTTATCGAGGAAATGGCGGCGGTGAGATTTTCGAGTCCCGGAAATTAATATTTCCGCTGAATTCGTTTTATGTTTTTTCCTGGGAAAGTGTAAGGATTGGGTCTCGGCGGGTGTAAGTGTAATTAAATTTTCTTTGAGGTCACTGTTTTTGTATTTCTGTTTTTATCCCACACAAATTGTCGGCTCCCTATAATTTTATACTAATCTAGCAGACCCGGCAAACGTGCTTTTGCCTTATTGAACATAAAAAAAAATCATTTTGTGGTGAGCCACCCTTAACACTTAGGGGTATAAAAATTAGTTATAAACCTATTCTCAGACTTACTGAATATACATATAAAATTTCTCAAAATCGGTTAAGCCGTTTCGGAGGAGTATAAATACAAAAACTGTGACACAATATTTTTATATAATAGGGATAAACTCCCTACAACTTCAATAAAACTAATTATGTGTAAAATATCACACTAAAATCACGAAGAACGCATGTCATAATAATTTTATTTCCCAAGAGTTATATTGTCGAAACTTATAAAAGATAAATAAAACAAAGAGTATCATGAATGGCCATACTTTGAAAAATATCAAAACATTTCAAGACAATTTCATTCAACAGTCAGTATTGTCATTTCGTACCATTGAATAATGAGAGACCGTGGAGTTTTTTCGGCCGTTTCAGAAAACAACATAGCGTTTCATTTAATTGTTTTTATCGTGGTAATATTTTACCTACTGTGTAATTTCGTTGGTATTTTAACCAATTAAGCTTGAGTTCCGAACACAAGAATGCGACTTATTTGAGAGAAACGACTGGAAGAAGTTAAGAAGGAAATGCCAATATTTTCTTAAAATTCTCCTTGGCAATTGGCTTGATTTGACTTGTTTGCTCATATTTCCCGTTGCTAGGCAACCAATTTTTACTCTAGTTTTTTAACAAATTAGCATTATTGCATTCTTGATGCATTATACAGATGCTATGAAAAATAAACAGTGGTTTGCTAGTTTAGAACTTTCCTACATTTTTCTTTGTTTTCTTTGTTTTTTATAAACTTATACCTACCTGCTTACCTACTTACGGGATCAAGAACAGCATAGATTTCATGATGACTATGACTATTTCTATGTATAATATATGTATTTACAAAATAAAAGTATATCAGTCATGTTGTGCCTATAACATAAACTTTGCTTACTTAGGGGCTAGATGATGCTGTGTGAAATGTACGGCATTGTTTATTTATTTAATTATACTAGTCGCCCACTGGTCAAAATTCGACCATAATTAATTCATATTTTGTGTATTTTTTATGCATAATTAAAAGAAATGTTAGCATTCTGCACTCCTTTTCTATATAAACTATATAAGTGTGCGAAATTTCATACTCCTCCGTCCGCGCAATTTTCATAAATAGAGGTACAAAGTTTTTGCTTCACGTATTAATATAATAAAAGATGAATGAAAACATATCGAAAAATAAATGCTGTGTTTTCGATCTATGTTTGAGTTATGCTCTGGATTAGGTCCTTAGAGCATTAAGTGTAAAATAACTATTTATAAATTCATTAATTTTCAGAGGAAACAATCCCAAAGGAGATGAAAGTCTACGCCTCCATGTCATAATCTATATTAAAACTTGTTTAAAATTGGTTTTACTATTTTATGAATAAGAGAGTTACGTAGGTCCTGATTATTGTCAAATACATGTGAAAATGTCAAGTATTTTTTGCCAATGCCTTTGATTAAACTACCCTCAACCTTACATCACTTCGGTTTTACGATACCTATGAAATTCTGAAAATGTTTTCAAGAACTCTATGCTGATCGGGTAATGCATTTTACTTGTTAAGGTTTTATATTCCTGATCATTTATATTCCTGAACATATTTAGTGTTTTTTTATATATTTTTTTGTTAAAATATATTTTTTCACGTTTGGCCTTACTTATAAACGTCTCTTTAACTTCTGTCAAAAATAAATTACTGTTTAAAATAGATCCCTTTTTGTAAGATAATGACAAATAGTGACAGGGCTGGTTATTTCTAAGATGGTACTTAGACGTCTGTAACGTAACATTACCGTAACACTCATGTAATTTTAGATGCTAATCTAAATTCTGCTTCAAAACCCTCAAAAAATTACCCAACCTACTCGGTCAACCTATAAAAAAACCACAAACGATCTCACCTCTCCATGACTAACAAATCCATGCCTATGAGCGATTTCGTGGGCCCTCTCCGGTCCACCTGGGACATGCACAGCGAACTGATGGTGGTACAACGGTACACTCACGTGTAGCACTGTCAGTAGCACAACAAGCACGTACATTACGCTCGTGCATTTCACATTACTACTAGCAACTTTGGCATTACTTTAAAATAGTTAGCAGTTTAGCACACGCGATGATTTATTTACGCGGCCGATTAACGGGCTGCGTCAGGACCGCGCGACGTCCACGCGAAGACTGAAGGTTTCATACTGAAGGTCCGGACTCCGGAGCGGTGGGTTCACGCATGCGTCAAAGTTGGCGCCTTTTCTTCAAGTATTACCTAGTACCTACTGGTTTTGTAACGTATTATTGTGCACCAAGACAATTGACTGGAATGCCTAATTGGGTATCGGTTGTTGTTTTACTGTAGGTGTGTTTCAGTTACTGCTTGCGTAAGATACAAGAGTCTGTCAATATTTACTGAAAGTTCCTTGAAAGCTTATTCAATGTTAGTATTCTATAAGAGTTTAATTTGAGATATCATGCTGGCCAGGATTACTAAAGCACGAAGTAGGTACAATCCTACATCCACCAAATTATATAAATGAGAAAGTTTATAAGGATTTTCATTTTCAAAACATTCGTAAGTTGTAATATACCTTTTTTAATAAACATGGGGGCTTACATGGGAGCTGACAGGCCAGTGGTACGCATCTTCAGAATCACACTAATATGTATTATATATGCGAATGTTTGTGCGTAAGTGTTACTTCTTCACGCTCTAACGGCTTGACGGATGTGGACGAAACTGGGCATAGATGTTGATATAGACTTGGCATAATATATACTTATTATTTACGTAGATACCACACACATTCAAATCCAAATATGTTTTTTTCGAAACAATTACTAGGATTACTTTGAATCGTCGTACGTTCTAGGTGAGTTTAGACCCAAACCTAATTTTTTTTTGTTCTAGGTGTGGATAATCTTCATGGATTCCTCTTATCTCTAACCTCTGACGACTTCTGAGACCTCTGTGCAGTGGGCTAAGATCCGGCTGAGACGCAGAAGGTTGCGGGTTCGATTCTCGCCGTAGGACAAATGTTTGTACGATCTGCAAGTATTTGTCTCGGGTCTGGTTGTTTCTATGTATAATATGTATGTATTAACAAAAAAAGGTATATAAGTAGTATATGAGTCATGTGGTACCCATAACACAAGCTATGCTTACTTTGGGGCCAAATGATGAATTTATTTATTGTATTGTGAAATTATTTATGGTTTTTTTTTTTTTATTTATCCAGACATTGACTAAAAACCACATCGGTGTTTATTCGCACGCGTTTTACTGGCGTTACGGGAATTGTTATGACTATCCGCGACCCCGGCAGCGTTGGACTATGTTGATCCTATGTCGTATCAGTTATCCTATGTCTCATGTTGTATTTTAATACACCTTCTCAGGGGTGCTCAGAGACACTGAACTACCTTGGGGTAGTTTTAACGCAGCGGTAGACTCCTCCAAACCTACAGTCAAACCCCGGTTAGGTGCCAAACCTAACCTAATCCAAGTTCGAGAATTTGCAAGAAAGTCGTTTTGATCGTAGCATTTTGTATGATTTTTGCATGATTGTAAAGTTATAAGAAATTATAACTAGCTTAATAACCTAGTGAGTTAATAGAAGCTAATAGTAGGTTACACATACTTCTTCTAGTGGCACTAGTTATTTTAAACCAGTTTAGGGAATGGATCAGAGGCTTCAGACGTTATTCATTGCAAATGTTTCAGCTAGCTGTCAGAGTAACCGCTGTTAAAGCGTCGGGCAGTAGCTGGATACATTATAATTAACTTCTAAGTCTTACCAAAAACACCGCAAGGGTATCAACAATGCACAGTAAGTTTCAAGTAAGCGGTACATTTTATTGGTTTCTTGGTGTTACAGAGTTCGATGCGGTTGTGCAAAATATAACCAAGTTACAGTATGTCGTCTTTTGTTGGAGTTTATGGCGAAATTGTTAGTGCAAAACTTTATGGCCGGTCTCAATAAAGTACTTCGCATGCACTAGCACGCGATATACTTCGCGAGTTTATAATCGGACCCTAATATCGGTTATTTTTCAAGGGAGTAGGTAGTACAACTAGTTTTAAACGTAGCATAGTAATATTAATATGATAAAATTATATGGATGTAATCACGGTGTAAGGCTTTACTAAATTATGAGTAACAGACTGAGTATGAGGAAGATGAGATCTTGTGTTCAGACGTCATCAAATGGATTAATGACAACTTTTTTTTTGGATCCAAATTCCTTATCGCACGGTACGGACTTGGCGGATGAGGGCTAGGTGAAAAAAAATGTAAGATTTTTCCGTCACGAATTTCCGTCACGACTCTTTCTTTATCCATAGGGTGACACGATTACATCATCAAATCTACATCAAATTATTACTACGATTGAATGTACAGATGGAGAATGCACTGATGAAGTTTATATTGAATTTTGAATTAAATGATGTACAATAAAATCTGCTCCAACTCGACTCCGTAATAAAATTGGCAAGGATCATACGAAAGAGACCAGACGAGTTTCTTGCCGGATTCTTCTTCAACTGTGGTTAGAAGGAACTGGCACCTAGATTCACTAGCATTTAAGAAAACGATTCAATGTGGTCATTGTGATTTTATTTAATAAATAATGTTTTGATTTAATTTCATTTCATTTCATTTGACTTGCCTTTCGTAAAGATCCAAAACTAAACAAATAATAAAACAGAAAAACCACATTAAGGTATTATAACTTGAAAACCATTTCTTTCGACATCTGTATAAATATAAGCTGATTTATTAATAGATTATGCTTTTGAATAGGTAAGAATGAATGAATGAAATTAATGTTAAATAACATTATAATAAATTGGCCTAGCGCGTGCTAGATAACGCACAGTAAAGTCTCCGAGGTCAATAATGATCAGATTTACTATTAGTAGTTAAGACCCAAATCAATTCAACACAATCTAGTCAAGAGAGCGAAATAAGAGGAAACTTACATGATTTTATGTGATTTACAAATCAGAAAGATGAATGAAAAGATAAAGAGTTTATATACCATTTTGAATGGAACACTACGAACCAAGCGACTAGACATTATTAAAACAGGAAGAAACATAAATAATAAAGTTAAACAGTTTCAAGTAGAAATATATGAGTAATAGTGGTTTCACTAAGCAGTCGTACCGCTAAGTACCATCCATAAGCACTTCCGAATTTATAATTCGTACAGTCAAGGATTGGAATACATTGTAGTCGTTTGTTTATTCTGAAAACTACAATCTAGGCCTCTGCAATTCAAGAGTGACAGGGTCTCTTCTAGGCCATCGTGCACCATCGTTGTCTGCATCGTCGCTTACCACCAAGCGAGTTCGTAGTCAAACACCGATGGTAAAAATAAAGCGTGAGTGTCGTGAAACACTCGGTTGGAATGAAGTTCCTATAGTAGTTTTATCATTTCACTTTCAAAATTATCTTAAGGCCATGCAACCTAATTTGTCATGTTAAAAACCCGTAAATCTAGGATTGGTATCCCAAAATTCCCATTAACTCTGCAAGAATAGGATCCGAAGGAGGGTTACAGGAAGATAAAATCGGTTGCAAATAATGAATGGTTTTCGACAAAGCCATGTTACTGGGATTGTATCCTTTTAAGCCCGAGAAACCATGGGTTTTACCGACCTATACGAGACAACCTACCTACGAGCTTTAGAATTAGGTACATTTGACCTTTTCGAATCACTGCTGGAAAATATTACCAAGCATTTGGTAATATTTGACGACCAGTGGGCGCAGTGGGCTTAGGTATGTATAATTGTATAATTTCTATGTACAATATGTATAAATTACAAAAAAAAGTATATAAGTAGTATATCAGTCATGTGGTACCCATAACACAAGCTCTGCTTACTTTAGGGCCACATGATGCTGTGAGAAATGTCCGGTATTATTATTTAGTTGAAAATGTAACTTATTTTTGACGTCAACTGTCATTTATAATGTGATCATTCTCACATATTTGTTTTTTTATCTTTTGTAAAAGAGAACTAATAGCATAAGACCATTTCCCGATAGATTATTTTTGGTCGTCTTGCGAAGCAAATATTGCGCACTAATTTTTTTTTCTCGAGTTATTTCCGGTTTTATTTGTAATTTTAGTGTTTTTATTTAAATAGAGCTAGAATTATTAACTCGTGTGTGATTTGATAAAAAATAATCCGTAGTTATTTTATATAAAAGGCACCATTTTATATCAAATAACAAATGACGAACGACAAGATACGACTCTGTGACATACCATAAACAATATAAACACTGGTAAAATTGACATTAGCCTGACACATGCCATGAACGAAGAAGAAGGTGATCTGTCATAATTCTCACTAAAGTTAATCACTGTAAATAGTGCCATCCTTTTTTGTTAGTTAGTGTCAGGGCGAAGTAAAAGAAACTAAAGTTAAGTAGTGTTTAGACAGTGGTCAAGTTAAGAGTACATAGTTTATAAGAAAGGACAGTGTTTAGACAATCCGAACATTTACTTAAAAGCACTATTAACTAATGATTGTTACAATCTATCTATTTCTACATATTTCGATAATGAGTGTAGAATTATATACTTTACACATCATCTAGCCCCAAAATAAACAAAGCTTGTACTATGTACAGATGACTGATAGCATACTTAAATAAATAAATAATCCCGGACATTTCACACAGCATCATCTGGCTCTAAAGTAAGCAGAGCTTGTGTTATGGGTACCACATGACCGATATACTACTTATATGCTTTTTTGTAAATACATTCATATAATACATAGAAATACACCCAAGACAATACAGATAATACAAACATTTATCCCGCGGCGGGAATCGTTCCCACTACTTTCTGCTTAACAGCCGGACACAGAAGTCGTCTATAGGATGCACATTTTGAAACACATTGTTTTTAATCACGTGTTATCTTGTCGTTAAAGACCACTGTGACCATAATGTCGATGACATGTAAAATCCAAACTTTCTTACTTCCCACAAACCTCAATACCTATTCTCCGACAAAGAACGTTGACTTTGCGTTTTAAAAGCTCACGAGTTCTCAGTATTCAATTCAAATGCAGGATATTCAGATTCTCTGTTTTCTCCAACTTGCGAACTAACTGAAGTAACAGAAAGTTTTGCTCTATCGAAGGGCTAACTTTTTGTGCTCGGAAAGCCTTTTTTTTCTATTCCCACCTTATGGTAGCAATGCCGCCAGTGTCTTGGGAACGCTGCCCTCTGGCAGTGATCTGGATCAGTTAAGCTATCTAGATCCGATTTAAACGGTCCTTACATAGCTCAACTGTTTCACATGTTTTTTTATATTGGTGTATATTATTTTGTACATTTCTGTAAATAAATTTCAGCACCTTATGGTAAACGGTAACCGTTTACCATAAGGTGCTGAAATTTGTTAAGTGCACGAGCAAATTCGAACCCACTACCTAAGGATCGGAAAGAGAAGCCACTAATACTAGACCTCTAGTGCCTAAATACTACAGCTAAGTACTACTTTCATTTGGGTTAGTGGCGAACTCTTCTGAGGGTGCTAGAGCAAACCTATTATATAGACAGGTATGTACTTACATTTTTATATTGAGTCTTTTTCACTAAATAAAATACATAACTCTTTCCTCTAAGTTTTTCTACGTAAGTACTATAAATAGTACAATATATATAGATACTACAAAGCCACGAGATTGGTTCCTTACTTAACAGAAACTGAGAACAGTAACAACTAGCGCCATCTAGTAGACATAGTAAACAACTTGTTGTGAGCGAGAATTGCAGCGACTCAGGTAACTCTCGACCTCAATAAAATAAGTAGGTACTACCTACTTCCTAAAGAATAAACTAATAATACATTAATAAAACTAATAATATATTTGTTTATTCTAGGTGTACACAAATTCAACCTTTACTAGGTATGCCTAGTAAAGGTTGAATTTGTGTACACCTTTGCAAATATAACATATTGCTCAGAAATTGCGTTTGTACAATCTTGTAGCTGTAGATATTTACTATGTGAATTTCGTTGCAGCCTGCTACGCCAGTGTAGAGGCGGCGTAGAGTTAGAATAATAAATACATATATAAACTTTGGTAATGGATTTAGATGACAAAAAGCTTAGAATGAATGATCTCCCACTCGACTCGGCATCCGTAACAAAATTAGCAGGGATCATACACAAAATGTTAGGACCAGACGACTTTCTTACCGGATTCATCACGAACTGAGGTTGGGAGGAACCTGCACCTAGATTCACCTAGTATACAGGGTGTCCCGCAACTAGTATGCTATCCCGAAAGGGGACGATTCTCGACACTTACAAGAACAACAATTGTGCTACGAATATGTGAATTTGATGATTTTCATGGAAGATTTATTGAAGGTAGTTATGATGGATCATGAAAAGTGATAGGTAGGACCAGGTCGAGTTTCTTGCCGGTTCTTCTCGAGCTTGGGTTAGGAGGAATTGACACCTAAATTCGCCTAGTATGTAATCCGTTCCATAGTGATCCTTGTGATTGTATTGAATACAGTACAGTATCTTTTGACTTTTGACTTGTTTTTTAATTCAACAACATCTAATTAGCATAGCAAAAATAGTATGGGCCTTTTTGAATATCATTAAGGTTAAAAAATCAGGCTGTTACTCAAATTCTAGTAAAACCTTACTATCCGTTACAATTTTCCTCGTAATTTCAATAAATATCCAACTATTTTGTAAAACATTTCGGGTTTCTCCAAAAAGCATTTTACCCGGTAACCCGGGGGGGCACTGACCTTTATCAAAAGGCTACTTCAAAGCGTAATATTTATCAAACGAATATCTGTCGATAAACTGTTTAAGAAAGTTTGTAGTATCTTTATCTAAGGGCAGTAAAATATTTGAAAAATTAACCCTACTCTACATGTAAGGGCGGTACTCATAAAAACATTACTTTAGTTTTTATTACATAGCTTTGTAGTCTATTAAAACTAATATGAATACCGTGCTAAATTTAATCACGATAAAAAGATTAAGGGCGGGCAGTCAGACAGAGGGCTCCTAGTGGACATAAAAAATATTCTATTTTTGGAACGAGTTCCTTGTCGCACGGCACGGACTTGGCGGATGGGGGCTAGGCGAAAAAAAGTGTAAGATTTTTCCGTCACGAATTTCCGTCACGACCCTTTCTATAGTGTAGACGGTTATCCATAGGGTAACACGAATGAATAAATTAGATGAACGAATGAATTAGAAGAATTGAATGATGTACAATATAATGTTTATGTATATTGTTTCATGTTTTTTTATTTAAGAAAAAAGTTACAGAACGAAACATAGTAAAATATACAAATGATGAGGCGTGGTGCTAGCAGGTGGAGAAAGGCAATCACTAAAAGGATTCATGCGGATGATACAATCTAGGAGAGGCCTATACCCAGAAGTCGGTAAAGTCGGGCCGCGGAAGATCATCATCATCATATCGCCAATATTTAGCACTGCTGAATATAGGCTTCCCCAATTGATTTCCAGGAAGAACGATTTTGAGCTCTCTCCATCCACCGACTTCCTGCGATCTTTACAATGTCGTCAGTTGATCTGGTAGGAGGTCGTCCAAAGCTTCGTTTTCCTGTCCTTGGTCGCCATTCGAGAACTTTTACTCCCCAGCGGTCATCAGTTCTGCGAGCTATATGGCCTGCCCATTGCCACTTCAACTTGCAAATTTTGAGTGCTATGTCGGTGTCTTTGGTTCTTCTTCGGATATCCTCGTTGCGTATTTTAAAACGTAGTGAAACACCCAACATAGCTCTCTCCATAGCACGCTGCGCGACTCTAAGCTTGTATAGGAGGCCAATAGTTAGCGACTAAGTCTCAGTTCCATATGTCATCACTAACAACACGCACTGATTGTAGACTTTCGTCTTTAGGCTCTGCGGTACCTGTGACGAGAAGTTAGATGATCTGTCGATGATGATGATGATGATATCAATGAATTATTATTGTAAGTATTCACAGAATATTCAGCCCTCATAAAATGTTTTACTATAGAAACTTAAGTTTGATGCTATTGTAGAAATAACTTGTTATTACGAGTACTATCGAGATTATCACCTTAACCATTAACCTCTCAAAGCATTACACACCTAATCTAAACAGAGAGATAGCGGATCACATAATCGAAATTTAATTGAGACTGAATGCCCCATTGTTAACCCTCCTATCCTAAGGTAAATGAGACTATAATGGGCCTCCCATCACAATAGGCCATATCTGAATAGCATTATAATGAATTGTTGTAGATATCTCGATTCTAAAGAGGGCAAAGAGAGTAAGTGACTTTTCTTAATAAAATATTTTCGAACTATTGGAACTTCGCAAAAGGTTATTTCTTTGAAACTTTAACCTCGATATGCACATCTTTGGGTCTATAGGTAAATAACTTATAGCATTTATTGCAAGTTGTTTGTATAATCTTAGGACAAACATAATTGAAATGAAGTTCTTTATCGCACGGTAAGGACTTGACAGATGGGGGCTAGACGAAAAAAAGTGTAAGGTTTTCCGCCACAAATTTCCGTCACGACCCTTTCTTTAGTGTAGATGGTTATCCATAGGAATCCTTACCAATGAATTAATTATATGAACCAATGACTTGAATAATGTACAATAAAATGTTTATTTTCACAACTCGAAAAAAAAAATTATATACGAAATTTCCTACCATTACTTCAATTACTAATTACTTTATTCCTTCAATTAGTTATTCTTTCATTTAATTGCTCTCAGACGCTAGTAATTCATTAATTTATATTTGTTAATCAATAATATAATACGTTTATCAATAATACTCGTAATTTACTATTAAATTATTTAGGAACTTCGTCCAATCTAGTGTTCCACAACATTTTTTTAACATTTTTAGATGAGGTTAAACCTATGGACTCGCGACACCGTTACCGAGACGCAGAGCTGCTGCACTCGCCCCATTTGATTATAAACCTTAATTCACATGTTTACAGTCTACTTTTGTATGAATAAGTTTACTGAGTTAGGTTCTTTGATATATTATCTACATTCTGAACAGAAACATAAAAGAATATTAAATGTATTTTTAAGTTTCTAATAACTAATAAAATACAATTCATAAAAAAAAATCAATTTATAACCCAATAACCCAAAAACCCTATTACTCCTCTAAAAAATGTCTAACGCGCCAAAATAAGTTTTTACTTCTGTCGGCACTCCTGGAGTGCAACACGTAATGTTTTTATATAATTATGTAAGACTCTGGTAATTAACGTATTTCCATTATTTGGTTCCCAAAGAATGGAACCAAATAATTCCTATTCTAACCTAATGGTTATAGTTACTTCAAGGTTATCTAAAAACAAAGCTATGGATAATACTGTAAATAAGTTTTTTATCCACGACATCACCTGCCATTCATTTTCATCTTGCGTGTCAATACATGTGAATACATATACGTACATAGTGCCTTCCAATCAGCTCATTAGGGTCCATGAGAGAATATGAAAGTTATTCTATTAGTCATCTAGGCACCATAATATACACTATGCTTAGTTTGGGGCTAGTTGGTGTTGTGTGCATTGTACACCAATATTTTTTCAATTCATTTAATTAAAGGCATGCTAATGGACGCCACAGACGGTGGAGTGAGGGTGGCACTCAATATTAATTTAAAGGTATTATTGACACGCAAGATGAAAATGAATGGCAGGTGATGTCGTGGATAAAAACACCTATTTACTGTATTATCCAAAGCTTTTTTTGTAGTGTTTTGTGGTTTCAATTGCACGTATTGCTATAATTTTGCTACAAAAAAGGCGCGTACACGCCTATGCCTAGGCAGAGAAAGATGTAGTTCCTATTTCCAAAGTTGCCAGTTTACATCCTAAAACTGCTCAATCTATAAATTTTCAATTTCATAGTTTTTCATCAATATAATGAAATCGATGTCGATACTTGGGACACCTTTGCTTCATCTGTGTTGATTGGCGGACTTGAGCGCTTCCATGTTTCCGGTCTACATGTAAATCGTGCGTTACTCAAAAAATCATATTTTAAACTTACACCACTTTGCATTAAGCGGTCGCCACGTTTTCAGTCTAAGAAATCCCGGTGAATAAGGCACCTACGACTTGAATAGACTTCAGAGCCGTCGGGCTTGCATTGTTGAGATGAATAGCAGTCATTATCGAAAGATATCCACTCAAGAGTTTTTATATTTGACTACTACTTTTGTATGTCAGTAGCAAACTTTTGTGACGTATTTAATATTTGACTAAATTTATTCAAGATGTAGACGAGTGCTTACAAGCTGTTGTCTGCAGTCCTTGACACCTACATAAAATATAAAGATAAAGATAATATTTATTTACCAAATAAATTTCACATATATTTTACACGTTACTGGTGATCCCCGCACTAGGCCAGGCCTGTATTGCGGGAGATATATAAATAGCCAATGGCCTTAGGTTTAGAACTGTGAAATTAAACTTTGGTATTCTGCTGTTGCTAACTTATCCTAAAATTTATGATTTTTTAGATGACATGTCTAATATACTCAATTTAGTAAAAATTGGCCAAGTTGGCAATTCAAAGGAAAACATACTCCACAGACTAACAAAAATATTACGGGTATTGGGCCATCTAGCGTCAAGTAGCAATCAAATAAGTAAAAGAAAATGTTATCTGTTAATTCAATTAAGAAATGTCAAAATCGAATTAGAGTTGTCATTAGAGCATTTCTAATTTAGTTAGATGGTACTAACCGAATAGGTTTTACAAATGCTATGACTAACTAAAATATATTTTAGACAATTCCTAATTATAGAAATGAACCAACTGAATTGCCTCCAATGTCCTTCACTAATATACAATTTATCTCTTAACCAAATTTTAATTAAGATCCGGTCTTACACGATGTTAATAATGTATAATTTCCATAGTTGGTTTTATAGTTTAGGGTAAATACTGTAACTTTATATATTTACATATTTGATTACGAATCTAGATTAATAAGTAGATTATAACTACATAATTTTAGTTAAAACTCTGTGTTGGCCTCTGTTTTGTGAATTTCATAAAAAAATATTTAACTTTTTTTTTCAAAAGTGATTAAAATTCATATTTTTGTAGTAATTAAAAGGTATTTATCGCGTGTTACTATTTAATTTATAACCGATGCTTCGATTATGTTGCAATAACATAGAAAATAATGCCGGACATTTAACACAGCATTATCTGGCCCCCAAGTAAGCAGAGTTTGTGTTATGTGTACCAAATGACTGATACAATACACTACTAATTTTCATTTCATTTACTATTTTACATATAATATTAAAAAAACTTACTTTCAGTATCGCATACGTTGTGTTACATCTAACATCTTACTAATAAGCAACATTAACCTTATATCCTGAATCAGTTTATATAACAGCACACTTTATACACAACACTGTAGGTTAAACGCACATCTGGTGCGTTCTCCTTCTTTATTTCCTTTTTCTCGTCACACAAACGTCACACACTGTGGGCTGACAGTCCCAACCTCTCGAAAATGAGTTGGTACCATTTGACGGCCAAACGATTGTCATTCTTCTTCTTATCGTGTCACTAGTTATTTCTAACTAGTGTGGTGAAAGGATTAAAGTGCGCCTTAGAGGCTCCTTTCGTGCACTTAGGTAAGCCTTAATGTAAGCTCTCGACCTTGCCAACAGGACCCGCAGGAAAGACGAATCAGTACATGCGGTGTCGGCTCGGTTGCAGGTGCATAACGGCTGGCACCGAGCCGGGCTTGTTTCAAGTTTTCCTTCTCATTATTCTCATTATCTTTCCGCGACATTATTTATTATATACCTTCAACTTTGTTTAGATTTTTTTTTTAATAATTTTTGTTGGGTTCTTCTTACTTGAGCAGGCACCTACCAAGAAAAACCACAGCTAACCGCAATTTACCTTCAACTTGAGCAGATCCAACACGTTTCTTGGAAACGTCTTTTAGGTACCGTGAACTAGTAATTATTGCTCTTGCACTTAATATAGAAAAACTTGATAACATGGGGTACAACACATTGTATGTAGAATAGAAGGAATAAGTACACACAACTCTATATATGTACTAGCAAGAGTGGACAGCACTCTGTCCCCGCGTTGTCCTCTATTTTCATATAAAAATCAAAAATATAGTGTGTGCGACACAGTATACAGTATGATTTTCAGTAGGTAATTGAGTTGTTAGGCGAGGTGATGCTGGCTGAGGCGGTTAATGAACGACGACGACGACGGCAGCGTCTCTGAGCGTCGCGTCCCTTGTCAACGAGATGAGTTTATTTTTTACGAAGGCTTATCACGAAATATAACATTGCGTCCGTAATAAGAAAGATGACAAAACATGCGCAAAGCATTCCCTGTCCTATATACATTCCATTTCGCACTTAACCCCTAAACGCGGCTATAAAACTAAGGCGAAACCGCGTCGGTTACGAAACGCCGGAATTTCGTTCTTACTCATATAGACGCAATAAAATTCCTTGTGATGGTCATTACGACGTTTCTTCGTCACTTGATTTATGTTATGAGGTTAGTGGAACTTCTCGCGACTTCGTTCGCGTAATGATATTTTCAAAGACAAAATAAAAAATAAACGAGGGGGCAACACATTAAAAACGTTCATATAAACCTTTATCTCTTGATGCACCTTTTAGAGTTTTACCACCTTTTTCATAAACAGCTTTCAGCTTTCTAAGCTTTTAGATACAGATATTCCTTTAAATATTAAGTTTTAAAGTGGTCGTTTTTGATGATTTGAAACCAATGTTTTAGAATACCTGAAATATTTGAAAACTATGTAATTGTAAGGAAAATTAGTATAGCTAGTAAAAGCTTACTAGAATTTTAGTAACAGTCTGATTTGTAAAACCTTAAAAAATATATTAAATACTTTTAACAAAATTATTTTATTTTACTAACTAGATGGATGGTGTTGAATTGGTTCCGAGTTCTGACTACTAGTCATTCTTAGCCGTACTCCAGAAGCCTTCACTGCTCGTGGTATTGAGGGTTCGATTCCCTCCCAGTACAAACAAAGATGTTTGTTCTGTGCCTGGTAGTTATAAGGTATTAATAAGTTTGTATTTTAAAAATAAAGGGAGATATCCATAAGAGTGTACTATTTCATTTAAAAATAAAAACATACGTATTTTTTGAGTAAGTTGTGATATTTATATAGCATTAAAGAAGACATGTAACGATTATGTATGAAATAAAATATCCTGCAAATGGCCCCCACGGCTTTGATGACAGGCCAGTACTCTTTTCGTGAAATTTGCGATGACTTTTTGACAAAGATGTGGCTGCATCTCACTGATAACGCGTTGTATCTCGGCCATGAGTTCAGGACTTATTTCTGGTGTATTCGCATAAACCCGAGATTTCACAAAACCCCAAAGAAAGAAATCGAACGGCGTTAAATCGCATGATCTTTGTGGCTAGTTGACATCTGAATTGCGTGAGAAGATTTGGTCTGGAAATCGTTGCTGCAATAAATAAATTGTTTCCTGGGCGGTGTGACAAGTAGCGCCCGCCGTCCTGCTGCAACCACATGTCGGTCGTCCAGATCCATACCATCCAGTTGAGGTCACAAAAACTCCGTTATCATATTCCTGTAACGAATGCCGTTCATAGTCACTGTAATGGAAAAGACAAAAGTTTTTTTTAAATGCCAAGTAATTAAAAAAAATATACGAGAATAATAATAGTGTTTTTACTTTTTTTCTAACCATAAAAATGACTGAAAAAATTACGATCAAAGTGTGAATTTTCGTATGACATTATTTAAAAACGCGAGTGGCCCTCTATCGTGCGATGACGTCACGATTAATTTCGCCTATTTCTATTCCTTCGCCGGTCGCTCGCGCTAACCCGCCTTCGTATCGTTTCTGGGTATTTATTAAAAATGGTAAAGAAATACTGTGTCGTGTCTCAATGTTTTAATTCCCTTAAAAAAACACCGGACAAGCTGTTTTTTAACGTGCCGAAGGAGCCAAAATCCAGAAAGAAGTGGATGACAGGTTTTCTGATGAAATATACGAAGAGTTGATTCAATAGGACCTAAACCTAAAAAACACGTTGAGTTCTGCTGAGAAGATCATTTTGATGTAAGTACCTACTTACCGTTGTCTAATATTATTTATATTATATCCTTTATATATTATTTTTTATCTACCTCTAACGACGATAATCCCAAAAAATATGGATAGATTTCTCTCCTTATTTAACCTGAATACACGCTAATCCAACATTATAATAACAACGTAGGTAGGTATACCTATTTAGGTTTATTGATGTTGACATTTTAGTTAATTTTGATCTCTTACGATGGGATTGTTTTTTTGTGTAAAACATAGGGTTATTTCGCACGACACGAACGTACAGTCTTCCAAGATGTAAATTCAAAGCCAAAAGTAGGTAGGTACCAATACAATTACGTAAGTACGATTATTTAAAGACAGTACTATTCAACCTACAGTAGTTGGCGGGTCACAAAATATAGTAGGTTGGTATAGAAACGTGGAAATACCAATATTTTTCCAGAAATATCAAACTTACGGCCCGCATTTTATAGTACCTATCATCATCGTAAGAATAACATGCACATTATTAAGGTCCGACGGAAAGTGTTATTATAAGTAAAGCCTTTTGTTTATGTATCCTATATTTGTATTGTATATATATTGGTTTAGGTAAGTACCTGAACCGTTTGTTTGTATATCCGTGGCATCAACCTACATAATAGATATGGAAACCTATCCTTTGGATGAATCGACAAGCAATGATGTGGTTTTCACTTTTGTTTTGAACATAATTTCGTTTTTTTTAAAGCTAAAAGAAAATTTCCGTAATCTTCTTGACCTAGAAACATATAAATATAATAATAAAAAATGATTAAGACCTGTCAACTATTTGCAGGTTGGTTATACCAGATTTCTTTATAACTCGGTATCCAAAAATGCTTATATTTCTCAGCGCACGTATTTATTTACTACCTACATAATATAACTTTTTTTGACGACCTCTGTGGCACAGTGGGCTAAGGTCTGGCTGAGACGCAGAAGGTTGCGGGTTCGATTCCCGCCACGGGACAAATGTTTGTTTGATCTGCAAGTATTTGTCTCGGGTCTGGGTGTTTCCATGTATTATATGTATGTATTTACAAAAAAAAAAGGTATTTAAGTAGTATATCAGTCATATGGTACCCATAACACAAGCTCTGCTTACTTTGGGGCCAGATGATGGCTGTGTGAAATGTCCGGTATAAAAAAAAAAAAAAAAAAAAAAAAAAAAACTATCATTGTTTTAAACACAATTTTCCCTAAACGTTTTTTTGGTGATCATGTCGAATGCAACTGTGCCGAAATATCGGGAAGCAGAAAAACTCATAAAGGTAAATATCCCGTTTTGAGTGAAAATTATGTAAGTAGGTATTTACCTATCACTATGTTACTTGTAAGTGTTATAATATAATACATTTAAAAAGACCTTTTCATTTTTATGCCACAAATTTCGGCAGCCCAAATACCTTATTTTTTATAAAATATTGAGCTACCTGAAGCTACGCACTCTTGGCAGATTGTCCGACTGGCCTTTCTGAAATCCTATACCTATGGCGTATATAGCGTGTATCTACCATGGCGTAGGTATAACTTATAGGTAGGTAAAGGAATACAGGAATTTATAAAATGAACAACTACAACTACGGATAATTATGATTTGTTACAACAATTCACAAACTAACAAACACGTACAATTTAAGCAACAAACTTAATACAAAGCACAAGCGCGTGTTTCAGTTTACTTTCTGCCGCACAGGCGATTTCACATGAACCGTGACGTCACGCAAAGAGCGCGCAAAATCTCGAAAATTAAAAAAGTGTCTAAACTTACTAGCAGTCATAACTTTGTTAATACTGCATGTATTCGCATGAAATAAAATCTAATATAACATACATAGTCTATGCTTTGATGTTAGATATATTTTAGTGTAACATTTTGACCCTTTTGTGTTCTCCATTCCGACCTCATTTTCAATAAAGTAAGGCCCAATCACAACGCCTGATCAAAACCTGCACCAGGTAGTTGCTCATTAAGGATGCTTTTATTTCTCATGGATTATGTACGGATTTTATAAGCCCCAAACTCGACAATCGGTATTCACTTCATTTTGCTCTATTACCCATTAAACAAATTGCCGACGCTTTGTATGGTCTCCTGGTTTGAATTTGAGTTCCTGAGTAAGCTGAATCTTGTACGGGTGAAGATGGAGGTCAAAATTTGCTGCGTAGTGCTTCGTGTAATTTGAAGTTGTTGAACACGATTCCGAATTGATGTTTTGGGTTTTTGGACTTACTCTCAGCAGCAGCAATCTTTTCAAGAAATCTACGGGTACGTTGACGCAGAGGAGACTTACTGTTGACATTCGACCCAGTTCGAATTGTGGACACATTAGGTGCACTTTCCCGACCAAAACTTCCGCAAGGTTTGCAAACGGTCTCAGTGTAACTTTCTTCATTTTTGTAATTCACAACGTAACGCTTTTGTGTTACGTGTAATTTGTGTAACTCTACATTTTATTAATTGGAACAATCATAGGTGACAGCTGTCAAATTTCAGAGTTGTCACATACACGAAAAAAATAAATTACATAAAATTTAAATAGACTTATTAAATTAATAAATAGAATCTTATTGAGACACCTTTATATAAGAATTATTTCAGTTCAGTCTTTTAGTCAGGTTCCCATAGTAAAATCTATGCTTAGTTTGTGGCTAGATGGTGTTTGTGGATTGTCTACAAATTCTTATAGTTGTATAGTAAAAAAAATCTCAAACATCAAAAATTACGACAGTAAAATAAAGCTATATTTAAACTAGCAGTCAGCATTGCCGCCTGACGCAGTTTCTACGCAAAATAATGTATTTTCCCTCCGCGAACATACATCGTGGTTTAAGCAAAACAACTAGCTCCCAGTTCGGACATAGCAGTCGCGGCTCGTGATAGCATCGCGAATTATGCCACCCCCGGGCTTTATTCAATTAGCACTGAATTGAAAGTGAGGAATTTTCACCATCACACAGCAAAAGACGTTAATACATTTTGTATACAGACTATGGTATACAATAGTTTTTTTATAGAAAGAAGTAATTTAACGCACGTCACAGACATTGGACGAATTAGAGAAATTTTAATTATGAAATATATGAAAAATTGAATTCAATTGAATTTGAAATATATGAATATTTTGACCAACTGGAATTTGTTATTCCAAATTCTAAAGTGAATGACGACGATTACATGTCCAAGATTACAAGCTGTTGACTGATTTCACACGTTTGATAATGATCACTGTAGCTGAGCGGTTAAAAACGCCGACTGTCAATACTGAGTTCAAACCATACGTCCTAAAACGTTTTTTTGTGATCGACAAATGTTTGTACGATCTGCAAGTATTTGTCTCGGGTCTGGGTGTTTCTATGTATAATATGTATGTATTTACAAAAAAAAAGTATATAAGAAGTATATCAGTCATTTGGTACCCATAACACAAGCTCTGCTTACTTTGGGGCCAGATGATGTTGTGTGAAATGTCCGGGATTATTTATTTTCCATCTACCACCCTTACGAAAAAAGCCCATTAATAATGCGTGCAGCCAAGGCTTAGAATACTTTGCCGTCGTCTATCTTTCCTGAAAACTACAATCTGGGTCTTCAATTCAAGAGTGAACAAGTGTCTTCTAGTGCCTCATTGTCGGTCGCATCGTTACTTACCACCTGGCGAGATTGTGGTCAAACGCAGATATAACTTTGATTAAAAAATAAACGTATTAGTAAAGTAAAAAACGTCCGTAATATATTTCTTACAGTTAGCATAGATAATTGATTCAGGCGTGACTCTGCGGAAATCCATTACAAGACATTAAACAGATGGACAAATATTTAGTACAATTCCGCCAATCTATTCCTAAAGAGTTACCTCCAAAAGAAATTCGACACGTGTTTCGCCTCTCCACGAGGCATCCTCAGGAACACTTGACTCACTCCGCACCCCGACGAAAAAACACTCTGCTCTGCAGAATTGTTGCTACGACCAACGTCAGAATGAGACTGGGCCATTCGCGCTCCAACTAAAGTTGGAGCTGACTGACTGAGTGTATAAATAGTAAACTATTTATACACTCAGTCAGACCGGACCGCCACACCACCCGTATGAATCAGCGCCAGCCGTTGTAAACAAACGTAATAGCGGCGATCTTGGAAAACTTGTATTTAATTTGTTCAACAGTGTAAAATCTAATTAATTATGTCTTGTTATTTCTAAAGTTTCTAGTACAGACATTCTAAAACCTTTTTTGCAGGTATGTAAAATTTCAAAAGTATTATTATTACTCAATGAATGTCCTGAATCTATCAAATGTTTGGCAAAATGAGACCTTTCTGGACAATTATTTCTATAAGCTGCGATATGTTCTTTGTACCTAGTTTCAAAATTACGACTGGTTTGACCCACATAAACACCATTACATTCATCGCAAGTTAGTTTATAAGCCCCTGATTTTTTATGGTTCTCTAATCTGTCTTTTCCATTACGAATCCGTTTTAAAGTGTTGTTGGTTTTAAAGGCCACTCTTACCTTGTTTCTCAAAAAAGTGTTTGAAATCCTATCACTAATGGATCCCATGTAGGTCAGGCTACCTGAAAATCTTTCTGGTTTATCAGGACGCACTGGGTACAAAAGAGAACGAACAATACTAGACCGTTTACTCCTAATTAGACTGTCAATTATATTTATTTTGTAGCCGTTACTCTCAGCTATGTGATAAAGTATGGTAAGCTCTGTGTTATAATTCTCTTGAGAAAGTGGTACTGTCATCAATCTATGAACAAAACTACGGTAAGCTGCCAGTTTATGTTGACGAGGGTAACAAGATGTCTCCGGAATAGTAACGTCTGTATACGTAAGTTTCCTATAAATTTTGAAATCATGTTTCTCGCCCATTCTTGTAACAGTTAAATCCAAAAAGTTGAGGGAACTATCAACTTCGACTTCTAATTTGAAATTAATTTTGGGATGTAATCTATTAATTTTATTAACAAACATATCGATTTGTCGAAGAGTACCGTTCCAGCACATAATAATGTCATCGACATGTAATAATATAAGATATTAGGTTGACCTATAATAAATTTATTTTCAAAATAGTTCATGAAAATATCAGCCATGAGTGGACTTAGTGGAGATCCCATAGCTAAACCTTCTTTCTGCTTATAGTATTGGTTGTTGAATCGAAAGTAATTCTGTTTCATACAGACTTTGGCTAAAGATATCAATTCATCTACCTCTCCTGGGTGCATACGCTGTCTTTCAAAATTACCTTCTAGTATCTGCAAACACTCCCCATATGGAACGTTTGTAAATAAACTTTCTACATCCAACGACACCAACTTAGCACCGCTAGGCAAACTGATATTTTTAATCTTGTCTATTAAATCCAAAGAATTTTTTAAACTATATCTGGGATTAAAATTTGATTTCGATTTTAATAAATAGTTCAAATGTTTTGATAAACTATATGCTGGAGCACCGATATACGATACAACTGGGCGTATAGGAATGTTATCTTTATGTATTTTGGGCAAACCGTACAACATAGGGGACCTAGAAATCATCGGGACAATATACTTCATCGAGTCTGGCGATACATAAGATGTGTTTTTTGTAATATTCTTTAACTCTGATATAAAAGTCTTAGTAGGGTCAGAACCTAATCGTTCGAAATCATTACCTTGTATAACATCATAAACCTTCTGAATATAACTTATTCTGTCTAAAATAACTACTGTATTACCCTTATCAGCTTTAGAAACCACTAAGTCGCTTTGGACAATTTTGTCTTTCAAAGTTTTATAGATTCGGGCTTCTGATAGCATTGGCAACGTGGTGGAAGAACTGAAGGATTGCTTTATTTGTGGTGCAACTTGGTATTTAACGGCCTCATCTTTTTTAGCTCTGAAAATTGCCATTTCCGAATCTACTGCTAAGGACTCGAAACGGTTTTTTAGATATAACGGGCTGTATATTGTATTTGAGTCCTTTATAACAGCGAGGATTCAGAAGCTGAAAACTGCACGCTGGTAAGATTTTGAACACGTTGGTGAAATGTATAAGGACACGTTTGTTGATAATTCTGTAAGCTACCATAATCTTCATTGTTTTGACTATCCTGACTTTTACTTTTACGTAATTTTGAAACTAGGTACAAAGAACATATCGCAGCTTATAGAAATAATTGTCCAGAAAGGTCTCATTTTGCCAAACATTTGATAGATTCAGGACATTCATTGAGTAATAATAATACTTTTGAAATTTTACATACCTGCGAAAAAGGTTTTAGAATGTCTGTACTAGAAACTTTAGAAATAACAAGACATAATTAATTAGATTTTACACTGTTGAACAAATTAAATACAAGTTTTCCAAGATCGCCGCTATTACGTTTGTTTACAACGGCTGGCGCTGATTCATACGGGTGGCGTGGCGGTCCGGTCTGACTGAGTGTATAAATAGTAAAGTTGGAGCGCGAATGGCCCAGTCTCATTCTGACGTTGGTCGTAGCAACAATTCTGCAGAGCAGAGTGTTTTTTCGTCGGGGTGCGGAGTGAGTCAAGTGTTCCTGAGGATGCCTCGTGGAGAGGCGAAACACGTGTCGAATTTCTTTTGGAGGTAACTCTTTAGGAATAGATTGGCGGAATTGTACTAAATATTTGTCCATCTGTTTAATGTCTTGTAATGGATTTCCGCAGAGTCACGCCTGAATCAATTATCTATGCTAACTGTAAGAAATATATTACGGACGTTTTTTACTTTACTAATACGTTTATTTTTTAATCAAAGTTATATCTGCGTTTGACCACAATCTCGCCAGGTGGTAAGTAACGATGCGACCGACAATGAGGCACTAGAAGACACTTGTTCACTCTTGAATTGAAGACCCAGATTGTAGTTTTCAGGAAAGATAGACGACGGCAAAGTATTCTAAGCCTTGGCTGCACGCATTATTAATGGGCTTTTTTCGTAAGGGTGGTAGATGGAAAATAAATAATCCCGGACATTTCACACAACATCATCTGGCCCCAAAGTAAGCAGAGCTTGTGTTATGGGTACCAAATGACTGATATACTTCTTATATACTTTTTTTTTGTAAATACATACATATTATACATAGAAACACCCAGACCCGAGACAAATACTTGCAGATCGTACAAACATTTGTCGATCACAAAAAAACGTTGAACGAATTAAATACAAGTTTTCCAAGATCACCGCTATTACGTTTGTTTACAACGGCTGGCGCTGATACATACGGGTAGCGTGGCGGTCCGGTCTGACTGAGTGTATAAATAGTAAAGTTGGAGCGCGAATGGACCAGTCTCATTCTGACGTTGGTCGTAGCAACAAGTCTGCAGAGCAGAGTGTTTTTTCGTCGGGGTGCGGAGTGAGTAAAGTGTTCCTGAGGATGCCTCGTGGAGAGGCGAAACACGTGTCGAATTTCTTTTGGAGGTAACTTTTTAGGGATAGATTGGCGGAATTGTACTTAATATTTGTCCATCTGTTTAATGTCTTACAGTTAGCAATTTTTTTTAATGTTACTTCCCTATCGTGTGATAGCTTATTATTTTAAGTGTACCTTCATATTGTTTTTTATGTGTAGGTATGTTTTAACAAATAAATGTTTTTTCATTCTTTTTACTATATTTGATAATCTCCAGTGTCAATCTCGCCTAAACTGTTTGTAGGTAAGTACCTGAATAAAACTCAAAACAGAAGTAATATAAAATTAGAAAATCAAAAACAGTCTTATCTATAAAAAATCTTACAGGTTCTATACTAAATTCTTGTTAACTTTGCTAACTATGTAGAATTTTGTTGAATTTGTTAGGGACCTAGGAAAATCAATTCAATAGAAGACATGACCTATTTAACTTATTTTAAAACTGTTAAAGTCAATAGTCAAAGTCAAAAGATATTTTATTCAATACAATCACAAGGATCACTTTGAAACGTTTTACACACTAGGTGACTTTAAGTGCCAATTCTTCCTAACCCAAGCCCGAGAAGAACTGACAAGATCCTCGTTCTGGTCCTAGCGCTTTTTTGGATGATCCATATTATAACTACCTTAACTACGAAAATCGAATACAAGGGGGTTTATTTATTTCAAATGTATCGGTTAACACACACAGCAACATGAGGCCATGCATTCTTATCAATAATAAGTCATTTATATTATAATACGCTCAAAAACAAAAGCTTCTTCAAAAGACTAACCTTTATGTAAGCTTTACGCGTTATGTAAGCTTTATAAAAAGATATAACGCTTACATAAGGCTCTAATTTGGACTTTATTGTAAGCAAAATAAGACCATTCGTATTTTACCTACTTCTAGCAAGTATCTGCGCCTTAACAACTTTATCACTAGTGTCGCTCTAGATTGTATAGATAGATTGATAACTTTTTATTGCTAAAATACAAAAACAATTATTTTACAATAAAATATAAAACAGTGGGCGGCCTTATCGCTAACAGCGATCCTTTGGTTGGATTGGACTTTAAATAAACAGAGAAGGGGCATGTTAGTGTGGTGTTTATAAATAATTCTATACTTAAATAATCCTTAAATAAACTAAATATAATACTGATATATACAAATACATACATACACAAAAGTGGATACCATACAAGTTATTAACAATTCAGAAATAATTAGGTATAACAGCACGACAAATAATGTTTCATGTCCAATATCTTGAAGATCGGGAGAGACGGCCTTTCTAATATGTACAGGCAACGCGTTCCACAAGCGGACAGCCTACACTATAAACGACTTTCCATAGAATCTAGAGGAATAACACGAGAATGAGGATTACTACGTCAGCTTTTAACTATAAACGCTATTATTCAGTGTTGTGTAGCGAAACAGTAAATATTGACAGCATACACAACTAGCGGTAACTGACATCACTGTCTACTTTCCAACTTTATTAGAACTCTGCATTAACGACGTTGCTTCGTACTAAAAGTCTTTTATTGGAACATAAAATCCGGTACATAAATTCCAACATTAACCCACCCAAGTCACTTTAAATTAACCAGAAAAACCAACAGACAGCTACGAACCGACAATGTAGGTAGTTAACTACATACACCGTAGCTACGTACCGAAGTTTTCAGATATGATTGGAGGCTCCATTCGTGCACTTGGCACATTTATTCCAACTTTATAGTCCTCAGGTAGAACATATAACGATTTTTCAAGCGTGAACATTTTTGTTCACGCTTCACATTCCTGGGTCCAGGCGAAAAGGAAAGCTTAAAGATAAATAATAAAAATATTCCCTTTTTAAAATTTCACACACCATTGTCTGGTCCCAAAGTAAGCAGAGCTTGTGTTATGGGTACCACATATATACCACATATACTACATAAATACTTTTTTTTGTATATACATACATAGAAACACCAAGACCCGAGACAAATAAGTGCAGATCATAAAAACATTTGTCCCGCGGATCGAACCCGCAACCTTCTGCGTCTCAGTCGGACCTCAGTCCATTGCGCCACAGATGTCGTCAAATGGAATAAATGGACAGGCATGATGTAAAATATGAGTGTGAGTGCGTAAGCGCAAAAACCTAGTCTGAAACCGCCTGATGGTTATGTACAATGGAATTTCCACAGGTACATGAGATGGTCAATAGAGAGAGTAAACTGGTATAAAGGACTGATTGGTAATAGTTGGAACTGTTTGGAAATATAATGGTTTATGGTGATAGGTGGCGCTGTGCCGGGTCTGCGGATAATAGGTAGCGCACTGGTTTTCTCAAGCAATTGTATACATTAGCTTGTGAGAGAAATTAGAATTGATCATGCTCATGGCTCAAAGTCATGAGTTTAAATCCGTGTACAAAAGATACAGCTGACTGGCCTATCAGCTCAGGTGCTAGTAGCTCTGCCTTCTGCACTATAGATCAAAGTTTCAATTCCCTCTCAGAATAAACACCTATGTTCATCACACAAATATGTAATTTGTGTGATGAACATAGGCGTTTATTATGTGTCTGGGTGTTATCAAATTTCATAAGTATGTATTTAAAAATATATATGTTTTCTATCAGACATCTCGTTCCCAAAACACAAGCTTTGCTTAGTTTGAGGCTAGATTATTATTTGTTTTATTTATTACCATGTGGGTTTGCAAATTATTGTTACGATAATTCGTTCTAGTATGCGAATCAGTTCCGACTTAGCGCGACACTTTCCATAAATGGTTTCTTTAGACGCTTTTTATTATAGATTTTCTTTGCAAAACCTACACTAGCAAGCGACTAAGGTATGCCCGAATCCCTTCTTCAAGTGACTGTGTTTTGTATCATATAATATCATCACAAAATTGTAGTCAATCGTCATCAAGGACGAACTGACTACAATTCTTGAATTTCTCGTCGTACAAATTACAAAACATCATACTATTAGACTTAGAATTCGATTTTCGACACTTGTGCAAATTCACAAAAAGTCACAATTTATTGATTAAAATTCCACCAATATCCGATTAAACATAAAATAAAACGTGAAATAAAACGAAACAGACTAATTAATTTATAAGATTCATTGTTACTTAGTTAATTTTTACTTTCTCAGACCGAATAAATGTAGACACTGCACCGCTACCAGCCAAAATGAGGCCACGGTTTTATGTATACCTAAGTGTACCTAGGGTTACCATTTGTTAAATTTTTCCCTATAATTGGGTGGATTTGTATGAATGATTAAGATATTGTAGTGGTTGATTCAAAAAAATCAAAAATTAAGTTTTGCACAACTGTAATTTTAGTTTAGTTTAGTGTAATTTTAGTTAGTTAAACCAGCTACAGGTTTATTTTTTTGTAACTTTCACGATAATAATTCATATTGTTTTAGTAGTTTGCGGGTAATCATCGCGTATTACCTTTTATTTTATGCCCGATGTTTCGGTTATCTGGTAATAGCCGTAGTCGCGGGTTGACTAGTTGCTTAGGGAGTTGCTGCCGACAAGCCATGCTTGTTTATTTGATCGCCATTTATCAAGCTATTAAGAGCAAATTATTTTAAAACCCACGAAAGATATAGGAGATATTAGCCCTACTACAGAGATATTACAACCTCCTTCTTCTTCTTTTTGTATCACTAGTTATTTTAAACTAGTGTTGTTAAAGGATTTAAGTGAGCACAGAGGCTCCTTTCGTACACTTGGCACATGTCTCCGAACTTTTTAAGTTCTCTGACATGTAAATTTCTTTATGATGTTTTTTGTCACTTTGGTTTATAGCGGCGCGTCCTCATTTTATTTCATTACCCGAATACAAGTCACTTAAATTTGAAGGCTACTAAGATGACGTTTACGTCACTTCTTTCATGAAATTTTAAAGGATTCGAGTTCAGGGTCTTCACACAAACTTATAAACGTTTGAGTTGGTCTCAAATATTTCATTTGCGTGTCAGTGTTTGGGAATGAGTATGGAAGCGTCGGACTTGAAGACATACAGAGCCTAAAGGTCGTAGAGGCTTGAAATGTCTGGTGTGTTCTTACAGTGTATACACGCACTACGGAAATAATGTGCCAAATTCAACCACTAAGGGGTTTAACACTTACTTGGGCAAAGTCAAAGTAAAGCGAACGAATACCCAGTTTTGTTCTGGCAAGCTGTTACTCTCAAACAGACATCGCTCATGTGAGTTCGAAGTAGACACTTAAAAATATATGTTTTTGAGAATTAACTTGATATGAGACAGGGTGTGTGGATGTCCACATTTTGTTTTGTTGCCATGATCATATTTAGAAAAGATAAAAGCATCAGGGGTATCCCTGATTTTGTAGTTTCGCTAGACTAGCAAAAAGGGCGAACAATGTTTAAAAGTGCGAACAATGTTATTAGATTTGGAAAAAGTCTTAATTTAAGTGCCATTTTTTTAATTGTCAAAATTGTCGTAATTGGCGTATTTTAGTTATCACATAATTGTTCTTCTTCGTTAATGGTATTATGTCAATGTTGCCAGTGTCTAGTGTTTATATTATTTATAGTGTGATGTCACAAAGTCGTATCTAAATAAATAAATAATCCCTGACATTTAACACAGCATCATCTGGCCCCAAAGTAAACAGAGCTTGTGTTATGTTATGGGTACCACATGACAATGTTAAAAATTTGTGTTTTTTATATCAAATAATTATACGGATTATTTTTGCTTAAATCACATATAAACAAAGGATTTAGCCCAATTATTCACACCCAAGTCAATAATTTTAGCTCTATAAATAAAAACACCAAAAATACTATTAAATTAAATAACTCGAGATATAATAATACTTAATAAGTAAGAGCGCAATGTTTGCAACGCAAGACGGGCAAAAATAATAATTAATATCATAATAAGATACGTTGATTAAAACTGCGGAAAATCCTAAGAAAACCAAATCTATCAAATTTGAATTTCATACCAAGAACTTTAGAGCTGTTATTTTAAAATGTAACTTATAGGTATTTGCAATTTGGTTCAAGCAAAATAAAGGAATTTCATATTTTAAGAAGATGATGTTAGCTAATCTTGCGCTAAAATCTTGCTAGCTCAAGGCTAATGTTGCAACAAAGCAGCTACTGTGGTACTTATTTACACATTTTTTTTATTTTTTTTTATCTTACGGCAAGATTAATAGTTGACAGACAAAAATAATAATAATAGTAAAATATTTAAGGATAAGTACATACTTTTACTTGGGTTCATATTTACTTAGTTTAGTTAATTAATTACCATAATAGTTTGAATATTAGTTATATAAACAATAACTCTTAAAATATTTGTTCATAATAAGTACTTAGGACGGTACTCTCCGAAAATCACCTTTTGTATGGAAAATATGAGTCATATTTTTCCGCTATTCAGTGGTTAATTGAAGAATTAATAATTACATACAAAAGATGATCCAATTTTCAATAGTAATGTATCCAACGTCCTTGTTTCAAATTTATTAAAAATAATATGAATCAAGGTCAAATATATTCAATAATTATTATCTTCTCCGAAAGTAAACATTATTTAAACATGCAACTTACACTAACAGTCGATGGTCCCTATTAACAATATTGGTTCTGCAAAAAGACTACTTTTCAGTAGAGCAGTTCAAAGTTAGTTTTGACGATAAAATAAAAATTAAGATACTGTAGATGTTCAAACTTGCACTGATTGTTTTATGTATGGTTTTATAAGTACTGATATAGACAAATTTTAAAATTAATTGACAGTTTTGGAAATAAGGTATTACCGACGCTTTTACTTGTATTATTTTCATGGTGAATTGTCGGTTATGACACAAACGACAGTTTTATTCGGATATTTAACAGCAATTTGAGTAGGTAGTGGTATATTCAACATTTATAAATGGAGATTGAAAAAAATGTTTGTCGTATGTATGTGTTTACTACAGTAAATTATATTAGAAAAAACTTATACATTTTCCCATGCATGTACAAACATTAGACATTTTAACAGTTTAACATCAACACAAAACAAAAAATAAGGACATCACACTTTGAAATAACACACTAATCATATTAATTAAAATTAGTTCAGGAAATGTAAAAGATGATCTCCTTCCTTCTTTTTTCTACTTTGAAAGTAGGTATTGAAGTAGGTAGGTACACTATCAAAAGAGAAATAGCAAGCCTTAAGAGCCAGAAGATCAATCATTAAAAATAAAATTAACAAAGTAAGAACAATCAACGCATAATAAATTACAACACCTTTAGGAGTAGCAGGTATGTCGGTAAGTATCTTAATGTTTTATTAAGTATTTATTTATAAATACTTAAGCTTAAAAAAATATAACTCTATTCAACTACATACAGAAACTTTTTTGTGGACAAAAATTCTTAATTATTACAACCAATGAACAGTCTTAGTTTGTAGGTACTTTAAAAGTCAGTCTACACATAATCTCTCTTGCTAGGCTACCTAAGGTACTTATCATACCTAAACATAATTGTACCTATAATAAATCAGAAACTTCAAAACCACAATAGTATTAAAAATAAACTTTACGAAAAAAAAACAATTTAACAGCCGTTCATTCAGAGTTACATTCTTGTTCTACTGCATTTTAGTCTCAGTATACTGCATACTGCATTCAAGTCTTTGTAAATACTATAATATTTTTTCGTATGACACAGATCTGCACAAATTCCTTAAGATCTTTGTTTTTTCCATAATGTAATAAGAAAGGGTCATCATAAGCTTGTGATATTTCAAAATCATTGTGGCGTTGGGTGCTTTTTTTGGTGGATCTAAAAACAACTAGTCTTCGGCTCGTCATCAAAATCATATTTGTATTCAATCCGTTACCCTTAACATTCGCCTCCTTAATTAGTGTCCACTTCATTTTTTCATTTCCTTTTCATTTCAATACAGTTTTTGTTCGCCAACAAATCATTGAAATTGTAGAAGTCTCGTGAGGTAATTTCTCTTACATTGAAAAGCATACCTTCTGTTTTCGCCCAACGCACCAACCAGTACCATTCATCGGGAACACGTAAACCATCACTCTTCCTTTCTATAAATAAGCGCATAAACACTAGATCAATTATCCGTTTTAGTTTTCCGTGGCAGATCCGTATGCGACCAAGCTCCCTCCGCCCCGCGGATAACGCCGGTTCCGTCAGTACCTACATAGTTGCGCGGACAAAGTTATAACTACCGACAAAATTAAGTAGAAACTTACGAGATAATCAAAATTTTCAATAAAACAAAATATTGTATACCATAGAACTTTTTATTGTGATTCTATTTATGTAAAAAAGTGAATTTTGGTAAAAATGGATATCCGACATTGTTAATAGGGACCATCGAGATAGATAATAAACTAATCAAAACATTACAAGTCTAACTTTTTTTTTACTATGTTAGAAACATTTTGACTTCCCAATTTCCTATTCCCAATTTAACTATTTTTCTAATTAAAAAGCATTATAAACTAAACCTTTAAAAATTATGTAAATTCCACGTCTTCCACATAATTATTGATGAGTCCATACTATACTCCTTATCAATATAGAAAATTAGAAAAAGTGTGTCTGTCTGTATGTTACTTTTTTACGACTAAACGGCTGAATGGATCTTGATAAAATCTGATAGACAGATAGATTATATCTTGGGGACGGATATAAGTTATTATTTATGTAGGTACCACACGCACGAAGCCGCGGGCAGCAGCAACTTTCTAATAAAATTATAAACAGGATCAAACGAAACTACACAACAGAATATACTAAAAACGTATTTAAAGAATATTTATTCATATACCTACTTTATTTACATCGTATTAATTAAATGAAAATATTTATTTTTTCAAACCTTATTTGCACTTATGTACCTACTTACAATAAAATAACGTGAAGGCACGGGACGTGGGGGAGGGGCAGCTGTTTACGTACAGGTTGCTCAGAGATGATAATAATAAAAATGGTTTTTTAATAAATTTGATGTTTAAATGAAATAAAAAATATTTCCAAACTTAGTACACATGAAACCGGTATTTTTATGTTCATTTAATGTCGCCATTGAAGCTCCACCCCTTAAACAACCAAACACCGTAGTTTTTTGACATTAAAATACTTATTACTCCATTTCCATTTCACTAGTAATAGGCCTCCTACTACTGTGCAAAACTAACTTTGGTAATGCTACGATGTATAAAACTGTGTTATTTTTACTTTGTTTTTCGACAACCTGTGCTTGTGGTGCAGGATTACGCGTTTGAATGATTTGATACGTTTTCCAGAATTCTTGTCGAATAGCATCCATTTCGTCTTTGAGCATTCTTTTCATTTCCATGCGAATATCGTCATTATTGTCATTACCTTTTACGTAGTCATGATTTAAACCTAAATCAATTTTCTTATTTGTAAGATTAATTAATTGTTCTTTTATATCATCAAGGTGAATTTGAGTAGCATTTGAAATATTTTCCATCTTTTTGAAAAAATCCACCGATTTCACCTGAGTCTTGTTTAAAATGTCAACCAAAACTTGGATAGAATTAACGAGTTTGGTAATGTACGATTTCATTTCGTAAGTTTTTTCGGGTGTTGTGTTTTTTCCTAGAGATTCTATAGATGAGCGTAAATTTTCTACAGTATTCGTAAAATGAATAAACATTGGTCTGATATCATAGCCGGTATCGTTAGCAACCGGTGAAATTATCCCATTATCTTTAGGAGCACTCTGGCATGATATTCCATCTACGTTTTCTGAATGAAAATAAAGTGTCACAGTAGTGACTACTTTTTAAAATTGATCGGAATACCTTGGAGTTTATTTTAATTCAGCAAGAACCTTGCATGAAATCAAATTACCACCTATGCTAAGTTTTTCAATTTCGCTTTTGAAAAAATCCTCAAAGCTCAAACTTCTAATATCATTGTTATCCAAGGCTATTGATTATGCAACAGGTAATAACTTTCCATCAAAACTTTAGAGCGCGTTACTAATGCAATGATAAGTTTACAAAATGCAATGCTTTAATGCCATCAAAAACACCAAACTGCAATGTTTGTAAATTATTTCCAAACAAAGATAACTTCCTTAGCCCACTGAAATGCAAAAATGACCCCGGCTGTATGAAAGAAATTCGGTTTAAACTCAAATCAAGTTCAATAAGAAATGGTAGACTTTGCAATGAATATTTATCTAGTTTTAATATTTTGTTGTTTGTTAAATTTAATTCGCGAAGATCACCAACCCTAAATATAGACAGTTTATTTAGATCACTGTGGTCACATGAATGCAAATCTAAATTATCAATTGAAATTGTATTTTGGAATGTAAAATTAGTTTTAGTGCCATCCAAATTCACCTGATACAAGTTAGACAGATTATCGAAAGGACTACCGAAAGATACAAATGACTCAATTTATCTCAATTCTCAATTTATCTCAATAGACTCAATTTATTAAGTCTTTTAATGCATGCGCTTCCAGTCGTTGTATATATTGTTAGTTACCAAATTTAACATTCGCAAGAATTTAAGACCAGAAATTCGTTACATGCCGTATAATGTTGTCATTTAAATATAATTCTTCAACAGTTGATGCTTGTAGTATTTATATGATCATCAAGCAAAATATGCGACAAGTCCAGTTTTTTTATTGAGCCTGTTTGTACGAATGCGTTATAAGCTATGTTGGATAATTGCCCGAATGATGAGTTTATACGCTTAAGAGCTGGTAATCCTGAAAATGACTCATTTTGAAAAGATATGGTTCGAGTAAATGACATATCAACGCTTTTCAATGCAACTAATCCATTAAACGTATTACTTTCCAATCTACTTACAAAAGGATTGTGCGTAACCGTCAGAGCATCGACAATTCCGAGTCCCGCAAAAGACTGGAATTCAATTTCTGTTATTTCGTTATATGACAAATCCAAACATTTTAGAGATAACATATTTTTATAAACATTTTTAGTAACTTTATTGATACTGTTGTTGCGCACATATAAATGTAAAACATTTCTGAGACTAGTAGTATCAAAACTTAATTCTTCTAACCGGTTATGAGACAAGTCCAATACTGTCAATAGCTCCTAAACACGAAAATGCAGAACTTAATATTAAATTTATTGCGTTGAAGCTGACATTCAAAGCAATTAAATCTTGACACATATGTTTGAAAGCTTCTTCGCCTAGTGATGTAATTTTTTCTTCACTTAAATCTAACACAGCGACATTAACTCAGTATTTTTATAAATATTTCCTATTAAACTATTGTTCTTTATATCCAACTCTGTTATGTTATTTTTCGCAAAAACATCATCATCACTATAGTTTATAAGATTATTTGAAATAAAAAGAGTACCCAGGTTATGATTTTTTTCAAAAAGCTATTTTGGAATGTTTTTTATTTTATTATTGCTGAAATCTAAACATCCAAGCAATATATTGCTTTTTAAAGTGTTATTTTCAAATGTATCGATTATATTAGAAGACAAATTCAGTTGTCTTAATGTACTGAAATTGTAATCATCTAGTTTTGAGAGTTGATTGTTTTGTGAATACAGATATTCGAGGTTTATAAATCTAGCGAAAGAGTTACCGATTTCAAATAGCATGTTATGTGAAACATCTAACGTAGTCAGTTTTCTGACTCCTTCAAATGTGAGAATATCAAAGCTTATTGTTCGACAAATTCAAATGTTTTAACTCGGTAAAATGTGAGAAGCAGTTATTTGGTATTGTTTCCAAATGGTTATTACTAAGATCTATAGTTTCAATGGACCTGGATCCTAGAGATTCTGTCTGCGCGTCCATATTTATTGTAGATATTGAATTGTTTATTAAATTGATTTCTTTTAACTGTGTTAAGGAAACAAAACTGTTTAAGTCAACTGCTGATAATTGATTATTTGATATTTCTATTTTGGTTGCTTTCGATAACTGGTAAACTTTTGGAGGCTAAGCGAACATGTGTCCGTCGTTTATCTAAAATGTTATGATATTACTCATGATTTGAGAAACAGTTTCGAAAATGTCGTGTTCGTCATCAATATTATTCACGCTGACAAATAATTTGTAACCAGTGTTGTACGTTATTTTTTGACTAGTTTTTTGCCTACAACCGTAGTTGCTGACTGACTGATGTCTGACATTTTTAATGCAATACCACTATGTTAGTTCAAAGGTAATCATCTGGTCACATTTAAGGGACGCAATGCACACACCATCTTCTTTGGGCAGCTCAGTCATCTCGCAAGATTCTTTTGTGTAATTTGGCGAACACATGATGATTGTACGCCACAAATCTGAAAAAATAAGTTTTATTACTTCTGTTCTATTGTTTTTTGATTTAATAATTGAGTACCAATTTGTTTCTTATAATTTACTGTAACAGTCTAGAACTTTTCTTACAATAAACGTAGGTTTATCCTATTCATCCTAGGTGCCGACTACGATAATTTGAACGTCAATGCCAAAGCTAAATTTCTACCAATAACAGTAATTTATTGCACATTTCGTATCGCGCTAATCATTTTAACAGCGTATTTTTAGGCTGTCAAACGAATGATTTTGATTTATCAGAACCGAAGATAAAAAGGTTTCCGTTTTAATGGTAAATACGTTAACAAATATTAATTTATTCCAAAGTATTTATTTGTTTTCCTTGTTTACAATTTAGAAGAAAATTATTTTAAAAACAATAAGACTGATTTATTAAATGTCAGATAATTCAATGATAGCCACTAAATAAATTTTAAATACGTATTAAAAAGGACATTTCAATTTTAAATGAACTCCATAGAATAAGGTTATAGGGCTGTTGAAAAATTACATCTTAGATTAATTAAATAATTATTAATTTAATAGTTCGATCAAGGTTCGATAGACGACAAAATTCAAGAAAAATAAATTTTCAATAACCTTATTTTAAATAACAAACTAATGATTATTTTACTAAATTAAAGTTCCAGAGGCTGCAAGAAAGGTACTTACATAATCTGTGGCATTTAAAATCCATTCTTCAAATTTGTTTATTGTCTCACGTCTGCTCGCTGAAATATAATGTAAATAATAAAAACAGATATGCAATGATTAATTATTAAAGTAACAGATAAGGCAAAGTAAGTAGGTAGTCACTAAGTGGCAGTGGCAGTCACTAAGTAGGTAGATAACAACTACAGTCAGTCAAAGATAGCACGCACTACTAGTGCTATCTTTAGCTTTGTCGTGATTCTGATGTAGGTAAAATTTCAACGCGGGTTTTATCCTTCCGTTTCCATTAAGGTGGGCACTAAAGAGCGTTTTCTCGATTGTAAATATTCACATCTTTTGTCATCGTCCTGTGTCTTTTCTTTTGATACCGAAAGTATTAAATAGCTAAGAAGAATAGAATAGAATAGAATAATAGTTTATTTGACACACAACACGAAAAAGGTTACAAACATAGAGAAACAAATATGAGAATGATTAGAGTAGGTAGGCCAAATTACACACTATAAAAGAGTACATTTTCGCTTGTGGTTGCAAACAGGTTCAGTCTCAGCTTTAATGCCACTCCTATTGGAGACAGCGCTGGTTTTCAGACTGGGCCTTTCAGGGTGACATCACGGGCGGGACATTTATACATAGGTAAATAAACAAAAAATACAAACAGTTAAAACAAAAAAAAGTGAGAGTTACAAACATTAAATTAAAGAGATACTTATTTGGTAGAATACGAACTAAATACATTCACACAATAATACAATGACAATGTTTTTAAGGTGACAATGACAGATGACAGATTTATAAAACGATTAATGAATAGAGTTGGTTGAATTGTTTATAAAATGAACATAGGCACTACATATACATAAACTAATTTATTTCATACTAATTACATATTATCAAATTAGCTTTATGCACTTCCAAGAGTTTATCGTGGTAAATGAGTAGACAAACTGAGCATTGCAAGAGAGAACACTACCATGCATGCACTGTGAGTCGAGCCTTGAGAGGTGTTGTGCTAAGCTCATTATGTTGAGGGTTGCAGTATGTCACGTCGCAAGTAGAATGCTAGATATGAATGTAAATGGACACTGAAAGGAGGTATGGATTGTGTGTAAGACGATATAGTGAGAAAGGTGCGAGATGAACGGTGATAGTCGGAAATGGAAAAGTAAACATGTGGGGCTGATCCCACTTAGCGTGGGATAACGGTAGGGAAGTAATGTCGAAATTGAACTTGTTTTTAAGGTATCGTACATCGAAAGGAATTAAATTGTCCAAGCGCATATTATCTATCACGAACAGTAAAGACTTTCGAAGTCTCACTAGTCATTATTACCCATACTGTCCGTACTGTGCATACTGACCACTGTCAGGTCCCAAACTAATTCAACATCATCTAAATGAGCCCCGATTTTCATGTAGGGAAGGTATCCCTTATTTTTACTTAACTTATTTATTTAAGTTTTTATTATATAACTTAGTAGGGATCACTAAAACATATGATGCAACATTTCATAACGATAAATCTAATCGTCTGCAAGCAAAAGCCAGATTAGGGGCGGACAGACAGACAGGCGGACATAGCGAAACTATAAGTGTTTCTTGTGGACTTCGGAACCCTAAAATGGTACCAGTAGGTTCACTTAATTGTCCGTCTATCTGTCTGTATGCCAAAACCTTTTTCCTCAGGAACGCGAGGAGGTATCAATCTGTTTTTATAATGGTGATATTGGTAGGTGAGAAAAAGAAATGAGAAGTTCAAAGTTCACTATAGATGGTTATGTAGGTACCTATGGCACGTAATGGTATATTGGAATTCCCACAGGTACATGAAATGGTTAATAGATGGAGTAAACTGTTATAAAAGCCTGATTGGTAATAGTTTAACTGGTTAGAAATGGTATGGTTTATGGTGAGATGACAGGTGGCGCTGTGACGGGTCTGCGGATGGTAATTAATTGTATTATGAGAATCAGTTCTGCCTTTTTTGCCATACTAGTCATTAATGGTTTCCTTAAGACGCTTTTATCATAGTTTTTCTTTGTAAAACTAATACTTAGAAGTGACTAAAGTACGCCTGAATATTTCTTCTTCTTCCTATAATGGCATCCGACTTCACGATAATTTTGCAAATGCCAAGAGATTTTGTTTTGATAAAATATCATCACAAAGTCGCGGTCTATCGTCCTCACTGAATGACTGTCTAGAATTTCCTTGGATTCCTCGTCGTACTTTTTTACAATACATCAGCTAAAAAGTCACAATTTATTGATTAAAATTTCACCAATACCCAATAAAATAAAACGTGCAATAACACGAAATAGACTAATTACTTTATAAGATTTATGTTACTTCCTCAGACCGAATAGGTAAATATAAAGACGCCGGCGCCGTACCGCTATCAACCAAAGTGAAGCCACCGTTTTATGTATGTGTGTATGTCTAAGGGTTGCCATTTGTTAAATGTTTTCTATAATTGGGTAAATTTGTATGAATGATTAAGATATTGTGGTGGTTGATTCTTAAGCAAATCAATAATTATGCTTTGCACCAGTGTAATTCGTTAGTTAAACTACCTAATTAGGTAATAGGTTTTTTTTTTTTTTACTTTCACGATCATTATTCATATTGTTTTAATAGTTAACGGGTATTTATCGCGTATTATTTTATGCCCAATGTTCCGGTTATGATGCAATAGCCGTGGTCGCGGGCTGACTGGTTGCCTAGGGAGTTGCCTTCGACTAGCCATGCTTTCTTATTTCATAGCCATCTATCAAGCTATTTAGAGCAAATTATTTCAAAACCCTTTTACCCACGTGAGATATTAGTCCTACCACAGAGATATTACAAACTCATTCTTCTTCTTATTGTGCCTCTAGTTATTTCGAACTAGTGTGGTAAAATGTGGCGCCTCAAAGGCTCCTTTCGTGCTCTTGGCACATGACTTCGAACTTTTTAGGTTCTCTGACATGCCAGTTTCGATGTTTTCCTTGACCGTTTGACAGTACTGTATAGCGCACATTAATTTTCGAACAGAAATAGCCTCTGATGCACGACTGATTGGAGCCACCGAACGACCTTAAGATCGGAAGGCGGGTCCACTGCCGCTAGACCACCTGTGCTCTCATATTGATTACTCTATTGTAATTAAATAAACATTATAAGACGCAGAAAAATATATACGCAAACAAACATAGTGAATGAACTCGGCAATACCATATCGTTAACGGCCATGATCGGCATTTCAGGTATGTTTTTCAAAATAGATATTATTGCAAACTTGGTAGGTACTCTTGTTATAATAAAAACATATAAAACGTAAAAACATACATGCGAGAACAAATGTTTGATGACGTTTTATACTGCAGTTTTGTGTTCCAAATAACCTAGAAACATACGATTTATATCTCCATAATAAAAAAGTGTTATTTGAAGCATTTACAAGTGAAAAGTGATTCCGTGGCACTTTATTTAGTATACAAGTTTTCACCACAATGCAAAATGTTTTATTTTGTACGATATTTATTGAAGAGCGATGAGGCATAAAATAAGAGCACATGGTTTGGGTGTATGTGTGTGCGTGCGTGTGTGGATTGTATAAGGTAGCACGGTTTTGTGGCTTCACTTTGGTTGATAGTTAAGCGTCGTCATAATATTTAATTGGTCTGAGGTTACTTCATTAAATGTCAAAGGAAAAATCGCCCGAATGCCGAAATTAAATTTAAAGGATACTAACGTCACTTTTTTCAAACAAAATTGAACGATTTGAGTTTAGGGATTGGTCTCAAATAATTAATTTGCGTGTCGTATTCAGCAATAAGTATGGCAGCGACTGATCTAAGGACAAACAGAGCCTAAAGGTCGTACGTTTGTCGTAGATGCTTGAAATGTATGGTGTGCTATTTATAGTGTATACGCGCACTAAGAAAATAACGCCCCAATTTCAACTTCTGAGGTCCAGCACGCGCTTTTGTAGGGTGAGCGAAGACGCGGGGCGTTCACCTTGCAGGCTCTAGTGTAGACAATTTTGTTCTGGCTAGCTGTGACAAACAGACAGACATCGCTCATGTGAGTTCAAAGACATTAAAAATATGAATACATATGTTTAGGAGAATGAACTTGATAAGAGACAGGATGTGTGGATGACCACATATTGTTTTGTGGCCATGATCATGTATATTTAGAATAGGTAGATAGATAATAAGCTCTGGTTTTGTAGTTTCCCAGACTACCTAGCTAAAATTTCATAAAAGACGAACTATTTTATTAGATTTGCACGAAAGACTGAATTAATGTGAAATTTTTCAATTTACAAAATTAACGTAGGTAAAGGTGCGTCATTTAGTCATCATATTATTATTTTTTCTTCGTTAATGGCAAATGTCATAATTATAACAATTTGGCCAGTGTTAACTATTTATATTGCTCACAGTATGTTACATTGTCGTTCGTCATCTGTTATTTTATATAAAATGGTGCCTTTCATATAAATAACTACGGATTATTTTTGCTTGAATCACAATCGAAACACAAACCTATATTCTAATTTTATACATCCGTCGATAGCTCTAGCTCTATTTAAATAACAATACTAAAATTACCAATAAAACAGCAAATCACTCATATAATATAAAAGCGCGATGTTTGCTCCGCAAGACGGCCAAAAATAATCGTCATCATATATAAAGAGGTGATAATAAAACTGCGATAATTCTAAGAAAATCAAATCAACGAAATGCGAACTTTTACTAAGAACTTCAGAACTTTTATTTAAAAACGGGTGCAAGCACAATAAGGTATTTCGAGAGTTTAGAAATTTAAGATAATCTTGCGAAACTACAAAATCAGGGACAATGTAGCAGCAAAGCAGCTACTATGATACACTAATATGGTTTTAATTATTAAAAATTTAAATTTGCGATCTGAGCGTCGGCAAAATGCGTCATGTTAATATGCCGAGAGGACCGCCATTGGCATTAAATAACATTTAGCATCAGCATGTATAAACTAGACCTAATAAAAAGCAGTGTAAATTAAATGTCTTCAACAAAATCATTGATGAATCCATACCATACTCCGTACATATAGATATGTAAATTCGAAAGTGTCTTTCTACCTTTCCGTCTCTCTGTCTGCTGTATGTTACCTTTTCACGGCTATAAGGCTGAAGTGTTCTTGATGAATTCTAGCAGGCAGATTGCTTATATCTTTGGAATGGACATAGGCTATTTTTTGTAGGTAAAACGTGCAAATAGCCGCGGGCAGCACCTGGTTTCTAATAAAACTATAAACATGATAAAACGAAACCACACAACAAAATTTACTAAAATGTATTTAATATGATAATTATTTATATACCTACTTTATTTACAACGTATTAATTATATGAGAATATTTATTGATGCAAACCTTATTTAAACTTATTTACTTATAATAAAATAACATATGAAAAACTATTTTCACTTTTTTGTATTTGAAATACCCTAGTGCTTTAAATTACAGTAACAAAACAGAATTTCTAGGTATTATTATCAATACCCGATAACCAGATAGTCAATTGCATCATTTATTTAAAATTAAAATGAATACTAACACTAAAATATGTATCTAAGAACTACAAAGCAATATTATTACAATTCAAAAACATTTAACAACATAGAACTACCATGGCGATATTGAACTGTCTCGCCACTGTCAAAAACGACAGTTTTTGGTTATATACAGACCAAAAACTGTATTTTTTTTAACATTAAAATACTTTTTACTCCATTTCCATTTCACTAGTAATAGGCCTCCTACTACTGTGCAAACCATTCAATCTTACTCTCTTCAAATAGCTATAAACAAAGTTAATGACACACAATACTACAATAATCCCTAAACTAACTGCTATGAAATATAAAACTGTGTTATCTCTACTTTGTTTTTCGACAACCTGTGCTTGTGGAGCAGGATAACGCGTTTGAACGTTTTGATACGTTTTCCCGAATTCTTCTCGAATGGCATCCATCTCGTCTTTGAGCATTCGTTTCATTTCCGTGCGAATATCGTCATTATTGTCATTACCTTTTACGTAGTCATGATTTAAACTTAAATCTATTTTCTTACTCGTAAGATTAAATAATTGTTCTTTTATATCATCAAGGTGAATTTGAGTAGCATTTGAGATATATTCCATCTTTTTGAAATAATCCTCTGATTTAACCTGAGTCTTGTTTGATATGTCAACCAAAACTTGGATAGAATTAACGAGTTTGGTAATGTCCGATTTCAGTTCGTAAGTTTTTTCGGGTGTTGAGTTTTTTCCTAGAGATTCTATCGATGAACGTAAATTTTCTACAGTATTCGTAAATTGAATAAACATTGGTCTGATATCATAGCCGGTATCGTTAGCAACCGGTGAAATTATCCCATTATCTTTAGGAGCACTCTGGCATGATATTCCATCTACGTTTTCTGAATGAAAATCAAGTGTCGCAGTAGTGACTACTTTTTGAAATTTTTCGGAATACCTCGGGGATGATTTTAATTCAGCCAGAACCTTGCATGAAATCAAATTACCACCTATGCTAAGTTTTTCAATTTCGCTTTCAAAAAAATCCTCAAAGCTCAAACTTTTAATATCATTATTATCCAAGGCTATCGATAATGCAACAGGTAATAACTTTCCATCAAAACTTTGAAGCGCGTTACTAGATAAGTTTACAAAATGCAATGCTTTAATGCCATCAAAAACACCAAACTGCAATGTTTGTAAATTATTTCCAAACAAAGTTAACTTCCTTAGCCCACTGACTTGCAAAAATGACCCTGGTTGTATGAAAGAAATTCGGTTTAAACTCAAATCAAGTTCAATAAGAAAAGGTAGACTTTGCAATGAATATTTATCTAGTTTTAATATTTTGTTAGCACTTAAATTTAATTCGCGAAGATCACCAACCCTAAATATGGAAAGTTTATTTAGATCACTGACTCCACATGAATGCAAATCTAAGTTATCAATCGAAATTGCGTTTTGGAATGTAAATTTAGTTTTAATGCCATCCAAATTCACCTGATACAAGTTAGTCAGATTATCAAACGGACTACCAATCATTTCCAATTGCGCGTTAGACGAAAGATACAAATGACTTAATTTATCTAAGTCTTTCAATGCATTCGCTTCCATTCGTTGTAAATTGTTATTTGCCAAATTCAGCAATCGCAAGAATTTAAGACCAGAAAATGTATTGTTCGTTACATGCCTTATGATGTTGTCATTTAAATATATTTCTTCAACATTTGTAATGCTTGTAGTATTTATATGAAATACATCAAGCAAATTATGCGACAGGTCAAGTATCTCTATTGAGCCTGTTTCTACGAATGCGTTATAAGCTATGTTGGATAATTGCCCGAATGATGAGTTTATATGCTTAAGAGCTGGTAGTCCTGAAAATGACTCATTTTGAAAAGATATGGTTCGAGTAAATGACATATCAACACTTTTCAAAGCAACTAATCCATTAAACGTATTATTTTCCAATCTTCTTACAAAAGGATTGTGTGTAACCGTCAGAGTATCGACAATTTCGAGTCCCACAAAAGACTGGAATTCTATTTCTGTTATTTCGTTATATGACAAATCCAAACTTTTTAGCGATAACAGATTTTTATAAACATTTTTAGTAATTTTTTTGATACTGTTGTTGCGCACATATAAATGCGAAACATTTTTGAGACTAGTGGTTTCAAAACTTAAGTCTTCTAACCGGTTATTAGACAAGTCCAATATTGTCAATAGCTCTAAACACGAAAATGCAGAACTTGATATAACATTTATTGCGTTGAAGCTGACATTCAAAGCAATTAAATCTTGACACATATGTTTGAAAGCTTCTTCGCCTAGTGATGTAATTTTTCCTTCACTTAAATCTAATACAGCGACATGAACTCCATTTAAAGTATTTTTACCAATATTTCTTGTTAAACTATTATTCCTTATATCAAACTCTATTATGTTATTTTCAGCAAAAGCATCATCATCAATATAGTTTATAAGATTATTTGAAATTATAAGAGTACCCAGGTTATGAATTTTTTCAAAGAGCTGTTTTTGAATGTTTTTAATTTTATTATTGCTGAAATCTAAATATCCAAGCAATAAATTGCTTTTGAAAGTGTTATTTTCAAATGTATCGATTACATTAGAAGACAAATTCAGTTGTCTTAATTTTAATAATGAACTGAAATTGTAATCATCTATTTTTGTGAGTTGATTGTTTTGTAAATACAGATATTCGAGGTTTATAAATCTAGTGAAAGAGTTACCGATTTCAAACAGCATGTTATGTGAAACATCTAACGTAGTCAGTTCTCTGACTCCTTCAAATGTGAGAATATCAAAGCTACGGATCTTATTGTGCGACAAATTCAAATGTTTTAACTCGCTAAAATGTGAGAAGCAGTTATTTGGTATTGTTTCCAAATGGTTATTACTAAGATCTATAGTTTCAATGGACCTGGATCCTAGAGATTCTGTCTGCGCGTCCATATTTATTGTAGATATTGAATTGTTTATCAAATTGATTTCTTTTAACTGTGTTAAGGAAACAAACCTGTTTAAGTCAACTGCTGATAATTGATTATTTGATATTTCTATTTTGGTTGCTTTCCATAACTGGTAAACTTTTGGAGGCAAAGCGAACATGTGTCCGTCGTTTATCTGAAATGTTATGATATTACCCATGATTTGAGAAACAGTTTCGAAAATGTCGTGTTCGTCATCAACATTATTCACGCTTACAAATAGTTTGTAATCAGTGTCGTACGTTATTTTTTGACTAGATCGTCTATAACCGTAGTTGTAATCTGGATACACCTCTCTGACATGTTTAATGCAAGTCCAGGATGTTTGTTCAAAGGTTATCATCTGGTCACAATCAAGGGACGCAACGCACACACCGTCTGATTTGGGCAGCTCAGTCATCTCGCAAGATCCTTTTGTGTAGTTCGGTGAACATATTATGATTGTCAGCCAGAAATCTGAAAAAATAAATTTTCTATTAGGTACTGCTGTTGTTTTGTTTTATTTAAAGACTAGCTGTTGCTCGCGACTTTGTCCGCGTGAATATCAGTAATTGCGGCAGGATATATATGATTACTATGTCCTTCCTTGAGGTTAATGCTTACTCTATACTATATTTCGTCAAAGTCGATTCAGTAGTTTTGACGTGAAGTTGTCACAAATAGATAGATAGGCAGAGTTACTTCTGCGCGCGTGTACCTGAACAAACCTATTTTGATAGATAGATAGATAGATAAAAACTTTATTTGACTTAACATTACACTGACACAAAATAAGGTAAACAAAATTAAATACTAAACTTAACTAGGTACTAACACTAAAAGAAAAATTTAATAGGTACACGAGTTACAGCTAACACACAAAGTAGCTAAGAAGCAAGGTAGGTGCAAGGAGGTCTGTGTGGTATGCCAAAAAGGACCAGTCTCAGCTTATTGTTACTCTGCGCCATTAGGCGTAGGGTAACGCTGGTTTTCAGACTGGGCCTGTGTAGTAGTGACTCCACTAACAGAGAGTAAGAACAACACAACTGTAATTAGAAGAAAGAAATACCATAAACACACATAATATAGAAAATAATTTATAAATTTAACTAAGTAAAAATCAGTTTAAAAATAGATTCGTGAGAAAGACAGTCATAAGCTAGAAAGAAATACCTTATACACATAATATAGTAAATCTAATAAAATTATAAAAGTAAAAAACCTGTTTGAGGATCGTGAGACCGTCCTATGCCAGAAAACCATGAGTACGTCTCTGTCAATGTCATGCACGTCATTAACTAGATATGACAATGACAGGCACTCAAAAGTGCTGTGCGCACGCACATGGTTTAACTATTGTATGCGTTATCAATAAGGATCAATTTGGAGGTTATTATTTGGTTATTTAATTGTAATGTAATGACCAAAGAACGACAGGAACCGAAGAAGAAAGTGAGGAGGGATATGGAATATTAATTAGTACAATGATGGGCACACGTTTTTTAACACATTTACCTGCCTAGCAGTTCCTTTTTGGAGGCGTGTCTAAACGCAGAAACTGTTTTTGCGAAACTGTTTTTGTTTTTGTTTTAGAAATTTTATTGCGGAGTTATTTAAAAATTATGATATCTCAATTCAATTCAATTCAATTATTTGTCAGAATGTAGGTTTACAACATTGTTATAGTATAGTAATAATTATATAAAGTACCAGTACAATCTTACCTTAACTAGGCATGCAAATTTATTATATTTAGTTACAAGTAACTGAGGTCATCGTTCAAAAGCCCGGTGATACTATAATAACTCTTTTCTACAAGAAGTGCCTTAAGCTGATTTTTAAAGCTCAACAATTGATTACCTTTTATGCTCTCTGGTATCTTGTTATATATTTTAGGAGCCATACAGAAAACACTATTATGCATTAGCGCTGTATTCGATTTTACAAGGCAAAATTTGTTTCTACTACGGGTATTTAAATTATGAATGTCAGAAAATTTATTAAATTTGTTCATGTTATGTTTTGCGAATAGGGCCATTTCAAATATGTATAGGCTAGGTAAAGTCAAAATTGTATTAGATTTAAAGTATGGCACACAGCTGTCAGTATTTTTTAGATTAAATATGGATCTTATACACCTTTTTTGCGCAATAAAAACGTCCTCTTTGTTTGTACTGTTACCTCAGAAAATCAGGCCGTATCCTAAGATGATCCATGATGATCCATTCTCCTAAGATGTTTATTGAAATCAAGTGATGTCAAGGACAGTTTGGTTTACAATTTAATGCTTGTGATTAATAACATAATTATTTGGATAAGGATTAATATAATATTGATAAAACTCCTTCGCAAATATTGCATTAATTTCGAACAAATTCAATTACCATAAAAAAGGTTATAGTGATCCAATCTTAAAAGATAGTCATATGCAGTGCCGGACTATGTTTTTAGAACATTTAAAGAGAAACAATTCCGTCATACATAATTTTTGCGTAACTTAAACCGTTTACGCAGCGCACGCAACGGAAGCTCTCGAAAAGGAATAATTCTTCCCGTTTTTGCAACATTTTGCATTGATGCTTTGCTCCTATTTTTCGGAGCGTGATGTTATAAAGCGTAAAGCCTTCCTCGATAAATGAACTATCCAACACAAAAATAATGTTTCAATTCAAACCAGTAGTTTCTGAGATTAGCGCGTTCAAAGAAACATACAAATTTTCAGCTTTATAATATTAGTATAGATTTACTACCTACCTATTAAATTTCATATCATTTAGTGCAAATCTAGAACTTGTCTTATAAAAACTGTAGGTTCATTAAAAAATATATTAAATTAAAATTAATAATTAATATTAACAATATTAACACTTTATTAACAGCAAATACTTAACATAAAACAAAGGAAAGTAAAACAGCTTAAAACTATTAAAATTATGACTATATGTATGTACTATATAGTATAGTATACTATATATATAGTATGACTATAAATATGGAATTTAAATATAAAAGAAAAACTCAATCGGTACTTTTATAATACTATATTATAAATAAATAAAATTATATTTGTTAAATGTCTGTTTTGCTGATAAAATTATGAATTACTTACCTTTGATACCCACGCTAGATATAATCTGTATCGCAGGTACCAGATACGAATCAACGTAAGATAAAATAGCCTCGGTTCACGGTCAACAAATTATTTAAGTACATATATGTATTAGGTACTTAAGTGTGTTTTGTTAATAATAGATAATAAAATAAATAATAGCAATATAACGTACTTACATAAATACTATAAACAAAATTGAGCTTGATATTGATGTAGGATCAACATTATAAAGACATAATTAAGATTAAAACAGCTGATCAAGTAAAAGTTCTGTGCAGTTATAGTCAAGAGTTTTAACCAGTTAAATACAATATAATTAGCGTTCGAGACAGCGCATTGCTTTATATCGCAGATCTTAACAATTTTATTGTAAAGAAACCCCGAAACGTAGGGATTGAACCGCTGGGCAAAGGAAGTGTTTATTGAATAAAACTGGATTGTAAAAACTCGGCGGGTTAGTAGCATGTCTGGTAAGCAGCACCGTTGATCACACTTTTGTGCATATTTTTAATACAAAAAGTTGACGGACACTAAGAACATCACTTTCGTATCTGAAAGGCTTTTTTAGCATGGTCTTCAAAACAGATCTCTGAGATTTTTCCAAGTGTATCAGCGTCGATTTTGGAGCGCCCCCCGAGCTAGTTATACAATATGTTAGAAGTGACTGACATAGTGCGACATACGTGGATTTTAGAGTTAGCAGAACTCCTAAGAATTCTCATGACGTTTATTATTTTGCGGGATTTAGAAGACAAACTATTTATGTGTTCTTTGAAGTTCAGGTTCATTCATCCTATTCTACATTATGATATTTATTGTCCTTGATTAGTATTTTGAAGAAATTTATTTTAAAAACAAACGAAAACAATAGGCATGTTTTATCAAATGTCAGATGGATTTTATCATTTTTATTTTTATATTATTAGGTATATAATATATTTTTATTTTTACATCATTTTTATTTGGAGATTTTATCAGATGTCAGTGGTTGCCATACAGTCACTTAATACATTTGGTAAGTTTATAGGACTGTTGAAAAATCATATCTTACATTAATTAAAAGTAGTTCGATATAAATAGGTTCGATAGACAACAAAAATCGCATTTTTTTTTTTTAATAACCTTATTTAAAACAACAAACTGTTAATTTACTAAATTAAAGTTCCAAAGGCTGTTAATAGATAGGTACTTACAGAATCTGTGGCGTTTGAAATCCATTCTTCAAATTTGTTTATTGTCTCACGTCTGCTCGCTGAAATATAATGTTAACAATAAAAACAGATACACAACGATTCGTTATTAAAGTAACAGATAAGGCAAAGTACAGTCAGTGGCAGTCACTAAGTAGGTACATAACAACTACAGTCATTCAAAGATAGCACGCACTACTAGTGCCAGCTATCTTTAGCTCTGTTAGTGTCGCACTAGCGAAATAACCCGCGCTGTCGTTATTCTGATGTATGTAAAATTTCAACGCGGGTTTTCTTCCTTCTGATTCCATAAAGGTGGGAACTAAAACTAAAAAAAATAATCGACAAACTCTCTTCGTGTTTGTCGATTGTTGATATTCACATCTTTTGTCATCATCCTGTCTTGATACCGAACGTATTAAATAGCTTCGCTCATAACTTGTTGAGGAATTATTAATATCATGTGACGATTAGGTTGCTAGATAACACAGACTAAGTAGCATTGTGGTTGCTAGGTGTATGATCTGTCAAGTTAGTAGAAAATGTTTTCCCCGCAGTATGTGTACTATTTATTTATTGCTGTTATTTAATTTTATTTTTATTTTAAGTGGTAATTTTAATTCATGTTCCTATCAATTATTGCTACTTGTAGATTTATTTTGGTCGTTTAAGAGCTATTGCAGTTGTGTCATTTTGTAATCATTAATTTTATATATTGTGTGCTTTGTATCTTGTCACGGTATGACATCACCCTCCTTGTTCGGCGCAATCTGAAAACCAGCGCTACTTTGCAACATGTGAAGTAGCATAGAGCTGAGACTGGGCCTTTTTGGCAAACACAGACTGGGTGCAGGGTAGGTACACATACTACTATTTTTTATTTTTATTTTATATTTATGTCTTTTTCATTGTATAGGTACCTGCTATTTTACCTATGTAATTTTTTATCTGTGTGTGTGTGTGTCAAAATAAACTTATTTCATTTTTTTTTCAGATACGAATGTGAATGGAGACATATGCAGAGGTAGACCAATGAAAAAAGTTATGGATTGTGTGAAAGACGATAAGAGTGAGAAAGATATGAGACGAACGATGATAGAGGGAATTGGAATAAAACATCTGATCCCAAGCTAAGTGGGATTAGCACCACATATAATACATAAAATTATATTTTGACACGTTAAATTCATTGGTAAATTAAAATTAATTCATTCATTCATGGACTGGTTTCTAGCCCACAGCCTGGAATTGAAACCGAAATTAGAAGATGGGAAAATTTTCCATTACACTAGTAGTGCTTTCGATGCTGAAAAAAGCAAATGGATACCTAGGCTAGGTGCGACTTTCGCACTTGACCGATTTTTTGAGGTTCAAGGTTGAGAGTTCAATTTCCTCTCAAGAGAAATGTTTGTGAGAAGAACAAAGGTGTTTGTTCTGTGTCTGGGTGTTATAAAGTATCATAAGTATGTATTTAAAAATATATAGGTAGTCTATCAGTCATCTGGTCACCATAATACAAGCTATGCTTAGTTTGGGGCTAGAGTGTTGTGTGCATTGTGCACCAATATTATTCTTATAAATTTTAATTATTTTTATTTGGGCAACACCAGTAAAGTTTATAATACGGTAATTCCCCGATTGTTTCGTAAACGACAACTGATAACAACACAGGGCGTATTGGATGCATCCGTTTGATTATGTACAATGAAAACACGATTAAGTACTTACAACTACATAATTACCTACTTACTCAGTTAACTACATAATTAGCAACACAACTACCTACCTATCGCCATCAACAATAAAGGCGTATAATACCATCTTTATTTACATTAATAATGAAAACAATTCACATGAAACAATAGTAAATCAGGAAAGAAGGGATCTTTGTAAGTACTTTTACTAATACGTCGACCTCTGTGGCGCTGTGGACAAAAGTCCACCTACGTATAGGGTTACCATCCGTCCGGATTAGTCCGGACATGTCCGGACTTATATACTTTTGTCCGGACTTTGTCCGGCTTTTTAATTTGTCCGGATTTTTTTGGTTTAGATAGAATATGAGTAATAAAACATACATAAGCAATATCAAATCAGTCTTTAATCATTATCAACTTCCCAATCATTTAACAATCAACTCAACGAGATCAAACAATAAAACTTCTACTGCAATTGCAAACAATCAACAAGTTCAAACATAAATATCTTAATCAAAACAAAAATATTTTACGTAAAATAATCAAACTTAACGCTAGTTTTCAATAAGTATGGAAACTTAATATTTTTCAGCGCCAGATACTTGACGGAGCAGCTCCCGTTCATTCAAAATTTTCTTGTAAAATTCTACGCAGCTCATATTTTTAAGGTTGTATTGAATCATCAACAGCGATCTCACCGAAACTACAGACAATCTATTACGCTCTTTTGTCCACTGTGTTCCCATTAGAGAAAACACTCTTTCTACACTTGCATTTTGAGCCTGGATTGAAAAAATAAACTCGCAAATACTTAATAGAACGGGCAATCTGGCGATTGTAAAGTTTGTAAAAATTTTAACCCACATTTTATGGACCATCGTACTGAAAAATGCATCGTTTTGTTGGGATATAAACGAATTAACGGCAGTTATTTCATCGAACAGCTTCACATCATCGATAACAACTCCTTTGGATTTCATATATGTAACAGAATCCACGAGCTTTTCAAATTCAACCAATTCGCTCTTTTTTAACTGAATCCAGTCAAAAACTTTAAATTCAGACAGGGGAGTCGTCCATTTATCAAGGTACTGGATGCAAGTTTTGTACATCAGTTTCACGTCTTCTCGAAACGCCTCTTGATTTGCTGGGGTGCATTTCGCAAGTAATTCTCTTACTTTTAATGGAACAAAATTAACGTTTGCACGAGAGCATAGCAATTCTTGAGTGCCTAGCAGTATTCTAGCAACATCTAAAATAGAATTACTTTCTGTCTCGATCTCCAGGATTCTTGGTTGAAAAATTGACATAAGTGAATGCACCATAAATAGATATACTTCGCCTAATTCGTCATCAAAAAAGTTCTTGATCAATATAGGGACGGCGGTAACCGTCGCAAAATACTGTTTTAGAGGTTCGTACATCTGAAGAACCCTCTCTATCGCCGGAAATAGGCTCAACCATCTTGTTTTGCTGTGATAGAGTAATTTTTGGTAATTTATGTCGATGTAATCGCAAATTTCCTTTAGAGCTTCGATGCGGACAGTGTATACCGAAAAGTGATTAAAAATCTTCATAATTATGGATTCTGAATCTATTTTCAGAATATCCGATCCATGTTGGGCGCAATTATGAAGTATATGCGCAGGACATCCAACGCCTACTAGGTCTTTTTCTAAGAGGGTTTTTAATTAAGACCATACATTTTGACCGGGTAACCGATTGACGCCACCAAAGTTGACATTTGCGTTATCTCCAGTGAAAGATATGCATTTCGACAGCAGGTCATACTTCTCCAGAGTTGTTTTTATTATTTCTGAAACGGTCTGGGCTGTTTCATTTGGTGTGCTTAAAACTTCCAGAAGTTTTGACTGAATCCCATCTTGCCAGTCAAAATACTGAATTAAAATCGGGAAAATTTTTTCGGCCCCATGGTTACTAGCGTCAGTCGAAACACCTACGAAGCTCACGTTTTCAACCGATGTTTGAATTTGTTTTATTACCCATGGAGCTATGACATTGTTTACAAGCGCTTCCGTCTTTGTCCGAGCACACGAAATAGAACTGGCCACGTTCGAGTCTGAAAACATGACTTTAATTAGGCTGCCAGTGCAGTCCATCGATTTATACGATTGGTGGTGTTTCACGGTATGAAACGCCAGAGTAGCTTCTGCCGCCGACTCTTTAGCAGCAATAGTTTTACTTTTAGGCTGAAATATTGAGTCAATTTTGAGAATATTTTGAAAGCTTCTACTCATTTTCAAGTGTTTTTCAGTTTTAACATGCTTTTCAATGTCTCCCGCTCCTTTGTGTTTGATTGAGACGTAACAGTCACATATAGTACACTTTGCCTCATTTAAATTTCTTCCTTCTTGCAAAAATGGAAATTTGGCTTGCAAAATGTCCGTAAATGTGCATAATCGCTTACTAGTTGAAGCCATTTTGGACTCACCACACACACACGCACTAAAAACATTAAAACGTGTGATCCCTACTATTAACTACTACTACAGTGCTACCACAGCACTGAGCTGGCGACGACGGGTAATCCCCGCACCCCGCACCCCGCAACCTCCCTCCCCGAGCGAGCGTATGCTACTTTAGCACTGTTACTAAGTGGGTACCTAATGTTTGCATTGTGTTACTAAAATGTCCGGACTTTTCTTGAACTGTCAGGCTTTATGTCAGGACTTTTCAAATTTCTAAATGGTAAGCCTACCTACGTAGCGATTATGGAACTTTTTATACAAGCAATCCGTATCTGTTTCGATTAGGCATTAATTCATGGATTGGTATAACGTACGTTTAATTTCAATGTCACTTTCTATTCATGTATCCATGTGTTACAATTACAATCAATATCAACCTTCCGTACCAAATCATCAATAGTAACTGAAAGCTGTGTTAGTATCAATGCTACCTATTAAGAAATTTAAAGCATACATTAAAGGTAGTCTTTTGAAGAAAGCTTATTATAATATAAATGAATATTATTATTGATAAGAATGCATGGCCTCATGTCGCTCTGCCGTCAGACAGTTAACCGACACACTTGAAATGTATAAACTCTCTTGTATTAGTATTTCGTAGTTAAGGTAGTTATAAGATGGATCATTTAAAAAAGCGCTAGGACCAAGACGAGTTTCTTGCCAATTCTTCTCGAGCTTGGGTTAGGATGAATTGGCACCTAAATTCACCTAGTATGTAAGACGTTTCAAAGTGATCCTTGTGATTGTATTGAATAAATCATCTTTTGACTTTGACTTTTTGACAATGTTTGGATAGTATCAGAGTTTCATAATCACCCTTATGAGACATTGTAGGTAGCGGGTTCGATTCCCGCCGCGGGACAAATGTTTGTATGATATGCAAGCATTTGTCTCGAGTCTGGGTGTTTTTTTATATAACTAGTGACATTATAAAAAGACTAATCGATTCTTCTGTTTGAAAATGTATGTGTGCTAATATACTCAGACTAATTAAAGATAAAGACGCCGCGCTGTTTTCAACAAAAGTGATTCCACAAAACCGTGCTACTTTGTTTGCGCCTTGCTCTTTATACATATCACATCGCAATTCAATAAACATCGTACAAATAATTACTTTTTAAAAACTAAAAAGAAAACCGACTTCATTGAATATATTCATTGAAAAAAATACAACTGAATTGAAACCCTCCTCCTTTTGTATAAAAAAATGCCTCGAAATCAATTTCACTAAAGATAACACCTTTTTATTATTACATAGTATAAAACATAGTCGCTTCCCGCTGTCTGTCTGTCGCGTTGTATGCTTAGATCTTTAAAACTACGCATCGGATTTTGATGCGGGTTTTTTAATAGATAAGAGTGACTCAAGAGGAAGGTTTATATGTATAATACATGGATAATATAGTAGAGAAACACTGATCATTTTAGAGGTTTCTAATGTGATGTCGTAAATAAACACATTTTTTTGCGCTTACATTGCTTATGTTGGCTGAACCCTACGAGATAGATCAAAATAATGTACTACAGTATTGTACACCTTAAAAAGGTCTACAAAAAAGTCCGCGATGGTATATGTCTATCTCTTTGATAACGTTGTATATAAAGACATTCTGTAGTATATGTAGTATATAGCATTGGCATGCAGCCGTGCGAAGCTGGGGCGGTTCGCTAGTTGAATATAAATTGTAAGTTTTTAGGTTATTTGGAACACAAAACTTCAACACGAAACGTCATCGAACGCACTTGTTGTCAAGCGCAAGGGTTGCTAACATAATTTGAAATTTCCCCAGTCAATGATATTACGTAATAATAATCTGATATACCTACAATACAATTCCTAAAACTTTCGATTTCCAAGATTTGATTTTGATTTCCAAAAATTAAATTAAAACAAAGTAGTTAACTAGGTACCTACTATGAAAATATACAGGGTGCCCCGGAACTAGTATGTTATGCCGAGGTGGGCCGATTCTCGATACTTTCGAGAACAACATATGTTTTACCTCTTACAAGTTCAATGTTTTTCATTGAAGAAATGAGCAGCAAAGTTTGCGTCAAAACTGCATTTACTACAAATGGTAACGTCCCTAAAATCAGCTGTTTGTTGAACTCTGAGCGTGACCCCAAAATGAAGTATCGTTTGAGTTCACGCAACACAAACATAAAAGTTGCCTACATTGTGATGCCTCTAAGAAGAAAGTAAATTTTTGTGTTCTTGTTGAGATCAGCTGCAATTTTTATAAGAATCTTGTTTATTCTTCTATCAAATTTTCACTAATTTTTCACAAATTTTTACTATCAGATTTATTGCATTTAGTTTTTGTTGACATACAAAAATTTGCAACTAAACAGGATTTTTTTATGATGATGATGATGATAACATGTTCACAACTCTTTATTAAAACAACTTGATTTGGATTTTCATAGAAATTTATAGCATTGGGTAGGTAGGTATCTAACCAACATGTTTCGTAAGTAGGCAGAATACACAGGTAGGTAGATCTTCATAGAAATTCAAAGTATTAGGGACCCAACCTACAACATTTTTCTTAGGTAGGTAGATAGATTTCTTATTAACATTTCTAGGCTAGGTATCTAATAATTTGAATTTCTATGAAAAATCTTGTCTATCCCATATTTTCCCATAGTTTTATCTGTCCACCTCATTGTACGACTCTGTGACTTCGCGGCTTTTTATCAAAGATGTCAAACAAAACCGATAACCAATCAGAAGAGTTCAATCCACATAATAAATAATAAATTTCGGCTAATTCCGAAAATAGTCTACCTTTGTAATAAGCCGACATTTATTATTTTGTCAGAAATTGGTTACGTAGGTATTAATTTTTATTCGTAGTTCCGATTAAGACTTTATTTATTTTATTCATTAATTTATTTATTAATTCTGTCATTGGTTTTTTCTTGGTCACTCTGTGCTGAATTAATTTGTTTTGTCACTGGTTTTTTTTCTGTATGTAGCCTTAACATGAGTCTAGTGACTAATGGTGACAGAACTAGAGTGGTTAAAGGATTCAGTGACCAAGAAAGAAGCAGTGACATGACTACAGAATAAAGTAAGCAAAATAACTTCACTAAGAACCAAAATAGTATTTACCAACATGAATGTCATCATTGTGATAGGTTTGAATTTTCACATCAAAAATGAACCCTAAAAAATTGTCGGCAATTTCAAAGGATTTTATTTTGCTTGCTTTGAATTGATTTTAGGTCAGTGTTTTGTTGTACTTCGTGCGGTCAACTTTCTAGTAAGGAGTTTCGTCATTCCGTTTTTTGTGACCATTGTGAGTGACCATGTGTTTTTTTAACTCAATCATAAGTGCTTTGTGTTGGATACCTAGGAGGTAGTACCTAGAATAGGTACCTACTAATCGTGTAATGTGGTGTTTGTTATTGTCAATTTTCAAAATTTTATGGATCCGCCTAGAACAAGACATTAAACGGTATATAACTTCTTTTACCATAAAGTTAAAAACATTGTTTTTCAAGAGACGAATACTTAACTAGATTAGCTGCTGGATTACTAGGTAGTTACTAAATAAATATCTACTTAGTTTTGTGCTACAAACGAAACAACATGGCTTGTGTGAATACCGCAGTCAGTATGTGATGTAGTTAGGTACCTACGTCAAAAGATACTTACATACACCAACCTAGGTACCTATCTAGCCTAGCTTAGCAGACAATTTGAACTCACGCAAAACTAGGTAGGTAGGTATGTAGGTAGGTAACGCATTTAGAAACATTGTTGACAAGATAAGGGTTGTCAATTTTATTTCTTGAATGTTTTTGTATGAAAATCTGAAAATATTAATTCTTAGGATTTGTTACTGTTAATTTTCATGGTCGGAATCTCCTCGTCCTCCTCTCCTCAGGCTTAAAATACTAGTTCCTGAATTCCCTGTATATATGTATAAGAAAAAAACCGACATTATCAACAATGTTACGAAACGAAATTATAACAACTACCACCAAAAACTAACGTAGTTTGTTAAAATCATTTCGAATCATATGACTTTCACAGGTACCTACTTGCACAAGTAGCCGTAGACTTTATCGTGTGATTATAAGCGAATTTCGCGGTCTGATGTGATCGATCACTGATAACATGGAGTTGCCAAATTCATAATTTGTGCATAGCGTATGTCTTTTTTTTTTCTAATATGTTCTTATTACAACAAGAGAACAATTTAGTACAATATATTTATTCGGTCTGAGGCTAATATGAGCATTGGTATTTGGCATTTGGCTATTGGCATTATGACGAGCTGACCCTTATTGCCGCGATATAATTATTTTTATAATAATTTGTTAGATAAGAGACACCTCTTTGTAAATAGTGACTAACTTATCTCTGTGATTACCTTGGTAGGTACGTACATAATACTCG